>CM069857.1:40099609-40749609 GCA_036172795.1 Pelodytes ibericus
GCACAATATTACTGGGCTTTGAGTGGCACAATATTACTGGTATCTGACTGGCACAATATTACTGTTATCTGACTGGCACAATATTACTGGGCTCTGAGTGGCACAATATTCCTGGTATCTGACTGGCAAAATATTACTGGGCTCTGAGTGGCACAATATTACTGGTATCTGAATGGCACAATATTACTGGTATCTGAGTGGCACAATATTCCTGGTATCTATAATTGTACAATTGTCACCTCGTGGGGCTTCTGTGTGTTGCATAATTAATGGCGGCCCCATGTGTGCATAATTATGGGGCGCTTGTGTGTGGCATATTTATCAAGCCACATGTGTGGCATAATTAAGGGACTCTTTTGTGTGGCATAATTATGGGGCACCTGTGTGTGTGTGTGTGTGGCATAATTATGGGGCACCTGTTTGTGTGGCATAATTAATTGGGCAGAGGTGAGGCATAAATAGTGGGGCTCTGGTGTGGCATAATTTATGGGGCTCTGGTGTGGCATAATTTATGGGGCTCTTTTGTGGCATAATTTATGGGGCTCCTGTGTGTGGCATAGTTAATAGGCCATCTAAGGAATCTGTTTGGCATTGTATTGGAGGAAATCCAAAGGGGTGACACCATGAGTTTCCGCACCGGGTGACACCAAACCCTAGTGACGCCCCTGTCGTAGACTATATCACGGGTCTTTACAGGTGACCTCTGGTTCTTTGTACGGTTCTCTTAATAAACACGTCTTTGTATGGGCCCTGTACATATTTATATAATGTTATCATACTCCTAAGATAACAATTCTATTGCAAGTACACATTTCACTTTTCTAGCCATTCTTAACTAAAGATTTCCAATATCCTTACTAGTGTTGTAGGCCTCCTCTGCACTTTCTCTAGGTCCATAATGTGTTTGTTTTTTTTAAGAAAAGGCACCCAGAATTTTCCAGCATATTGCAGAAGGGGTCTTATATACCATATATACCATGGGACAGTCAACAAGACCAGGGAATGTATTAAAACTTTTTGAAATTCAGTGTTTTTTGTGGGACCCATACCAATTTGCCTTTTTGAATTAATCTCAAATGATACCATGCTATGGTCACTATTGCCTAAGTGCTACCTTAAATGGATGCTTTAGATAAGCTCCTCATTGTAATATATCCAGACACGCTTCCCCTCTGGTTGGTGTCTGTACTAGCTAAGACAATACATTGCCATTCAACAAATTCATAAATATGCTGCTTTTAGTAGAATAAGTAGTTCCATTTTCCCAGTCTACTTTTGGGTTAGTAAAATCCCTGATATTGATAGTACACCCAATTTGAGAGGCCTTTTATATTTGCATTCATAGTTGTGAGTTATCAAGATCACCAATATTTAAAACCATGTTTTAAAAGTGTCTTTGTTATCTCCTGGTTATGATATCACCCTGTGGCTAGAGTTGAGTGGACACCTGGATGTTCGGATGCGGCAGGTTCGGCCGAACTTCGATGTAATGCATGTAATACATGTACTGCTATTGGCTTTCTATAAACCGAAATAGAGTCCCCATTCATAAGAATAGGGACTCTATTTCAGTTTATAGAAAGCCAATAGCATTACATGTATTCTATAAACCGAAAGTCTATAAACCGAAAGACATTCGGTTTATAGACTTTCGGTTTATGGAATACATGTAATGCTATTGGCTTTCTATAAACCGAAATAGAGTCCCCATTCATAAGAATTTCTTATGAATGGGAACTCTATTTCGGTTTAAAGCCAATAGCATTACATGTATTCCATAAACCGAAAGTCTATAAACCGAATGTCTTTCGGTTTATAGACTTTCGGTTTATAGAATACATGTAATGCTATTGGCTTTCTATAAACTGAAATAGAGTCCCTATTCTTATGAATGGGGACTCTATTTCAGTTTATAAAAAGCCCATAGCATTACATACAATAATCGCCGAACCCTGAACTCCAACCCCAACATACAGTGAAATGTCCGTGTTCGAGTCCGGGGTCCAAAAGCCGTAATGTTCGGCATGAACCCGAGCAGTGCGGTTCGGGTTCGCTCAACACTACCTGTGGCTTAATATTAAAATGAACTATATTCACTGGGAAATGTTTAATTTGCATATCAAGTCAAGTAAGTAAGATGTGTAGGTTTTGTAACTGTTTGTGCTTATGTAGAGCTGGTTACATGCAGGCATAGGTCATTCTGTGGTCAAGAACATATTTTTTCCCCTCCCAAATGCAATTTATTATCTCTCAAAGCAATATGTTGATAAGGTATGGATTAAACTCTTATGAGAGAAACGGTTTTATAGATTTGCTTCTATTAAGCTTTCTATATCTCTTGACCTTGAGGGATGCAGACAAATGATTTTTATTTATTTTTTCTCTCCAATTCTGTTAAAGATGTTATTTGGATTGCTGATCTCCATCAATAGCTTGCTCTTTAAATATATAAAAAGCAATATGTATAAATTGCATGGTATTTAATGGGTTTGCAAGAGTTATGTGTTGATCATTCTAGCAATTTAATATATGAATCCAATCTCAAATAATTTGTTAATTGGAAAATGTAATTTCTGTAGTAAGATGAGTTTATTTTATGAGTACTGTGTCAAGGAAGTGAATTTGTCTTTTATGGTTCAAAACTTAAGACATACACATCTTTCAAATTGACTATACATATCAATAAAATTTAGCAGTACTTGCTTGCAATTTCCTGTATAGACATGAATGTCCGCAGGTTGGGAGTAGTTGGTTTGAAAGCACTTACCTCTCTGTAAACTCTTGTCTTAGACTACAGAAGGCTGGGTTGTCTTGTGACATTACTATGCTCTGGTACATAATGCCCATGAAGTCAGAGTTGGACAAATGAATGATAGCATTAGGAACACACAACACTGAACAACTAGTAAACATAGTCCTATGCCAGGAAAGGTGGGGAGGTAGGGTTTTATATTATAAGGTCTTCTCAATAAAGTGAGAATTGTAGGGAATTTAGATAGGAGTGTCCAACTTCAGAACGATGTAGAGTTGGAAAAATTATCCTATGCCTCTGAAAGGAGCTACCTTGGCCTTATGTTTGGAATTCCCATCTCAATTCATTGCAAGTCTCTCTTTACTGGGTAGACCCTTACATTTGTACATATCTCCCAGTAATTGAAGGGCTTAAACTGGGATCTCTTAGGGGAGTGGTCATGCAAACAGGATGTGGGGTAACATTTTGTCACAAAATAAGTGGAAAAATAGATATAACTCACTTCTGGATACACCATTTTACTGTGGATCTACTTACCTTTTGAACTTGGACTTATTGCCCTGCACATACAGAGGCATTCAGGGTTGGTCCAATATACTGTGCTGTCTGTGGTGAATGATACAATGCTGCCACTACGCAGCACCTTCCCCACTCTCTCAAGAATAAAAAAACTCATTAAAACATGAGGCTCTTTGAAAAAAAATATTGTCGTCCCCACCTGAGCCATGTATCTCTCTCTCATCTATAAACTGGTTGCAAATGGTGGATGAACAGATTGTCCACAGTCACAGTTTGCCCATTCAATATGCCACAGTTTGTCCATTAACATATATTTCCCAGTCAGGTGCTCATTAAAAAATACCAGTTAATTTCCCCATGTCATCTCCAGTGGCAGTGACAGGAAGGCAGGAAGGCAAGAAGACAGGCCGCATCAGCTGGATGCAGCATGCTGGAGAAAAAAATTAATTAAAAATGCTTCATGGAGTGGCAAAATGCTGCCACTGCCAAGGTGTTGCTGGGTGCAATTATCCCAGTCTGTCCCATGGAAGGGCCAGCCCTGGAGGCATGTACATATATTTTTTATCTTGGACAAGCATTTAAAATTGGTTTACCTTTGGAAAAAATAATAATATATTGTTGGTTGGTTTGAATTTGAATACTTAATTAATGTTACAGAGCAGAAGGGGGTTGTTTTTTATTCATTATTATTATTATTATTGTATGTGTATATTAGGGCACTAATACAGAATACTAATACAGAGAACCTTAACATGATCATATTACTTGTATATATATAGTTTAATATAACTAAATATTTTATATCTGTTTTTATTGACCACTCAATAGCTGCAAAGTTTGTATTATTTGTTTTAACTTCGACCAAAGAACTTATATAATGCATGAACAAACCTGCTCCCCATATATATATACTTTTCTTTGTATGAAACTTTAATTATTTAGCATTTGTGTATGCTTAGTTTTATTAGGTGAATACTTGATGCCTATATTAAAAATAAATAATTCCATAGTCAAATATCTGAATAATATAACATACATGAATATTTTAGTTGTTGAATAATCAAATCCACCTTTTTCATCATCTTTTCTTTTTTTTGTTGAATAGGTTTTCCAGCACGGTGAACACGTGTAATGAAATTTCTTAACATGTTTTTTTTTGTACTCACCCCCTTCCCCCGATTAACACTGTTAAAGCTATTTTTTCAAAGATAAGCAGTTTACAGTTCCAGTGGTGAAATATCCATGACAATTGCAAAATGAAAAGGACATTTATTTTAACCTTTGCTTCCTTAGAAGAAGCAAGGTTAAACGACTAGTGTCCTCTTTTCAGACTTGACCCGCAAGTATGACTTGCCTGCTTCACAGAGACGCATAGCAACCGCTGGTCAGAGGAAAAAAGGCGCGAACTATCAAAAATACACACTAGTTGAGTGCCTCATACAAGAGGCACTTAATATTAGAAGTGAAAAATACATTTTGTGCCAGTTTAAAGAAGCAGAAATTCCTAGGGTGTGTAGTACTAAGGATTCCTAAGATTTACCAAGGTCTAATACCTTTTAAGTCGCCCTGTCTTATCAACCAAGAACCTACATGCCCCCAACACTACAACAATAGACAAAGTGACATACATGGATACCAGTGTCTATTGCAAGATCCATTAAATATTAATCATGACCAATGTTGGTGCCCAGCTCGGATCACTAGACAAGTCAAGAGCCCTGTCCTACTATATAACCTATAGCATTCATTATACTATCTAACCCTAAGACACTATATACACTAAGAGAACCCACATTGTAGGGACAGACCATGCAAGGAGGGGAGTCCTCTAGTTCAGACCACTAATAGGGGGAATACAAATTCCTGATGCTGCAAAGGCAATATAGGGAAATGTCAGTCCTGTTTCTTAGGGGAGGCTATACAACTTAAGAAAGGCTTTTTCAAAATACAGTACCGATAGTTTATTTTGCAATCAAAACAATATCTGATCAACAGCCCAATAAATCCGATGGGCCTTAAATTAAGTTATAAAATGTTAAGAGGATACATTCAATAGCATAATTGTGTTCTATTCAGAGCAAACAGCACCAACAGAGAATTATTTAGCAGATACAGGGCATATATTTTTCAACAAGCCAGACTTAATAAGCTTTTCCAGATGAAATCGGTATTGATAAGCAAACGTGTTGCATTCAGCTCGCAAAAGAATTATGTGGACTCTGATGACGGATATTTTATCTTCGCATGTCCAATTAACGACCTGCAATATACACAAACATCCATCTGCGCCTGTAACGCTGACCAAACACCATTCTTATAAATCTTGATAGTGATAAGCACTCAACCAAATGTAAGAACAAGCTTACAGAGTAAACAGCCAGACAAAAAAAATGTGCTACTGCAACAATGTACCTCAAAAATAATAATACATTTTATTATATATTAGAATGTTTTACAAAGTATACCTAATTATATCGGGGAAACCCCATATCTTATCCACGGGACATTCAGCCACCAAGTGCAACCAGTTTTTGTGAGAATGAGATTGCTCTTAGCCTCTAAAGCACAAGAATGGTTAAAAAGAGGCCTGATTAGCAGATGTCCAGTTTAGGTTACCATGCTATAAAAAAAAAAAAAAAAGTGTAATATATATAATAAAGCACCACCATGAATAAATAAAAAACATGTACAAACCAAATGAAGGGGATAAATCTGAGCCACTATCCTAAGTAGGGAATTCAACTCCAGTGCACCCACAAGAGAACACAGAAAGTATGTTTTATATGTTTATATATTAGATTACCGTGTAATGTTCATTATACCAGTTTGACATGGGGCTATTATGATTCATGTGTTTATTCACCAGACAGTGCACTGTGGTGAACGGACAACAGAGCAAAATAGATGAGTTTACATACATTACCAACGCAGCTATTGTGCCCTGATCTCTGAAGTGTTGTTATCAGTTCACCATAGTTCACATTGAAATGAACAGAACAGTAGATAGTTAAATAGATAACACAATATCTTTACTGCCTTCAGTATGATTCTTTGGATTTTTCACATATGCAGTTTGAAATTTACAAGAGAAAATTGAACATTCTGGTATGAAGCCAGATATCCTCACACAGCTACAACATTTCACCTGCTGCTTTTACACACTTTCTTGTTGTGTTTTAAAGATCCAGGTTTAGCTTTTTACTGGGATCCTCGGCAATGTAGAAATGTAAAGTCTGTGAGCTTAAATAGGGACTCAACACCAAACAACTATTTTTATCAGTCATAAAACCACTTCTGCCTGATTAAAATGCCTTGTGAATGGTGCCTCAGTGTGTAGAGTTTAAGATATATGTCTCTTTCATATGTATTCTAATAAAGACTTCTAGGCTGCCATTTTACATTGGTAGGTTGCGGTGCCAGTCCTTCCCGTCATTGGAATCATTACTAGTCGTGTTTGGCCTCTTACTAGGTTTTTTAGTTACACTTCCGAAAAAAGAGAAACATCTTCTGAATGGCGCACACTAGACTCTTCACTCATAAAGATAATTGAATTGCTGTGTTTGGTTTCTCAATCCCTCTCATGCATATCCAAAGTCTAATTGAATATCTTTATTATGTTTGCTTTTCACAAACCTCCACTGGCAGGATGTTTTAGGTATCTAGCATGCTTTCAGGGAATATAGCATTTTCTCTTGTGATCAGTCTTCCCCTATTGCCTCTTGTAGTGTCAAAATCGATAGGAATGTACTGAGGTTGAAAAATATCCAAGTTTTTTAAGTAGCTAATTTATTAATTTAGGGTAGTATAATATAGCCCCAGTGAAAGCAGACGTTTACTGTTTTAAAACACCGAAAAATAATGATCAGTCGATAGCTGGGTACTGTTGATGTAACGTCATCAAGTTATACTGCAACTTGTAAAATATATATATATAAAAAATAACTTCAACGGCTGATCTAATTTTATTTCAAAAAGCCTGGAGCCAAAACCAACACAGCACATTCACTTATCACTTTTACCTAATTTGGCAGGTTAAAAATATGTTTCCCTTTGTTTCTACCTGCTGTCATCTTTAATGTTTTTTTTTCTAACCAAACTACAGCTTTGCTGCACTAAATTAAATTCTATCTCTACTTTTAACTTTTTAAATTCTACCCAAAAGTAATCTTCCTTCCGTTCATAAAGTTTTATTTCAAGGCTGAAGTGTAAAATTATCTGTCTGCCAAACTCTCCAATATTACAGGGATAATGTGAAGAAAAAAAAATAGCCTAACGTTCAAAAAACCTGTCAGATTGAGTCTTTAAAATTGCTTGTAATTTTTAAAGTTCTCATTTTTTTTTCTCAACCTTTTTTTCCCCCAACATTTCTCAAGTAAAAGAAACAATTTTTGTTTCAAAGGTTACGCTTTGAAATTGATAGAGGTGTCCACCTTGGATGGGTCGAAGGGGTGACACATCAGAGCACAATTATAACAGCGGCCGGATATAGTAATTTGATACTCCCTTGTATTGAATTGAAACTGCAGTTTTAATACATCGAAGGAAATGAATCTTAGAGTTTATACCTTGGCCCTCTAAGCATACATTGTATATAGTCCTTTCCATACAAGTGGTCTTTCAAATTCTTGTTCGCAGACTCATCTGGAAATACAGTTTATCTTTTATATGTGAGATTATTATGCCACATACCAACTTTAGAGGGGGAAAAAAAATCACGTACAAAGAAAGGATTTCTTCAAGCATTAAATTACTTTTGATGCAGTGTAGTGTTATGTAGCATTGCGAAACTGTGTTTTGATATTTACTTTGTCACCTGTCTTGGACCTTACCATTGCAGGTTATCAAGTGATATTTGGGTGCTAGCTCTGGTCTCTAACAAGTTGTTTTTTTTTTACAATTCTTTATCATACGTTTTTATTGTGCCGAAGATTCTTTCTAGTGAATTATGAACAAGATAAGGATGTATTGGACTTAGATTCAATTAGAAAATCCCAGCATAGCAACAAGTAGTGAATACAATGGGGGAGGGGGGGGGGGCATGTATAAATACATAGATGTTCTTTAAGTTGTTTCTATCATTAATGTTTCTGAATATGAAATACTACCCAAGACCTCATGGATTTGTGGGAGTTTATTAATTGATACATCTGACAAAAAAGGGCAGATAAACTACATTTAATAAAAAATTAAATGAGAAAACGTAAAGAGGATGGTAAAAGAGTAAGAATGAGAGAAAGATAGAATAAGGAAAAGAGAGAAAGGGGCAGCCCAAGAAAGGGTCTGCTGGCAACAAAAAAGATGTTGCACAAAAAAGGGGTCAATTTTCCATATCTTGTGGCCAGTTATCCATGTGCTCTACCACCAGGGTCTGTGGAAGTGCGCTTCGGAGCAAATAATGATGTCAGCAGTTAGCAAGGTGCTCCAGTCAGAATGTGGGATACATGTCCATCATATCTGCATCTTCTGCAGTCCAGTTGCATCGGTCCAATAGGCCTAGAATATGAGATAGACTCTAGCATAGAACTGCACAGGATCAATCTAAAAAGCTCAGAATCTAGCATGGAGTAAAATACTGAATCGGCTTGAGGTTCCTGGCTCCAAGAATCTTGAGAATAGAGAGTTTCAGACAGGCTAAGTCATGTAAAAGATACAGAAAAAAACTGAGCAACCAGAGAACGGCAGTCATAAGCTTTGACCAGTGGTGGTGCATATGAGTTGCTAAGACAGATCCCACAGTGGTAAAGGGTCACTCCCATGTGGAGGTTGAGCTCACTGAAAAAAAGGCACTGGAAGACAAGCAGTACCGTCCATATTGTGGCAGTGTCAGGCCGGGGGATAGTGACTTCCAATGGTCCAATTTCTGGGATACTAATCTGTCTGTGATCACTGCCCGGGTTCTCCTTACCCAGCCCACCGTTAACTTTGCACATAACTTTTGCGTTATGTGCAAATGTAAAGCAGACTAAAGGACATTGTGTCACAGTAAATGAGTCAGGGATTATGCTGTCTGTTAATTGGATTTGTCGTTCCCCCCTCTGTACTTGTAATTTAATTACCTGTTTTAAACTAGGCTCTCAATTGAGATTTACCATGTTATAATTGACAAAATCTTCCCCTGTGCTCTCATGTCCCTGATTGGTCACTGTTGTTCATGTGTTATTTGGTATCTGTTTGTGTTTGCAATAAAAGTTCTTGTTTTACCCACCACTGTTGTCGTCTAGTGATTTTTTTCAACATGTATATCAATTTATGTCATGATTTATCTCACTCTGATATTACATTATGTAATTTTTCTTAAAAAATACAAAGCTTACATATATTACTACATTATCAATGTCCTTCCAATTCAGTAAAGAATAATATTCAGTTATTTTATGACATGGAATATTTATTGAAAAGTTTGTATTAAACAAAGGATCAAAGAATCACAAAGGAAAAACATTCAAAAGAACCTTCAAAGAGTCATGTACAAGCAAGATACCAAGACTTTCAGCTTATTCAACATGAAAAAAATAAAGAATTTCAACAAAAGATACATAAAGAAGGATTTTTTATATTTGCAATTTTGAAAGCTGAATACATTTATTCTATTTTGCTGACCTAATTAAACTATTTCACTATCTTGGCTGCTTTATCACTAATATAGTAGGCGAGAAAGCAAGCACTAGGACACTTGTCCAGTATCTGCTTTTTGGTTGAGCATAGTCTGTTCAGGTGCTCCCCTATTTGTTTATCGGACCAACAAGGGGGGAGGGGATGACATCACTAGAGAGACAGGGTATTCCATTCATTTGAATGGCATTATTCTCATTTGTTTCTGCAGCAAAAAAAAAGCAAATTACTTTTACTCATCTAGTGTGGGCAGTCCTTGTTTCTTGCAACCTGTTGTAATTTCACAATTTCTTCTAGCTGTAAGTATGCATAATGTAAGACATACATTTTAAATTACTTTGAAAGCACATTAATATGCATTAATATTTGGTAGATACATTTTGGGCACTGACAGTCCCTTTAATGGTGATTCTCTGATCTTACTTAAAGGACCACTGCAATTTCAATATGATCTATCATTTTCATGCATATTAAAGTTAAATAATTATAAACTGTATTGAAATGTAAAAAATGTGAATATCTGTAACCTCCCACCCAGCTCTCAGCATTTGTCTGGAGCCTTGGAACATAAAACGCTAAATTTGAAAGTGCCTATAGAAAAGCAAAGTATCCAACATGATAACTATACTTGCATACATATATGGCACAGAGCACATGTCTGCAGAATTTGTCCATTGACTGTACAGCTAGGTTTGTCAGGTCAGCCAGTTTTTTGCTGGACACAGGTAACTTTTACATACACCCCTACAAAATGAAGAATGCAAGTTTGCCCAGGAGGAACCAGTTAATTAATCAAGAAGTTGATCCCATATGACCTACCATTATAAATTAATTGATTACACTCTGAACACATAGGACATTTGGGAAGTCACCATGTAAAAGCTGTATATGTCCCTACATACAAAATGACTGAACAGGTAAACAAGTAGGATGAGAAAAAGCTAGGATTGATTCGGTCCATAGCAAGAAAATAGTAGTAATTCAGAAAGTGTAGTTGAGAGGGATAAATGCTTAAGATATATTTTATTTATTTGAAGTAAGAATTTAAGTAAAATGCTTACTACAAACCAATACATATGGTAGATAGCCATGCTCACAAGCCCCTCCTTAAACAATACACGCGGGTTTACTATCGGCTGTGTCTCACATGCGAGACATAGCAGTTTCTGGTTGGCACAGCCAATCGGATCGAGGGCTCGCCCAGCACTGACGGCCAAATGCGAGGGTCCCTCAGTGCCAGCGAGAGAGCGGGCTGCCTCCTATGGAAGCATGGCAACTGTAGTTCAGAAGATAAACTGGCGCGTATTACCAACAGTACACGCAAGTTCATCCTCACAATAGGAACAATTACAATTTGATTTGTGCTTCTATATTACAAGCACAAGTGAAAAATTACGTTTAATGTACGTTAAGTACACACAATCCCTGCAGACGAGTGTCTTCTTACACAATGTTTACCCTAAAGGAAAATGTTACTTCAGCATTCCTGGAGCTGGTAATAATATATTTCCTGTTTTGCCTGAAAATAGAACAGTGTAAAATATGTTTTCTTTTTAAACAATTAAGATTGGAATTAACTTTCCAGGACATATGTTGATAACGAGCAAAATCACTTCTAGGCTGTTTCCCATTTTCTTGTTTCTAATTTTGTTTGTCAAGTCCCACTTGAGGTGAACACCTACAATTGTTTCCATCACCTTCTACATTTTGAATCTTGTTAATGCGCACCTATGAGTCACTGAAATTCCAACACAAATACTAGAGTTATAGGTATTCTAAATTAACGGCCTCGTCAAGTTAGTGCACTTAGAGGATTGACACTAATTATGCAGGTTGCTGTAAGAAAATGAATTAAAATTCTAGCTAGAGTTATTTCAGTGGTGTTAATTAGAAAAGGCCTAGTGTGTGATGCTTTCCTATTTTGTTTTTCTTCTAAAACTTCATATTTTGAACACTGCAAATAACAAATTTAAATAAAAATACTCCCACTTTCTCAACCTCTAAGCATAATCAGCACAAAACTTTTTTTTTTTTTTTACCACACATCACAGATGAATACTAAATGATGGTTATAAGATGTCAGTTTTCATTATTTCTCATTAATGTTCTCTAATTAAATGCTTTTTCCAGTAAATTAAACAACCTTTTTGGCCTGAACAACTGTATTGGGAATGGATTTGTTTCCAAATGGCTTTCTTAGTGAGATTTGCAATTATATACATTTCTTTTTCTCTAAAAATGTCAAAAACACAACAAATATTCTTAGATGCTTTAACTCTTAATTTGAAAAGTATAATTGTATAAAAAATGGGCACAGTTTTTAGTGGGTACCCTCGATACTTCGGATTCCAGGAATCCCAAGTATCGAGGTCGCCCTGCAAGCATTACTCTAACGTTAGGTAGAATAATGTGGGAACCAGATGACATGAGCCTTCTGATTGGCCAATGCTAATTGGATAAATAGTGTTTTACCATGGGCAATGTAACTGATGAACTATTGGAAATATTTGAAATATAATTTAAATATCACATGCGCTATTATTCAAAAGTTTGGGGTTACTTAGAAATTGACTTGTTTTTCAAAGAAAGGCACATTTTGTCCTTTAAAATAACATCACATGTATCAAAATGGCTGTTTTTTAAAGGACAACTGAACTTGAGTAAACCTGATGTGTATCTTAAAGGCACTCTCTCGTGCCCAAAATGCGTCTTCCACATATTAATGCATATTAACGTGCTTTCAAAGTACTTTAAAATGCATTTTTTACATTTTGCATTGCTTAAAATATAGAATTCTTACATCCATGAAATTGTGAAATTACAGCAGTTTGCAAGAAACCAGGACTGCCCAGACTAGCTGAGTAAAAGAACAAAAAACATTACATCCTCAGTGTCTATATAATCAGTGCTGCAGACCTGCAGTAAACATGCAGAGTAATCACTGGGGGACGGCTTGAGTACAATATATAAAAAAATATGATTTATGCAGAATGCCTGCATCAAATCACACTGGGAAAAAAAGACTGTGCACTATACACGCAGTAATCTTCATCTTGCACCAAAGTGATTTTAAGGATTCAACTGTTCCTTTGATAGATACAAGCGGGTTTACTCTCTTGAGAGACACAGCATGGCAGCTGCCCGATCAGAGGAGAAACTGGAATGTACTATTAAAAGTACATGCCAGTTTATCTGCACTCTAGGGACAACTAACACTGGGGACAACTAACTTTTCACTTTTGCTTCTATGTTAGAGAATGAAAAACAAGGTTTAGTGTTAGTAATGGAATAACGTCATAGGTGTCCTTCCCATTTACCAATGGCACGTTGTGTTGCTAATCCAAGTTTATCATTTTAAAAGTCAATGCCTTGACTGTATTTTGTAACAATTTTGAAGCTTTCTAAGTGAAAAGTAAAATGTGCCAGGTAGTCCTTATCCATGAAATAGTATATCAGACTGCAGATAATTTCCAGATGTCCTCAGACTGCATTTTCTAAATTTGATGGATTTTCTTATATATAGAAAAAAAGAAACAAAGCAAAGAATTTCCAGATTCCTTTCCATTTTTTAATTTAATCTGTAACCCAGAATTACGAAAATGTTCCATTCCCCTGACTGTTTTCATTGACATATAAAAATATTTATATGAATTACTGCAACTCTCCACAAGTCCTTTCCTTACAAATGCCACTCAATAAATTTATAATTTTTATAAATGTTTATTTTTATATGTTTTATTCTGTTACTTCCCCCTTACCTGCTTTAGAGACTTCAATGCTTTAACTGTAGAGCAAAAAACACATTTAGAGCAGTTGAAGCATATATCCATGTATAAATGTTGTCTATTTCTGCTTCAGTGCTTAAGAAAGTCTATATTTATCAACAGACAGGATGCTGCTATTTGTTGTTTTTTTTTTTTTTTTTACTTGGAATTCCAGCTTGGCAAAGTAAGATATCAATCACAACAAAATATTGGTTTTACATTTGTTAAGCATGTTTCCTACTATTTACATAATCCTAGGATCATCGTATGCTGTGGGCAATTTGGGAATTTCCACATTGCCCAGCATCAAATTGCCAGGGATTGGCAACGTGTCCATGGCAAGGTCTGTGAAGGTCTGGAGAACATCATTAAATTGTCAGTCACAAAATCAAATAAATGTTCATCGAATAATGTTGGTGCCCAGCAGATGCCCACCTTCCCCCATAGCCAAGTTTGTTTTCCCCATATAAAAAGGTAAATTAACATAAAAGGTTTGGAAATAGCAAAGTAGTGGAAAGGGGTTCAGTATTGCTAACCCTAATTTCACAGCTGCCAGGTATAATACTGGGTAGGATGAATAGAGTAACTGCCCTGGGTACAAAGCAGATGGGAGAGAAAGAATGAGTTTGTATTTATGTTAGCTGCTTTTCTCCAATGCTATGATGTGCTTGTAGTTATGGGTGAGATTGAGAGGACACAGGGTTCACTGTTAAAAATATGTCAGCATATTATTGAACCAATTAGTTACAAAAAGCCATGCAAATTATTTCACACCTGGCCCAGCAAAACTCCCAAATGGCTCTGATTTTGTTTATGTTGTGGTGTTTTAAATGAAGAATATAGTATGCTAGTCAGTAGAAGTGTCTTAGAAAACTTATCAAACGTAAATAATATGGGATAGATGGTCACAATACATTTTTCTACAGTTTATATCTATAGAAAAGGTCAAAAATATGACCCACCAAATTGTCTGAAGTAAAGTTTATAGGTCATATGTATTATGTGAGGGTTCTGCAATAGGTCCACTGTTCTTCATACATCCTAACCCCATCATGACGCATGGTACTTGCGTCTTAGAAGTCGCAAGTACTGAAATGCCATTTTTGTGCTTCTGGCCCCGATCACAAGGAGAGAGAGACCCAACAAGGGTTTTAATAGACCCTATCGGTCCTGCCAAAAACTTGCGATCTTTCTCAGTGTCACATGAGATGGTGAGATTTAGCAAATTGTAGTCAGTACTCACTTTGAGCATCGGCTACATTTTCCCTATCAGACTGAGGCACTGTAGTTTGTAAACTAATAACTAGTAAGTTGGGAGACACTAATTTTCGGGGTTTTAGAAAAGAGGATTAATTGGCGGATTCTGGGAGACTATTCCACATATGACAAGCTTTTTTTCATTGTTGAGGAATAGTTAACTTAGAAAACTGACCCTGATGCCAAGGTGGAGCTGCAAGGCTATCCAAAGGTGTGCAAATGCTCCCAACTGAGTGCATCTGAGGCCTCTCAAGTGGGCCGAGACCATCTGTCCCTGAAAAAAAGAGACATAGAAGAGTCTACTCAACAAAGAGAGAATTGCAGTGAACTGAAACAGGAATTTCAATTTAAGGCCAAACTAGTGGACTTATCCCATTCAACTGCACTGGAGAATTTTTCCAACTCACTACTCGCTACATTGGCCTAAAATTTTAAATTCCCACTGCAATTCTCACTTTATTGTTTAGACCCTAAAAATGTTGACAAATAAAAACCATTAAACCAATCTAGTCTAATCTAGTCCAATCTTCTATTAGTTCCTTGCATGCTTAAACTGCTGCACTGTTTTAACCTCAGCCACTTCCACTGTAATGATATTCCATGCATCCACTACCCTCTCAATAAAGTAATGCTTCCTGAATTTAAACTATATCATCTTCTTGTGGTAGTTTTTCTGCTTTAAAATATACTCTCTTCCTTTACTGTGTTGATTCCCTTTATGTATTTAAATGTTTCTATCATATCCCCCTGTTACGTCTTTCCTCCAAGCTATACATGTTAAGATGCTTTAACCTTTCCTGGTAAGTTTTATCCTTCAACCCATGAACCAGTTTAGTACAATACTCCAAGTGAGGTCTCACCAGTGATCTGTACTATGGCATGAGCACTTCCCTCTTACTACTTCTTATACCGCTCCCTATGCAACCAAGCATTCTGCTAGCATTTCCTGCTGCTCTATTGCATTGCCTACCTACCTTTATGCACTATGACATACTTATTCATAAATCCCTTTGCTCAGATGTTGAGATTAGGACTGTATCAAAAAGGCTATACTCTGCCATTGGGTTTTTATACCCAAGATGCATTATATTGCACGTATTCACATTAAATGTCAGTTTCCAAAGCTCTGACCATTTTTCTAGTTTACAAAAGCGTTTGCCGTTGGACTTATGCCTCCAGGAACTCAATCCTATTACAAATCTTTGTATCGTCTGCAAAAAAGTACACCTTACCAACAAAACCTTCTGCAATATCACTAATAAAACTTTTAAAGAAATTGGGTCCAAGCACAAATCCCTGAGGTACCATCCATTTAACAAGATGTTGCTTCAAATATACTACATTGACTACAACTGGGCAGTGGCTGTCACTCAGCCACTGCCCAGTTCAGTCAACAAAATCCAAACTCAAAGATTTCAGTTTATTGATAAGCCTTCTATGTGCGACAGTGTGAAATGCCTTACTGAAATCTAGGTAAGCAATGTCTACTGCACCACCCTGATCTATTATTTTAGTTACCCAATCAAAAAAATCAATAAGATTAGTTTGGCATGATCTCCCGGAAGTAAACCCATGCTGTCTCTGATCTTAAAATGCATGTGATTTTAGATGTTCAACAATCCTATCCTTTAACATGCTTTCCATTATTGTCCCCACTACTGAAGTAAGACTTACTGGTCTACAGTTGCCCTCTTGCATCAATCCAGTTATAACCTGACCCAGGTAAATTCATATAAGTATCTTGGCATGTGGCTAGATCCAAACTTATCTTTTGGTCTCCATATTGATAAGCTTGTGTCAAAGCTATATCCTAGGATCGGCTTTCTGTATAGAAACAAATCTAACCTAGATTCCACGGTAAGGAAACGTATTGTGCAGCAAATGTTGATGCCGATCTTAGATTATGGAGATGTTGTGTATGATTCTGCCCCGCAGACCCATCTCGGTAAACTCGACACTATGTACAATACATTGTGTCGTTTTGCGCTACAGTGTGATTATAACACGCATCACTGTAAAATGTTAAAAGAGTTAAATTGGCTGACGCTTGCCTCCAGGCGTGCTCTCCACCTAGCTTGCTTAGTTCATAACCACTTCTCTGGAACGCTCCCCCCTACCTGAGCGGCATGCTCGCTCTTACTCCATGCACTTCCTACAATCTCAGATCCTGCACAAACCCTTCACTAGCGATTCCCCACTTCAAAAAGGAAGCAGGTAGAGGTGCGTTTTCTTTCAGAGCGCCTCATTTGTGGAATAGCCTTACGGTTTCTGCCAAATCATCATCTACTATAAGATCCCTGAAAATAAGTATCTCCCAAATCCTCAAATCAGATTGTACCTGTTATTAGTTTACAAACTCTTTTGTATACTGTACATGTTGTTCCTTTTTGTATCAATAATGATTTACCCTGTATGTTCCCCTTCCAACTTGTTTAATATATATATGTATGTATGTATTTTTGAATCTACTGTTAAATGTGTAACTCTGTGTAACTCCATTCTGGACTGGGTCCCCAGGACATACTTGAAAACGAGAGAAATCTCAATGTATTTTTCCTGGTAAAACACTTTCTAAATAAAAAAAATAAATAAAAAATCAACCAATTGAGCCTCCAGTTGACAAGGTGCAGGAAGCAACAGACTCCCTTCATGTGCAGAGATACGAATGCATTCTATCTTGCATTAATATCACAGATGCTACCTCGTCATAAATGACTTACAGCGGCATTTTGCATACCAAAGCTATTACACTGGCATCATTTCTTAATCTTATAATTCATTGTATGTTGCAAACAACAATATCGAAAAAGAAAATGTATCTTTTAAATTTGCCACTACAGTTATTGAAATACCAATTTGGGCCTGTCAACAGACACCAAATCCCGACAGATAAAATAACTGTGTGATGGACAGCAAATAATTTGTGTTGTTTCACATACCCTGGAATCTGATGTTCCATAATGGTACTAAGGAAGTTAGATAATTATAAATTGCAGACTGAGGCTGGGGATAGCTGGCAGCATTTATTTGTAGAGTTCAGGAGAATTTTGTTTTCAAGCAATAGTCCAGACAGAAATGCTGATCCAAGATAGAGACTAAAGATGTTAATAGAAGGGAGGGGGAAATATGATACGGCCCAAGTCTCCCCATTACAATGTATGAATTATTTATTGAATTAAATAGCTCAGCAGTCTTATCACTTACGTAATTCTATTTGCTGGCTTCAGTTAGTGGGGTGCAATTACTTTGACAGTGTGTGACTGAAGCTGTCTTTGTGATTTATTTGAGTTAAAAGAATATGCATGGCTGTAGCCTTTATTCTAAGTTATACAATTATTTCTATTCACAGTGCATAGAGTACCTGCATACTGGTTAGATTCCACCTTGGACTTTCAGTGTGGTTTTTTTCTTTCCCTCTCACACAACACACTGGCCTAATGTAGCAGTTCACAGTGTGTGAAGAAAAATGTGCCCACATCTGAAAATGAACACTTGACATTGTATAATGATGCCTACAATATACACACTTCATGGCTGCCAAATCTATTTGTTTTTTGATGGAATAAAACAAAATGTTGAAAAAAAAGTGAAAAAAAGGATGTGCATTACTTAGTATGGGATGTTGTATTTTAATGGTCTATGCTCCCCAGCGTCAGAGAATAGTTTAGCTGCTGATGTGTGTAGGCCCAAAAGGTACATAGGATCATAGGGAATTTATTATCAGGATATCCAGCCTTCCAACACTGCAAAAGGCTAAAGAGGGACACTTTTGTTTTTGGGCAGTGGCTGAAGTTTAGGCTATGGCTTAGTCATTTTAAACAAGCCCTTTGTTTACAAAAACGAATGTATACACATATTCAACCCCTTCATGACCGGACTGTTTTTGGAATGTTGTGCGTTATATAGTGGCTGTTTTTACACTTCTGAGGTGTTTGTGTTTAGCTGTAATTTTCTTCTCTGTCATTTGCTGTACCAATTTATATTGGGGTTTTTTCAGGACAAGAAGGGCTTTCTTTTTTTTTTTTTTGACACTCAGACTTCAGAGGGGACAAGAGGTATTCACTTCATAATCCCGCTCTCTTATGGTGTTTAACCTTGTGCACCTCATATATTTTGTGTCATCCTTGTGTCCATTTTTAATTTTCACTTATTTCTTGACAATATCTTACTCTTTATTTATAACTAATCTAAAATGATTTAACATTTTAACCTTTTCTTTCTTTTCCCCCTTACTTCTATTTTCTGCTGACTTTAACATATTGGAGGTCGGGTACTTATTTTCCCTCTCTTTAGTTCTGAGTGACAATTTTGGGAACTACGTGGACTGCACTGATTCTTTTTCCATTTAATACGTAAACTTAAATATGTGCTTAATTGTCTGGTCTTCCCACCTCTCCGTTCTCTTCACCTTAACACCTTTTTCTTCAGGGCTAGGATCGGATTCAGGGTGTGCTTATCTATTATTAGTTAATTGATTACCAGACGGTAGGATCGGGCTAGTCTACAGACGAGACATGACGTGGCGAACAAGACTTACAAGACATTTAACTCAACCAATATGCGTGCTGTACTTTTAGTTTAATTGTTTTTCCTCCTGTTTTCCCCTTTATCTTTACACTTTTCTTCATTCCATTCTTCCCTTTGCTTCTCTTCGCCTGGCATCTTATTAATGCATTGTTTCCCCTATGATCTTTAACCATTTATTCCACATTTGGTATTTTCTGGTATTAATACAGAACTGGGAGGTTACTCCTCTTTCCATTTTGATTTGAAATATTAGTTGATTGACTACATCGGTCCAGGCAATGGAATCTGTGGATTTCCACTTTCTAGCCACCACCAGCTTTGTGGCGGCCAAGATATGGTGTAGTATGATCTTTTTTTCTGTTCCCAGTTGGGGGAAACTGAGATGTAATAGAGCCACTGCCGGTGTTTTAGGTATATCTTCCTCTAGGAACAAATTGATCTTTTGGAAAACCTCATTCCAGGTCCCAGCTAGTCGTGGACACTGCCACCATATATGTATTAGGGATCCAATGTATGATCCACATCTCCAGCATTTATTGGATACGTTTTGGTACATTTTAGATAGAGATTCTGGTGTTCTGTACCATCTATTGCGGAGTTTAAAACAGCATTCTATGATGTTCAGACAGTGAATGTGTTTATTTATCGCATCTCCTGACTCGACCCATTGTTTTAAGGTAACATTTATTTGCAGCTCTTTGTTCCATTTTTGTATGGAAGATGGTACGAATACTTCTTTAATCTCTTTTAAGAACTTCAGACACTCTGAAGTTATGTTGTTTAGGTTCTCTCTCTCTATGAGATGTATGAGTTTCTGGCTTTTGCCTGAGGAGACTCTAGGATTCACATGTTTTACTGTGAAGCTTTTTAGTCTCATATAGGTAAATTGTTCTTTTATGTCCAAGTTAAGTCTCTCTTGCAGGTGGTCAAAGGAATCTATTACATTATTCGTTAGCAGGTCTGAGATCTTTTGGTTGTCTCTGTTTGACCAGGGCTTTATATTCAGGTTTTCAACTAATGCTGGGAGTATGTAGATAGGGAGTTCGGCAGGGATTTTATTACTTAATTCTGAGCGTTTTCTAATTTTTTGCTTTTTTAAGATGTTTTAATATCACACTGTCTATTGGTGTTTGTTTCTCCTTTTTATTCGGTTCAAGCTGCCAGAACTGTGGCAGAATCCCTCCTTTCACTTTAACTGTTTCTAGTTCTAGTTCATACCAACTTTCTTCTGTGTTCTGCCCATTTATTGTGGTCAAGATGTGCTGTAGGGTTATCGCCTGGTATTGCTCGTGGACATCTGGGAGCCCCATGCCTCCTTCTTTTTTACTTAGAAACATTAATTTAGAATTTAATCGTGCCCTCTTTTCTGCCCAGATAAATTTAGAGAAGAAAGATTGTATCATTTTTATCCAGTCAAATGGGAGCTCCAATGGTATCATCCTTAAAATGTACATTAATTTGGGCATGATATAAGCCCTTACTGTGTAAGCCCTTACTGTGTTGATTTTCCCGCTCCATGATATCTCCATGCTTTTCCATTTTTTCAGTTTGATGTTTGTTTCCCGGATAAAGGGCATTATATTTTTCTCCATCATATCTGCTGGATTGGGAGTAATGGAGATACCTAAATATTTAAAAGATGATTTTGTCCAGTTAAATTTGTATTCATTTTTAAGACGGTCTATGACACACATTGATGTGTTTGTTATTAAGGCTGTAGTTTTGTCATAGTTCATTTTATAGTTGGAGAAATCGCTATATGTTTTTATTGTATGCATTAGTTCTTTTAGCGATGATGCAGGGTCTTTTATTACTATCAGGATATCATCTGCGTATAACATTATTTTTAATGATCCTTTGTACGTATCTAAACCTGTGATTTTTGAGTTATTTCTAATTTCTTCTGCTAAAGGTTCAACCGTTAATACGTACAGAAGGGGGGAGAGAGGGCATCCTTGTCTGGTACCGTTAGAGATGTTAAACCAGTTTGACTGTATCCCTTGTCCAATGATTCTACCCGACGGCTGTGCGTATAATGCCATTATGGCTTTCCTAATTGGTCCCGAAAATCCAAAGGCTGTTAGGGTTTCCTCAATGAAATTCCATCCCACCCGATCAAATGCCTTTTCAGCGTCCAATGATAGGGTGAGAGTGGAAAGACCAGATTTTCCTATCTTTTCATACATATTAATAAGTCGACGAATATGGCTCGTGGAAGTTCTCCCCGGGACAAACCCTACTTGATCTTTATGGATCAAATCCTTAATCACTATCTTCATTCTTTCTGCTAAGATGCTCGCGTATATTTTGGAGTCTATATTCAGCAGCGATATTGGTCTGTAATTGGTTACCTCCTCTGGAGGCTTCCCTTGTTTTAAAATAGTAACTATGTTAGCCCTTAATATCTCTTCTGGGATATAGCCTTTCTGCATAAACTCATTAAACAAATTTTTCAGTTCTTCGCTAATAATGTTTTTATAGATCTTATAGAATAGATTGTCGAATCCGTCCGGACCCGGGGCCTTCTTTTTTTTTAATTTCTCTATTCCTCTCTGGACTTCTAATGTAGATATAGGTAAATTTAACAGGGCCAATTGTTCTTGTGACACTTGCTTAAGATGTTTGTTCTCATAGTATGAATGCGACTTTGTATTATTCTCTGTTTTGGGTAGATTATACAGGGTCTTGTAATAATGAGCAAAAGCCAGACTTATTTTTTCGGGTCTAAGATTGGTCTCCCCATTATAATTGATTTTGGAGATTTTATTAACTGCTCTCTTGTTTTTCAATTTGTTGGTCAATATGCAATCTGGCTTATTGCCCTTATAATACCATTTTGTTTTTAATGTATCTAAGTTTTTATTAATTCGTTATATGAGCTGTTCATTAATTCTCTTCTCTAGATTTTGGATGGATGCTGTTGTTTCTTTGTTGGGGGATTGCTTATTAATCTGATTATATGAGGCCAGACGAATATACAATTCCGACAAGCTTAGTTCTCTTTTTTTTTTTCATGGTGACCCAATTTAATTAGATATCCTCTAATGACACATTTGAAAGTGCACCAGAGGATGGCTGGTGATGTATCTTTGTTTCTATTTTCGCGGAAGAAGTTTTCTGCGGCCGTTTGTATATATATCATGTTTTCTTCTGATTTTAGTAAGTTGTTATTTATCCTCCAGTCGGCCCGTATTTTCCTATTGGCATTTTTTATGGTCATTATTACTACATTGTGGTCTGACCATGTGACTTCTTGAATACATATTTTGTTGATTTGATCGGTTAGACCCATACTTGTCAAAATCATGTCTATTCTTGAGTAGGAGCAATAACTTTTAGAAAAACATGTAAAATCATGTTCTTTTGGGTGGAAGATGCGCCATGCATCTAACAATTGAGCTTTCCCCATTATGGCTCTCATCCTTCTAGACGTATTATTCGCGTTTTTGTCCTGGTTTGTCCCTGATCTTGATTTCCTATCTTCAGATGGGTCCATGACTGTATTGAAGTCTCCCATTAATATTACTGGACCCTGTTTTATTTTCTCAATCTTTTTTAATATATTCGCAATGAACTTTATGGCGGCTTGATTTGGGGCATAAATATTAGCCAATGTGTATGTAGAATTGTTAATTTCTCCCACTATTATGATAAATCTTCCTTCTGGGTCTTTCTCTAGGTGTCTTATATTTAGGACTATATCTTTTGAGAAAAGCAAGGCAACTCCCCTCTTCTTTTCTCCTTTCAGCGAGGCACAAATTATGGTCGGGAATTGATTTGATTTTAAACTTGGCTCTTCATTTCTCACCCAGTGGGTTTCTTGTAGGCCTATAATATCTATCTGTTCTTTTTGTAGTAGATTTATTAGAAGCGATCTTTTAAATGGCGAGTTCAAGCCGCGTACATTCAGAGAGGCAAATCTAGACATACGCTTGGGGAAAAATTATGCTTCTTTTAGTCATATCCTGACAGGTAATTTTTGGTTGAGTTAACTTAAGACCATACATAAACACACATGCAACATATAACATATGGTCCCTTCCTGGTGATTTCCCGTGCCATGGATTCAATTAGCCATGCACAGTTGGAATAATTCATCATTGCGATGAATCCAGGAGCCGAGCTGTGGTACGGTAACTATCGATCTTTTATTTATCATTCTTTACCCTTCTAGATCATATAAGGGATGGGATATCTCACACCCGGAAGCGAGAGATAGGGGAGAGAAGAGGGCGGAGAGGAGAGAGAGAGAAAAAAAAAAAACCCTTTAAACAGCCCCATCCTACTTTATTTTCTCTGATATTCAACCTTATTTTCCTTCCTTTTCCCTTTGACTTCTACCCAATGTTATTAAACCTTATTTACCAATTCTAGGGATCTACCCAATTCTAGGGCCCTTTCCGTTATATAATAGTGTAATAAGTGAGAATTGGCTTACTGTGTGTCTCTCAATATCTTATCTTCCCTCCATTTGTGACTTACTCTACTTATACTTGTGGGAAATTATTATCAAAAACTGTGATTTCCTATCAATACATTGCATGACCTTCTGCTGTGGTTTTGTGAATCAAATCATTATTACATTTACTAAGTGTATGTTATTTATTGTGTTTAATTCGGTAATATATTAAATTAATTTCAAACTTTAGGTGAAAATTTCTTTTGGTTTCTTCCATTTCCCATTTCTTTTCCTCTAATGCCCTTTTATGTGATTATTTTTAACCCATTCCCTCTCTCTCCTCCCTCTCCCCTCTCCCCTCGCCCCATCTGTCACCTCTCTCACCTCACTTAGTATCCTCAAAAATTATGTGATTATATTTTATCTAAAAGTGATGTTAGTATTTAATTTTATCTATTATTCCACTCCTATTTGTACCTATTTGGCACTACAGTTCTAAGACATGTTAATCTTCCGGTTCCAAACACCAGAGAACATTATTTTTACCCGCATTAATTACTACTCCACCCTTCCCCAAAACTTCTCTCCCCCACTGTGTCCACCTCTTTTAATCCATTTTCCTGTCCCTCATCCATTTTTCCAGGGATGCCGGGTTATCAAAGGGAAACATTTCTGCTTCATATGTTACTATAATCATACAGGGGAAACCCCATTTATATTTGATATTGTGTGACCTGAGGCGGGTCGTCATAGGGGAAAATTTCTTTCTTTGGGCTCTAGTCTGGTAGGACAAGTCTGGGAAGATAGCAATTGAATTATATGGCTCTTCCAAACTTTTCTCTCTTTTTGCCTTCAGGATTCCTTCCTTCAGCTTGTATGAAAAGCAGCAGATAATAACATCCCTGGGTAGATGTGCAGATAGATTTGGAGGTTTATAGGTCCGGTGACATCTGTCCAGTAATTCACCATGTTTTCTACCCCCCACTCCTAGTTTATCTATATATTCTATAACAAAGCTCTCCAATTTATCATTAGTTATGGCTTCCGGTATGTTTCTCAGCCTCAAGTTATTGTGTCTTGACCTGTCTTCCAAGTCCGACAGTTTTATTTCTAATGCCTCATTTTTGTTTTTTAGCATTTGTATTTGTTCTTGAGCAAGGGACGTTTGGAAATTTAAGTCTACTATTTTTTCTTCGTTTATTTTTACTCTTTGACCACAGGCCATTATATCTTGTTTTAAACCGTTGACATTAATTTCTATTTCTTGTTTTATACGTTCAAATTGTATATCTAAAGCCTTTGTAAGAATGTCCAGGGTAATCCAGGTTGTAGTGCTCTGCGATTGAGCTTCATTTTCGTTGGGGGATTCTGTAGTACCTTCTAGATCTTTATGGTGAGTACTATCTTTTCCCTCACCCCTTGGAGACTCCAATTCCTGTTGCACAGATTGAGGTGAAAAAAAGACAGCCGTTTTTCTGTTTTATTGTCTTGTTTCTCCTGTTTTTGTCTTTCTTTATATTTTGCCTGTATTCTTGCTGTCTTTTGGTTGCCATCTTGCTTTAACCCTCCTCCTTTCAGCCTTCTTCTGTTTGTTTAGTACTGGCTTGTTTTCTCAGGTGGCTGGGAGACCCTAAGTTCAGTTACGGGGTTAGGTGCAAGCTTTATGCTTCCTACCTCAAAGATATCTTGGCTCCGCCCACCCTCTCGTCGTATGTTTTATCCTGCCTGCCTATAGTAAGCCTCAACTGAACATTGACTGCAATTTTTCTGAAATAACTACAGGTACAGCTTCCACGTATTACATTGCATTAACTTGGTACTTATCTTTTCTTTTCTTCTGTTCTCATACACTTCGGCCGTCTGTCTTCTGTTTCTCTTCCTTCTTTTCTACTTGCCGCTGCAAATATTCGAGTTTAGCCTCCGTTTCTGTCTCCGTCTGTCTCTCCTTCGGTGAGGTGCTCTGTCTCCCATACAGCACTTTACCGCTGGTTCACTTCGTAGCCGCCCGCAGCTCAGCTCCTGTAGACCGCGCGGCGTGACAGCGTGGCTAGCATCACGTCATCGCTCCCCCCCAGAAGGGCTTTCTTTTTATGCCATTATTTTGTTTATATCATTTATTTTACTATGAAAAAAATTGAAAAATATGGTGAAAAATTTATAAAAACAACACTTTTCCTGAATTTTCTTTGTAAAATCTTTTACTAAGCTACAAAAGCAAATGAAAAAACCTGCTAAATAGATTCTAATATTGGCCCTGAGTTTAGATATATCCAATGTGTATATGTTTTTTTATTTTTTTTATGTTAAAGTGTAATGAATACAAGTTGCACATAGCCGTTTCAAAACCATTTTTTTTTTCAAAAATGAGCATTACTGACATTTTAACACCAATATCTGTCATAGATCTCTGAATCCCACCACATGTACACATGTTTATAAAGTAGACATCCCAGGGTATTCAACTTGGGGTATTTTGACAATTTTCATGCAGTAATTTTACCACCAATCTTTGAAAAGTTTTGGCAAAGTACATTTTTGTGTTTTTTTTTGCCAAACAACACAATATATTTTCAGCAACTTCTCCTGAGTATAGCAGTACACCACATGTATAGATTTTGCTTTGTTATGTGGCAGGTACAGGGCCAAATTTAGGATCCGGTTGTTGCAGATTTAAAACGTGTATTCATTATGTAATGCTTGTGACTACATTTCCAGTCATGCTCCACCAGGCAAAAGGTTCCTTAGCATCATAGGGAATGTTGTCTACAGTATGAAGCACAGATTGTTGCTACCCTTGCTATCCTGCGGCTGCATTGATGATATATCAATGCTGCGGTTCCCTATCTACCACTAGCAGTATTTTTTATTAAATAAAATATCCCTAGAGGACCACCGACAGACCTAACATGTCTGGTCCTCTACGGAATAACTTCTTATTTTTTAGTTTTTTTAATTATTTTTTCATTTATTTTTTTCTTTTTACTTTTTAAAATGTATTTTATTCCTATTTAAATCTAACTTTAACCCTAGGGTTAGTACAAACCCGAATTCTAACTCTTGGATTAGGGTTTGATGATCTCTAATCCTAACCCAAGGGTTAAGGTTAGCATGATTAAATATATATATATAAATATATATATATATTATTTTTTTTTAACTTGGGATTGGGCTGAATATGCTTGAAAAGGGACAAGGAGAAGACTTCCAGTGCTGTATTTAGTCTCTCCCTGCCATACAATCGCTGTGGAGCAGGGAGAGACTGTAGCTGTCAAAGTAGGCACCTGCTTTGACATCTATTAACATCCGAGTGCTGTGATTGGCTGTCACGGTGCCCGGATGTTTCAGGTTGGGCCTCAGCCGACATGGCTGAAGTGTCTCAGTATCGAGACACTTAGCCGTGTTGTTTTTATCGCAATCGTGGTATGCCAGCACGTAAGAGTCTCTACCACTTTAAAATATTTATTGAGCTGTTACTGGGGCTCCACTGATGCCTGTAAAATTCCAGTATACACTATTTGTTTCAGAGATCATGCTAACTGGTCATTTGTGTTTAATCTGTAGGCTCCATTTTTTTTTATATTACTGAGATCAGTGTGATTTGTAGATAACGGCAGAACAATGTATGAGTTAATTACATTCCGAAACCATTGGCAGCTGCAGGAGAGTCAATTTTATCTGTTGATTCCTCTATTTATTGTGTGCTATAGAAATAAACAAGGCCCACTAATTTGCGGATAGAACTCATATGTTCATTAACTTTCATACATGAGAAATGGTTTCAGGAAAGATAATGTGAATTGCATTCCATTGGATTGACAATTGTCTTCATTATGACCGGTGGAAATTGTGATTGTGTATGACGACTCAAGATTATTACCTATGTGAAGAGAGAATAGGGTGGTGAAGAAGGCTCTTCAGTTTATGGTGACACCTTATGATCCGATTACCAAGTTGTTTATTTTCTAAGAGGAATCTTGTGTTACAAAGTCAACAGAAGCTATGCATTTTCTATAGATTGTTAATGTCCTTTCATAGCTATTTTGTTTTCTTAGACATACTAACACTTACAAAAAAAAAGATTTAAGAATCAACACTAATATGCCCAGGAAATGAATCCGGGTGGGGCAACTTTGCTGAATTTTACAATTTGCGGAAATGCAGGTACTCAATACCTCTGAATTTGGGTCCGAATCGGCTGTTCATGAGTTTGGAAGCCAAATCATTGGAAGCATTCAGATTGGGACCCATTCACCTTTAGCCTTTCATTTGAAATGTCCATCTCAATTCCCTGCATTGTTGGCCTCAACCAGAAACGTACACTGAGTGGAAAAGAAGATACCATCTTCAAATAGACGTATATGGTGAAATGGACAACATTCTTCAAACCAAACGTTCCATGAAATCCATACTTGAGATCATCGCTGTAGAAGGGAATGCCATGGAGGACTAAGGACATCCACATATATTTCCACACACAGACATTATATCAACTGTCTATAAGAAAATGTTGACAAAGAATATGTGTGTCTATACATTGTTTAATCATTTTTACATTTATTGTAACATGATGATTTAGATTACACTCTGAAAAAAATGTACAGGTGAACGATGGTTCTTGGCCAGTCCCACAGATGTACAAGTTTTTTTTGTTTTTTTTTCATTTATAATTCTTTGTTAGCTATATTGTATCAAAAAAACACACCATTCACATATATAGAGAAAAAAGAAGAATAATCGTATACATATACATTTAACGTACATACATATATATGCATTCCTCTCAGTGTTTGATCGTACATAACACAGAAGACAAATACACAACATAAGAGCTAAACATACAAATCTTCAAGTATCCCCTTCCCGTCCCTCCCCCCCAGCTCCCATCCACCATGCTGCCATAGCAGCTATCGTCACTCTCTCTCCCCCCACCCGTCCGCATCGAAGAGGAGAGAGCGAGGAAGTAGAGGAGAGGTCAAGGAGTGGGAGAAAGGGGAAGTCTCTCCCTTGCGGTGCAGGCGGTGGTGGAGGGGGAAGGCTCTCTCTCAGGTACAACGCCCAAGGGTCCCCCACTAATCCTTGGCACGTTAATCCATACTCTCTGATACACTTCGCTGTTTATGCCATATAGAGCTTTCTCTGACCCAGCTTGAAATACTAGTAGCTGAGTATTTCAAGATAGTACAAGTTTTGTTAATGCATGGCTGTGTGTTTTTTATGTCATATTTTTGTGTGCAAACAGCTTTATTTGTCCATATATGGTATATCCTTGAGAAATAAATAATGAAAAATAGCATTTCATAAATCTAATTTACAGAGTTTCTTGGGGATTCTTATTTCTATGACACAACAGTTAATTTAGTATTTTTCAAAATTATTATTTTTAATGAGTCTGTGGAAAAAATATTGATAATGATTTCTCAAAAAAGGACTTAATAAACCTGTCAGAAAAGTAGAAATACCACAGTGCAGAAGGTATCTTTCCAAATAACATAATTCAACAAATCACTCATTCGGTGGAATATTTAAAAGTCACCAGTAAAACAAAGCACAGGAAACTCTATGAGCTTCCTACAAAATTGCCAGATGTTTATTGCACATCATATCATAAAGCAAAAAAAAGAAATCACAGCATTATGACAATATATTGTTAGGATGCAGTACTTTACATCTTATTTCCATAAATATTGCATAAAACAATTGCTTTTCAAATCAAGGTGCTCTGAAACAGTCAAAAATGTCCTAAACATTTCGGAATAGGATATGAGTAGTAGGTTTAAAGCTGTGTTATTTTATGATTTTTATGATTTTATTTTACATAAGTTGGTAAATTGTCTACTTGGTCTATGAAAACAAAAAGAATGTTGAATAGTTTTGTGTGATATCGGTATTTTTTTTCTCTAGATGTGGGAAAGGGCAAAGTGTACCTGAAAGGTAATGGGTATTGAACAAATATCTGAAAACCAACAAGGATTTTCAAAAAACAAAAATCTTACCAGGGTCTCTCGCCAGCAGAGACCTGGAGATCCAAATTCAGTGGGGGGGGGGGGGGGGTGGGGGGGGGGTATTTATAAAAGTGGCACACATAAAAAATAAAATCAATATATAACACTATAGATAAGTTATATAAAACTAACACAGTTCTGACCTTCCAGGGTACTCTAATGCTGTTTGTGGCAGAACAACCCATTGATTTAAGAAAGGTACAAATATGTGTCTAAAATCGCTGTAATTTCAGGTTTAAAAAGTAAGATTGTATAAAAAAAATTGTATGTGATGAATTGTGTGGTTATGTTTCTATTGTGATTTTTTTCATACTTTTAACATGAAGATTCCCAGCACCAAGGACAGCTCCTGATCTGGATATATGGGGAAAGCCCTACATCTGCATGGTACTGATACGGAGAGAAAGGGCTGAAGGGCTAATTTTCAGATATTGGGGCGCTGAGACTAGAGGTCCTGGTAGACAGGAAGCTTACTCCAAGGGAGATGAAGTGCCAAAGGTGCCACTGTTGGTGGGAATTGGGGGCAGCTTGAGAGCAGATGTTTCCTTTTAGAAGTATATCACTTTTCTCAATTGAACTACTAGTATAGCTACTAGATGTTTATGTCTTATTTTCCCATATATTCTGTACATTCGTCGCTAAATGATTTTGTAATGTCTATATTTTAGGACTATTTATCATCAAGGATAATTTGCAAATATTTTTTACTTGCAATCTCTACAGGTAATCTATGGTGTTAGTAAAACCCATTAACATGGTCTGAGAAAACTTGAATGACCTAGAATTAAGAGTCTGTGTGTTTGCATTCACAAGGCCTGTTTACCTATGTGTGCATTTCGATGTAACAAGAGTATTCTGCACAAAGCTATTCATCAAGATTATTTTTGCATTTTCTCCACACCTATGTTTATAAAAATAATGGAATATGATACAATACAAATACAAAAATACATTTATCAACAAGCAACATCCAACATGTGTCTCTTGCATGCCCATTTAAATACAAAATAGAAAAATATCAAAAGTGTCTGTGCTAAAGAATAAACCCTTCTCTGTGAATGAACATGACTAAATTTATACACAATATTTTTAATTTGTGTAACGAATAAAGCTTAGATCTCAAAGGGACAATGATAAATAAAACAAAACATTGTGATTGTAAAATCTAGATATGTTAATACTAAGTGCAGTGTGCGATTTAAGCCTTTCATTTAGAACAGCTAACCCTGCTCAAAAAGAACCAGGGTGTAAAAAGCCATAACACAAAGCTTGGGCGTAACAATCAACTCCTCATCTAATTTTAGGTGAAATTAGCCATAAATAGAAAGGATAGTGTAACGGCTACCCCAATGGGAGAGGGGTATCAGCCGTTGGGGATGTCCTTCTTCCTGGCAAGATGCTGTGCAGTAGTGGGGTTGCTTTATCCCATCCGCTGGATCCAAGTAGAGAGTAAGGCAGAGGTTTTAAAAGAGCTAGTGATTTATGCTGGGCAGGATCCCTCTCAAGAACGAGACAAGGCTACTTTTTTTTTTTTAAGGGTGAAGTAAAAACTGACTCCACTGAGCATTTATTGCTGTTTTTTTGCAGGATTTTACAGTATTGTCACCACCCACTGGACCTTGTGGGGCACCAACAATGCAAGTACAGCAGCCAATCAGGCACAATGTTACAATAGAAACACACCCAGTAATTACAGTACATTCCTCCCCTCTGCCTGGGAGATAATTGAGTTAAACTTTGTCTCAGCTCAATTATCTCCAAGCTAAAAAATATACTTTTTCACATTTATTATAACTTCAAAACTATGCATGGGATTTCAACAAAAGTTACATTTTCATAATCAATCCATTCATGGGAACAACATATCCAAAAATGGCATGAATTGGACCAAGTGTTGAGAAGTTAGTAAAAATGTGTATATGACAGACTGTTCATATGTTTGTATGCCCAAAATAGTTCCACGATTTCAGTCCCTTTGGTCGGTCTATTTTCCTGTTGTATTAGCGGTCAAATGCACGAATGTAACTATTCGTGCCTCCCCTCATTGGATGTAGATTGTTTGTATAAAGGAAACCACACTAATAGTCTCTGTTCTCAGTTCTTATGCAGCAAATATATAGCTTAACAAGGGTTTTTGTTACAGATAGGAAGGGATGGTACAGTGCTGCCAGAAAACTTTAATATGAATGCAATATTTACAAACACTATATGGACAAAAATGTTGGGACACACCACTTAATTATTGAATGCAGGTGTTTTAATCAGACCCATTGCCACAGGTGTATAAAATAAAATATCTAGCCATGCATTTAGAAGCTTTTCTGAAAAAATGGGACAGAGATTGTGAGACAGGTCATCTCATCCAATATCAGTGCCTAACACCACAAATAGTCTGTTGGATAAATGGTCCAAAATTCCGACAGAAACACACCAAAATCTTGTGGCAAAAAAGAATTAAACTGAACCATCAGTGGTGAATTGACTACACTGGACATTCATAAATCCCATGTCAAATGTCTCCGGATCCCAAAATAAAAAATCTGTGCCCCCCCCCCCAGGGGCTGACCAATGGCCCCAGATCCCAAATAAATAAATTTTGCCACCTTCTGTGCTCTAGGGCTACAAGATGGCCCCATAACAATAATAAATAAAATAATTTTTTCTCTACCTACCCTCCCTCTACCTTGCTCAGGTATCGGAAGCACGATTCACCTGTTAAAAAAGATATGGCTGATTGGTTGCCCTGTAATTAAAATTACTAGCTGTATAAATATTCCAGGATGCCCTAAATCCCACCTATAATAAACTATAAAAACGAAACCTCTGGCAAAAAATTAAGACACAAGCGTGAGTCCCTGCTCTAAGCATCCATCCCTGCTCTGAGAGTGGAAGAAAGTGGTATCTTATTGTCTGACTGTGTCATCCAATTAGTTGTCTTCAATCCCAGCTTCCCCTATTCAAAAAAGGAGAATTGAAATTTCTGAAATGTGGCAATCATCCCTGAATCAGAATTGTATTCGAGGCTGATCGTCGCATATTGTGTATTCTGAAAACCTGTGGGTTTTCGGGTGAAAATGTCCCAATCTGAAGGCCTCCAGTGCTTTGGTTTCAGACCCGTCCAAACAGCTGATTCGGACCCAAAATGTGGCATGTTATCTAGCCATATTTCAGTATTCGTTCAATTCTGTAACCATGCAGCCTTGTGCAGCCTCATCCAGGTTGTATCCAGGCATATCTGTATCCTTCTTGCTTTGCTTTCTTGTTTATGATTTATGCTTACTCCTGCCCGGCCGTGTATTCCTTCTTTGACATTCCTGCCCTGCCTTGTATTCAAGCCCTGACATGAATCTTATTGTTTTCCTTTCTGCCTGTCTTTATGTTTCATTCCAGGTTTTCTCTGATTCCCTCTGATTGTCAGTTTACTTCTATATAAACCACACCCGTCTCTGTTCAGTCCTTAGTAGTGCAGACTACAGGTATTTTCTCTGTGTTTAAGTGTCAATTCCATGTATGTCTTTTAGATTCTATTATTTGTTCTTTTGCTAATATTGTGTCTTAGTTAGGGACTTGCCTAATGTGGGGTACCTTGATGTAGTTGGCAAGCTAACATATAATTGGGCAATTGGTGAACCAAACACCCACCTTTACCATCTTTAGTGTTAGGCTAGTTCCTGTATTTATGTTTGCTCCTTTGTATGTGTCTCTCGTGTTCCTTAACCCTATTCCTTGTACTGTTTATCCTTAGTTTGGTTTCTGTTTTATCTTGCTTATGTCTTGCCTCTGTCCTGTAGCCCGGCACTCTGTATTTCTGTTCTATTCTCCCTCAGCTGCTTTTCTGTTTTAGTGCTGCTTAGGTGTCATCTACTTTATTTCTTAATGGCTATATAATCTGGATGGAGCAGCTGCTGCACAGGGCCTGGTATGTGGCTGAATAAACGTGGGGTCCCAAACCTCCAAGGGATTGCAGTTACCCAGCACCAGGTCCTGTGTCTCCACCTTGCAATGTAGCTCCTGATTTCAGGAGCTCAGGGTCCCTTACCTATGTTGTAGACCCCACAGTTGATGCAGCACTCCTAAACTCTTCACTGAGTGCTAATTAGATAAAACATAGTATTTGTCAGTATGTAAGAACCATTTGGACCATCTAGTCTGAACAATTATCTGACTTCTTTCATTAGTTCCTGGACTCATCTTATATCTAGGGTAGACTCTAATGCATGCACAAACTCCTTCACTGGGTTTACCTCAACCACCTCTGTTGGAATACAACTCCATGCATCCACTACCCTTTCAGTACACTAATACTTCCTGATATTACTTTTTAATTTTGTCCCTCTAATTTAAGACTATGTTCTCTTGTTGTGGTAGTCTTTCTTTTTTTAAATATACTCTCCTCCTTTACTGTGTTCATACCCTTTATGTATTTAAATGTTTCTATCATATGCCCCCTGTCTTGTCTTTCTTTCAAGCCATTCATGTTAAGATCCTTTAATTACTCTAAATGAGAATGTGTCCTTGCTTCTGACTGAACTGAAATGTATAAGATAGTCAGTGAAAGAGTAAAGGGATACTTCATGATGAGTGAAATGTTTTATTTTTAATTTTATTTTTAATCACTTGTTTGATGATTTATTTAACTTTTATCTAATGCTAAGGAAGATATGTTTATTGAATGTGACATCTTTGCGGTAAAGAAACAATCTGTGGTCTATTGACATAGCAATGTTGTTTCCTCAGTAAACTCTGAATGTATCAATATACACAGCTTTAGAAACAGATCCATTAGCAAATCTATGGGTGGTTGCATTTTTCACAAGGTACATTGAATTGTATGGGTATTTAACATGCACATGTGTAAAAATTGCAATATTGACCAGGTCACTGGAGAATCAACCATGCCGGAAATTTAAAAAAGGCATAATTTTCCTTTGAATTCAATAAAAATATAATTTTCATCTATGTTAAGTAAAACAGTCCACATAACTCTCCTGATAATTAGTGTTTTCCTTTGCATGTACTCCAAGATTCTGCTTAGTTCTGTGGCAATTTAGGTAAAAGCTCATTTGTAAGTTTCTATCACAAAGACTCTGCATTTTTCAATAGACTTAACAATGATTAAAAAAAATCAGGAAGCTTGTGATGTCAAACTGCTTATTCCAATATAGCTGTCATCAACATTCTTAAATAAATGTGTGCTCTAGATTTAATGAATAATGCCATACAAGTGCAATTGTGAAAAAGTGTTTTATATATTTTATGTATTATTTACCATTAAGTGTCACGCCTGTAATATAACGGGGCTCAAAAATAGTTTGTGTGTGTATGCAGTGTGGCATTTACTATATATATTATTTTCCATTTTCTAATTTTAATCTATTATTCTCATAGTTTTTTTTGTATACAAATATGCAAAATATCTTTACACCATTGTTAAATATAGAAGAGGTGTTCCTTCTGACCCATTCTAAATGTATTTGCTATCTGCCCAAAGAAACTGTATCCAAAAAGCAATATTTGTTTATTCTCGCTAGTCTATTTTTCTTTTTTTTATCATTACAGTATAATACCCATACAATCATGCTCTGCTAAAATGATTTCATAGCTACAAAGAAATCAATTTAATTTCTGAAGCTTACAGGTTTTCATTATACATTTGACATCACATTACCTTAAAACTGTGTAAGAAAGCATATTCACATTGATTCTCATTTGATCACCATATGCTTTGAAGTTTTTTTTTTGTGCTGTGATTCTCTAAATAGTAAACAACCAAAAAGAAACTAAACATTTTTCTTCCCCCCCAAGAGTAATATGTTTCTTTATTACTTTGTGCTGTCTCGGAGAGTTCAGTGAACCGTATGTTCTGTTCACCTTCATAGTGTATTTGGAGAGTTGAGGTTTATTGAGGTAAGACTTAACAACTGTGGCCAGCACATGAAGGATGTTCTCTTATAACACAAAGCAAGAAATACTGGAAAATACTGAGATATTAAATCATGTAAAGGCAAAAATAACCTAGTATTTGTATGATGTAGAGATATATAGGTAATTAGGTTTAACATGTTCCCACCTTATATTCAGTTTCTCTACTCTACCGGTAGCGTGTGCATCTGTATATATAAATATACCGTTAACGTTTGGTAAATGGTAAGCTGTCAGCTGAATTTACTTAACAGTGACAAAGGTGAGTTGTTGTTAGAAAGGTAAGATGTTATAAAGGTGAGCTGTTGTTATAAAGGTGAGTTGTTGGTATAAAGGTGAGTTGTTGGTATAAAGGTGAGCTGTTGTTATAAAGGTGAGCTGTTGTTATAAAGGTGAGCTATTGTTATAAAGGTAAGCTATTGTTATAAAGGTGAGCTGTTAAAGGAGAGCTGTTGTTATAAAGGTGAGTTGTTATAAAGGTGAGCTGTTGTTAAAAAGGTGAGTTGTTGTTATAAAGGTGAACTGTTGTTACAAAGGTGAGTTGTGGTTATAAAGATGAGTTGTTGTTATAAAGGTGAGTTGTTGTTATAAAGGTGAGTTGTTTTTATAAAGATGAAACAGAGGGGTAAAATTCAGTGCTAGATACGTGACCAAGCAGCACCAACCTGTGTGTAACTCTGCAAACACACGTGAACAATACACACAAACAGTAAACAGGGGTGGTAGGTGCACTGGAGGTCTTCCACACACAGAATTATGTATATTAAGAAGAAATATATAATTGCCTTAAATAGCAGTAAACTTCATGGGCTGAGGATATAGGTGATCTCACCAGGCTCAGAACATAGAAAGACAAAAAAGGACAAAAAACATAGTGCAACTCTTTACACAGTGTAGAATCTTATATACTGAGGTGGTGAATTGCACTCACTAAAGTGAAGGAAAAGAGCTTATCTGATCCAAATGGAATGATTTCTTCAGTTCTTCTTACTCAGTGACCATATGTGAATATGATGGCAAAAAGTGAAGATGAAATCAGTATATGGTAAAATACAAACAGCTTTAATCAAACATAGTATCTTACATATAGGGTATTGGAAAAACAGCACTGCAGGTCTTCCTTTTCAGGCAGCAATCAGCCGAATCAGTCAACAAATCTGCAGCAAATAAAGGAATCCAAAACTTGGCAAGGCTGGAAATGGATTAAAATCAATGGTGTACAGTGGGTCACGCAACGCGTTTCGCCTTTCCTCAGGCTTCCTCCAAGCGTGTGACCACTGTACTGTGTGAGTTCCTTAAATATCCGAAAATCGCGGGCTTTACTTCCGGGTGCGTGACGTCATGGCGACTCCGTCGCCAAGCGTGATCTTCTGCCAAAACATCGCGAGATTCGGCCGTCGGCCATTTGGTTGGCTTGGTTGGCAACATGATAAACACATAGGATGTGCAGAGGAGAGAGAGAACGGTTTTACAGTCTACCTGAAGACTTAATATTCTATTTAAAAAGCATAATGTACTTTAGCTTATGAATCTTCCTGATATATACATGTCTATGCAGCAAAGATATCTTTTGGATATCATTATATAAAAAAGGAATAAATAAGGTTATTATTAATAATTATATTATAAAAAGACTAAAAAATATATAAAAGATATAATCCAAAATATATATTAATAGGGTGTTTGTTGTATATATTTTAGGGATATTTTACAATAATCAGCCTTATATTAAAAAATTAGGTTTTTCTTATAGAATTCCTCTATTAAAGATACCTTGTATTCTGCTGTGTCCTACAACCGTATTTTAGTAAGCTTAAAGCTACCGTACATATGCACACCAAAATACATACAAGGCATATATATATCTAAACATGCAGGAAAAACAAGAGAGGCCAAAGAGAAAAATTAATAAAAACAGGGAAAGTGGGGGCATATTTTACAGAAAATTGTGCAGATCGAAGTTTGCATTGAGACCCTATGGAAGAAGGGTATCAATGTTGAAAACCCATTTCATTTCTATCTTTCCCATTTCTTTGATGTTGTCCCCTCCCCTCCAGTATTTTTGTACCTTATCAATCGCCCAAAATTTTAGACCTTTTGGGTTCTTATTGTGCTTTTCTAGAAAATGTTTGGAGAGGGCGTGCTGAGTAATGCCTTTCCTAATGTTTCTAACATGCTCCCCCATTCTTTTTTTGAGGGTTCTTGATGTTCTGCCGATATATTGTAGTCCACATGGGCATTCGGCAAGATAGATGACATTTGTGGAGGAGCATGTTAGAAATTGTTTGATGGAGAATTCTCTTTTATTAGAGAAAGATATGTACTTATTTATAGGGTATTTCTGTAATGCTGAAACTTTACAGGCTTCACAGACTTTACATCCGTAGAAACCTGCTTTTTGTGTCATAAAGTGTGTTGGATTTTTCTTTTTTTGTTTTTCAAAGAAGCTCTTTGTTAATTTCATTTTTAGGTTTGGGGCTCCTCTAAACACTATTCTGGGTTTTTCAGGTATTACATTTTTTAAAGTATCATCTTTTAAAAGAATATCCCAATGCTTTTTAACTATTCGTTTAATATGTGTCGATTTATTATTATAATCGAATATTAGAGGAACCTTGGGCGTCTTAGAGCTTTCTGTTCTATTCTTGGGTTGAAGAAGTGTATCTCTTTCTATTAACTTAACATTTGTTATAGCTTTATCTAAAATTGGGAGTTCATAGCCTTTCTCCTCAAATCTTTGTTTGAGAATTTGGGCCTGTTGTTGATACGTGTCAAGATCTATACAATTTTTTCTCAGTCTTATACATTGGCTCTTTGGAACCCCTTTCAACCATGGTGGGTAATGGCAACTATTGGATTCGATAAAACTATTTGTGTCTACCTGTTTAAAGAAGGTTTTGGTTTTTAGAAGACCATCCTCTATATATATTTCCAAATCCAAAAATTGAATATTAGTCTTACTACATACTGTATTAAGAACGATATTATTATCATTATTATTTAGAGATATCAGGAAGTTGTCAAGGCTGTTTTGATCACCTTTCCATATAAAGAACAAATCGTCTATATATCTTTTATATAGGACCAGGTTCACCTCTCAGCCATGTTCATACACATACTGGTCCTCCCAATTTCCCATAAATATATTTGCATAGCTGGGGGCGACCCTGGTCCCCATCGCTGTTCCTTTACATTGTAGGTAAAAAAACTCCCTCGAACCCAAAAAAGTTATGCTCTAGGATGATCTTTAAGCCCTCTAGGATATACTTTCTCTGTGTTGGGGTCATAAGATTTCCTTTCTCAAGAGAGGCCTTAGGCTATTCAAAAACCCAACTTTTAATATAGATGACGATAATTTCATGTTTGAATGGAACAACATTTTGGAAAAATGTACGTGTCATCTAATCAAAACCATTATCGAACAAAAGGGAAAAAATCTCACACTCTTAGATAAGGAGATTAATAGGCTTCAAAATGAACTAAGTCCCATGATAGATTCAGAGGAGTATAAAGTAAAAACTCTCTATATTATAGAAAAGCTTGAAAAATTGGAAGCAGAGACAAAACAAATTAAAGTAAAAAAATTTCTGAGGGATAAAGAGGACTATAGGCTTAACACGGTCAGACAACCCACTGATTATCGTAACAATAAAAAAGAAGTAATGACTAAAATGTATTCTCAAACAAATAATTTTCAGGCACATACCAACCCTTTTTCTCACAACACTACCCACTATAGCCCTAAGCAAAAACAATATCCAACACACCAAAGCACTGTTCACAAAAGGCACACACCTAGGACACCACCTATGTCCAATATCCAAAGTAGACTCACCAAAATAAGTGAGGGAATAAACGCACAAGTACGTAAAAACGTCTCATATTCACAAGCACTCACTACAAATGAAAATACTACTTTAGAACAAAATAGATTTCACGTCCTTTCACAATTAGGAGACACATCCCCTATTTTAGACCACAACCACAGGTTATTAAAACCCCTACCACAAGACACAAAAAATTCTCATTTTTTTAGATTTGTACCAAAAAGCACAAAGAATCCCACCAAGACCACAAAGATCCCCAAATCAAAGAAGAAAAAAAAGATTTTTCCCTCAGGGAGAGGAATACGAGGGGGCAAGTTGGTACAGAGAAGGAAGGCAAAGGAGATAAAGAAAACAACAACTCCTTCTTTCTCTGGCATTTTTAACCTGTCCCAGAAAATCCTATCCCAAGAACAAATGTTGATACTCAGTAAAGGCTTTTTTTTTGGTTTGTGTTTAAAATGGTGGGGCTTCAGAGGCGCAGGGACGGTGGAGGCGGGAAATATAATTTTCCAAACCTAAAACAGAGCTGGTGAACCCCGCCTGGTTCGGACACTAGGTAGTATCCCAGTGTATTTATGGGATTTAGTTCGGAGAGATATCGGCCGGGAGGCACGTTCCTCTCCGGCCCTCAGGTCTCCGGAAAGTATGGAGGTATGTATGTGGAGTGTGTGTTTGCAGGAATGTTTTTCTCTTTCTTTTTCTTTATGCTTTTTCGCTGTGGCTCTCTTTTCCTGTTTAGGCGGGGGTGCGCCCGCCCTCCTCCCCCTCCGGGTCGGCTCCCTAGGACTCCTTTGTAACCTTATATTTTTAGATGCCATTTAAGTGTGTCTCCATTAACTCCCGGGGCTTGAACTCGCCTCAGAAACGTTCCTATTTATATAAACTCCTGATTCAGAATAAGATAGATATCTGTTTCACTCAGGAAACGCATTGGAGATCTGAGGATTTCAGGCTCTGGCGGTTCCGTAGATATCCCTATATTTTTTCTTCATCAGTACCTGATAGAAGGAAGAGAGGTGTCGCCATTGTTATATCTGCTGCATTAAAATTTGAGCTTATTCACCACGAATCAGATTCTAAAGGCAGACGATGCATAGTAATTTGTAAAATTAATGATATACTATTTACCCTAGTTAACCTATATGCCCCCTCAGATGGAACTATTGGCTTCTTAAATGAAACCATGGACAGGGTGGATTATATAGAGCAGGGCACAACTATTATAGGTGGTGACCTTAACATAATCGCGGATGCTGCACTCGATAAGAGCTTACCTAGTGGGGCTGGGCCGGTCCCGAGAGGGAGGAGAGATGCTGAATCTTTCTCTAATTTTCTTGATAGGAATAAATTATATGACTCATGGAGAGTCTCTCACCCGGGGGACAGGGACTATACCTTTTTTTCAAGTGCTCACTTATCTTATTCCAGGATTGATTACTTTTTGTTAAGGGATAGATCTTTGGAAGGATGTCTGGGGACCAAGATAGGCAACATTTCTTGGTCTGACCATGCTCCCTTGTTTTTGGACTTTAAGGATAACATCGAATATAAGGTTAGACCAAGGTGGCGCCTTAATGATTCCATTTTGGCCTCTGAGTCATCCAAGATAATTTTGAGGACCGAAGCTTTAGAATTTCTTCGGAATAATGACAAGAACGATGTAAATGAGCAGACCCTATGGTGCTCTTTAAAATGCTATTTACGGGGAATTCTTATTAAAATGGGAGCTACACTAAACAAATTAGCTGATAAGACCCTTTCGGATCTTTATATCGAACTTTCTAAATTAGAAACTTTGAATAAGGTCTCACCTAATCAAATAACATCTGTTGCTATTAAGGACACCCAAAAATTGATTAATGTCAAACTTGAGGACCAGTTTAAAAGAACGGTAAGCCGTTTGAAGGTGTCCTGGTATATTAATAATGGCAGACCGGGGAGAGCTCTCACCAACAGGATGAAACATAGAAATCAACACTCTCGCATAAAAAAGATACTGTTTGAGGGTAAAACCTGTCTGTCCCCTAGGGATATAAGTAATGCCTTCAAGCAATATTACAACTCATTATATAATCTTCCAACACCAACAAAATCGGTGTCTCAGGTCAGGGAGTTCCTTCGTAGTCTGAACCTCCCCCAGATCTCGCAGGAGAAACTTATTCAACTTAACAAACCAATTTTAGACTCAGAACTTGCTTTAGCAATTAATACAATAAAGAAAGGGAAAGCACCGGGCCCTGATGGCTTATCATCAATATTTTACCACACGCTCCGGTCAGAAATCTCCCCTATATTACTTAGAGTCTTCTCTGAAACTTCCTGTAAAGGGTCCTTCCCCTCAGAAATGTTGGAGGCTTCAATTTCCCCAATCCCGAAAGCTGGGAAGGACCCTTCACTTATTTCCAATTATAGGCCTATTTCACTTATTAATCTGGATGTTAAATTATTTTCCAAGATCTTGGCAGACAGGCTCGGACGGATTATCCCTGACCTGATACACCTGGATCAAACCGGATTTATCCCGGGCCGCTCGGCAGAGGATAGTACTAGAAGATTGCTCAACCTGGTCCATCAAGCGCGAACCTCACGGTCACCGACTGTCTTCCTTGCCCTCGATGCCGAGAAAGCTTTTGATAGGGTCGATTGGCTCTTTCTCTCGGAGACCTTGGATGCCTTTGGCCTCTCGGGGACTTTTCGTACCAGCGCTATGTCTCTTTACTCGGCACCGGGGGCAAGGATTACTGGTCCCTCTCTGTATTCGGACCCTTTTTTTATCAGGAATGGCACAAGGCAGGGGTGCCCATTGGCGCCTCTGTTATATGCCCTAAGCATTGAACCTTTTGCCGCATTAGTGAGATCCTCCCCTCAGGTATCCGGTATTCAAGTGGGGAAGCAGGAATTTAAAATTTCACTTTATGCCGACGATGTGCTACTATCTTTGACGTCACCGGAGAATACTATCCCACACATTCTCCAACTAATTAGCCAATATGGCTCTTTTTCCAATTATAAAGTGAATTTAAATAAAACTCAGGCACTTTCCTTTTTTCTATCACCCTCTCAGATAGTGAGGATCTCACGCATAAGCACAATAAATTGGGCTAATAAAACTCTCACTTACCTTGGGATCAAGATTACTGTAGATCCCAGACAGACCCTCTCCCTTAACTACGAGAATATAATTCGTGACCTGAGAGACCTGTTCTTAAGTTGGAAGGGATTGCACACTTCTTGGCTTGCTCGCCTCAATATCCTTAAGGCATATGCTCTTCCGAAAGTTATCTTTTTGATGAGGTCTATTCCTTTGCGGGCTCCAATCCCATATCTTAAACAATTGAGTGTGCTCTTCTCCGCTTATGTATGGGATGCTAAGAAACCACGTATCGCTGGTAAGACACTGAAGCGAAATCTTGGGGCTGGAGGGTTGCGCTTTCCAGATTTATTTGCTTTACAGGATATCTGTTTATTCTCCCACTTTCTGGCCTGGAAACAGAAACCTTCCACACAGGCGGCTTGGCATTATCTAGAGACAACAGAGTGTGCAGGCTGCAATCCCTTTTTCTTCTTTTGGTCCACTCCCTTGATATTTAACAAACTCAAAATCAATAATCCAATAATAACAGACGTGATGAGGGGGGCATTTAGATTTAAGAGGCTGTTCTCCTCGTGCCTCGGACTAACCAGCCTCGCCCCACTGGGTGCAGCGACATCCTTCATTCCAGACTTTCAGCACTCTTTGTGGTTTTCCTCCGGAATTCTCTATTTGGGTGATCTGTTTCACCAGGGTGATATATTTCCTTTTTCTGAATTGAAGACTCTTTATAAACTACCAGATTCTAAAGCTTTAATTACCTGCGTATTAGGCGGTTTCTTGAAAGTCACCCATTAGTAGAATCCTCCCCCCTAGATAGACTGGTGCACTCCGTGGGTACTACCAAAATAATCTCTAAGCTACAGGTTCTCCTTGATAACTTATCCACCCAGGACAAGATTGATCATTTTAGACACTGGGAAGGAGATCTTGGCAAGATTTTTACAGTGGAGATCTGGTCTACTGCATGCAGGAGTACTAGAGCAGCACTACATGGGATTTCCCTACAAGAACAATTTTATAAAACTATTTATCGATGGTATTTGGTGCCCTCACGCCTTAATAAAATGTCCCCAAATACTTCAAATCAATGTTGGAGATGTGAAAGGAGGGCACTCATTATCATATATGGTGGTCCTGTGACTGTTTGACCCCTATTAAAGGAAGACTGTCCACTATTACAGATCTTATATTTCAAAAAATCGTCTCTTTTTCCCCGCAGTCTTTCCTATTCCATCTTGAACTGGGTTCAATATGCTCACCAAAGGCAATTCTTGCGATTAACATATATACAGCAGCTAAATTATCTCTAGCACGGGTCTGGAGAAGACACGAGATCCCAAGTTGGATCGAGATCCAAAATCAGACAGATCACCAGCTGAGGTTGGAGAGAGGATTCTATAGAACTGGTGGGACAGAACATATAATGGGAGAAATAGAGGAACTCTGGACTTCAGTTAAAAACCAGCTCCGGGAGCTGATATGATACAATGGAATCATGGGGGTCGGGGAGCCTCGGACGCTCGGATGGGTGGGGGAGGGCGATGCGCCTCTGCGCGGCCGGAGGGGAGTGACTACAGCGAAAAGCTCGTTTTGGTGTGTGATTGATGATTGGGGATGGATTATTTGACTGTAGATTGGGACGGCTGAGGATTGTTTTTAGAGTCACGACATGTTATGTGTTAAGAATGGTCTGGTTAAGCTGACTCCGGTTCCCCGCCTCCCCCCACCCCTCCCCCCCCCTTTTTTATTTATTTATTTATTTTTTATTTTATTTTTTTCTCCTCTCTCTCTCTCTTTTTCCACCTTACCACTGACAGGATAAGATAATTAAATACACCGATTATAACTACGACTCTTAGTTCAGTGGGAATCTGGGCGCAGATGGGGACTCGGATTCTGTGGGGGGAGGGAGAGGTGTTGGGACTGGGGGGGAGGGGCGGGGGTGGGAGGGAGGATAGAACATTCTGGAAACATTGGCCTAAGTGTTTTTTGGAATTATATGTATGTGTTTGTTTATATGTGGATCGTATTCATAAATGGAAATAAAAGATTAAACATCAGAGACACAAGGATGTGCATAAGAATAAAACTGGGGAGGGCTAACCCCCTCACAATATTAACTCTCTTAAAAAAAAAAAAAAAAAAAAAAAAATTAAAAAAAAAGTAAAGGCTTTAAATTCGCCCCGACAAAGAAATTCAATATGTTCGCAGCATATATTGACGTCAATAAGTTTGTCAGACAGGCTACATTAAAGAGATTTTATGCTTTAAAGCCCACCATGGAAAATAACACCAACCCAAATGCGGATACAAATAGTATTATCATTTCTAATCTAAAGAAAAAATCCACTTTTTATCCCACTACTTATAAATCTGGTGTTTTGGACACCTTTGAAAAATTGGTTGTAGACGACCTTAGAAAAATCAAATACACGAGATATGAAACACAAAATTTCACCAAAAGGGAACTGCAGACTCTCAAAGAACTACAAGAAGACGAAAACATCGTCATTAAACCTGCTGATAAGGGTGGGGGCATTGTCATCCTGTCTCGAGATGACTATAAAACAGAGGCACATAGACATCTGAACAATTCGGAAGTTTATAGTATATTGGGAGAGGATCCAACTAATAAATTTAAGAAAGAATTATCATCCTATTTAGATAAGGGCAAAATGAATTACTTTCTAATTAAAAAAGAACTCGATTATATAAATACCGTACACCCTAAGATCCCAACAATATACTTCCTCCCAAAGATTCACAAAGATCAAAAAAATCCCCCTGGAAGACCTATAGTGTCTGGCATAGGATCTATATTCTCAAATTTGTCAGAGTACTTAGATGTGGTCCTACAACCCTATGTTCAAAATCTAAGATCCCATTTAAAAGACTCAATAAGCTTAATTAACCTCTTGAAATATATAGATTGGGATGATAATTATATTTTGGTATCGAGTGATGTATCCTCTCTCTATACTATTATTGATCACCATCAAGGGTGTTTAGCCGTAGATAAAATTCTTGAGAAAGGAAATCTTATGACCCCAACACAGAGAATGTATATCCTAGAGGGCTTAAAGAGCATCCTAGAGCATAACTTTTTTGGGTTCGAGGGAGTTTTTTACCTACAATGTAAAGGAACAGCGATGGGGACCAGGGTCGCCCCCAGCTATGCAAATATATTTATGGGAAATTGGGAGGACCAGTATGTGTATGAACATGGCTGGGAGGTGAACCTGGTCCTATATAAAATATATATAGACGATTTGTTCTTTATATGGAAAGGTGATCAAAACAGCCTTGACAACTTCCTGATATCTCTAAATAATAATGATAATAATATCGTTCATAATACAGTATGTAGTAAGACTAATATTCAATTTTTGGATTTGGAAATATATATAGAGGATGGTCTTCTAAAAACCAAAACCTTCTTTAAACAGGTAGACACAAATAGTTTTATCGAATCCAATAGTTTCCATTACCCACCATGGTTGAAAGGGGTTCCAAAGAGCCAATGTATAAGACTGAGAAAAAATTGTACAGATCTTGACACGTATCAACAACAGGCCCAAATTCTCAAACAAAGATTTGAGGAGAAAGGCTATGAACTCCCAATTTTAGATAAAGCTATAACAAATGTTAAGTTAATAGAAAGAGATACACTTCTTCAACCCAAGAATAGAACAGAAAGCTCTAAGACGCCCAAGGTTCCTCTAATATTGGATTATAATAATAAATCGACACATATTAAACGAATAGTTAAAAAGCATTGGGATATTCTTTTAAAAGATGATACTTTAAAAAATGTAATACCTGAAAAACCCAGAATAGTGTTTAGAGGATCCCCAAACCTAAAAAGGAAATTAACAAAGAGCTTCTTTGAAAAAGAAAAAAAGAAAAATCCAACACACTTTATGACACAAAAAGCAGATTTCTACGGATGTAAAGTCTGTGAAGCCTGTAAAGTTTCGGCATTACAGAAATACCCTATAAATAAGTACATATCTTTCTCTAATAAAAGAGAATTCTCCATCAAACAATTTCTAACATGCTCCTCCACAAATGTCATCTATCTTGCCGAATGCCCATGTGGACTACAATATATCGGCAGAACATCAAGAACCCTCAAAAAAAGAATGGGATAGCATGTTAGAAACATTAGGAAAGGCATTACTCAGCACGCCCTCTCCAAACATTTTCTAGAAAAGCACAATAAGAACCCAAAAGGTCTAAAATTTTGGGCGATTGATAAGGTACAAAAATACTGGAGGGGAGGGGACAACATCAAAGAAATGGGAAAGATAGAAATGAAATGGGTTTTCAACATTGATACCCTTCTTCCATAGGGTCTCAATGCAAACTTCGATCTGCACAATTTTCTGTAAAATATGCCCCCACTTTCCCTGTTTTTATTAATTTTTCTCTTTGGCCTCTCTTGTTTTTCCTGCATGTTTAGATATATATATGCCTTGTATGTATTTTGGTGTGCATATGTACGGTAGCTTTAAGCTTACTAAAATACGGTTGTAGGACACAGCAGAATACAAGGTATCTTTAATAGAGGAATTCTATAAGAAAAACCTCATTTTTTAATATAAGGCTGATTATTGTAAAATATCCCTAAAATATATACAACAAACACCCTATTAATATATATTTTGGATTATATCTTTTATATATTTTTTAGTCTTTTTATAATATAATTATTAATAATAACCTTATTTATTCCTTTTTTATATAATGATATCCAAAAGATATCTTTGCTGCATAGACATGTATATATCAGGAAGATTCATAAGCTAAAGTACATTATGCTTTTTAAATAGAATATTAAGTCTTCAGGTAGACTGTAAAACCGTTCTCTCTCTCCTCTGCACATCCTATGTGTTTATCATGTTGCCAACCAAGCCAACCAAATGGCCGACGGCCGAATCTCGCGATGTTTTGGCAGAAGATCACGCTTGGCGACGGAGTCGCCATGACGTCACGCACCCGGAAGTAAAGCCCGCGATTTTCGGATATTTAAGGAACTCACACAGTACAGTGGTCACACGCTTGGAGGAAGCCTGAGGAAAGGCGAAATGCATTGCGTGACCCACTGTACACCATTGATTTTAATCCATTTCCAGCCTTGCCAAGTTTTGGATTCCTTTATTTGCTGCAGATTTGTTGACTGATACGGCTGATTGCTGCCTGAAAAGGAAGACCTGCAGTGCTGTTTTTCCAATACCCTATATGTAAGATACTATGCTTGATTAAAGCTGTCTGTATTTTACCATATACTGATTTCATCTTCACTTTTTGCCATCATATTCACATATGGTCACTGAGAAAGAAGAACTGAAGAAATCATTCCATTTGGATCAGATAAGCTCTTTTCCTTATTCACTTTTGTGAGTGCAATTCACCACCTCAGTATATAAGATTCTACACTGTGTATAGAGTTGCACTATGTTTTTTGTCCTTTTTTGTCTTTCTATTTTCTGAGCCTGGTGAGATCACCTATATCCTCAGCCCATGAAGTTTACTGCTATTTAAGGCAATCATATATTTCTTCTTAATATACATAATTCTGTGTGTGGAAGACCTCCAGCGCACCTACCACCCCTGTTTACTGTTTGTGTTATAAAGATGAGTTGTTGTTATAATGGTGAGTTGTTGTTATAAAGGTGAGCTGTTGTTGTAAAGGTGAGCTGTTGTTATAAAGGTGAGTTGTTGTTATAAAGATGAGTTGTTGTTATAAAGGTGAGTTGTTGTTATAAAGGTGAGTTGTTGTTATAAAGATGAGTTGTTGTTATAAAGGTGAGTTGTTGTTACAAAGGTGAGTTGTTGTTATAAAGGTGAGTTGTTGTTACAAAGGTGAGTTGTTGTTATAAAGGTGAGCTGTTGTTATAAAGGTGAGTTGTTATTACAAAGGTGAGTTGTTGTTATAAAGGTGAGCTGTTGTTATAAAGGTGAGCTGTTGTTATAAAGGTGAGCTGTTATTACCTTGATGCCCCAGCAGCCACAAATCCCCCACAGCAGCTGATGGAAGTCATACTGTATGACTATCACCGGATGTAGCCCTCCTGAGTTACCAGCTTTCTGCCTTTAAGCCTATCCCGTGCATACTTAAACTTCTTCACTATATCGTCCTCCAGCACTTAAGTCAGAAAGTTGGTAGCTACATCCATTGATGGTGATACAGTATGGATTCCATCATCTGTTGTGGGAGATAGTTGGCTGCTGGGGCATCAATGTAACATTAGTTTACAGCTCATGTTTTTGTCACTGTTAAGTACATTCTATTTTTTTTTATCTGTATATTCTTTTTATTTTATTTTAAAAACATATTTGTATGTACAGACGGTAACTTCATTTGACCACAAACAATCATGATAAACCACATTATTTTATTTTTATATTTTTTCTTCCCCCTATCTAAAAGATTTCAGTTTGTTTTTCAATTGAGTTGTACAGTTTATAGGTCACATTAAAGGTGGAAAAAGTTCCGAAATGATTTATCTTTGTCTCGTTTTTTTTACAGCACAGAAACCTGACATTTTAACAGGGGTGTGTAGACTTTTTATATCCACTGTATATTGCTATACAGTCCTATCACTGACTAATGCCACTAGGGATCCTATAAGTCCCAGGTTGGCAGCACCTGGTTCATGGTGAATGACTCCTAGAGTGGTGTAGTCAGTTAGTAGGCCAGTGTCACAATTCTGTCTTTGTAAGAAAACTTAGCCTACCCTGTTGAACATTTGTAATACAATTGGCATTAGTATAAAGGTATATTTTATTATAATTAACATGAACTAGATATACATAGATGTTACATAGCAGTGCATTTTTGGGGTACACTCTTCTGAAGTAGTACTTTATTTATTGAGCTAACCTCAGTACCGCAGAACGAGACAGTTACATCTAAATCCAGCTTCAAAAATCACTCTAAAGGACTAATTTAGCAGGGGACATGAGCGAGCAAGGTAAAAGATTTGCACCATTGAAGCACAGACCTCCATATTCAATTATATTGAATCTCAAAGAATGACCTTCGCCTCAAGGTGGAATGAATGAATATTAAAATTACAGAAGTGGGCTTGTCTAAAAAAGAGCCTTTCCTCTGCTAATACTTCTATCTCTTGCGATTTTTGAATATATACCTTTATTTCCTTTTAACTTTTGCATTCATTAATCCTCATTGTCAGTAAATTTTGTTTCCATGGATTTCTTCTCCCTTTTATTACAAAGCAGTCATTTACAAAATGATTCAAGATTACTCTGCAGGTCAACGAGGCAGTCTATCGATCAGACACATTAACATGATAAGGGTGAATCTAAAAGTTCAATAGTAAAGGAATGAATAGTGTTTGCAACATAAGAATACAATTATAGCCTTTGTTTCTACAAAAAGGAAGAAAAAAAAAACCTGAACGTTCTAAAAGATTGCATTAATCATTTATGCCTGCCAGATTTGTTTTTTTTTTTTCTTAAAAAGGCACAATTCCAAGTCATTCATTAAATGTTATAATATTTTGGCACATGTGAAAGGCCATTGTGTTGGCCAAGAGAAGATAGAAATGGATGGAAATAAATTCTGCATTTATCTGGTAACAAATGCTTTTTAGATATTGTGATCAATCTTTTCAAGTTCTCAAGGAGGATTAACTCACACTGAGATCAATGAGATAACAGTATTATGTATTAGAACAAGAAAAGGGAGATGCCATGAATCATAAAGTGGCTGCAAAGAGAGAATAAGAGGAGAAAGACAATGCTCCGGTTTGCTGATGCTAACTAATTAAGGAGATATGGAAAAGAAGATAATAGATCTAAAATTGCAAATTGTAATCCACAAATGGGATGACAGCACTCATAACTGTATGCTAGGTAGCTAATCAATTGGGCCGTGATGCCATTTAAGACTTAAGAATATATAGCTCACCGTTTTAAGTATGGCGGCCATAGATTTATGGCGCACATCTAAAAAATATCACTGTTTTATTATTTTTTTATTGTTTCAATACGTTTTTCAAATCCTTTCAGTGCTAGAGAGATGAGCAGTGCGTTACCCGATAGGTCGAAACCATACAAGAGTAAGTAGCGCGTGTAATGCCCATTTAATGTTTCTATTGAAAAATGCTTTTCTTCAAGACACAGGAGAAAGTAAATCGTCAGCTGTTGGTGAAATGTAACCCATCAAGCAGACCTTGCTTAGGAGCATTTATTAGTTTGACTTCAGTTAACAATTGTATTCACTGGTTAGATCGGCTGGTCAAACCTATTAAAAATAATACTGCAAACAAAATCCAGATTACGCAAATAAAAAATAAAACATTTAAAACAAAGTACAAAAAACAAGGATTGCAGGTAATATAAATGTCTCCTGGAGCGTGTTCAAATGATAATCACCATAGAAATCGACAAATCCCAGCTCTAATCGGTAGTGAGGAACAAAATCAATGGATGCACTCAGTAAAACAAGTGGGAATTAGCAAGAGTTTTTAACCCTTGAAGTCAGTAAGGATGTACAGTGTCATTCTGATTGCTTAGCTTTGTAGAGACGGCATGGCAACCTCTGTTTGCATTGTGTTATAACATATTGTATGTTTGTTTTTTGAATTTTTTTGAAACAATGACTCAATGGTATTGAGTATTTAATATTACTAGAATTTGTATTGCTACTTTAAAGTAGCAATACAAAGCTACATTAAGTATTAGTCCAACAAGTAAGTTCAAAGTTCTACAAGGATCCTCACTGTGGCTTTGTATTCAATTAACTACACTGCCTAGTTTTGAGGATTATCATATTTTAGTCTCTAAGAAATTGCATTACCCCCTAACAACAAAGATTAGAGAATTTCAGCACAACGATGATCTCATATTGGTTGCTGATAATGGGATTTAGTCCCTATACAGCTTGATTTCGGTTGGTTGCTGACCTAATATGCATATATGAGAGAGATTCTTATTTTTTTTAACATTCTCTGATGAATGGGGCTTTTAGTTGACTGTCCAATGGATATATATTTTAACTCATGGAATTCCTTTAATAGGGTTGAATATTTCGAAGTGTTTCTCCATTGAAGTATAATAGAAACATATAAACATAGAAACATAGAATGTGTCGGCAGATAAGAACCATTCAGTCCATCTAGTCTGCCCAATTTTTTTTGAGTACTTTTATTAGTCCCCGTTCCCGGTCTTATAGCTAGGATAGCCTTGTGTCTATCCCATGCATGCTTAAAATCCTTGACTGTGTTTACCTCTACCACTTCTGCTGGAAGGCTATTCCATACATCCACTACCCTCCCAGTAAAGTAATACTTCCTGATATTACTTTTAAATCGTTGCCCCTCTAATTTAAGACTATGTCCTCTAGTTGTGGTAGTTTTTCTTCTTTTAAATATACTCTCTTCCTTTACTGTGTTGATCCCCTTTATGTATTTAAATGTTCATATCCCCCATGTTACGTCTTTCCTCCAAGCTGTACATGTTAAGATGCTTTAACCTTTCCTGGTAAGTTTTATCCTTCAACCCATGAACCAGTTTAGTAGTCCTTCTTTGAACTCTCTCCAAAGTATCAATATCCTTCTGGAGATATGGTCTCCAGTACTGCGTACAATACTCCAAGTGAGGTCTCACCAGTGCTCTATACAATGGCATGAGCACCTCCCTCTTTCTACTGCTAATACCTCTCCCTATGCAACCAAGACTGGTCAAACTGCACTTCCAAAATGGACGGTGCATGAACCTGGCTCCACCAGGTCTTAAAACCACCAAGTCCCAAAAACAAATGAAATGGTCAAGCACTCAGTGAGGTCAGAATTTTATTATAACTGGCAGTGGTCAATCCAAAGGTTAAAAACATGGCTTTAAAAATGTTAATACAAAAAAGAGGTTGGAAGAGCACACTATGAGTAAAGCAGCATAGATACAGTTGTACAAATATACAAAAAAGTATTAGAAAAAAAAAATCACATCAAAGGCATTATAGTTACATATACCCAATTGTTAAAAGAAGCAAATACTTACATATGAATAGAAAAAAATCGCATGAGAAAAATAATCTAACAACAATAAACACCACGGGAATAACAGGCACAGACAGGAGTCTGTGAGTCACACAGTGCAAAAAAAAGGTCACCGACGTTTCGGCTAAGTAGCCTGTATCAAGGAGTATTTGCTTCTTTGACCCATTGGGTATATGTAACTATAATGCCTTTGATGTGATTTATTTTTCTAACAAATGTTTGTATATTTGTACAACTGTATCTATGCTGCTTTACTCATAGTGTGCTCCTCCAACCTCTTTTTTGTATATATTTTCATTAAGGGCAGTGTTTGGACTCCCCTAGGGGTGATGCACCTTACTTTTACTGTTATTGTAATTTTGGTGTGCTTCTCTGATTGACTTTCTTTGTATTTAAAAATGTTAATATAACAAAGGAAAGACAGTTTTCTGAGTGATTATATGAATATCAATTGTGAGATGGTTCAGAGGACTAACGTCCCAACTTTAAAATTGGTATTGTAACATACTTTTATGTTTTGTACCTTTTTCGCTATTTTGTGGTCTGTATAAATAAAAATTAATGTACTATGTGGCCTTGCTTCCAGCCATTTAAATTGTTAAATTAAATGTTCTTATATGGCCATTTACATATGTTGGCCTTCAAAGTCTTACCCTTTGCGTGAATAACACAACTAATATAATGAAAGAGAGACACACACGCCTGCTTTTACTGTGTGTTTATTCTCATGTAATGTATAGTATTTGTTTGCTAAAATGGCCTTAGGTTTATAATGTTCATTACTCTATCCTGTAAAGGTTTTTTACAATGGCTAATGAGTAAATATTTGGAACACAGTTGTGTGTTTTTCAAAAGTTTGTTTAAATTCTCTACTCTGAATATCCACAAATTGTATGGTTTACTCATCCATGTTTTTCAGCACCCTATTGACATTACTTAAATTTTTACAGAAAATAAAACGGTTCACTTTAACATGTATAATTGTACGCATCATGATAGTGACAACAATTGTCGAACTCCAAAAGAATATCGGTGCTATAACAGGACTGTACTGTTAAATACTTGGTGCTCCAGTACAGAGTGCTCTCAAATCCCCATGCCCCCATCAGGTCATGAACAGCGATGTCAATGTAGAAGAAAAAGACTTGGAACCACTCTAAGCTGCTTTTTTATATTGATTCATGCATAAACCATGTGAGAGGAGGTAACTGTGTCAACAACGCGTTTTGCATTCCAAAGCTTTGAGAAGTGCCAAGTCTGTTTTCTTCTACATTCACATCATAATATCATTGTATAAAATAGACTATGATGTGTTTAAAATAAGCTGTAGATTGTCTTGCATCCCAGGGATGTCAATACACACAGAATGGCTTACCAAAGGTTAGCATGTTATTATCTTGGGCAGACTAGATGGACCGAATGGTTCTTATCTGCTGACACATTCTATGTTTCTACGTTTCTATCCCTTGATACTGGAGACTTGACCAACCAACCACTGTCTGGTGATTCTGTTTTTATGTATCAAAGGAATATAGATTCTTGAAGGCAGGGTTTGACATTTTTCATGTAGTGTTTATAATGTAATTGACCCAGCAGACGTGCCAACACATGCAGTATGCTTATCTGTGCATGTACCATGCATTGCTTGAAGTGAAAGAACATAATAATTAAAAATTGCACATATGAATTTGAGGGCTAAGGCCATACCATACTTTATATAATACATGAAATACATGAGTATTTCAGGGTGGGTTTTACATTCTAGTTTTGTGAAGCTCACAACATGCAATTCTTATTCAGACTGAGTCACAGTTGTGATTAATTTTTTTATGCTTTACCTTTGGACCATTTAGCAACAGTCTTGTTATGTGTCCTTCTTTCCCTGCCAGTGTTGCTGATAAAGCTCTTTGGCCTCTTTGGAACTTTGTTAGTTGCCTCATGGTGCTTTGAAAATGTAATTGGCAGATGTCTTATTTCTTTTAGCAGACACCCGGGTACTCATTATTGAAAGTCAACATAATATGACTCAGCTTTGCAACTGTGTTTGTAACAGCGATTAATTACTTATAAGTAACAATTTTACTCTGTGTGATCTTTCCTTTATTATGTCCACCCCCTGTACTTTGAAGTGCTAGTTCTAAATGTAAGCATCTTCTACAATTTTGCACTTTTAAAGGTATTTCAAAATAAATGGAATCCTGATCATCTTTTGGTACTTCTGAAGAAAGAACTGAGGGAATTGTATAGTACATGTCATTTATTTTTATTTTTTTCACATTCAGTTAAGTGTGCAGGGTCCTTGAATTATTGAAGCAATTATCCTAAAGATGTGACTTTCTGTCGATCCTTTTTACATGCTTCATGCATAACTGTAAATAAGTCTGGTTGAATATCAATCACATAGGCATACTTTAGGAGATCATTATATGTCATAAAAGTGTATTAACAACTGGTATTTTACTTCAAAAATCACTTTGATCAGTTTGCCTCTCATTTTTTTCAATACGGCACAATTTGAAACTCAAGTTTGACTTTTCACATGGGCCAGTATATGAGGTTCAGCCCTTGGAGGTTTGCCTATTTAAAAGGGGATGGCTTTAACCCCCATTGTGTTACCTGTATGGGGAGAGGTAGCAGTTAGGGACACAGCAGGTGTTTTTAAGAGAGATAAAAATAACTTGGAAAATAGCAGACAGAAAGGGTGAGTAGCAGCTCAAGTAATGAGGATAAGGAGCAGGAGGCTAGTGGTGAACTAGGACAGGCAGTTATGAGAAAAATAAAGTGTGGGTTCCTCTCAGACTTTAACATTCTCCCAGTACTGTGCTACTTAGTTGGTTCCAAGGCAAGAAGGACTTTGCAGATGAAAAAAGCTCCAACGGTGGCTGTGGATCCAGTTATGTGAAGAAGTGTTAAAGTCGGAAAGCAAACAGTTAATTGCTTACCGACTTGAACGCTTCTTCACATAACCCGCATTCAGCAATCATCTGGAGAAGAAGCAGGAGACCGGCGGCGGCCCGTCTATTACACTGATGGCCTGCACCTCCCGGACGATGGGGCAGATAAGCAGTGAGAGCTGAACCTGTAGGTTTTTATGTAAGTACCGGTATGTGTGTGTGAGTATGAGTATACCTGTGTGTGTGTGTATGATTATAAGTGTGAGGTGCGTATGAGTATAAGTGTGTGTGAGTATAAGTGTGTGTGGGAGTATGAGTATGAGTTTAAGTGTGTGTGGGAGTATGAGTATAAGTGTGTGTGGGAGTATAAGTGTGTGTGTGTGGGAGTATAAGTGTGTGTGTGTGTATGAGTATAAGCGTGTGTGAGTACGTGTGTGTGTGTGTGTGAATGAGGGGATGGCACTTTGAGGTCTGCAAATTTGTGTCAGCAAAAAACTGGGCACTTGGGCCCAAAACGCCCCTTTGGTTGTGGCCACCCAGCTCTCTATGTTACCTGCTCCCTTCCTCCTGCTCACCACTGCTGGCACCCTACCTCCTGTTGTCTTGCTTAACTGTCGTCTCCCCTATATGTTTGCGCATTACAGGTAATTTATCAAAAATTGTGCATCACTTGGGGTACCAAAAGTCTCTTTTTTGTGCGTATACAGTTTGACACATACATGTATTATTTCATATTTTTTATGTGCATCTTTTGAATCCCTTCTATAGCTATATGTAGCTAAGTATTTATGTTCTTATTTGCTAGTAATGAAGGAGTTAAAGAAGCACGTGCTAAATCAATCTATGGGTTATTTTCCATTTTAGTCAAAAACTTTCAAGGGACATTTGTACCCACTAACATGATTATCACAAACTGATAATGCCCTTGTGCAATGCTAATGATGCATTTAGGAGTTAGAAGAACTTCTCTCTTTTCTGACTACATTTCTCATAAAAAATCACGTGTGTTTTTACAGTCTGAAATGACCATTCTTTTTTTTTAACATCCCAGTGTTGCTGACAAATCCTAAAATCCAATTTTCAGAAGACAAAACTGGAATAGTAAAAAGCAATTTAATAGTAAGTCACATTCTCAGTGCAAAAAAAAAAAAAAAATGAAAATAATGCATGAACAAAAGCAAAATCTAATTCAGTTTAATGACTGGTATTATGCTAAAACATGTACTAAACAGCATATTCATAAATGTAATTAAAGAAACACAATGGTGGAATTTCCTTCTATAAAAACAAATGCAATTCTATTCCACTGTCTGTATAATAATGTAATAATACAGACTACCAATAAAGAGCCATTTAATAACACTCATTGTGGGGGCTACTCACTTAACGTGGACAGACATGTCAACTACACAAATTGCTCCTTAATAGCTGAGTTGGAAATCTTTTACATTTTGCCTATCTTTTTAACATTCCAGCTATGAAAGAGCCATCAAATCTTCCATATGATCATTTTGGAAAAGGCTTATTCCGCAGCTATTTACACTTCTCCTGGAAGTCACACACCAGGTTGTCATGTCACAGAGATGGTTTTCCATGACCTGGCAGTGGCAGCTCTAGTTATACCCTTCCCACTGATTGGCTGTTTGAAGCACAATTGACATGTGCACATGCTAATAACAGAGAGCCGTGATCGTTGGACCATTTCTCGTCAGGAAAGACTAGAGGAGAATATCTTCTGAAGGAAATGCAATTAGTATGTGTTGCACAGCAGGATTTGAATGCTCTTTAATGCCTGATATTTGCAGTTCACTTGCAAGTTCACTTTGTATATTTACCACTCATGTTACATATCTCCAAATAACAAATCAAGGGGTGGCTCCTTCAGTACTTCAGTGTTCAGTGATCATAGCTCCATTCTGCTCCTCCAACTGATTGGCACAAGGGAAAATGTGTTCAAACCAGAAGTGGTTTATTGAACATAAGGGTCGTAAGTTTGAAATTCCCTGTAATTATCTCTTTCATAAATAAAGCCCCTAGTATTTTGAATATATATATCAGGGTTGGCTTAAGTCATTGTTCTTCCTGGGTCCAACTATGAAATACTGTCTCCTACTAAAACCAGTTGGTATAATTCTCCCATTCACCTGAATTTGCCCTTAAGTTTCAAATTCCCTTCTCAATTCCCTGCAATTCTCTTTTTCATGAATAAAGCTTTTAGTGTAGCAAACAGAGTCCAGGTGACATGGGACTTTGAGCGCCCATATACAGGGCAGGGCCTGGTGCAGGGTAACCACACTCCCTGAAGGCTTGGGGTCCCAGGCTGATGCAACCACATACCAGGGCCTTTAGGTAGCAGCTGTTGTATCCAGTAAATGACAATGGCAGGATCTGGAGATAAACTGCAGACATCCTGGAGAAGACATGAAATGCTGCTGACAGGATAAGAAGGATGCTTCAGGTCAGGCCAAGCAGAGCAAAATAAAAGATAGGATACAGGGTCCATAACTAAAGGACAATAGAGGGACAGGAACGACAAAAGGAATTCAGGACTCAGGGCTAAGAAATGAAGATAGAGACAGTCAAGGAACAGACAAATACTTTAAGGAGACATACAAAATACAGGCATAAACACAGGTTTAGTCTATAACTCTATGATGGACAATTTAGTTATACCAAATGGCCATGAGTATGCCACCAGCAACAAAGTACCTTATATCAGCAAGTTCCTAACAGTAACACCTGCCTGAAATAATAACCAAGACAACGGATACAAAACCTTGTCTTGTACTCACAGACTTGGAGATGAAACAAGTTGGCAAGTGAAACAAAGCCGAAAACAGGTAAACCCAGAATGGAACAGAACAAAATAACAGGCAGCAAGAAAAAACAGAGATGGATCAAAGCAGGAGAGTACATATTGCCATAACGATGAGCAATAACCGGTGATATGATGCCATCCTATAGCTGACATGACATCACTAGTACATTTATTCCACAAGAGCTGTCATGTCAGTGAATATATTAATATATGAGAGAAATCCCCTAACTTTTATTGTGGTTGCTAAGATAGAAGATGCTAGTATTAAAGTGAAAGAACAGTGTTAATACATATGAATCATATACAGAGCACATGAATGGATGGTCACTACATATGACCAGTTATTTCTGGGTTCTGCTTTTCCTCAACCCCCATGATAGCTTTGGTCCCCATGGCCTACAGTAGCTCCTCAATGAAGTCCTTCTGTTGCCTTTAGCTACTTGCAGCATTTGTTTGTACATGTTAATTGCTACAATGTGCTGCTAGGCCACCGTCTCTCCAGCTAACATACTCTGCATGGCTACAGTTCTCAACACATACCGTTACAGCTTCTTCATGTGTGGCAGTTTTTTTTAACATTCCCTATCAGTACATTTCTAGCTATCCATGACACAGCTTTTTACATATGTTACAGTAACTACAGGTGTGTGAGCTATGTGTGCAGTGCAATGTATCCTGTGGTGTAGGAGTATTTTAAATGCACTTATCTTTTCTTCACCACCTCCATGTAATAGTTTTTTTTGCCAACTTCATTGACATATTACACGACCTCCTGACAGATTTCCCATAGGATATTGAAGCTACCACTTGATTCTGTGCATTTATGGCCAGTTTTGGCTGCATTTGGTATTGGAAGATATCAGTGTGGAATTGGCTATGATTTGGAATTGAAAACATGTTAGGAGGCACATCACAGCTATAATAAACAGTATTTGCTATGCATATAAATAAGATTGTCTGTATTATGTTGTTTACATAAAATCTTGTCTGGAACTTGCATGAGACTTGGTTGACATTCAGATGTACATGTTTGTAACAATGCAAACTTTAAACATTAGAATATAATGGGGGTTATGTATAAAAACTCCTGCTCAATTGTGTCTGAATGAGTTAGATGGAGAGACTGACTTGTCTGTTTTTACTGGGACAGCAGGGTGTGATTTGTTAACTCCTGGGGACTCACTTTGAGTTCTTTAACTAAGGTGTTCACTGTAATAAGTGAGTGCGACTAACACATATCTTAGTCTATGTTTTAATATGTTTGTTTTGACAGTTACACTGTAAATCATCCTTGTTTATTTTGGGAGTATTTTGAAGATATGTTTCTGTTGTGATTTTATAAGATGGAAACTTGAAGCATCTACACTTATACTAAATTATTAATATTTAGTTGAGTTTGATAAGTCAACAAATATAATAAACAAATATATATATATATATATATACTAGTCATGTGTTGTTACAAATAATAATACAAAGATGTATATCAATTCATATTTGATCCTTGACACCTTTGCATGGGAAGAATTATGTTAATAAACGAAATAATTGAAAAACCTCTCAATATATTTAACCAAGACCCTAACTTGATAATAAGTAAGTAGTGTTGAGAAAACCCGAACCGCACTGTTCGGGTTCGTACCGAACATTACGGTGCTCGTACTTCGAACTCGAACCTGAACATTTCACTGTATGTTCGGGTTGAAGTTCGGGGTTCGGCTATAAACCGAAAGTCTATAAACCGAAAGTCATTCGGTTTATAGACTTTCGGTTTATAGACTAGCATTACATGTATTCCATAAACCGAAAGTCTATAAACCGAAAGACATTCGGATTATAGACTTTCGGCTTATGGAATACATGTAATGCTATTGGCTTTCTATAAACCGAAATAGAGTCCCCATTCAGAAGACTCAACTCTATTAGTAAGGACTGGTGTTGAGTGAACCCAAACCGCACTGTTCGGGTTCATACCGAACTTTACTGTTTTTGGACCCCGGCCCAAATACGGACATTTCACTGTATGTCCGTGTTGGAGTTCGGGGTTCGGCCATTACGTTGTATGTAATGCTATTGGCTTTCTATAAACCGAGATAATGTAAGAGTGAGACAGCGCTAAATATGTATACCACAAAAGTAGTAGACTACAAAGACAGAAATGTTGTAGAAAAAATAGAGTTTATTACAAGAAAGTATAAAGATACAAGTAAATGACCATATGTAATATACAGCAATATAATATAAAATCACAAGATGAGACTGGCAATATTTAAACAAAAATACAATGATACACCAAATAAAGGGCCCCAAATGGGTGCAACAAAGAGATAAATGATTAAAAATACATAAAAAATATACATAAAAAATATAAATAGAGCCAAAAATCCCTTACCCACTGGGTCTGTTCGCCTGGCCAGGTCTATTGAACAGTTAGGATATTGCACTAAACAGAAACACAGCTACACCCCACAGGACGCGTTTCGAATTATCTTCATCAGCTGGTGGGCGGTAGTGCAATCCCTCCCAGTAAGTCTTCCTGTGACTCTTAACAAGATCAGAATCAGTCTAGAGAAGTTAAGTCCAAGACTAGGCTTGTTTTTCCCAGGTAAGTTGCAAGTTAATGAACAATAGTAACTGGTTAAGAAATCCAAAAGGACGTCACAGTCCGGAAGATTTTCGGATTCATTTTGGAAGGGTGTGAGGAGAGATATTATATAGAGAAACTGAAAACGTATCATGGACAATTATAGATACATAGTTATATACTAGTTTAGGTTAAAAAAAGACTTGTGTCCACCAAGTTCAACCTTTTTCCGATTCCTTGTTTACCCCTGTTGATCCAAAAGAAGTTAAAAACATTCTTTATTTCAGCAATTTAGAAATCTGATTTCAATGGTGAAACAAAATCCTTCACGACTTCGAATAGCAATGAGATTTCTCCTTGAATCAACAAGCACGAAATAAATATTAATTCCTATACTTTACATAGCCCTCTTTTTTCTCAGCCAGATTAACTTTCCTAGTCTTTCTTAATAACTAAGAATATCCCCATACCACTTATTAGTTGTGTAGACCTGCTATGCACTGTTTCTACTTCCATAATGTATTTTTGTTAGAGACGGAGTCCAGAATTTAACTGCATATTCAAGGTGAGGTCTTACAATGGACACATGAAAAGGCAGAATAATATCTTCCTCCCGTGAGTAAATACCCATTTAAATAGATGCCAATATCTTATAGGCTGATGCAGCCACCAGCTGGTACGGTGCACTACTGCTATGTTGTTTGTCTACAATTACTCCCAAATCGTTTTCATTAGTAGATTTCCCCAAGTTGCATTTTTATTATTATATTCAAAATGCATAATTTTACATTTATCTTCATTGAATCTCATTTGCCATTTATTTGCCCATTTACCCAATTTGTCCAAATCCTCTTGCAGTGAACACACATCTAGTTCAGACTGTATTACCCTACTGATTTTTTTGTAATTGGCAAACACTGATACATTGCTCCCTATGCCCACTGGGAGATCACTAATAAACAAATTACAAAGAAGAGACACAGGACAGATCCCTGAGGTAGTCCACTTATCACATCTGTCCAATTTGAATACATCCCATTTACCACCACTCTTTACATTTTACCTTTCAGCCAGTTGCCAATAAACACGCAATTGTTTGGCCCTTAGCCTATTTCAGTCTATTTGTACAGTAACCTTTTGTGTAGAACCATGTCAAAAGCCTTAGCAAAGTCTAAATATATCACATCCACCACAGCACCCATATCTATATTTTTACTTACTTCTTCACAGAATGCAATTACGTTTGACAAGATCTGTGTTTCACAAAGCCGTGTTGGCTCCTGCTAATGAAATTCCTGTTGAAAGATGAAATCTTGACTATATTCCCTTAGCAAACCTTCAAACAGTTTCCCGACCACAGATGTCAATCTCACAGGTCTGTAATGTAATTAGTTTTTTAAGTAACTGTGGGTGTATATCATCCAGCCCCAGGGTTTTGTCTACCTTAATGCCATGTAATTGTTGTAGCACATTTTCTCGTGTCAGCCAATCACATGCTTTCTGTGACTGTTCTGTAAAAGAAGCTTGCAATTTCTTTTCCATCGGACAAGAACTTGGTAAAAACTAAAAATAAAGTATTTAAAATATTTATTATAATATATAATTATAATAAAATGTTTACTTTTTATTTATTTCTTGCTTTACCTTACTGGTTAGCCACATGGGTTTTAGAGTGCTTCTTTTATATTTGTTCCCAAAGTGTATACATTTATATTTATATTACTTTGCATTTGTTTGAAGGTATGCTAGTTATCGTCTGTGTCTTTTTCAAAAAATAAGCCACCCCAATCAACATGAGGACCAAGGGATGTATTATGCCTTCTCAAGTTGGCCTTTGTAAAAGTCAGTGTTTTGGTAAGACCCGTACCAGTTTGCCTTTTTAAATTAATCTCAAAGGATACCATATTAGGGTCACTATTTCCCAAGTGCTCCCTTCCTTGGATGTTAGAGATAAGCTTCTCATTATTATTTATTGCCAGATCCAAACACTCATCCCTTTGGTTGGTGTCTGTACTAGCTTAGACAAAAAATTGTCATTGAACAAATTCAGAAAGTAAACGTATTGTTTTTAGCACAATTAGTCATTTTATTTTCCTAATCTTCTTCTGGGTAATTAAAATCACCAATAATGATATTACACCCTATTTGAGAAGCCTTTTTTATTTATATATTTATTTGCACTTGTTTGAAGGTATGCTTGTTACCTTATGTGTTTTGTTTTTTTCAAAAAATAAATCACCCCAGTGTAAATGATGACCAAGGGATGTAGTATGCCTGCTAAAGTTGGCCATTTTAAAATTCAGTGTTTTGGTGGGACCCTTTTTGAATTAATCTACTTTCTGTTTGCATTAATAGCTGTGATTCTTCAAGATCACCAATATTTGGTGGCTTGTAACAAACGTCCATTAATGTTTTCTGTGCAGTTCTAACCCCCAGTGCCTATCTCAACTCAGACAGACCGCTCCCCCTCTTTTGTTTGTCCTTTTTTGTTTGTCCTAAACAACATGCATCCCTCCAAATTGATTGACAAATCATGTGTATTAAGAGCCACTTGTAAAAAGGAAAACTCAAACTATATATTTTTGTGAATATGTCAGAGACAATATCTTTAATAGATTGGTTCATGTTTAATAGGATTCTGGTACCCAAGATTCCATCGGAAGGAGAATAACAAAAAAACAGCCATTGAGTTGGAAGAAATGCAAGTCGAATGTTTTGATATTTTTTCCAACTCAATGATTAATGCCTGATTTATGCTATTCCCTTTTCAGTTAAATTAAGTTCACTTAGTGATACCAAGAAATGGGTCATTTTTTAGTGATACCAAGAAATATAAACTGACACACTACATTCTAGAGTGCTCTTGAGGCACATTATGAAGGGTCAGTTTTCCTTTAACTTCAGGATGAAGCAGTAAGGAGCTACCAAAGAAAAGACAATATGGTACGTCATGCTTTATTTATTACAATTTGTAAAATAGTTCACTTTTTAATAAATAAACGAAATGATCTGCAAGAAAAATACATAACAACAGACGCATCAATTGAAATACTTTAAAAGCATGTTATACATTTTAAGTTTTAAATCTGGACATTTCTTGTTTACATATTGTATATATTATTATTTCATACAGCTGCATTTTTGTTTATATTAATATATTTTGCATACAGCAATTGCACATGAATATAGATTGCTCTATTTAATATTTAATGCATGGTTATTATTTTATTTTACATTTTTTTACATTTGTGTGAAATCTCTGGTATTATAAGAAGAACACACATTCCTATTACTTTAATTCTTCATAGAGGAAGAGCTATTGATTCTAGTTGCTTCTTTCTGAAGTCTGAAAAAGAAAATCATTTCTCCACAGACTATTTTCTTAGCATAACAAGAAATATAATTTATCTGGTTTATTCCAGAATATTATATTTCACATAGTCACATAGAATATAATTTTATTCTTTGAAGAGTGTAATAAAAGATCATTGATGAAATGGGGCTTATTCAATTATTGGAAGCGTGAAAGCCTAAACTTTCTTAAGATATACACTGTAAAGATATAAAATGACACTTCCCGGACACATCAGTAGCACAATATGGCCTTTATTGATTTTCATATCATGTTCTTCATTCTAGAAGGATTCTCTTGAGAACTTTACTTCCCAGCAGGAAAAAAAATTGACTTTCCTTTTGGATGAATTTAGGTCTATTAACGTAGCCTTAGTCAGAGACAGTGTCATCTTCATTCTATGGCTTTGTAGTTGAAGTGTCTACATCTTTCTATTCCGGCATCCTAATGGAACCTGAGGTTTACAGGTCAAAAAAAAGGAACAAAACTGTTTATTTTGAGAAATCAATATGAAGTAAAATACACACTATTTTTTATAAAAGGAATGCTGCTTTTTTGTTAAGATTTTGTATAAAAGTGGACTACTCAAACAATAAAAACAATATTCCTAATTGCAACAAAAAAATAGATTATGTGTTACTCTTGTGTAACATTGGTAGCTGCTATAGTGATCTAAAGGACCTAAAGTAAACCAACGTAATAGCAATAATATTTTATTATTTAGCCAAAAAATATTTTGTGGTTTAAATAAAAACTCAATTTTTCACTTTAATTTCCCCACTTGTGGACTCTGAAAAGAATTAGAAAGAGAGAATGATAAGAAAACTAATTTCAGGCCTGAACCCATTGGCAGACTCACCAAGGTTGTATCTTGTTATTTTTTGTATCCTTTTGCTTCTCTTGATTGCTTATTATCTGTGCGCACTACTGCTTTTGCTTTCTCGCTTGCTTATGAATTATTATCACTCCTGCTCTATCTTTGTTACTTTCTTTTTGTCCTTGCTCAGTCACAGTGTGGTGCCCCCCCTTGCTCGGCCACATAATGGTATTCCGCACAGAGTGGCATCCCTCCTTGCTCGGCCACTAAGTGGTATCTCCCACAGAGTGGCATCCCTCTATAGCTCGGCCACAGTGGCATCCCTCATTAGCTCGGCCACCTATTATGTATTACCCACAGAGTGGCAACTTTTCCCTTATTATCCCAAGAGTGGCACCAATCTGGCTAAAGTCCATATCCTTCCCTGTTCCAGTGAGCGCTCTGTGATATATAAGCAGGGAATCTGTACGTTAGATCATTTCTGTTCCCTGTATCCTGAATTCCTGTATTAGCTCAGCCCTGTATTATCTCAGCCCTGTTAAATGCTTTCATGTTTCTGTTACTTTAGTGTTTGCTCTGATCCATTTCTGGTTTTCTTGCTGTCTGTTATACTATTGTTCCATTTCAGGTTTGCTTAGTTTCCTGTTGCTCTGTTCCACTATATAAATGCAATGACACCATGTTTACTTTCTTCAGTCCTGCTGGTGGTATTTTATGTGTTTGTGCGTCAATTCAATGTAAATCATTTATATTCTATTATTTAGTCATTCACTAATTTATTATTATTTCATAGCCTAATTGTGAGGTACTCCGACATGGTTGGCAAGCAATAATTTCTCATCTCATTATTACCTCGGAGTATTAGCTCAGTTCCTGTATGTTTTTTTTATGTATATGCATAGTTGCCAACACTGGCCATGTTTCCAGGGACACATATGTGTTCCACACACTGCAGAAAAGAGTATGAGAAAAGTGCAGCCCAGCAGTATGTAGGATGTATATACGCACAGACACAATCCAATTAATTAATCAGGGTGGAGATCTCATAGAACCTACCATGATTAATTAATTGGATTGTGTCTGTGTGTATATCAATCCTACATACTGCCAGGCTACACTTTGCATGCTCTTTCTGCAGCATGTGGAACAAATATGTGTCCCTGGAAACATGGCCGATGTTGGCAACTATGGTATATGTCCCCTTGCCCTCTTTTCCTGAAGCACCTGAGGATCTCGGCTCCTCTCTCATATCCCTATGTCCAGCTTACTACCCCTTATGAAGCATCCAAGGATCTTGACTCCTCACTCCATCCCTTGTATTTCTTTAGCCCTTACCCTGTCCTCTGTGTGTTGTGATGTGAAATATATATATCTGTATGTCTCCTTAGTTCTTTAGCTATGTCTTATGCTTTGCCCTGCCTTTGTATGCCTTTGCTCCTTGGTCTGTCCTGTAGCACTGCCCTCTGTATTTTGGTAATCTGGTTTCCATTCTCTATGTATTGACTCTGCTCTGCTTGGCTCATCTATCTGATTTAGCATGCAACATCCTGCTAACCTGTTGTAGTTATTCTCCATGCTCGCTCCAGGATGTTTGCAGGATACCTTCCGTTGTTCCTAAGCTACACTGGATACATCAGCTGCTTCACAGGCTCCTGGAATCTGGCTGCATAAACCAAATCACCTGTTACCCAGCTGCAAATACTTCTGACATTTTCTCACTTGTATCATTAAAACTATTAATACAATAAAGTTGTTTACTTGCTATACATTCTTGATACAAAACTTTACACCACTTCAATAAATAATACATACTTCAATATTGTTTAAATTTTGCAGGAAAGGTTCCAAACATATTTTTCATACAATACAGTGTCCTTTATCTCTCAAATATTTGTTCTTCATTTCAATAAACCCAGGCATTTTGTACTGTTATAATTTAAATCATACAGACTAATCCATATTAATACTTTAAAACTAGTATCTCATTTTATAACAAATAAAACAAATTTGATTTTTCTTGTTTGTACTCACTCAGTAAATTATTGAAGAACATCAGCAATTATGTTGCTTTTAACTATATACACTGCTCAGCCATAACATTAAGGCCACCTGCCAAATATTGACCTGCCAAACCCATCGAGGCATGGACGAACTAGATTTTCCAACTTGAAATCTTGACATGTAGTCAGACTGCACCCATGTTCCATTTTGAAAATTTTTGAAGCCGGACAATGTTTTTTACCACATCAAACCATATACATTTTAAAAACTGAACACCCTAGGGTATTTCAAATGGTGGTATTTTAATAATTTCCATGTACTAATTCTAACACCAGCCTTTGTCAAATTGTTGGGTAGTCATTGTTTTCGTGTTTTTTCACACATTGTACTTCAGGAATGCATTTTCAGATTCTGGTATGTGTCACTGCCCAAAAAAAACACTAATATGCGCTATGCAATATCTCCCAAGTACCGGGATACCACCCATGTATATGCTTATGCAGTGATAAATGGCAGGGAATGGCTTTTATAAAAGCCTGTGAGTCTCACAATTTTATTAAATTGTATTTTAACACAAATACTGCTCTGTCTCTCTCCCTCACAAAAAAAGTAACTGAAGAGAGGGAGGAAGATCCAAATTGGTGAGAAAGGTGATGCTCATCTGAGCAATCACCAACCGCATTTGCCACTAATTGGCTGTTACTGTAAAGAAAAGTGTAAAGATAAAGGGGAAAACAGGAGGAAAACAATTAAACTAAAAAGTACAGCACGTATATTGGTTGAGTTAAATGTCTTGTAAGTCTTGTTCGTCACGTCATGTCTCGTCTGTAGACTAGCCCGATCCTACCGTCTGGTAATCAATTAACTAATAATAGATAAGCACACCCTGAATCCGATCCTAGCCCTGAAGAAAAAGGTGTTAAGGTGAAGAGAACGGAGAGGTGTGAAGACCAGACAATTAAGCATATATTTAAGTTTACGTATTAAATGGAAAAAGAATCAGTGCAGTCCACGTTGTTCCCAAAATTGTCACTCAGAACTAAAGAGAGGGAAAATAAGTACCCGACCTCCAATATGTTAAAGCCAGCAGAAAATAGAAGTAAGGATGAAAAGAAGGAAAAGGTTAAAATTTTAAATCATTTTAGATTAGTTATAAATAAAGAGTAAGATACTGTCAAGAAATAAATGAAAATTAAAAATGGACACAAGGATGACATAAAATATATGAGGCGCACAAGGTTAAACACCACAAGAGAGTCGGAGTATGAAGTGAATACCTCTTGTCCCCTCTGAAGTCTGAGTGTCAAAATAAAAAAATAAAAATAAAAAAAATTGGCTGTTACTGATCACTATACATACACTCAGACAGCTTAAATAAACTCAAAAATATTTTTTACTTCACACATAACTACCCTAGTGGGTATAATTACCCATAGCGGGTGTAAAAGAAAATATAAAAATATGCAGCTAAAAATTGCTTCGGCAACAATATCAATGCCTAATCAGTGATCTACAGCAAGAAAGGGGTTAATAGCTCTTAGCCTTTGTGCGAGATCACTGCTTATGCAATGATTATTGGCAGGTAATGGGTTAAAAAAAGGAAATGGCATTTATAAAAGCCTATCATCTGTCTCTCTCCCTTACTAAAACACAAAGTTCTCATCTCTGAGCAATCGAACCACTGCTTCATACCTGGCAGTTACAGATTGCCTATGTGATGAGGCAATCTTGTAACAGCCCCTAGAGCACAGGAAGCAGCTACTTCCTGCTTCCTGTGCCCTTGCCCTTAGAAGGGTACCACCATCTTTGGCCACAGAACAGTGGCCGAAGATTATGTAGCAGGCAGGTATTTTTTTGTGTGTTTTTGACATGCGAGAGAGCAATAGGAATCCATGTCTGCCAGACGAGTATGTTTTTAAAGTCGCATTACCTTTAAAATCATCTTTTTAAATCGCTCGGGGGATGGAGCACTAAAAGTGATAACACATTGCAATGCTTCGCCGGATCTAGTCTGTCCAATGTAGGCAGGGGGTTAAAAAAGAATATCATCAGAATGCTGGAGATGTGGCAGACCAAATGCAGATTACATCCATAACTGGTGGTCATGTGTGGGAGTCCGGGCACTGTGGGAAGAACTAGCCACACGTATTAAAAAGCTGACAAGGAGAAATTTAGAACAATCACCGAAAACCTTTCTTTTACACCTGGACTGGCCACATATGGTCCACTTCAGAGTCTGACTTGATTAATCATATTCTGATGAGTATGAAATTGTCCCTGGCCCGCCGATGGAAAACCGCAAACACCCCCTCTTGGCAGGAAATAAAAAACCCAACTATACACCAAATTAAGATGGAACAGGGAATCCTTAGACAAGACTCCTATAACAACCTAAAAATCAATCTCTGGGAAGACTGGATAGATAAACTGACAAACGACAGCTACATAACCAGTAGGAACAAGCTCTTTCCCCCCAACCCCGGGTTCCCTGCCCCCCGTCATCAGCATCATTGTATATATGTGTATTTGTCTAGTATATTGATTAAGGGACACTAATGAAAGATTTATTAAATAAACTAAGGAGGGAGGGAGAGGAAGGAGTGGAAGAGAGCAAGCTCATAGGCTTGATAGAAATTGGGTATATCCCCACTTCTTTATCGTCATGAACTAATTCCCCTAATGTGAGGTTTCTTCCTCCGCCGGTATGTTTTCTCTTCTCCCCCCCCCCCCCCCCCTTATGTCCTATCACACTTAATGTATTTTGTACAGCTAATGTATTCTTGTATATTTATAATAAAAAAAAAAAAAAGAATAGAATAATCAGTGATGCTCTATTTCAACTACTCTCTCTGCTACAGCATCACCAACATATATATATAGCGCACTAAATGGAAGTATTAGTTGCTGAAGAGTATTTCACACACAGAAAAACTAATATAACCAAATGTGAATAGTGATGTTAAATTAAATCAAGTGAAGCAAAACATTTTGTTTTATATAACTTTAAAACCCAAGATCTGTGTTTTAGTACAGGCAGAATGCAGCTTTAATTACACAGTATGTTTCTGTGACAGGAATGTGCACTGATGCACTTTCCTTTGTGTGTTACTCTTGGTCACTCCAGCAGGGCAATATTTAAGAGAGTGTTTCCTGCTAATTCCACTTTCCAGCAGTTGGAGGGAACCGGCACAGCTGTGACACGCGATGTATCCCCAGAGATTTGTGAGTGCTTTTTATGTGGGAATATATATATATATATCATGGGTGTTTTAATATTATGCTGTTGGCAGATGCTTTTCTCTCGTGTTCCGTTTTCTAGTTTATAAATATTGAGCGCGTCCCTGCTCTTTATTCTGTACATGGCTATATTTTTTTACAATATGACCCAGTGTTTCCGATGCATTCACCCCCTCCCCCCCACTAAGGTGCTATATTGTTAACATTACACGGGGAAAGAGATGGTCAGTGATTGAAAGTATGATGTGTGAAATAAAGGCTTTCCTTAGTATTTGTTAAAATAAAGATTTTATTTTAAAACAGTTTGCTTTCTAAAATTACATTCATGTTACATGTCAGAAACTTTAAGAATTAACTCACTTTGTTACCACCTGAAGGCCATTTTTGTATAGCACACTATATATACATATATATATACACTATCATCTGTACACTATAAATCTCATTATTATGACTCAATTTTAACAACGTATATAATTTTACTGATAACAAAACAGCCTGATAGTGTCAATGGCATTTCTCTGAAGGTCTATAGAAATCAATACATTGTCTATTATAAAGTCGATAAATATCCACCATGACTATGTTGATGCCTACCCTGCCAAACAAAACAAATACAAATACAACAAATGTACAGAAAGAAAGCATATTACGATAGCACAGTGGCCTAATGTACCATCTGCAGAATTTGTTCAGTTCCCAGTAGGTTTGACTTAGCTCTTCAGCCTTCCAAGGTAGACAAAATGAACACCCTTGAAATGGGGTCATAGTAACATCCCCTTTGTGCTGGACAAAAATAACATCCTCAGGTCATCCAGAAAACATACCTTCCCTTATTGAGCACTTGGTTATTATCATAGTGAAGGGTTAAATGGCTGCATAATTCCTTAGAGTTTAAAGGTTCTACAGAGGTTCTATGAGATGTTCATACCTAATCTACTTCCAATACATATTGGTTTACATGATATAAAATCAGACATCCCTGTTTAATGTGGAAACATGGCTTGCAGTCCCTTACTATATTTGCTGGTTTGAGCATGATGGCTTTTACACCAGTTAAATGCTGAGGAATTCAAAGGGGTTAAAATTAACCACAAAATAAAAGAGCAAACCTTTTTTTTTTCTCTAAGCCAGAGAAATGAATTGGTGTAACAGCATCTGAGGAAGCGGCGGACTTGTTTATTGTGCTTTCAAGTTCAACCCCTCTTGCCTGAGGAATTCTCCTGGCTCACGGGTTTGATGTCAATCCTTGATTGTGTTTTGATGTTTCTGCAGATCTACAATTCAGTTCAATTCTCAGCAGCCAAAACAGACATTTGTCATCTAGTATGCATCAGATTTCCTGTGGCACATTGCCCACTTAATCATGCAGGGAAGGAGAGTGCTGACAATTCAATGGGGTTGACTTGAAGCCATTTTGACCCAGTAAAAGTGGTGCCAAATGTAATTACTATTATTTAGAAGGATCACTCAAAGCTTAATAGTGTTGCCACACATCAGTCAGACCGCACAAGAGTTGTTTAAGTAAATATTTGCACGCAACATGAAGCTGGAGATAATGTTCTGCCTCTGTCCGCGGACTTCATTCCATGAAATATTCAGGACGTGAAATGTGTCCAACGATGCAGTGTGGTAGGTTTCCGCTCTGATTTGATTAGCAGTAATAATTCTTTTATGAGCTTCGACTGTCTGTCTAGATTAGCATCAGCCCAGATTCCAAGCCGTTGTCACGAAAGAGGTGAGCTGGAACAAGCAAATGGTAGTGAGCATACAGGGGGAAAACATCCACTGTATAACAGGCCCACGTTAACTCTCCAGAACGTGTGATACTGAAACAAATCTAAAATAAACATTCAAAAAAAATGATTAGCTGTAGTAACTATTCTTTGCAATCTTTGAAGCGATTGTTTGAAATGTTTAGGAAAATGGGCCAGGTATTCAGAAACATTCAAAAATTGTTCTGCCTATCAGCAAAAAATACATTGTTTTGCAATGTTGGAAATACAAACAAACATGATACATTTGAATTCCATGTTTTGTGAATTGTATGTATATTTATAAGTAAGTAAGTAATAATTGATTTTTTCTAGAAGTGGTATACAGTCATTCTGCATAGGACCATACCTGGGGGGCGGGGGGGGGGGGGGGGGGGGGTTGGGGCGTGGGGGTGGGGGGGGGGGGGATTGGGATTGTTCCAAAATGCTGTAAATTAAAAATCTGCATAGCTAAAAAAAGAACATGTTAACAATGATGACAAAATATAGGACTTCAGTATTGGATTTCTGCATCTGAATATTGCAGATACCAAAGGGAAAGTGAAAAGCTATATAGAACATAGAAACACAGATTTTAGTGAAAGATTTGGAACATCTAATCTCCCATAATGCAATCTGAGACATATGTGTTCTTCTGGATTTTGCTTGCAATTTTTTACAGTGTTCTAGTCTTTATTACGTGTACCTCTATTTATGTATGACAATATTCCATTTTCCATTACCCACCAACGTTAAAACATGCTAACCTTTCAAGTGCTTTTCTTTTCAATGAAACTGTCCCCTCCTTTAAACTGGATTCATTCACTCATATAGATTTTGAGTATTTGTTATAATAACAAATATATGACTTTTTTAGCTAGTAAAGGAAACATTACCCTCAGAGAAAAGCTAATTAGTTAGGAAAAGCTGCATTAGTATAAAATATTGCTACAAAAAAATTATAATAAAATTGTACCAATATGTAATAATAATGTTAATTACATTAACACATAAAATAGCGCTGCAACCTTACTACTTGATCTCCTACTTAATTTCTTCAGTGCATACTTACATAGTTACATTCATTTTCCTAATCAATCATACTCCCTATTTGGAAGACTTACATAAATATTAGCACACCATGGATACTGGCAGCACACCAGGTGATTGACCACGCCTGCATTTTCGTGATTAACTATAAAAAAAACTGATGATGTCATGACCTATATTTGAATATGTTGCTGCATCAATGAATAGTTCTGACAAGTCCTTTACAAACGAGCCCTGTTTCCCATTGTTGATAACAACAGACAGGGCCGACATTGTAAGGGGCACAACTATCCTAGGAGGTCCTTTCTCCAGGAGACAAAGTATCCCTCCATTTTTGACACTATTGTAACAAAGTTTTTCAAAAATTAAAAATAAAACTTTGCGGCAGCTCCGCAGAGCTTGTGTAATGATGGTATTAACTAGAGTCCAAATTAAAGGTGGGGCCCTCACTTGCAGAGGCATCACTAGTCTCCTTGATGGTCTGACAAGAGCGCCATCTTCTCCTAGACATGATTTATGTCTGAGCAATGTGCGCACAGACCAGTCCCAGAGCCTCAGCAAGTGGTGAGTTCTTCCAGGGCCCTCTTAGCTTCCATTACAAAACAAATTTGCTGCTATTTGTTGCTTAATATTGAATGTATCCACCAGTGCCTTACATATATATACAGTTGCCAGTCCTGTTCATTTTTGGATTTCTAGGGTTGAGGTATCACAGCCATAGCCTCGCAAATTTTTGCACAATTAAAATATGTTGTACCATAATATATTCAATAGTCTTCATACCTCTTTATTCATATAGTGGGAATGTCTCCTATCCATTCTAAATACGAGTTTGTGTACATGGGGTATCATTTATTAAATTGTATGTGATCTGGCAAGGTATCAGATGTTGTTGATTGATTTTTCACTCTGACATTAAGAAGAATTGTCTCCCATTACACACCTTTGTCTTGTTTTTAAAAATCATAACCAAGTTTGAATCATTAGGTGGCAATGTCACCTTCTTTGACATAAGATGGATTTGCACTAAACACTAATATCCACTGCCTTGTTCACACCCCATCAGTGTGCTGGAAGGTGGTGTGAGCGGAGGAGATATGGAGCAAGGGTAGGCCTAGGGTAGGGTAGGCCTAGACCATTTCTTCTGTAAAGGTGGCAAAAATGTCCATATCAAGCCACATGTGATATCACAGGAAAAACCAGAGACTCATTTAAAACAATTTTTTTTCTATATTCATGCATTTTTCTTACACAGTGTATACTTAATATTTTTTTATTCGCTAAATTTGTAACAATGTTTAGCTGACACCTTTCCTCTCATGTATGAGTTTTATTGTCATTGTATTTTTGGAAAAATTCTTAAAGTTTCACTTCAGGATAAAGTACTCCGACTCTGAGTCAATGTTAAGGTAATAAAAATGACAGATATTAGAAACACATGGAAGGAGTCAGGCAATGTATTCCTTAATGCAGCAGCTAATCAGTCTATATGATGTGTGTATGTAAATGACATGTTAGACAGTATTGGACACTACATGATTTATCTCAGCAGCCTTTCCACGGATAATAGATTGAGCTAAATAATAATAATACAAAAAAAAAAAGACAAATAGCAACAGAAGTGTTACCTTGTATTTATGCCACTGTCTGACATGCTACTAAATCGGAACAATGACCAAAGAGGAGACAATTCATCGATCAACCTGAAACATTACATGTCTGGTAGCAAGAACTAAAGAATAAAATACAATGATAAATAGTAAGCTTTATGAATAACCAGATAATGCTGTGAAAAGGTAAACAACCTGTGTTCAATACAATGCTTACCTTTGTATAGGTAGACAGATCAATCAAATATACCGTATTTCTTAGATTCTAAGACACCATCAATTATAAGATTCACCCCTTTTTTTAGTGGTGCATCTTAGAAAAAAGTCTTTGACTCATGGAAACTCTTAAAACAGATATACTATCCACAACAGCATCTCACATCCTCCAGCACCGAATCTCCTCCCTCCTTACATCAGACGAATTTCGACTGCCAGAAGGCCGAGACGAAAATCTCAGCTTTACGAATTTTTCCACCGAATGTAAGACGCCATTGATTCTAAGATGCACCCTTTTTATTGCATGAGATGCTATACAATTATATTGTGCAGGAAACGTTTTTTTGAGTTTCACTTCAATGAGAGCTTATTGTATGCATTGTAAGTCAAGTACATGAAATGTTCACCTGCAGCTCACCTGTAGTGAATACCTAAAACACTTTCTCAGCAACATTACATTCAACAACTAAACCAGGGAACAGGCATTCTGTATCAAAAATAATATCAGTTTTATTAATGAACAATTTTAGAGATACTACCTAGTAGGCTTATATAGTAATAACGTGTGACCCTAGATGGTCTGTCACCAGCTGGAGTGTGAACAAGATTAGCTGTAATGGAGGAGAATGGACAGATTGGGTAGCCAGTGCATGCACCATAATGACTATATGTTTATTAAGTTCCATAGGTTGTGGAACTACTCGGTGCACTGAACGATTCTGCCAATCAACCTGATGGACATTCTCCTGTGATAGACTTAAGTCTGCCTGATCTTCCTATGGTGCCAGTAAGATATATTAGATGCTATGATAACCACTCCAAAAGATAAATGCACTCATGGGTCTTAATACAAGAAGTGACTTGTTCAATCATGCAACATCACTTCAATTAATGTTTCGAACTTATAAGCAGCCCTTTGTCCAGATCCAAATATGCTTGATAAATAGGTACATACATAAATAAATCATAAAATGAATAAAAAATATATAACAAAACACAAATAAATAAAGCAAAAATTACACATAGACAAAATTATTATGAATATCAGATAAGCACTACAATATATTCCCCCAAAAAACACTAATTCGAATTAAAAAAAGTTTATGAAAAGTCCTTGTTCTCACAGAGAGAGTCTCACCTGGTCAGGTTAGCACCACAGGATGTGTTTTCTATAACTTCATCAACTGCGTATCGACACATAAAACACCCTCTGTAGAAAAAGGCCCACACATCAAAAGCTGCATAGCCGAGTTATATAATGGAAGCCTCAAAGGGATTAGGAGATCATCCACAGCCTCCTCCCACAGGAGTGTCAGTTTAGAGCTTAAGACCAAATCCAACTCTTGAGTTATACTAAATTGGACCTGACGCATGCTAAGTTACAGAGTTCCACTTCTCCAGAGTCAACTGCCACACCTAACCTCCCTCCAACTGATCAGATGATTGGAAGTCAGTCTGGTGAGGAGGAGGAGGATGATACTGACATTGCCAGACAATTGCCTAGTACATCATACTCCTGCTCATCATACTGCTGCCTATTGCTAGTAGCCGTGGAACCATTGGTTACTTACTATTCCTATCACGCAGTTGAACTCCTCTGCCGAAAAACTCTCTTCCCCCTCTCACTGCCCCTCCCTGACCTTGGCTTGTATAAAAAATAAATAATTTTAAAAATAACAATAAAAATGTTGACTTGGCGTTCGAAGTCAAGGATATTGAGTAGCCTGATTTTGGAATTTTTTAAAATTAAGTTAACTCGTCTGAGTATCCATTTCTGGCCAGATCGGTCTAGATTGAGTAGAACCATTAGTTGTTTTTACACTTTGACAGGTGGCAATTGAATCCAGGCCAATGTGTATATGTTTTATTTCTAACAAGAGATACCATGCCATTTTGCTTGACAAGCACACTACCCTTTAAGCAAAGCACACTTCAATAACAGATATATATAAATAGAACACGCAGATGAAGCATTCCACACAGAATTGAAACAAGCTTAATAATTTGCTGAGAAATTATAAATCAGACGTCTGCTGCTTCCCTTGAAAATCAACCTTTTTTTTTTTTTAGGTAAATAATTTCGCTCCGTTTTTTAGTATGAATATTATTATTAAACTAGGAAACTAATACTAAAATTGTTATTAAACTAGGAAAGAAAAAATAATAAATTTACATGAAGCAATTGAAATTTGAAAGGTAGCATCAGTATCTCATATAACCATGTAACATCCTTTAAATAATCATACAAAGCATTCATTAAACTAATTAAATAAAATACATAATTTCATATCAAGCCTCAAGGTGATGTCATAAGGAGAAGACAGTGCAGATACATTTGAAACATGTTTTGCTAACATAACGGGGGTCATGTATAAAGACTCTCGCACTGTAAGGTGTTGGAAGAGGTAGAAGAAAGGTGCAATCACCATTTGTTATGTATGATGGCAAGTGAGCCTTTTTATAAATCACGACACTTTCTAATGTTTGAGATAACAGTGTTTTGCGGAGTTAACAGAGAAGGAGCATTTTAGGTGACTGATATTTTTCATACATTGACTCAATGAGTGTCGGCAATGCTAAAAAGTTCATTAGTGGTGGAAGTGGTTCAGACTCCCAAAATGTGTTAAATACATATGCACTCATGCCCATAACACCATTATTTGGCGTCATCTGCATGTGCACCACGTTTATACATGACCCCTATGGTATAGATCATTTTTCATAATTTTTTATCTTCTATATTCACATTATAAGCAATATTTACATTTACAGGGTCCCTTTAAGGAGAAGTAGGAAGTGAAACATGTCAGGGGAGTGTATATAATAGTAGTATAAAAGGGTATAACATTAGTTGTACTAATGGTTGTCAATAAGGTTACTTTTACATCTTATTGTTTTCTGATTTCTTGTGCCTACTGTTGGCCATAGGGGCCATAAACTGTTTTAGACCTTGGGCACCCCAGCCAGTAGCACCACTCTAATGAGTGTCACCCGGGGCAGAAGGTCTTCCCCCCCCCCCCCCTTAGTCCACCACTGGCATTGGCTGATGTTACAGATCGACATGAGAAAATAAGTCTGAGCCAGAATGCAGCTAGTCCCAGGCACTCTTGGGTGCATCATGTAGTTTGGAAGCAGTGAGAGCTCCAGTGGTGCAATCTGTTAGCATGCGGTACTTATAAGGAAGCACTGAGTGCTATAGTGTAATGAGAGTTTAAAGACACTGAGTTCTGATTAGCCAGGGACCCATTTTGAGTCTCCACGCACAGCTACCTTGCTTGTGACATGAGTGAAGCCTGTCACAAGTACATAGAAATGGTTTGCAGATTGAGTCTGCCTCAGAGAGACAATGCGATCTGGCAATGCCCCTACGAAGACCAGACTCTCTATCCATCCCTGATCTGTAAAGACACATATTGGATTTACTTGGGGGAAGGGAACACTATTTCTTAACCCTTCCTTTCGCTATGGAAACAAAGGTTAAAACAAGTTTAGTTCTTTTTTAAATTGTCCACCGCAGACCCCAGTGCATGTCCACCATGAGCAATGTTGGTGAGAGAACGTCATTGCTGCTACTAATGGTGAACTAAACATTGGAACTATGATGGAACTTGCTGACTATGAGTAAATTGCATTCATTTAACATTAATAAAACTACATCACTGATTTAGAATGTCTGAGACCCAAGAAATATATTTCACAAAAGTATTTTGAGACTAACAACCTTCACTGGATGTAGAGAAAAAATCTATAAAGAATTATCAATATATTGTGTTAGCAAAATGGCATGCAAATGCATACAAAAATATAAAAACATAAATATGTTTTATACGTGTCTGTGTTGTCTCCTGTTTATGACATCACTTGTGGCTTGTTATGAAATGAACTAATTGTCAAGGAGAAAAGTGTAATTTGCATATTAAGCCACATGATGATGTCATAAACAGGAGACATCCTTCAAACAAAAGGTCAGCAGTCTAAATATATATATTTTTTTGCGTTGAGCTGGCCTTTAAGCTTAACTTAGTGAAAATAAACACATAAGAAAAAAGAAACCGAATGAGTCATCCCATTCAATATCATTCTTACCTTTTATAATTACACTAAATAAAGTTGGCAACAAATATATAAACATAATATAAATGAGAGGTTTTGGTGATTTGCATTGGCCAAAGCATAATTAAGCTCAGCCGCTATGTCAAGGCCTTTTTCAGTATTGGACTACTAACGCAAACATTGCACTAATTCTGACAGTACTGATTTATACTGTAACCTACATTGCTCCTTTTAATGTTCTGCTTTTTAAAAAAAAAAAGATGAAATAAGTAATTACTTGTGTCCATAGATTTAGATTAAAACTCTCTGACAGATCAGACATATTTTGGTCAATATTTAATAAAATTTCCCAATAAATAAAATGAAAACCTTGTTGTAACCGCTGTGATGATAAGATGTAGAAATCTGATATGGAACAGCATGTGAAATCTTTTTTGGACACCGAGGAACAGTTGGCCTACAGCAGATTAATTTTGCATGCTGTTCAAGTAGGCTGTCGTTTGTGTTCTTCTCTTTATGAAATTAAGCTCCTAATTAAAACCAATCATACTGACCTGTCACGGTTGATGACTTTTCACAAACTACTTGGTCAGAGTTAGAATGAGGAAGAAACGAAAGTATTATGGAACACTGACAGTTTGTTTGAAATAAAACTTTTTCTATACTGCTTTTTCATTAAGAATTTGAATAAAGTTGTTCAAAATGATTCATTAGAAGCGAACAAATTATTTTATTAAGCCATAGATCATGTGTGCTATTGGCGGAATATTAAGATATAGTGCTGTAAATTATCTCTTTTTAATTACTTTAAGTTCTAAAGAAACACATTGTTTTTCTGTAATTGCTGTACATAATATTATTGGCTATGAAAATCACTCGGCACTTCCACCACCTCTTCTACTGCATATATTTAATAAAGAGATATGAAATGTACAACGGCACATAAAATAATTACATTGCCGTTATTATCTATGTTTAATACACCTTTTTGCACTTGTTACAACTTAATTCACTTCTTAAAATATTATTTAGAAATTACTTTTTCAGGGATTTTTTTGTACAGAGTTTTTTTTGAGGGGGGGGGGGATTTATGGACATATGCCTTATTATAAGATGCTTTAACTGATTTTTTGATTTGTTATATACTGAGGTCTATTCAGTAAGCTGCAGATGAGTTGATTATAATGTTCCTATTACTGTTTCTAAAGTGTAAGTTCTCTTTGCATGTTTTGTTGAGCCCATAACTTTAAGAGTTAACAAAAAACACTCCCACAAAAGTATTTATTCTTGGAAAGGGGAGCCCACGGGTACATTTTACTCAGTGCAGGGATACCTTTTATAAACAGCAGTATGTTAGCAGAAGACAAGATCAAGTTCTTTTATTTTTATTTTTAGGAGGTATTTTAAAGGACAGTTAAATGTTTGTTGTAACCCTTGCTTCCTTAAAAAAAAAAAAAAAAAAATTTGTACCTTATTAGCACACGCAGGTTTAATCTCGGCGGTGTCTCACTGTGGCGCTCACCTATAGTGTCTGATCGGGGTCTGCGGTGTGCGGAGGATCTCTATCCGGGAAAGCAAAGATAGACTCTCGTCTAGCAGAAGGGACAAATTAAGTTTTTTTCATATTTGTAACAAATCTATTCCAAACTGAGCAGCATGTTCTTTTATCCAGCACGGCGTCTGCCCTCAATCTTTGGTCGCATCTGACCGAAGATACGCAGAAGATGACCCCTCCCACAGCTCGTCTCTGCTGACTTCACATAAGCAACAGGTAATAAACTTGTATTACATGGTCTAAGAGAAATAGATTCCTTATAATCACTGCTGTGCATACATTTAAATAAACAAATGTGTGCAAACAGTGTAACGTTGTCTTAAAAACCCCTTGTTTTACTGTGATTGTGGAGAATAAAAAATGATTCAAAATGATCTATACTTTGTTTTAGCAGAATTAGTTAAGATTAAAATGCAAATGCCTAAATTAGGAGAAAATGTGATTTAAATGTGTGAATTGTATACATTTCATATACATTTCATATTAATCTATATGTGATGTAATAAACTGGAGACTCTACAGACACATTGAAAACACATATTCCTTAATGTAGGCATTTGCTTGGAATTTTGCTACCACAATGTATAGATCATTTTCAATCTTTTTTTATTCTCTCCACTCACTATTAAAACAATATGTAGGTGATAAGTCACTTTAAAGAGATCTAGTGGTCCATGTATCTATTCAAATTTTTATGTACCATGCAGTCTGACTCTTGTGACTCAATTTAAAAAGTCAGCAACACACAATAATTAGAAGTTAATACTCCTAATGATTTCCCTCATTATGTGTAATTGATGTCCATCTCCCACATTTTGCAGAAAACATATTTATCACGGAGGGTAGATATTTTAGTGAATCAGATTACTTACAGCACCATATAATGTCAGTCATTATTAAGTGGTGACACTTTATTATTATTATTAAAATGTGATCCTATAGTGCTTAGGGCAGGATATGGAATAAAAACATAGAATGTGTCGGCAGATAAGAACCATTCGGCCCATCTAGTCTGCCCAATTTTCTAAATACTTTTATTAGTCCCTGGCCTTATCTTATATCTAGGATAGCCTTATGCCTATCCCACACATACTTAAACTCCTTCACTGTGTTACCTCTACCACTTCCCCTGGAAGGCTATTCCATACATCCACTACCCTCTCAGTAAAGTAATACTTCCTGATATTACTTTTATATTGTTTCCCCTCTAATGTAAGACTATGTCCTCTAGTTGTGGTAGTTGTTCTTCTTTTAAATATACTCTCATCCTTTTACGGTGTTGATTCCGTTTATGTATTAAAATGTTTCTATCATATCCCCGCTGTTACGTCTTTTGCTTTGTCTACTGGTTATTTTAGATGTTATTTGAACATGGGAAACTCGTGGTTCAATACCACCATGTAAGTCACTACCTTCATTGGAAGGTAGTGATTGGAGGAAAGACGTAGGTAAACACAGTCAAGGATTTTAAGCAACTTTGGGATAGACACAAGGCTATCCTAGCTATAAGACCGGGAACTGGGGACTAATCAAAGTATTTAGAAAAATTGGGCAGACTAGATGGACAAAATGGTTCTTATCTGCCAACACATTCTATGTTTCTATGTTTCATATTGAACAAGTGACATCAGTAAATGGTAATTACATCTAACATTACTATAGCATGCTTTGATAAACAATACAGAGCACAGGGTGAAACCAGTTCATTCAGAATATGATTTTCATTCAAAGGTATTTTAGATAAAAAAAAGTCTTGCTTTTTACAGATTCAGTTCTTGAATGGGGTACGTAATGTAACTAATGAGAGATGTTCTGGATGTGTGATGAGATGTGTGGCCTTATTTTAACCTATGTATTTGCATGTTCCAAATGGATGGTCATGTAATAAACCAGTTGCCATCCTGTAAATGCATACATCCCACACATAATACTAGTTCATTGACATTGTTACACACTTTATTAAACAGATAAATAGGTTATTAGAAGTGTAGACACAGTCCATTACAAGTAAATACACATGCACATAGCACTAGTTGATGTAGCATTCTCACTAGTCAGATAATACCAATTGTACCTACACTCATTTACAGACACCTTTGCAGGTATAACTTGTATTGTAATAATTTCTTCTTAGTTAGAAACTCAGATTATAATGTGGAGTGAGAACAGCATTCATAGTACCAGATTGGCTTATCAGGATATCCTGCAAATAACATCCTTATATGTTCTCTCTGTCTGGTAAGTCTTTAGAAATGGTAAGACATTGATCACCTCAATCTCCCCTCTTTTAAATAGCACAGGAACAATAGAGACAGCTAGAATTAGATTTCCCAGTTTGCAACTGCTATGAGAAATGATGTGACGGATCATAAGAAGAATGGTTCGAAATAGAATTATGGGAAACACATATCATGGCTATGTTTAAATTGTAGGTTGTCTTGTCGTGGCTCCCTAGCTTTGAATGTCAGCAAATGCCAGATCTATACAGCCATAAATCTACAGTAGCTTGCCAACTAAACCTATGTCAACCTTATTAAACTTTGTAATCATTTGACCCAGGCAGTTAAAAAACAGATTGGTTAATCAATCTAACATTGCATCGCATTAAGATGTGTGCCTGTTACGTAGAAGATATTTATTGTGCAGTATGTATTGCTATATCATTAATAAATTGTTTCTTGGTTTCTTCCTTTGCAATAGATTTATTCTCCTGGTGATATATGTATGTTGTGATCTTCATCCCCAAAAGTACGTGAAGAAGACAAGACTAGTTGAGTAATAGTGTTACTAAGAAATTCTATTTCAGAGTCTAAGAAGTATATCCTATGGTTTTTGTGGTCATGTCTTTGTCAATTAACTTTTATTCGATGTACTCGTTGGGATTTCGGCGTTTTGCATTAGTCCAAATATGTGTATTACATACGTGTGGCGATGTTCATTATAATGTGGCCATTGGTGGGATTCAAACATTTTAGTAATCAGTTCCGACTTTCAAGCATGGTGTAATATTTTTTCTCTAATGTCAAACAAAATAAAATAAAAACTACTTGATTTTTGCTAAACAGCAAAACATGTTCAACAATTTATATAATGCGGGTTATTTAAAGTGAATTCAAAGTGAATTGCAAAGTTGAGGCCAAAGTAGACAAGCTGGGAGAATTCTCTAAGCAAACTATGCTTTCACTTTGGATAATCTGGTCTTAAATTTCAAATTCCAGTTCACTAGAGCTGAAGAGGCCTCAGTTAGTATGATTATTATTATATTTCACATTATATAGCGCCAACATTTCATTTCATTTCATTAACATCTGCCAATTCACACTGAATACATAAACCTGGTATATCATGCCAATGAAGCGATAAATACATAAACCTGGTATATCATGCCAATGAAGCAATAAATACATAAACCTGGTATATCATGCCAATGAAGCAATAAATACATAAACCTGGTATATCATGCCAATGAAGCAATAAATACATAAACCTGGTATATCATGCCAATGAAGCAACAAATACATAAACTTGGTATACCATGTCGATATAGTGATAAATACATAAACTTGGTATATCATGTCTATATAGTGATAAATACATAAACTTGGTATATCATGCCAATGAAGCAATAAATACATAAACCTGGTATATCATGCCAATGAAGCAAGAAATACATAAACTTGGTATATCATGTCAATGAAGCAAGAAATACATAAACTTGGTATATCATGTCTATGAAGCAATAAATACATAAACTTGGTATATCATGACGATATAGTGATAAATACATAAACTTGGTATATCATGCCAATGAAGCAAGAAATACATAAACTTGGTATATGATGCCAATTCACATTGAATACATAAACTTGGTATATCATGCCAATTCACATTGAATACATAAACCTGGTATATCATGCCAATGAAGCAAGAAATACATAAACTTGGTATATCATGTCAATGAAGCAATAAAAACATAAACTTGGTATATCATGTCAATGAAGCAAGAAATACATAAACTTGGTATATCATGTCAATGAAGCAAGAAATACATAAACTTGGTATATCATGTCAATGAATTGTGTGTGAGGGGGACATGGGGCGGCAGAGTGTGTGTGAGAGGAACATGGGGCTGTACAAGGACATGGGGCGGCAGAGTGTGTGTGAGGGGGACATGGGGTGGCAGAGTGTGTATGAGGGGGACATGTAACAGATGCATGCGATTTTAATTTGTGTCCATTTATGTCTATGGGAATGACACAAGCACATCAGACTATCTACCAGGCTTCTGTGACAATGACAGAAGTCCACAAAGGGTCATCACAGAGTCTACAAAGGGTCATCACAGAATCCTGGTACCAAAGCGATTGCATCTACACAGCAATTGCATTGCATCCTGCTTTCGTCCTTGATCATGGAGCTCCTTATCCCAGCTCATAAATGATGATAAAGCAGAAAGGTAAACGATCTGCAGTGTTTCAGTGTGAAATTCAGAGCACTAAACCAATAGTTATTTATTTATTTATTTTATTTACTGACCGGGCTTGCCTATTTACCAATAGGCTTGTAAAAAAAAATTGTCTTAAGGCCGAAGTTAAGTCTATGGCCGTTGTTCTTTGAAGAAAACATGGCGAGCCTATTAATGATACCTGTAAAAACGTGTAGATTTGTATATTTATTTGACCTTTAAGTTTCTTTCTGTGATGTCGGACAGTATTTATTGAATCGGATCCTACATCTGAGTAGGTAAAACAATGTTATTAAATCAGTGTTCAGTTTCATGAGTTGTTTGTGATGTCGATTCGTTTAACCCTTTTGTGTGCCCGCTGTGCGCCAAAGGTTCATCTGCTAGGCATATTAATACTGCAAAAGAGGACCTCTTTTAGTAGTCAAATCTCCATGAAAACTGACCCTTTTTTTGCAGGGCTTGGTTGGGGTAGAAAATCTCTCTAAAATACATAGCAGAGGGCTACACAACACTCACTAACAGACAGACAGCTCTCGGGTCCGTTGGGAGTAAAGGTATAAATAAGAAATAAAGCTATTATTACATTTACACTTATACTGACTTTCAGGTTTTTTTGTCCTGTTCAAAAAAAAAAAAAAAAAACTGTCAAAGGAAATAAAGTATGATACACAATTACTTGTGTCTATACAGGGATCACAGATGCAATATCCAAGCTTCATTTCATACAAGCTCTACCTCTGTAGGCCAGACAACAGAAGGTTACTAATCTGAATTTAAATGAATAACCCTACGGGTACAATAAACTATAGATATAGAAGAACAGATCTGGAAGCATTTGTTGCTGGTGATTACACAATTTGACAGTCGACCTTTATCCATCGCTTTACAACCACCCGATTGAGGGTTTTAAAATTGGTAAGAAGGATAACATCCAGCTCCTAACCAAAATAATCTCCTTGTCTTGTACTTGGCATTGTGTTCAACTCAGCATTGTAATACATAGTATAGCCCACAGACAAGGAGTACAGTGTCACAATAGATTTCTATGTAGGAGGCAAGTCAAATTGCTATACATAAGGGGATCTGTGGTGAACTGACATTGATAGCTGAGTTGAAAAGATGGGCAAGCTGGGGAACTCTCCCATGTCAGGTATTAATTGCAATATACGTTTGTGTGACACAAACCTGTGATAATTGACAAATAAATTGATATTTATCTTTGACTCTGTTTCCTTTATCTGTTTCATTACTTAACAAATCATTATTTTTACTACATGGAAGAATAACACAGAAGACAGGCCACAAGAGACTGTATTCACCAAAAGAGGGAATTGCAGGAAATTGACATGGGAATTTAAAAATTAAGGCCAAAGTAGTCGAGTTAGAAAAAATCTCCAAATTCAGAAATTCTTCTTTCATGAATAAAGACTTTCCCTCCTTTTACTATCTCTCATCGTGACTAATGCAATATTTTCCTGATTATTTCTATAGTTTGAAAGATACATAAGACTGTGTCGGCAGATAAGAACCATTCGGTCCATTTAGTCTGCCCAATTAACCTGACTATCTTCCTCATTTGCTATTTCTTCACGGGCTCTCTATGCCTTCAAGAATTCAAACTTCTGATGTTAACCAGAACAAAAACCAACATTTCTGCCCTTTTCCCTAAAAACATGCTTGCAGGGCCCTTGTGCCCCTCACAAAATCTAAGTCTCCCTTCCTTGCATCTCTTCATACACATATCTACAATATTTCCCTCCAACTGCCTCATGTTTGTGGCATTCAGTTCCATAGAAAAAACTACTTTATCTCTGGCTCTGATTCTTGAAAACTTTCATCAAAACTCACCTTTCTCAGTTAAAAACACCTCTAAAAAATCCACCATTCCTACTTATATATATAAAAAAAGGTGTGGAGGTAATATGGCGCTTATCTTGATGCAGAAGCTGCAAAAAACATATATCACACAGAACAAAGTGACAGTGTGCTAAACTTAACAAAGGAGTGAGATATTTGTGATCTCATAAGTATGGGGTTTGTTCCCTTCCCTCTTGATACACATACAGAGTGATAGTAAAAAGCCAGTTCTGAGGAAGCCCACATGTTGGGTGAAACGCGTAAACTAACAGCACTAAGACCACCAACTCTTGTGTACCAGAACTGTTTCTTTTACTCTACCTTGAAGCTGATACCTAAATGTAAGGTATTTTATGGTCAATATTAAATAACTTGTACTTTTCTATACTTACATTCTCTTGTTATTTGGAGGTCATATACAGAAACAAAGTTTCACTACCACTACTGCTTTGTACATCTCCCCCTGTATGTGTATCAAGAGGTAAGGGAACAAACCCCACATCTATGAGATCACAAATATCTCGTTTCTACTTATATAGCTGACCCACTTCTCAACATACTTTCCATCAAAATCTTTTATCTTTCCTTATCTAACACATTATGTGTCTCCTGTCTTCTTCTTATCTAATTGAGTCACTGAAATACCACTATATAACTAAACATTAAAGTAATATTTATATACTAGACTTTTTTTTTGAACGAGTGCCTGGTCCCCTCTACACTGTGAACACATACTCAGCACATTCAGCATGTGACCAAATGCCCTTTGAGATGTCAGGGGTTTTATCAAGGCTCACTAATATCCTTCATCTTGTACAGTAAATCAATGACAAGGCAGGTTCTAAAATACTTTTTCTTTTTGCAAGCATTAATGCAAAACTGTTTTTTTTTAAATGTGGGGGGGTGGATTCCACACAAATCAACAACCAAGGCAGAGGTAATCTTATAATAAAATAAATGAATATTCTCACAGAAACTTCTCATTTCAGAAGTCCAGCTCTCCTGGTTGGGTTAGAATGTCGAGAGCTAAAATATACAATGTTTGATCTTTTAGTTGCATGTGAACTTGATGGACTTGTGTCTTTTTTTTAACCTAAATTACTATGTTACTATGTATTACTATGAACTCACACACCTATGGAAATATCATAGAACAAGAAAAATTAGAGTTTTGACTTTTTTTTTTTTTAAAAGTAGCCAATCCTTTTTCTCTAAAGCAGCCAATTTTTTATGCAATGCTTATCTGAAATCCTGCTGTCTGGATACCCTGCCAATTGCCCGCTAACATAGTTTTCAAAGCTCTATGGAACAACTAGCGTTACTCTTAAAAAGCCTAAATATTTCCCTTCGACATACATTTGTACTCAGTAATGTAAAATTGTATTTGTTAAGTCAGGTTTTCCCTAAATAACTGTAACACACTTTTACTCACAAGTTCCACTCAAAAATGTGAGTGTACTTGCTTCAAATAAGTTCCAATTCCGAGCTGTTAACCATATGGGTCTCTTCGGAGATCGACTTTCATTTTGAAATGACTAAATGAAACTCGGGTTCCGAATCTGACTTAGTCTCAAAGTGAAAGTCAATCTCCAAAGTCGAATTTTAGCGACCAGACCCAACAGACTTTACTTAAAAACAGAGAAACATTTCAAAGTACGAAACAAAACATAAGGGGCGACAAACCAATGTTCAAGAACACTGAAAAGTGTCTGACAGGCTTCATTTTCTCAATGCTTCAGTAAGTTTTTGCCTAGCATGTCTTCCCATCCCCATATCAGACTTTAAACTGACTTGGATATCAGACTGAAATCCTGGAGCTTTTGAGCAATTATTTCAGAATTGTGTGCAGAATTGGTGTGCAGAAAATCCATTGATATTTAAAAGATATATATTTTGCATATACTAACTTGGGTTGGCACCTGCAGGTATTTTACCAACAGGCCGGTAAAGAAATGGCTTCTGGCCAATGTGAAGTCTATGGCAGCAATGTCATGGGTGGTATTTTATTATTTTTTAAGAAAAAGTGTCAACCCTAATAGTAACTACTATCCATCAGGCAGAAGGAACCAGTGTTAAAACCAAAATGGGATCTATTCACTAGACTAACAATGGTGGGCCATTGACATGAGCCACATATGTCAGGCATTAATAGCTGAGTTTGTACAATGGTATCTAGCTAAAGGGGCCGCTCAATATATGTGACATGCACTTATTTTTACTTTAAAATAAGTTTCAGTTCTGCCATAGCTTTACATTGAAAACTAAATTTAGTGACATCCAATAAGAAGAGCTGGGAGAGTTAGACAGGACTGTTGCCAGAGTAACAGCAATACATCTATGTCACAATTTGCATTTTTTTTGGAAATAGGGGGCCCAATTCAATGATTTCAAATATCATGTATTCTGGTTTTTAACTCCATTTTTTCTGTTGCCTTAATGAGATTCAGTGACATGTGATAAATTAACTCATCGACTAGACCCCAGGAATTATTGAGGGAAAAAATGATAAGATATATTCATTATTTTTCTTAAGTTTACATGATGTAGCATTTATCTAAAAAAAAAAAAATCAACAACTGCAAGTGGAACTGCCCCTTTAATGACCTGATGTTTTCACTTGACATTTTTTGTTATCTTAGAATTTTCTGTCGCAGTTTATGGTATTCTATGGTAGAGTTTTCTCTGGCCTTTGAATAGAGCCCAGTATGTCAGAGGGAGAATTCTTCCAGCTAAGCTAATAATACCTGATTTTTGTCATTCCCTTGTCAAATCATCACTGTTGACTGTTTATGGAATAGACCTCAGCACTTTCCCTTTCAATCAGCATTTCCTTTAATATCCCACTTTGTTCAACAATGAAACAATCCAGGCATCGTGAATTGGTTTAATCCAACCGCTAATGTAACAAATTCCCATCGTAAACAAACATTTCTTTGCTTTGTCAGATCTGTGTCGTGCTTTGGGACAGCAATTCTTTCAGAGTAATTTGAAATTTCACAGCCGGGCTACGCTTTTACCCTCTGCGTGTCATGTCTTGTGATACTTTCCTTTTCAGATTGAAAACAATCCTAATTGCCAAAAGCTCCAAAATAATGCTTTCTCTCGATGAAACAGAAAGATAAATAGTGTATCGCTAACATGGAATTAAACTCTGTTGATGGATTCTTGTTCTATGAAATGACTTGCTTGTGCTGCATTTTCATTATACTCAGAGTTATTGGCAATATAGAAGAGGGTTCGGACATGTCAAAAAATTACCCTAATTTTATGATGTTTCAAATAAGAGAGAAAAGATCTATAAATGACATTATTTGAACTGATTTGTACGCAGCTGAGGTTATTAACTCTCTAAATGCCGAGACAGTTCCAGAGTCAAAACACAACAATATTTTCTGCTAAATAGATTTCATGGATGTGTTGCTGTTTTGTATATATTTTATGCTATTTTTGTTACCTGTCATAATTGTGTAGAATCAAGGAAATAGAAAGCTTCCATATCACTGTGAATGTAGAGCAAAACCATTGCATGAATAAATATCAGTGTAATACGAAATGATGTAATACACATCTTGCTAGCAGAATTACAAGCAAAAGTACAAATATATAGGTTAAATTACATGTACAACCAAAGGTCTCAAGAATGTAGATTTATAGCATGTCTGTAAACAAGACAGAGGACTGCGTTATTTACATATTAATTGGTCAAGGAATAAAAAAGATGTCAGGAAGCTGTCACCGAGAGTCCAAATCCAATGTCATGTTTTTCACCCGCTATAACAGCTGCTTTCTGTATTACACAACTGGTGTTTGGTTCAATGATCTGAGCTTTTTTTTTATCTTGGGTCATCATATACCACAGACAGCAATAGAAAATGTAGAATTAAACAGTGATCTCATGTCATGGAACAGAGCCCATTGTATTTGTGTGTGAGGAAGCTGTTATTGTATATGGAATATGAGGGTCCACTGAATAAACAGAGAATGGCAAGGAAATGAGACAGGACTTCCAAACATAAGGTCAAAGTAGTAAGTTCTCCAATTCAGCAACTATTTCCAACTCGTTTACATTGGACTAAAGTTTGAAATTTCCATCTCAATTCTCTGTTTACTGAGTCAACCTTTACATTATGAGATATATAACAAGTTTATCATATCACATATATATACCACACTCCAGAATTGTATTAGTTTAATTTTTAGGACCACGATGACTGCTCCAAGCTGGATTTCCTTTTGTTTTTCTTATATGTACTTGATTTCCACACTACTACTACTACTACTCCGGCTACTAGTGAGAAGGTCCTTGTGCCACATTTAGGAACATACAATTGTAAAACAAATCTTGTGATATCCTTGTAGAGCTCTGCTTGCTAATGACAATATAAAACCTGTTACACTGCTAGAAAACATATATTCATGTATGTTCAGTTTATTTTTATTTTTTTTTATGAATATTTCATTTTGGGAGAAAGTGCTGGATTTGTCTCAACAGAAAACCATAATGAATTTAAAGTGTTCTGTTCTTTCCTCAGATATTTCTCATCACTGCCGGTTCAAGCGTAAAATCTAATGGGAGTGAGGACAGGAGGCGTTTAAGAGGAGTGAAAACACAGGAAGACAAATTAGTTGCAGTATTAGTGCACTGGGGAGAATGACAGCTAGGTAGGTCTTGCCAGAGGTTACTTAATGTGTTCTAGTTGGATGTGTTGTAAGCTGTTTTAAAGCGATGAGTTTTGAGGGACTTTTTGAAGGCTGACAGTGAGGTAGACAGCTGTAATCAGTGCAGTATTTACCGCGAGGCATCCTAGACAGATTTCTAGGGGCGGCCCCCCAACACTGACCTGCATATTAGCCAAATCGCGACATCTCCGGTGCCGTGATCTGGCTGCTTGTGCAGTTTTTTGTTAGGGGGCGGAGTGATGACAGGTCATGTGACCTGGTGCTCTGACGTCAGACACGCGCCGGGTCATATGACCTATCTACACTAACCGCAGGGAGCCAAACAGGCAGCATGGTAGGACACCATGCTGCCTGCCACTAGCCACTAGGGATCAGGGTAAGTCCTGGTGTGAGGGGTCATGTAATGGGAGTAATGGAGGCATATAATGGGGGTGATGGAGGCATACAATGGGGTGATGGAGTCATATAATGGGAGTGATGGGGCATATAATCGGGGTAATGGAGGCATATAATGGGGGTGATGAAGGCATATAATGGTGTAATGGAGGCATATAATGGGGGTGATGGAGGCATTTAATTGGGGTGAGGCATGTAATGGCTGTGATGGAGGCATGCAATGGGGGAGATGGAGGAATGCAATGGGGGTGATGGGGCATGTAATGGGGGTGATGGGGCATGTGATGGGGTGATGGAGGCATAAAATGGAGGTGATGGGGCATGTAATTGCGGTGATGGAGTAATATAATGGGGGCGATGGAGGCATGTAATGGGGTGATGGGGCATATAATGGCAGTGATGGAGGCATGTAATTGGGGCGATGGATTTATGTAATGGGGGTGATGGAGGCATGTGATGGAGTCATATAACGGGGTGATGTGGGTTATGGGGCAAGTCGTGCATGTGCAGCGTGGGTAGGGGTGTGCCCGTGCAGTTTTTTCTTAGGGGACAAGGTGTAGATAGGTCACGTGACCCAGTGCTCTGACGTCAGACACGCGCCGGGTCATATGACCTATCTACACTCACTGCTGGAACACCAAACTGCCTACCACTAGTTACCAGGGATCAGGATAAGTCCAGGGGGTGCCTGAATTTTAGCTGCCTAGGGCAGCACAAAACCAAGATACACCACTGGCTGTAATGTTACAGTATATTGATAGATGTAATATTGATATTTGTTAATGTTGTTTAGAATATTTAATTATAGAATTTACAATTGCAGATAACGAGCAATATGTTAACATTCAGGGAGTATGTTAGCACTTAGTATGTAAGTTATTTAATATTTAGTATAACAGCATATGTAAGATTTTAAGCTCTGTTCTTGTCTTTCATTTCGGCTATTGAAAGCATTTTTTGCTCTATGTGGGTTTATTATGTATTTTTTCACATAAGTAAGAGGTAACTCTTAGTATGATAAGAAGAACATTTTGGAATTTTGGTAATTTAGAGTTACAAGAAGGACATGTCAGCATGACATTATTTGTTCTTCTCTTAACTAAACACTTACTATGTTCAAATAAGTGGAATATACATTGGTTTTATCAAAAGCGTGCTCCATGAGATCTCTTCTATTGATGAAAGATTTCTTATATTCAGTTCAGATTGGCCAGTAGCATATATCCAGAATAAGACCTTATTTCACTCAAAACAAGATAACTTGACTAGCTAAGCCCTCAGGGTTTCTCCTACTCTTGCGAATCTCTGACATGAGTCATTCTTAATTCAATAGGAACCGAGATGTAACTGCTCTTTCTATAATAGCAGTTTTTAGCTGATCAGAGTGCTGTTAGGCTCTTCAATGTATTGACTGATTGCTTTTTGTTTAGAAAGGTGATCATTAGTCTCAAAATCACAATGATTTAAGTATTTTCGGATAACTTGAGATGGGCTATGGTACTTATTGTTTTGCCAGTGGCAACATTTGCTAATCTGGATACATTTTGCTCTCATCGCTACAAGAAATAATGAAAGAGAAAAAACATAGTATTTGTTTTGGGGGTTTTTTTGTACACGACATTGCTTTTTGCTAATTTTAAAAATTAGATAGGGAGAAGGTTTGGAAAATCTGCATCCATTTTTCATCTAGCTTGTAAGTGTGTGAACATGATTCATATTGATCTATTTCTGGCTGTCTAACCTCTCTACCTAATGCTGCTTAAATTATTATTATTATTATTATTATTATTGGTGCACTGTACAGTAACATTGTGCACTTGCAAAGGAAAATAAAGTCTATAGTTTTCACATGAAACCTTTAACTAGGTAAAAATAGGTCCTGGGCCCCCGATTTCACCAAGAAACATATTGCCCACTTACCAGCTGACCCGGGCCACCTTTGCTCAAAAACAGCTTAACAGTGCCAACTTTGATTCCAAACAGCTTGCTTGTTCCATATTTACCCTTAAATAGCTTTCCAGTGCCATATTTGCCCTCAAACTGCTTTCCAGTGGCATCCTGGTACTCATGAGATAGCTCTGTTGGTAAATTCCCTGAATACAGAGCATGTTCAAATCTCAAAGTTACAGGTTCAAACCACAGCTGGGTAAACTCAACCCTTCATTCTTCCAAGTTTAATACATGAGTATAAGTGATTGGGTAATAATATCTAAGAATCAGCTGCTGATTTGTTGAATTACAAGAGCATGTACTAAAAGGTGCTTTGAGTCCCACTGGGAGAAAGGTGCTACTACTAGTTATTTTATACAGGTTGAGTATCCCTTATCCAAAATGATTGGGACCACAAATATTTTGGATAACTCATAATTTTCACCAATAAGAGCCTCTCAGCACTTATGCAACACTGTGGTAATAATGAAAATACTGTATTGAGCAATGAATAACTTTAAGTGCCATGTAGCTGTGATGTGAGGCATCACCATCATTGGAAACCTCCCTTTGGCGCATCAGGCCTGCACACGTACCATTGTATTACCCTTGTGGTTGTGGAAAAGGCAGATGAAAGGGGTTGAACACTGAATAAACTCTTGTATGCTTGCATTCTGACCGATGTGTGGCACAATTGGGAAAACATTTTTGGATAACGGATATTCTACCTGTAATTCATTTTTAAAATTGGATCTACCTGAGTAAACCCTTAGGTGTAACAAATAACTAGAGAAGCAGATGACAAAGATTTGTCCTCAAATATAAAAGAATGGGACTATTGCTAATGAAAAAATTATATATTTCTGCACTTAGCCCAGCACAGGGGTAAAATGGCAAGTTCTTAAATTGACATGCTATTAAGCACCAAATCAGCAATGTGGATAATTGAATCTGGATCACCGACTGTTACTCATATTGAGTGACAATCAGTTCTAGAATCATTTGGTAGAAAAAATACTAACTATTCATTTCAACTGAAATGGGAGCAGGAGCAGTGAGCGTACATCTCTTCAATTGATACAGCATGGACAGCCATAACTGATTGGCTGCGAGGACACTGCTGACAACTTTCACATGTGCAGAAGGTGCTGGGGGTGGAACTAAAATAGAAGTCAAACCAGCCTCCTATAGGGTAACTCACAACCTCATAATGAAGTATACAAAATGGATTCCATCAAGGTGAAAGACAGTACAGCTGAATAAAGGAGGAAGATAGCTGAATAAAGGGGGAGGGTGAGTAGGAACACACCTGGCGAAAAATCTTTACTGTGTGAAATATATTTTGTCCTTCCCCTTTCTAGCATTGTTAAATTCGTGCTCAGTCATGAATACTGTGATTTTTCTCCATTTTTGCACTAAGCAGTTTGTATTTCTTACCAGCTTGGTCCAACCATTTTACCCTCTGGAACCAATAAAGAATTGATTTTTCTTGACCTATTTAATGGGTGACAATCAGTGACAGTCAGTGTCTCTCCATTAAATCATGCTATTGGTTTGTTTACCTAAACATGGCCTTGACTACCCACTAAAAGACAGTGTTTTCACCTATTATACGTCATTGAATAATCCAAATAGAATGTGACAAATAGCACTGGCTCCATACATCTAACACAATAAGTCAGTGAGATGAAATGTTCATGTTTAGTAAATAGCTCCCATGGAGTTGGGTGAAGCATTTAGAACATCAGCTATTTCAAATTATGTTGTGGATGTTTTGCTTATTTTATTTTGCATTTTATACATTTGATGTGTACATATGGCTTGTGAAGGGTGAGGTCTAGCCATGCAGAATAAGCTCAAGGTCAATTGAAATTCCTACATTAATGTATACATAAAACATACTGTAAATCTCAGGATAGTTGTATGCCAAATTTGTCTAAAGCAGACTAAGAAAGGATTCTCTTTGAACAGGCAACTTCTATGTTAATTGTAAGGAGGTTTGTAGCATTTGTGTACAAATTGTGATCTCACTACCCAGCATGCCTTGCACGGGCGGCTGACCAATGCACACTGGAGAATGCATATTGCACATTCAAAAAAAAAAAAAAAAACAGGGAAAGGAAGATAGGCAGAGTTTTAATATTATGCAGAAAGAGGGAAAGCTAGTTAAGCAACTTCTAAAGCTCTTGCAGAAGAAAAAAATTGCCCAGTCAGTAAAAAAGGAGGGATGCATGTTTTAGATACATACATGTAAAAGAAAGTAAAGCATGGGTTAGTAGTTCAAAAACAAAAGAAGATGGTACACAAAATGAAAAAAGTATTGAGACACAACTATTACACAATTATTACATTCAGGCAAAATGATCAAAGCTATTTTTGAGACTGAGGTGCTAAATTTGACTTAGTCTCAACACTAGCTTTGATCATTTTGCCTCCCATCACCTTCACTGATATATTCACCTGATATTATAGCCGACTGGAATCAAAGTGAAACTTTTGGCATCTGAGTTTGGAGGTCGTGTTTGAATTGAAAAATAAATACTTCTCTCCCCTCACCTACTTTAATGCTGACGACTCCCATTATTTCCCATGGGAGAAAAAAACATGCCATTGCCAGAGGAGTTCAAGTTTGACTTTGGCGAGTTGTGTGAAGCTGGGGTCAACTCAAAGGTCAAGTTTGGAGGTCTAATGTTTGTCTCAAAGTGAAAGTCGACTTCCAAAGTCGACCCCCTCAAACTATTCACAAATTTTAGAGAATAGACCCAATAGACTTCTATAGGCAGGACCGAGGCTACCGTTTTGGCTGAAATGTCACCAGGAAAATCAACCACATGGTCCCTTGGGGTAATTCACTAAAAGGTGAGTTGCAGGTGAGTTGAAGTGAGATGAGGTGATTTGAGGAAAGATGAACAGTTCATCTAAACAATTTAACTATACATTTGTGCAGGGACAAATGAGGTGGATTTGCCTAGTGGGGGGGAATTCATTAGGTTGTTGATGCCTAATGTATAGATATATTGGTGTGGTGAGATAAAATTGTAATTTCACCTCAACTCAAAGAAAATCTGAGCTACCTGACTTGACTCTCTTTCTGTTATTGCTCCCTCTTTGTCAGTTCACTACAGCTTATTATTTATTGTATACACCACCAAAAAGCATTTTTTACTGTTCCTAATTAGCACAAATTAAAACAACATGCAATCAATATACATTAGTGCATCCAACAAACATATGATTCCCCGCATTTTAAATAGTGGAATTATACATTTATTTAATTGTATTTATTTATTTAGAAAGTGTTTTACCAGGAAAAATACATTGAGATTTCTCTCGTTTTCAAGGATGTAAGTATTCAACATTGTGTGGGCAGGAAATTATTTTATCCCTGGTTTGTGATAATCGGCTAACAAATAAAATGATGCAGTCTATATTTCTATATTTCCCTTTTGTTTGATGTCCCAGCCATTATAATTACTCGTTTAATTGTATAAATCATGTAAATTAGTAGAGACAGGTTTATTTAAATATTCTGTTAGGACTTAAAAGGAGTGACAGTACTAATAAAGCAAAATAATCAGAATAGATCTATTTGACAGTGTCAGTAATTAGGAGCTTGAACACCAATTAATTCAGAGCAGATACACTGTAGCTGCCCATTGGTTTATATTTTGGAGTGATTTCTGAGTTACTAGGAATTCATCATTAATGTAAAACAACTAAAAGAACAAGCACAAGTAGAAAAAAATATTAAACTTTGAAAAATAAACTATGTTAAATGTTAGCATGCTCATATAATATTACTATTGATAAATGATGTATGTCATATGACTGTTATTCCTAATAGACCACACTGTCCATAAACACCTTTCTTAACTCCAACAGTCTAGCCTACCTGGACTTTATCTCCTCTTTACCAAACCCCCTTTGACCTTTCCAATTTAACTACTTTATCTTGTATTGCCAGCTTTACTTCAATAAAGCCATTGTTACCTACCTGTTGAAGTTGCACCATGGACCTCAGGCCAAATGATGCAGCCCTCCCCTGGCCTTAGACATGTACCTAAGTCATCTCATGTGCTTTATCTTAGAAGGTGTCTCACCAATCTCACCAATGTAGAGATACAGTGTTGAGAACAAACCTGGTGAGTTGGCTTAGTAGGGGAAACACACCATGTTTTTCTCTGCAAAATGTATAGTTAAATTGGTGATATGAAATGTTTATCTCACCTCAACTCACCTCATCTCACCTGCAACTCACTTTTTAAAGCAGGTCTTTCTACCCTATGTATCAGTCGGCCTCTTTTCATCTAACATAGTATGAAGTTCCCTTCTATAAGCTCTGAACTAAGGCCTACATAAATTGTTGGTGCTCTATAAATAAATGTTAATGTAATTTAATGCAATAACAAATATATACCAAAAACGCTATCACCGATCTTATTATGATTAAGTAGAATCTGACCATGGATAATTTACATTTATAATGAGGGTAGACTATTTCAATAAAATGTGAATGTATATATGGCATGACTGAGGTAAACATTGGTCATTCCATGACACCTATGTATTCCATGTCAAATCCTATGTATTCCATGTCAAATGCATTCTAGCATTTCTTAACATACAAATGTAAGCAGAGCAACTAACTTATATTTAGTTGAAAGATAACCTCAAGTGTTGATGTTTTCAATATACAGTGGATATAAAAAGTCTACAAACCCTTGTTAAAATGTCAGGTTTCTGTGCTGTAAAAAAATGAGACAAAGATAAATAATTTCAGAACTTTTTCCACCTTTAATGTGACCTATAAACTGTACAACTCAATTGAAAAACAAACTGAAATCTTTTAGGTAGAGGGAAGAAAAAATATGAAAATAAAATAATGTGGTTGCATAAGTGTGCACACCCTTAAACTAATACTTAGTTGAAGCACCTTTTGATTTTATTACAGCACTCAGTCTTTTTGGGTATGAGTCTATCAGCATGGCACATTTTGACTTGGCAAGATTTGCCCACTGTTCTTTGCACTTTGCACTTTTTTCAGTCGGATTCAGGTCTGGGCTCTGGCTGGGCCATTCCAAAACTGTAATCTTCTTCTGGTGAAGCCATTCCTTTGTTGATTTGGATGTATGCTTTGGGTCGTTGTCATGCTGAAAGATGAAGTTCCTCTTCATGTTCAGCTTTCTAGCAGAAGCCTGAAGGTTTTGTGCCAATATTGACTGGTATTTGGAACTGTTCATAATTCCCTCCAGCTGAAGAAAAACAGCCCAAAAGCATGATGCTGCCACCACCATGCTTCACTGTGGGTATGGTGTTCTTTTGGTGATGTGCAGTGTTGTTTTTGCGCCAAACATATCTTTTGGAATTATGGCCAAAAAGTTCAACCTTGGTTTCATCAGACCAACCAATTTTGGAGGGAGCTCCAGTTCTTGGTAATGTCACTGTTGTGTCATATTTTCTCCACTTGATGATGACGGTCTTCACTGTGTTCCATGGTATATCTAATGCCTTGGTAATCCTTTGTACCCTTCTCCTGACTGATACCTTTTAACAATGAGATCTCTCTGATGCTTTGGAAGCTCTCTGTGGACCATGGCTTTTGCTGTGGGATGCGACTAAGAAAATTTCAGGAAAGACCAACTTGAGCAGCTGAACTTTATTTGGGGTTAATCAGAGGCACTTTAAATGATGGAAGGTGTATGCTGACTCCTATTTAACATGATTTGGAATGTGATTGCTTAATTCTAAACACAGCTACATCCCCAGTTATAAGAGGGTGTGCACACTTATGCAACCCCATTATTTTATTTTTATATTTTTTCTTCCCTCTATCTAAAAGATTTCAGTTTGTTTTTCAATTGAGTTGTACAGTTTATAGGTCACATTAAAGGTGGAAAAAATTCTGAAATGATTTATCTTTGTCTCATTTTTTTACAGCACAGAAACCTGACATTTTAACAGGGGTGTGTAGACTTTTTATATCCACTGTAAATGTTTTAATGAACATTACTTCGCTCTCTTCGCTCTCTTCGCTCTCTATAGCTCTATCATAGGGGCTGACATTTTGTTTGGAATCTTGGGTCAGGTCTGTCAGACTTTCCTTCATCTGGCCCAATCAAAACATTTGTAAAAGTTTTATTTCAGAAATCAAATAGAGTAAAGGCTCGATGCCAAGAGACAGCGGCATTTGAATAATAAGAATTTGGACAACAGTATTAACAGCCATCAAAAGATCAAACAGAATTAAATGTGAAAAATGACCTTTGGGTGAGGATCACAAATAAAATCACTGCTTCTTTTGATAAGGTCAGGTTCCAGTGGAATAAACATTTTGGAAACCACATGATAACCTTGGAGAGAATGAGATTTATAAGCACATTAACTTGCTTATGTAAATCTCCTATTTGTTGGTGTAGATGTTGATGTATTTGAAGGATATATTGGGTAACTAGAAAGGGTGGACAGAGTAATATTACATTTCATTCGTTTATTGAGTGGAATCAACTTTCAAAAAGGTGCTCAGCACTTGCACTTTATTTATAAAATCATTTGTATCAATACATTGTTTGTTTCTGATATTGCATCCAATGTTGCATGTAATATTTTTGCCCTTTCAACAATAAAAAGATTTAAAATAAGAAAAACTAAACAATTTTCATTACAAAAAAAGGTGAAGGTAGTTGGTGTTTTCTAATTAAAAAAAAAATTAGAAATGTATGTGTGTTTAAATTCAGTATAATGACAAGTAGCAGTATATTATAATATTACTTTTTATTTATAACCTCACTAAAAATAAAACAGCTAGAAGGATGTGTCAGTATGAAACATTATCAAAAACCAATGAGTATAATTGTTAAGAACTATCTGCCCCTTGAAAAAAAAATAAGACCAATTTGTTTGCATCCACTAAAGTGGAAATATGTAGCACACACTTTAAAGCTCAGCAACGCAAATGATCAGCAGTTATTTACATTAGAGAAAACAATATATTTCAAAGTGTAGGCAATTATTTAGGAACCAATTACAAGAGCCAACACAACCCAGTGAAATGGAAAAGGTCATTCAGCTGCGTTATCCAGGGAGTCATTATTTGTGATTGGCCAACTTCAAGGTGTGGAGCATAAGACACAACACATCAATTAACATGAAAGAACAAACACAACCTTAAGTTAATAGCAGATTGGGCATTTATTAATGGCTTTCATGCACATCTCACTTGCACCAAAAAGGTCAAAGTTACAAAAGAAGACCCCTTCCTCTAACCTCATTGAGAGAACTATAACTAAGCTTGGGCAATTAACTTTTGTGTGGAATATCGTTGTGGAGGATTGATTGCAACTTTTGGATCTATCAGCCCCCTTTTGCCACATGCAATAAACATGGCAGCAGTTAGAAAGCAGATTCAAATACATTAGCTACAATGGAGTAAATTAATATATTATTATTGAATTTGAAAATTACAATGGGCTTTTTTACTGATCCTTTTTTCTAGAGTGAAGATATTGCTGAAAATAACAGAGCCAGTGATATCGGCCATCAAGTTAGTTACACTTCTAGAGAACACTGATTGATTCATTTTAATTCCATATTCATGTATTTCTCTTTAATGCACTCTGCAGCCCCCGGCAGCACAGATGATTCATCTTGAGCTCCATGGACTAACTAGGACATGGGAGGCACAAAACCCAGTGTTATCACTTGCAGTCCAGAGACTTCCATTTAGACCTTATACCATGTTTATACATTTCTGCTGCAAAGTTTATACATTACTGCTGATTTTGCCATGTTATATCATGTTTAAACATTACTGGTGATTTTGACATGTTACATCATGTTTATAAATCACTGCTGATTTTGCCATGTTATCAAGAATATTTATTTGTGAGATAAAACTGTCTTTTTGCATTTTTTTCCTTCCATTTAATTTACTGAATTTATCATGTCTCTTTAATTAAGTTGCAGATTTAGTACTACTTTCATCTACTAAGTGTGCACCACACTTCTTATCAAAAACGATAACTACCTTACACACCATCGGATGATATGTCTCTAATTAAAAACGTATAATTAAATTGGCGTGTTGAAATATCATTTCTGTCCATTTTTAGTGAGATATTCATCGTCAGGAATACCATATCTGTTAAAATCTTAGAGACAGTTTTAATTATATCTGTCATTTAATGAATAATTTTAAATATTGCAGGTTACTTTCTTTGTTACCTAGGACTTTTTTATGTGTATTTATTTTTCTTTGTGTCTACATTTCTAGCCGTGCATTGATCAATTAACTAATATATATATATATATACATAACACATATTATAGATCAAATGTTACCCCCCCCCCCCCCTTCCTACTATTTATTTACTGTATTCTACTTACTATGCAATCTGTGACTGTCTATTATGGGATTTGTTTCATATGCATCTGTTGACAAGACACTTACACACACAGAACTATTAGTGTGCCGAAATCTATACCTTTTGTAAAATCCTCTTACTGTATTTGGTCCTTGGTCTTAACTTATATTGCTAATATCCATAAGTTCATCCCATGCATGATTAACCCCAATGCTAGGAGGTTCTATGCCTTCCTATTTTACTGGTCCCAAAAGGCGCTAGGATGGCATAGTACATCCAGCATTTAACATCTTATTATGGCTCCCCGCAATGAGCTGTGTTTTGGTCCCACTGCAGAGACTTGCAGCCCGATCTCACCTATCAGATTAGGCCACTTTGAGTTGGGAAAATGTAGCAGTGATTAACCAGTGCTCAAAGTGAGCACTAGTTACATTTTGCTAAATCGCGCCATTCCCAAACTTCATGACATTGGGAGATCTCTCAATTTTTTGGCAGGGACACACAGGGTCTATTAAGACCCTCATCCGGTCTCTGCCATTGTGTGCCTGGCTACCGAACACTTTGCCAGGTTATACCATGCATCCACCACCCTGTCCATAAACTAATGGGGTTGTTCACTAAACTGACACAAACTGCTAGAATGAGTAGCCGAGTTGATTTTTCATTTTTGCAGTTTGACTTGTTACTTTACTTTTATTATATAAACACCTATGGTCTAGTTTTCCTTCTTTTAACCCCTTAGTGACATTACTTTTTTGGCTTGTCCGACGCTTGGTGACATGGGCTGTTTTAACATTTCTGAGGTGTTTGTGTTTTGCTGTAATTTATTTATGTCTCATTTAGTGTACCCACACAAACTATATATCTTTTTTATCGTCATAAGAAGGGCTTTCTTTTGATACCATTATTTTGATAATAGCATGTAATTTGATATAAAAATGATAATATGGTAATAATATAATAATATAAAAAAATATGGCAAAAAAATTAAGAAAAAAAAAATTCTGACTTTTATTTGAAAAATCGTATACTCATCTACAAGAGACAACAAAAAACACTGCTAAATAGTTTCTAATATTTGTCCTGAGTTCAGAAATAGCCAATGTTTTATGCTTTTATGCTTTTTTATTCATGTCACAGGCAGTGGTGTATCTTGAGTTTGTGCTGCCCTAGGCAGACAAAATCCGGGCACCCCCCTACCCAAGCTGCACACCCCCACGTTACACACCTAAGACATGCCCCATCATTCAGACTCACATCAAGCTCATACTCCCATCACACACACACTCCCATCACACTCAGTCACACACTCCTACTCCCATCACACTCAGTCACACACTCCGACTCCCATCACACACACTCTAACTCCCATCACACTCAGTCACACACACTGTCTCCCATCACACACACTCTGACTCCCATCACACTCAGTCACACACAATGTCTCCCATCACACACACTCTGACTCCCATCACACTCAGTCACACACACTGACTCCCATCACACACACTGTCTCCCATCACACACACTCTGACTCCCATCACACTCAGTCACACACACTGTCTCCCATCACACACACTCTGACTCCCATCACACTCAGTCACACACACTGTCTCCCATCACACACACTCTGACTCCCATCACACTCACTCTGACTCCCATCACACTCAGTCACACACACACACAGTCTCCCATCAGCACTTACCTTTCCCTGGTGGCAGGCAGCATGGTCCCTCAATGCTGCCTCTTCTGCTTCCCGACGATTGTGACGACAGGTCACGTGACCGGGCGCGCGTATGACGTGACTGTCGGCACTTCCGTGTCGGCACACTGCACGGGGAGCCGAACAGGCAGCACGGAGATTTCTCTGTGCTGCCTGTTTGGCTCCCCGTGCAGCCTGGCAGGCAGAGAGATGGTGAGGGTCCCCTCTCACCTCTGTCTCTGCCTGCAAGCGCGGTCTTTTTTAAAAAGATGCCTCGCGGTAAATACAGCACTGGTTACAGGGCCAGAACTATAAGTAGTGCAAAATGTAAAGGGGTATTTCCAAACGACACCTCAATATGTGTTCAGCAACATCTCCTGAGTACAGGGATTCCACCCATGTATAGGTTGGTTAGGTTATTTTGGGGTAAAATGGCCACATTTGAAAGGTGTGCTTTTTGGTTTTCCAACTTGGAGTTTTGATATGCAGAAAACCTGCGCCCATGTCCCATTTGGAAAATTTTTGAAGCCTGAATGTGTATCTTACCACACAAAACCATATATTTTTGAAAACTAGACACCCTAGGGTATTTCAAATGGTAGTATTTTAACACTTTCCGTGTACTAATTCTACCATCACCCTATTTTAAAGTTTTGGGTAGTAATTTTTTTTCACATACATTGTACTTCAGGCATGGATTTACAGATCCTGTTATGTGTCAGTGCCAAACAACACCCCAATATGTGTTCAGTAACATCTCCTGAGTACAGGGATACCATCCATGTATAGGTTGGTTAGGTTATTTGGGGGTAAAATGGCCACATTTGAGAGGTGCGCTTTTTGGTTTTCCAACTTGGAATTTTGACATGCAGAAAACCTGCGCTCATCTTCCATTTGGGACATTTTTGAAGCCATAATGTGTTTTTTATCCCACAAAACCATACATTTTTGAAAACTAGACACCCTAGGGTATTTCAAATTGTAGTAGTTTAACACTTTCCATGCACTAATTCTACCACCAGCCTTTGTCAAATTTTAGGTTAGTAATTTTTGAATGTTTTGTTTCCACATACATTGTACTTCGGGCATGAATTTACAGCTCCTGTTATGTGTCAGTGCCAAACAACACCTCAATATGTATTCAGCAACATATCCTGAGTACAGGAATACCACGCATGCATAGGTTTGTTGGGTTGTTTTGGGGCTAAATGGCCACATTTAGGGGGTGTGCATTTCCAACTTGGAATTTTGACATGTAGTCAGCCTGCGCCCATGTTCCATTTGGGACACTTTTGAAGCCTGTAAAAGTATTTTACCCCATAAAACCATATATTTTGGAAATCTAGACATCCTAGGGTTTTTAAAATGGTGGTATTTTAACACTTTTCATGTACTAATTCTACCACCAACCTATGTCGGTTGGGATGTCATTTTTCTTCACACACATTGTAGTTCAGGCATGAATTTTCAGATTCTGGTATTTGCCACTGCCAACCAACACCTCAATATGTGTTCAGCAACATCTTTTTTTTAAAAGACATCCTAAGGTATTTCAAAAGGTGGTATTTTAATACTGAATATGTACTAATTCTACCACCAGCCTTTGTCAAAGTTTGTGGTAGTAAATTTTTGGAGTTTTGTTTCCCCATACATTGTACTTCAGGCATGAATTCACAGATTCTGATATATGTCACTGCCAAACAAAACCCCAATATGTGTTCAGCAACATCACCCGATTACAGCGATACCATCCATGTATAGGTTTGTTTGGTTGCTTGGGTGGTAAAAGGCAACATTTGTGAGGTGCGCATCTCAAAATTCCAACTTGGAATTTTGACATGTAGTCAACCTGCGTCTGTGTCCTATATGGGATATATCTTTGAAGTCAGCCAAAGTAATTTACCCCCACCAAACTATATATTTTAAGTAGACACCCATGATTTCTTGTGGCATGGGCTCACCAGCCACCGATACATCACTAGATTATGTATCAGAAAAAATCAGGGTCAAAATCGAACCCTGAGTCAGCGACCTCAGAATCAGTGCCTAAGCAGTGATCTACAGCAAAGAAGGAGTTAATAGCTCTTAGAAGAGCATATCTAGTCATGTGATACATTACAGTACAAAGAAATTAATCCATAAAAAAGTGCAGACAGCAAAACATACTGTGGATGTGCAAGATTACTGCTTATACAGTGATGAATGGCAGGAAGGGGTTAATACACAGGGAATGGCTTTCATATAACCTGTACATTTTATAAAATGGTATTTTATATCACTAATACTGATCCGTCTCTTTCCCTCTCAAAAATGTAAGTGAGGAGAGGGAGGCAGATCAAAATTAGTCGGATCAATATTCATAAATATTGGTCTGACCAGGCGAATGGTAATGCTCATCAGAGCAATCACCAAACAGCCTTTGCCACTAATTCGCTGTTACTGATCGCTATGCGCTCAGACAGCTTTAAAAAATATATATTTTTACTTTACACGTAACCCCCTAGCGGGTGTGTGTAAAATAAATAAAAAAAAAAAATATGCAGACAGATAAGCTTTGGTGTTGTCATTGCGTAAGCTGTGATCGACGGCAAGGAAGGGGTTAATAATTCTTAGAAGAACCTTTGTAGTACTGTAATAAATTACAGTACAAAAAAATTAACCCCTAAAAAATGCACAAACAGAAAAAATAAATGCGCTTATGTGCAAGATCACTGCTTACGCAGGATCAATGGCAGGGAAGGGGTTAAACGCAGGGAATTGCTTTTATCATTTTTTTATTGTTTTATTATTAGTGTATTGTGTATTTATTATTTTATTGTACTTAAACTAACTTTTTTTTTACTTTGATCTGTCTCTCTCCCTCACTAAAAAAAATGTGAGGAGAGGGAGGCAGATCCTAAGTGGTCAGATCAATATAGGGTTAATATTGATCTGACAGGCAGTGGGGGTGCTCATCAGAGCATCCCCACTGCTTGTCAGTCAGCCTGCAGTCACAGATTGCCTCTGTGATGAGGCAATCATGTGACAGCCAGAGAGCACAAGAAGCAGCTACTTCCTGCCTCCTGTGCTCTTGCCATTAGAAGGGCAGCGCCATCTTGGTCACACAGTGACCAAGATCGTGCTTTTTTTTGTGTGTTGCTGATTTCCTCGACTTGCGAGGCAAGTCAGCAACACTTACAGAGCATAGTACACTTTGCCTTTAAAACCGGTATTTCTATCCCTCTCCGGAGCAATTGAAATGGCGACAGGCATTTTTTTCAGTATTGCACTATGCTTCCACAATACCGTTTGAGCACTGACAGTCCTGTGTCACTAACATCTTGCCACACATGACGGACCTAGCACGTCCTGTGTCGGCAAGGGGTTAAATATTCTGTAATACATTACAATTTTCAATCACTTTAAATGTTTGCAACCCACGCCTTTCCTGATACTTTTTATCTTGTGAAGCATTGTAGTAGCCCTTTGTCTGGTCTCTGCACAGTACAACACTTAGATGATAACATGTTCTACTTCTGTTAATTTCCATGCGATTGACAAGAATAAGCACATTTTAATTCTCTGGGGATGCAAGTAATGCATGCTAATGCACCAGCATTAAAACCCCTAAATGTTATGAAGAATATAAGTTATTGGTTTCAAACTATGCATTTATATAAAATGAATGTATGACATTTAATTGTGAAATGTATCTTTTCTGTGTTTGGGTAATGGGTTGCAAGCCAAGATGATGATAATTCAGTCCTTTGGGTTAACTAAAACATATCCTTAAAAAATGGTAGTAAATATGATTTTGTTTTGGTCCCCTGACTGGATCAAAACATTCTAATACCCAATGATTGTTCATAAGCACATATCCTTCTTTCTTTTTCTTGTTTTTTTTTTTTTTTTTACTTCTCTTTATATAAGTTCCCGGAAACAACAGTGATGTCCTATTTTATGTTTTTGATTCTGCAGAGGTTTTAAAAAGAGATTTGGTTGGCTGACTCATTCACTCACTTTATAATCAAAAAGCTGCTGCTAATTAACCTACTGATATTCAGAACTCTGGTCAAATGAGACTTGAATAACCTAGCAGATGTCCTGTTAAAAGAAAGATTCAACCGTGTTTTGTTTTCCTTGGTAGAAAAGACATCATCCATCAGTTGCCACATTTTGCAGAATTATAAAATACAATATTAATTCATCCAGTTTCAATCACAATCCTGTAAGTGTTTCTTTGTAGAAATGCAATCCAAGTCACAAACTTTATATTCTTGCAGTTAAAGCATATTTTATATTCATGCTAAACTTGTGTTTGAATTTAATCTACAAAATAAAATGTCACGTGTAAAATTATAATGTAAATGAATTCCCAAAGGGGATATTTTTAACTTGATACAATTTTATCTTTTGTATGAAGCTGTTTTTTTTGTTGTTTAACTTCTTAGTTTGAAAAGCCTGGCATAATCTCATTTGCAGCATTTACCATTCAGCATTCCCTTTTAACTTTCACCTGTTGGGAATTAAAAATAGATATAAATATATTTACAAACTGATTTACATCTGAATTGCCGCACATTGTTTATCAATTCAGTTTCAATCAATTCCAGGAGGGTAGTCTACAGCACAAGAAGCACATTAAGTATGCTTTATTACGATTTGTAATAAAAATACATAAAACCAATAAAATGACTTCAAACTAAATGAAAGATTTGTAAGGAATAGTGACAGAATGCATATTACTATCTAACTAATAACCAAGACTGAAATTGAGGTCTCACCCATTGTAAGACTAAAAATATAGCCCTGTCTTCATATCTGGAAAATTAGATTTCTAGAAGTCGCTGCTAAAGTATTTTATTGAAAAAAAGCAACATAAACATTCAACATCAGTAAAAGAAATAACGAAACTGTAGAATGTTCACTCAAATGACAAATGTACATTATAGTGAAAAATGGGAATATAGAAACTGATATTTGGTCTGCTGTAAATCTTTAATCCTTATTTGGTTCTTAATTGTGTCTTGTGCCAACCACATGCATGCTTAAATCAAAGTCTCCCCATCTCTTTATCTCTTATTATCTCATATTATTTACATTACTTACAGCCTCTGACTAAGTTCAGTCCAGTGTTGTCTAACTTTTAGTGTAGAGGGCCACATATGATCCAGATCCATAGTCTGGGGGGAAGCCTTATTCTTTTCCTGACTAGTGTACTTTATTCATATTACCTGAAATAAAGACATGACGCTTGGCATCTTTTTGGATAAAAATGGCCACATAATTTATTAAAACTTTATAAAAACAACTCTATAAACATATACACACATAGATATAACCAACCTACAAATGAATAACCCAGATTTGTTAACCATATTACCCAGTATCCGACGATCAATAAACACAATACCAAAGAAACTACCACTAGCCGCAATTCAATAACACATGTGATTAGGATGTTCCAGTTTTCCAACCCCCGGATTCCAAGCCCTATTTGGTAAATCTTACCAACCCCCTGGGACCAGATTGAGAATATGATCTCTCTGCCCTCTCACCGTAACGCTGTGACATCCACCACACCTTCCAACTGATGTACAGGGTGGGCAGAAAAGTTCCTTCTTGTTCAGCGACATTTTCTTAATGACTTTCATTAGCACCGATATCCTGTTCACCTAAGATTATTACCTACATTCTCCTCCCACCCTTGTTATCTAGAAATCATTAACCCACACTTGCCTTGACTCACAATTCTTCCTGACTCCTGTCATGTAGCCTCTGCACATACATATCCTATGCTTTTGTCCGGGGCTTTCCTGATGTAATGCAATAGAATGCAAAGGTCCTAGTAGCTTGCAGACCTCCAGTTGGACATCATTTGTTTTGTCTCTAAACATTTGTTTTTGCATTTCTCTTTTTTTAACTACATTTGTATATTGTCTTCTAAACTATGCATGTTGAGATCCTTTAATCTTTTTAAAAGTGACACTACATTTTTTTCACCTATTTGCTTCTCCAAGAGAAGTAAACCTTAAAAACCTGGTGCCATTGAGAGCCTAGCCTGCATGACTGCCACCGCTCTGCAGTAAACTCACGTGTCTCTCTAAAGATAAATGAAGGGTTTACTCTCAGATCTTCTTCTCAGTTGAGGCACAACTGATTTGGACATGCAGCTCAATTCAGCTAGGTCAGGTGGTCTCTCGTAGCTAGTGCACAGAGAGACCCTAGTTTGTATATGCCACCAGCAATATGGACCTAGCTAAGTTCCCCTCTGTTGGTGGTATGTAGAAATAAGAGTCACAGTCTCCGTGCTAGCATGGAGGCTGTTGGTCAGAGGATAGCATGCCAGATTTTTTTTTATAGTAAAGCAATTGATAATTTTACTTGAGCTTCTGTATTTGAAGCATAGATTAATAAAAAAAAAAAGTGTCTCTTTATGCGGTACTTTAATCGTCTCTCTAAGGGCTTTCGCAAGAGAGATAAACCAAATAACTAACTTACTATATTCTTGTAGCTGCTTGAGCCCCACTCTTTGTTCAATGCCTCTGTTATAATGAGTGACTTCTTTTATTAATGTTTTGAATTAGGTTTAACAAGGATCCTATATTTACCCAAGAGTAAGATATGACCTAATTAAAAAATGTCATTATTAAATTTCTGATGGCGTATATTATCAGCAGGCACACTGGGGGAAACCTTAGCTTGTACATTTTTGCTCTGTCTATTACTGGGGTTCCACCCTGAGAATCATTGATAAATACTTGTCATTTCTCCTGACAGTACAGCAATATTCAGATAAGTTCAATTATAATTATACATGGACAGCTGCGGTAACTCCACTCCGGATTTGTTTAATGTGCCTTTAAAACACCTCTGCATTTTCCCCATATCACTCCATCATAGAACTTCACAAAATCTATTGGATTCTAAGAGTTTTTCTTTGCAAGTGCTGAACACAGCATGGTTCTGGGGATGCCCCACAGATCTCTGGGGAGATCTGCGGGGCATCACATATAGCTAACACATGTAAGCATTAGAGTTGAGCGGACACCTGGATGTTCGGGTTCGGCGGGTTCGGCCGAACTTCGGAAAAAAGTCCCGAACTTTTTCGGAAAAAAGAACCCGAACCCCATTGAAGTCAATGGGTACCCGAACTTTTGGCCACTAAAATGTCTCTAAAAAAGTCCTGGAAAGGCCTAGAGGGCTGCAAAATGAAGTAAAATGTGGGTGAGTGTCCCCATTCATCCAAATAGGTCAATTGACCTATTCGTATGAATGGGGACTCTATTTCGGTTTATAGAAAGCCAACAGCCATGTAATGCTATTGGCTTTCTATAAATCGAAATAGAGTCCCCATTCATAAGAATAGGTCAATTGATGTCGTTTGGTTTATAGACTTTCGGCTTATGGAATACATGTAATACTATTGGCTTTCTATAAATCGAAATAGAGTCCCCATTCATAAGAATAGGTCAATTGATGTCGTTTGGTTTATAGACTTTCGGCTTATGGAATACATGTAATACTATTGGCTTTCTATAAACCGAAAGTCTATAAACCGAATGTCGTTCGGTTTATAGACTTTCGGCTTATGGAATACATGTAATACTATTGGCTTTCTATAAACCGAACTAGAGTCCCCATTCATAAGAATTTCTAGTTGGGTTTATAGAAAGCCAATAGCATTACATGTATTCCATAAGCCGAAAGTCTATAAACCGAACGTCATTCGGTTTATAGACTTTCGGTTTATAGAATACATGTAATGCTATTGCTATTCTATAAACCGAAAGTCTATAAACCGAATGTCGTTCGGTTTATAGACTTTCGGCTTATGGAATACATGTAACACTATTGGCGTTCTATAAACCGAACTAGAGTCCCTATTCATAAGAATTTCTAGTTGGGTTTATAGAAAGCCAATAGCATTACATGTATTCCATAAGCCGAAAGTCTATAAACCGAACGTCATTCGGTTTATAGACTTTCGGTTTATAGAATACATGTAATGCTATTGCTATTCTATATGAAATTCTTATGAATAGGGACTCTAGTAGACATGTGCATTCGTTTTCGGACGAATGCATTTTCGTCCGAAAATAGCATTTTCGTCCGAAAATAGCATTTTCGTCCATTCGTCCGAAAAACGAAGAACGAAAATGCTAAACTAACGAAAGCCGACTGAACGAATGGTTAATAAACGAAAATCATTCGTTCATTCGTCCATTCGTAGTACTATTGCATTCTATAAGCCGAAATAGAGTCGGTTTATAGAATACAATAGCATTTCACTACACGGAGACAAAGTCTCCATTCATAAATTTATGAATGGAGACTCTGTCTCCGTGTAGTGAAATGCCGACAGCCTATAAACCGAACGTTCGGTTTATAGGCTGTCAGCATTTTACTACACGGAGACAAAGTCTCCATTCATAATTTTATGAATGGAGACTCTGTCTCCGTGTAGTGAAATGCCGACAGCCTATAAACCGAACGTTCGGTTTATAGGCTGTCGGTATTTAACTATACGGAGACAAAGTCTCCATTCATAATTAATGGAGACTCTGTCTCTGTTTAGTTAAATGCCGACAGCCTATAAACCGAACGTTCGGTTTATAGGCTGTCGGCTTATGTAATACATGTAATCCTATTGCTATTCTATAAACCGAACGTTCGGTTTATAGAATAGCAATAGGATTACATGTATTCCATAAGCCGAAAGTCTATAAACCGAACATTCGGTTTATAGACTTTCGGCTTATAGAAAACATGTAGTACTATTGCCTTTCTATGAACCGAACGAGAGCCCCATTCATAAGAATTTCTTATGAATGGGACTCTCGTTCGGTTTATAGAAAGCCAATAGTATTACACGTATTCTATAAAACGAACGAATAAAATTAAACGAAACGAAAATAATGCACGAATTTCGTCTGAAACGAATGCAGTAATGAACGAAATTCGTTTTAGACGAAATAAATAACATTTTCATCCGAATGGACGAAAACGAAACGAAAATTTTAGTTTTGCACATGTCTAGACTCTAGTTCGGTTTCTAGAAAGCCAATAGTATTACATATATTCCATAAGCTGAAAGTCTATAAACCGAACGACATTCGGTTTATAGACTTTCGGTTTATTGAATACATGTAATGCTATTGCTATTCTATAAACCAAACGTCTATAAACCGAATTTCGTTCGGTTTATAGACTTTCGGCTTATGGAATACATGTAATACTATTGGCTTTCTAGAAACCGAAATAGAGTCCCTATTCATAAGAATTTCTTGACTGTTGTCTATAGTGCCATGAACGATCACTATACTAAATCACACTCAAGTGCCATATCCTCCAACCACGGTGTCTCCATAGAAAGATACAGAGATAGTTTGTCATAGCCTCTTGGAAATACAAGAATATCCAATTTTGCTAAAATATATCTCTATTACAATTATTATTTGTATGCTGAGGAGCTTCGGACACTAGTCCAGGAATGGACAAATACTTGGTTTTGACAAATAACAGACAAACTTTGAGTACAAAAGAAAAATTCCAAAAAATACACCTTACAGAATTCAGTGAGCTCACTGTTGACACCCCTGCAGCACTATGTCACCTCCCACACTGCCGTCTAAGCCCACTAAGGTTGCCCAGGAGGTTGCTAAGACCATGTGGCCACTTCTGGATGCATGATTGTAATTAAAATCAAATCAACTGTAGACACATTTTTTTGGAAACTCTCCAACATTTACTAGGATAGACTACTACCTGACCTCCTCACATCATCTTCTGTACCCCACATGACAATAAATCCAATTCAGGTATCAGACCATGCACCACCTGAGCTCACCTTGAAACTAGACCCCACGACACCTCAAACCCAATACTGCTACTTTCCCAAATATCTCGTTTCACAGGAGGGATTCTATGAATTCCTGGAGGCAAAATGGAAGAATTATGTAAATGATAAACCTCCAAAATTTTGAATAACATTTGTTATTCTGGGAAACAGATAAGGTCAGGGGAAACAAATTTCGTAAACCAAATTCAACAATATACAGAAAATGGATGGGTTCTCTGCTGAGTTGTACGAGATACAGATTTATTGGGCCTGGTCTGCATATTATATAATAACCCAAATGCAAAAATTGGTGTTAATGGTCTTGATTCTGGGGATGTCATCAAGTGGAGAGGATCAAGGTCATATTCCCTCTCCTCTTCTGCCTGGACATTATGCAACACAGAGGGCTTCCGTGGAATTAAAATAGGTCAAAGGAGATCAACATATCTGATTTTGTTTATCTCAGAACCCGAATCCATTTTGCTCCAAGTCTTGAATCTTTCATATAGATGGGGACCCATAGTAGACTATAAACGTGATCTACAGAAAACTCATGTGGAAATTAATTCATGTTTAGGCTCATCCAGGCTGTATCCAATATTATTTATGCATCCTTTCTTGTCTCCCTTACTTGTTTATTATTCTTACTCGCTCCTGTCTTTTCTTAGCATCCCTGTACCCTGTATCTATTCTCAGTTTGGCCACAGAGCAGCACCTTGCCAGTTCAGCCCACATCCGGCATCTTCCCAATTCTAGCCACAGACCGGTACCTGCCCAAGTCTAGCTATAGTCCGGCACCTGCTCAAGCCTATTCACAAACCAGAACCTTCCCAAGTCTAGTCACAGACTGGTCCACATCTTGCTATAGTCTGGTACATTTCCAAGCCTAGCCACATACTGGCACCTGCCCAAGGCTATAACGCACACTTGACCTGTCCTAAAATCCTGTAGTGGGGACACCCGTCTCTTCAGTTTGTGTCAAACTCTCCGTCTCATGCACTGGTGGCGGGATTTGTTTGAAAATGGACACATGGACACTAATGGGTGACAAGGAAACACTGGATGAATGGGCACTTCCTTGAAGGCATCTGAAAAACTGAGCACCGGTAAATGCACAGCAGGTATTTATTGGGTTGTGTGTGTTCAAGGTGCGACACACCATTGTCTTTCCTCCTATGACCACTATCCCAGCAGTCTGCCCACATATTGGGGATTAGAAAATGTGTAAAAAAACAGTTGGATGCTTTTCTAGAATGCCGATGCATAAAGGGCAATTAAATTTAAAAGTGGGTTAGGTAATCGTAGTGTCAGGAAGGTTTTTTTTGACTACTATGTCATTAGCACTGCCATATTGGTTGGCTGTGGTACTACGTACCCCCACCAAAGGAGCTGTGAGCATTTAAGCCCTTTTGGGGGGCATGGGTCCTTTAATCATGAAACACGGAAATAAAATACAAGTAACATGAAGGTCAATGAGCAAATTAATGGAGAATAATCTTAACTTCTTAAAGATATTTATTAAAATAATGGCAGCCTGTGTACAGTTTATCCTTATGTAAAGTTTATCCACGAATGTTCACCAAGGTCATTGTCATCTGTGGTCATTGTCTACCTTAATGTCAGCTACACAGCCGAATGTGCCAAGTGTCTAATTATATGACTGACAGATAATCCATGAACCAAAAAAAAATCCTCTATCTTTTGCCACAAAGGCTGATGTTAACATTTGTAATGAGGAGATTTTTCTTGCATCTTTTTATTCAATCAATGTCAACGGGAAACTTTTTTTTTTCTTGGAAAAGTTTTACAGCAGTTAATCAGTGTGCAAAGCGCGCTTTCAAAAATGACTATTAGGTAGAGCCAATTATAGGAAGTCTTAGAATAGTGATTTTAACAAAATTTCCAGTCATTTAGTTAGATTGCAATATATACTATAATTATTTCTGTTTACCATCAATGCCTTCTCTTGTCCTCATCACATCCCTAATTCTCATTGCAATCATACATAAAAATAAACCATTCCAGATTCAGAATGGTAATGTGTAATAATAACCCGCTTGCTAGTTGCACCCTGGGGGCAGGTGCATAGGGTTGACACCTTTTGCGGAGCTATTTCCAGGACTCTTCAAAAAGGTGGACACGGGCCTGGTGTTAAAATGTTAAATTTATTCATTTTTATCTGCATAAAGGTAAATAGTTAGCCAACTCTAATTATAAGGAGACCCACGCAAACCATGCATCCTAATGAGTGACAAAAAAAAAAAGGTATAATTAACGAAAAAACAAAAAGGCATAAATAAAAGGCACTGGGAGGTCAAGTGGCCCTGAGAACTATGATTTCTGGAAAGTGTATTCGAAGCAAGGCATGATGGTGGATGTTTGTGTGCGTTGGCAAATGCACACAGACATTCTGCCACACCCATCAAACACAAGGGATGGAACTTTGGGAGGCTGGTGTCACTTTTCTAAACCACAGTAAAGTAATAACAACACATAAAACACCATCCTCTATCCTGAGTCAAACAAGGAAGGTTGGCAACGATACATGACCAGCAGGCAGTGAAATAGGTTGAATTAAACTAAAGATTAACAGGCATTTTTTATTCACTAATGGGTGCAGTAATATCAGTACCACACCTTGTAAAAAAAATGACTGCAACCACTAAAAACCTCCATGCTTTCTATGTAAAAAAAAAAAAACACTGTTCTGTACAGTAATGACAGCCAGTAAAAAATAATCTTTCATTGTTTTGCCCTCCAGCTTTACACTAAAAAAAAGCATGCTGTGAAGATAGACGCTATTTGCAAATATTATTTTTTTTCAAAAGCTATTTTGTTATTGTTATCAAAATACAATAAATAGAAGCAATATTTATGTTGACAGTAAATCAAGTATCCTTCACAATCTTAAAATGATTCAAACCTAAGAACAAGCATGTAAAATATTGAAAAAGAGAAATAATGTGTATCTGACAAACACATTACCTACAAAGTTTGGAGGTTATTAAATACACTCACTTCATGAATATACCCCAATGCAAGTCATGTTTGACACGACTATACGAAAAGGAAAAAAACAAAATTACCTACGTGGCTCTAGTGAAATGAGCTTCTTTTTCTTCCCTCTACCCTATTACCTCATGCAGCTCTTGTCTCAACCTCCTCCCCATGTTTTTTTGGACTTTTCTAGGGCCTTAATCCAGTTAGACCCATCTATGGGTTCATTCATACCACTTAGTGATACCTCTCTCCATTGTATCCTTTTTTTTTAATCAAACAATAGTTGATCTCTAATTTCTGACAATCACAAGCTTCACTCCTAACAAAGCGGTCTGTGAGGGGTTTAGATCTAAGAGGAGGAATGCTTTTTCGGGTGTTAGAATAAACTCTGATATTATAATATATTTTATTTTAATTTGAACCTCTTCCCAAAACCCTTTTATTAATGGGCACATTTTAACTCTTCCACTGCCGTAGGGAATACAAACAGGGCTCCTGTTAAAAAGAAAAAATTGGGCGAGCCTCAGATGTATGATTGGCCCACCTTTAGGTCATTGATCTCCCACATTGTACAGACTCCTCTTTGATGGAAAGTGATGTACTGTGGTATAAATACAGTGATTTATTGTTTAATTTCACATTTGCCTTCTTTTTCAAAACAAGGACATTTATTTTACCTTTACGTTTGTGAAAGTGCGACTTCTACTTTTGAGACAAATGAATGGTAGATAGGTTTAATAGAGTTTGTAAATGAGAAATGAGGTATGTATTTATATGCAGGTTGCATACAGTCTCTTAGCATTGGCACACTCTTGGTTCTCGGTTTATGTGTAGCAGCTCTATCATTTGTAGTCAACTAAACAAATGAATCACATTCAGTAACACGTAGCACAGGTGTTGCATTAAAAACACTGAAGCTGAAAGTAGATGAAAATGAGTTGGCATTTTGTCATGTAAACCATTTTATTCTATAACTTGCGTGTAAAGTTTCTCATTAGAATGTGTTTTTTTCCATTACTCAATGTCTAAAATAATAATATATTTATAAATGTTTTGTAAACATTTTTAAAGGCCTAAAATGTTATGAAGAGGCATTACTATTTCCAAGCATGTACCTGACACCCTCTTCTTGTTTGGTTGACCATTTTGTAACTTTTTAATATCCTTTATAACTGATGCAGGAAACCAAAATAAAATATCTTATGACCATATGTCATATGACCATATGGCCTATAACCAAATTCCCTATTACCTAAGAACAAGTGGCCTATGACCAAAATTCCTATGACCAAATATTTTATCACCAATAGTCCTTATGACCAAATTTCTTATGACCAATTGTCATATGACCACATTCCACATGACCAAATATTCTATGATGAAATGTTCTATAACCAAATATCATATTACCATCATGAGTCCTTATTACCAAGAGTAATATATGGCTATGACCAGTGGTTTAGCTGGAATATCTTGAGGGGAGGGGAGGTGGTCTGCCCTCGGCAGGATTGTTTTGGGAGAAGCACTTATTGTATTGTTTATGTATTTTATTGTCAAGAGAATAGATTTAAACTCTTCATGCCAGATTGTTTCTTTGGTCCATAGGGACCAATGCACCAAAATGGCATTTGTTTTGATCTTGGCCTCGATTACTGAGGACACATGGGCTCAGACCCGATCACGGTCTTTACAGATCCTATGGTTCCTTGCTGAAATCCCACAAGACTTTGAAACATCACATGTGATGACATGGGATGTGCCTGAACCTGGAAGTTTGAACACGTCATTATTTGGTCAAATATAGCGGGCGCTCACTTTGAACGTTGACTACAGCAATATTTTTGGTGTGTACTGAGAGGGGTGGCAAACTCATGGACTGCCCCAGATAGCAAAATCTCCAGCTACGCCACTGGCATTTAATAATTGTATAAGAACACAAAACAAAACTGAAAATAAGACGTAGTTTGACTCCCGATGCATTGTATTTGTTTATTTCGGCCTGTACTCCATTTTGTGAGTTGGAAGATATACTACTGACATTTCAATACCCTTTCCGTGCTTGATCTTAACCCAAGCCATCAACGGAAGAGACTGATTCTTCGCTCTTGAGATTAATAGCACTAGGGTGAAATTTAATGTGGTACAGAGAAGTAACAGTGTGTAATTTTCTGAGATGTTAGAGATAGTCTCGTATCTATAAATGTCTACGTAACATATTGCCTGGAGGGCAGGAACGTAACTACACCAGAAATGTATACTCAGCGAGAGAAGGTTTCTGAGGAAAGAAATATTTTAACACTTGGATGAAATGTTATTGTCATGACTGCCTTGTGGTATTTTATGTGTTTTGTGTGATTCCAAGTGGATTTTTTTAACTTCTCTCACCAGGCAAAAGATGTGTTATGTTTGTTTACTCATAGTTTTTTTTTTAACTCTCCATTGTTAGAACAGCTTTTGGGAATAGTAAATAGTTTGAAGACAGATATTTTTCCTTTGAAGAGATAGGTTCAAAGTGTAATATCCCAGCTGAGTTGTGCTTTAAAGGATGATGTTCACCATGAGTTCACCATGAGCATTAAAGCAACTAATGAAGAAGCACAAGAGAAAATCTTAGTGCATCTGGTATGAGGATAAACTAGACTGTACTTTTAATAGTTCATGCAAGATTATCCTCCATGGGAAGCAGGCAGGCCAGTCAGGGCAGCAACTGACTATCTCTGGTAGTGCAGAGAAAGACACCAAATTTGACATGGGCAAAACAGAGGGGAATAGCAGAGAGAGACTCCAAACTCAATTCAGACCCTGGCCAGATGTGTGATTAGTTGTGCACATGCCAGCCTCCTCACCGGCTCTGCCTCAGCTGTGAGGCAGAGTCAAGCATAAAACTGTGTGTATCTCTAAAGATACACATTGGTTTTACTTGAGGGAAGGGGCCAACATTTAAAAAAAAAAAACAAGTTTAGTTGTTAGAAGCATAAGAAAGTTTAAGGCAGTGATGACCCATGATGCTCAGTTAGTCTCAAGGGATATTGAGCATCATGGGATATGTAGTTCCCGAACATTTGCAGTGTCAAGGTCATCGATCACTCTTTTAGGCTTATGACAATATGATGGCCAACCATAGGTTGAGATGGATATGTAACTGCTAATTGTTACCATGAGCCAGCCTACAACTGCAGGAATAGTATTGTTAGAGTTAACGGTACAGGACCAACATTAAATCATTACCTGGTAATCTAAGATCTACATTGTTGCAAGTTATTATTAATTAATAACTATATAGACAGTAGTCTCTGTTGTCACAAAGGAGGATGTATTAAAATATTACCTATGTGAACCCTAAATACATTACTTCTAATTCGCTCATGATGTATCAATGCACTATAATTACAATAGCTCAGTCTTGCTTGACAAGGATTTGCTAGACATATAGCAATGTACGTATTCATTGTAACCGTCATGCTTTATGCCTATTTTCCTAAAACGTTATTAAATCTATTTTATATCCAGTACATGTATTATTTTATACAAATGATAGACACCATCCATGTTGTAAGTAGATTTTAGATAGTTATTGCTAAATATTGCTATAATATTATTTTACTGAGATTATAATGACCGATTATGAATTGGTGGTTATAAAGGTCGGTGATTGTTCTTCCTGATGGGATAATAGTTAATGTTACTCATACTACAATGAGCCTCTAAATTGTAACACATTTTTTTTCGAGTAGTCCATCTGTATTTCTCTTTCCAATCAAATTTCAAATCGCCCTTCATTTCTAAATCCATTCAAATTTCAGCTACAATAAACTAAACATAATGCTTTTATCATTGGGTTATTAAATATGATTACAGGGTTGTAAAAAAAAGTAGAATAGATGTATGATATTTGCACTGTATTATTATGATAAGACCTCCGTTTTTGCTCTGAAATATAATAATGTAGGAGAGAGGTAAAAAAAAGATACTCTTGGAAAGAAATCTTCCTAGGACAAACAAAACAATTGTTAATGTTTCAACCTCATAAGAAAAATAAATAAATAAACACACCTGCATTCCTGTCATTATGTTAACCATAGTTGCTTTTGGTCTCTAATAACCGTTTGAAACATATGGATGCTTTTCAAGAGAGCCTTTAAAACATAGCTCAGGATAGAAGTGCAGTGCCACAACACTCATTCATTTTGTCCTTTATAGGACTCAACAGTCTGGTCCAACACTTACAGAATTCAGTGTTATTAGTATAAGAATTGGTACTTACAGATGAAAAAGTCTAAAATATGTGTGTTATAGAAAGACTAATATCCTGAATCTGAGGTTTTTGGCAGTTGTACACCCCCTACCCCTGGGCTTCATTGCCAAGTATCTGAACTCATTAATAGTACCAATCATGTGTAGCATGCTTACCTGGCTTTTGTGGATTTTTTGAAGAATCAAGGACAGTCAATTAACAACTTGCCCTTAATGGTACATAGTAGGCTCTAGATAGTTTGGACTTTCTCAACAGTCAAAGACGTTGTTGATCATCCTGCACATAAGGGTTTATAGTCAGCTCCAATATGATGCTTGAGGTAGAAATTGTAAAAGGCGCTTGAAGAAAGAGAAGGGAATTGTCACATAACTGGACTGCAGTTCTAACAGTGCTCCAAATAAACTTCTATTTGTTTTATTTCATGTCATGTTTAAAGCTGTACAATTTCTGTGTGACTCGTCCATTGTTCTCTATTAATTCATTTTACTGCTAATCCCCTGTGTAATTATGTCTGTGTATGTGTGTGCTGTTCCTGTAATAAATTGTCATTTCATTTTTTTACTTAACACTAACACTGGTATTGTCTAGTGACATTAGAGCAGATCAGACTAAAACTCTTGTAAGGGTTAACTAATCACAACACTGGTTCTATCTAGTGGTTTGGGTTATTGCCACAATAGGCTGTTCTTGGAAAAAGCTCTCTGAACAAGGAAGCAGAGCTTTAAATGAAGGCAGGGCCGCCACCAGGAATTTCATGGCCCCTTACTGAACAAATTGTCTGGGCCCCCTACCGCCCCCCCCCCCCCCCCCCGACAATATCTCCCACTCGCCCCACCTACCCTAAAAGCATGTTATCCCAGTTTAGTGTAATATGGAGGGTGGTTGGGATCAGTTGGTCAATATGCCAGTAATATTTTTGCCACTCAGTATGCCATTCTTTTGCCATTTCATGTGCCATGATTTTGCCCCTCAATGTGCCATTCTTTTCCCATTTAATATGCCAGTATTTTTCACCTCAATATGTAATTTAATATGCCAGTATTTTGCCCCTCGATATACAATTCTTTTGCCAATTAATATGTCAGGATTTTGCCCCTCATTATGCCATTCTTTTTCCAATTAAAATGCCAGTATTATGCCCCTTAATATGCCAGGATTTTGCCCCTCAATTTGCCAGGAATTTGCCAATAAATATGCCAGGATTTTACCCCTCAATATGCCATTTGTTTGCCAATTAATATGCCAGTATTTTGCCCCTCAATATGCCATTCGTTTGCCAATTAATATGTCAGGATTTTGCCCCTCAATCTGCCAGGAATTGGCCAATTAATATGCCAGGATTTTGCCCCTCAATATGCCAGGAATTTACCAATTAATATGGCAGGATTTTGCCCCTCAATATGCCATTTGTTTGCCAATTAATATGCCAGGATTTTGCCCCTCAATATGTCGTTCGTTTGCCAATTAATATGTAAGGATTTTGCCCCTCAATATGCCAGGAATTTGCCAATTAATATGCCAGGATTTTGCCCCTCAATATGCCATTTGTTTGCCAGTTAATATGCCAGGATTTTGCCCCTCAATATGCCAGGATTTTGCCCCTCAATATGCCAGGATTTAGCCACTCAATATACCCGGATTTTGCTCCTCAGTATGCTCGTTATGTGCCACCCTCCTCCCCCCTTCCCCAATACTTACCTCCTTGCTGCTGTCTCCCGGTGCTCTGCAGGTCTGCGGCTGTGAGGGAAGCGTTCTGCACTCCCCTCCAGCCACGTGGCTTCAATAAAGTTTGATTAAAAGAAAAATGCGACCTGAGTAACTCTGGTCGCATTTTTTTTTTTACAAACTGTATTGAAGCCGCGCAGCTGGAGGGGAGCGCAGAACGCTTCACTCACAGCCCCAGACCGCCTTTTTTTTCCCTGGCATGACCTGGGCATGCCAGGCCCCCTGGACCCGCCAGGCCCGGGTCGCCAGTATCGCCCGTCACCCCCTGATGGCGGGCATGAATGAAGGTACTCAGTCAGAGTACCGAAGGTTCTGTTACAGGGATAATACTGCTAAGAATGCAACACAGCAAGGTAAATACATGTTATAAATGGGCTGATTAATACAATAAAATATGCAAAATAGACATAGTAAAAAAAAAGACAATAGTAAAATAATACAATTGAACTAATACACAAAATTGTTGAAGCCCTGATTCTGCAAAGGTGCCATGATGTGTTTTGCCAGCAGGCTTCTTCAGAGGGTCCAAATCACACAGGGAACAGTCCACTGTTAGAGGAGTAGCAGAAAAAAGAAAGCCAAGGAAATGTGTGTCCTTATACACAGGCCAAAGCCATAGTGTGAGTATTAAATATGTAATAGAGATAGGACGGGACAACTTTTACTTCTGCTGAACGGGCTTGTAAGGGCTAACCCTGTAGAAGGACTGAACCCGACTGTCTGCTGAATTAAGCTATTGGGAATAGGTGGCCCTATTTCTCCAGTTCCTTGTCACACCGAATAATAAAGGAATGTGCTCCTTGACGCAGTTTAGGATTAAAAAGCTCTAACCATTTATCTAGTTTACCTAAATCATTTGCCATATGTACATGGGGAAACTAAAAAATATGCATGGAGAATAATTATATGACGTTTCGAAAATGGAGCATAAATACCAAATTCATGGCACATTATGACACCCCATGATTTTTACCTTGGTTGCTTCATTTTAAATATTTTTTTTTCATATCCTATGTCTGTAAAGATGTCAGTATTAGAAATGTACAGGTCTAAAAATCCTGCATGTTGAATAATGATGAGGATATTGTGAGGATCGGTTCGGTCAGCTAGAAGGCATCTTAACCAAATCATCTATAAATAGCTGTTGAAGACAAGTTATTCTCCGTACCATGATTTTCAATGCAAGGCAATGGAATATTCATTCCCCCATAATTGCATCCAGCATGCCAGATGCAGTTTGGGAACCTTTTTATTTTAAGTAATATACTAAAGCTCCTAAAACAGAGAGCTGAAAAGATTGACGATTAACATGACTCAGTGTTTCACTGACATTTATCATAAAGATTTTAGTAAAATTATTTTAATTAGCTCATTATTTTTTTAAATGCTTCATGTTTAATAGGTGGATGGAGACGCTTAGTATTTTTGACACAGTTGGATAGAATTCGACTGCTGATAAATGTAGGGCATTAAATTATTTCATCTGCAGAATTAAAAAAAAAAAAAACTCATATAGTAATGTAATATACCTCAAATGTGTGGGTGACATTTTTTGTATTTAAAGAAAAGTAAAATATGTAATTTTAAAGAGGTATACTGCTAATGAAAATATTTCTATTTTGCCAATATGTGCCTACAAGTTATTAATTGACCAATTTCTTTACTAAAGCATGTAATGCCGTGTGGTGCTTTCTAGAAAACAATCATGACCTCATTCTGCTAATATCTCTTGGCGAATGTTTCTGGAGGAAGGTTTTAATCCGAAACGTTGGGGTGCCATTCATCTGGGTATTTACCTTGCGGGTCTTGGCTAGTTTTTTTGTAAGTTATTTTTCTTATTATGTTTACTTTTGCTCTCTATTTGCTGTATGTTTTGTATACATTTGATAATGGCTTGGATTATGCCTTATTGGTGATTTATCGCCATTGCGTATTTTTTTTATTGAAAGATTTATTTTGATTAAAAGTTATATTTTATATTTTCTATATTTGGTGTATTTTGGTCTCTTTTTTATTTATCATGTTTTAGGCTGTTTGGGACTGCCCTCTGGCTTGCACCCATTTGCTGCTTTCTCTACTTCTTATTAGATATTACTTTTGTGCTTTATTATCCAGTTGATCTCCCTCATTTTTGCATTATGACCATTAACTGTAGCATGAGTAGAGAGACAGATGCTGATGAACGTGGATTCACCAACACTGGTTTGGTTTGCTCAAGTTCACTCTATTCATCATCATCCGAGTCTTTACATTTGATTATCATTCGGCTGGACAGCCAACCATCCCTAAACTGTTCAGGAGAACCAGTCCCAAACAGTAAACCTGCTGACACAGGGTTCCATCAGCTGATGCTTTCTAAGATAATCAGGTTTGAGTCTACACATGATCTCCCTTCTTACCTCAACCCATCAGTGAACCATTCTGACAACAAGCAGGGGCTGCCATTAGTGAAGAAGAAATATTGTAATATTGTTCTATCTCTATTTACAATTGGGATTTGTGCACTCCCTAAAAAACATATTCTTTTATCTGCAGATAAAAAAGGGAAAGAATTGTGTGTATTGATCCTACTGGTAAATATTTACATACTGTTACCTGTGTATGTATGCACGTACGTACAGTGTTTATCCATGCTGGTATTATATATACATATACAATATTACCAATATCGTGTTTCTAAACTGAAAACAGACTATGCTTAAAAGCAGGAGAAACTGACAGATTTTGCATACAACTATGAGAAATATGAATTTGGATTTTGTTGCTGTTTGTATAAATAAAAATGTCATCCTGGGTAGTAGATCAGTGTACTCTCAGGAGATCAGACAGCAATTGTATGATAATACTAAATAACATTTGGAAAAAGAAGAGATGTTCATCATGAACCAACAGAATAGAGGCTACATTTCTCAAAAACTATAAAAAGAACTAAAAACTTTAATAACATAAAGTTTCCTCTCTCAATAGAACATTACTTGATATGTGGTGACTGAGCAACCTGCAAAACTCATAAAATTCTATAAAATTCAATAACCAGTGGTTACTGATCCTTCAAGTGACCGGCTACATGTTCACCCTGAAGGATCCTCAGCACCTTGATTTCACACAAGTGTTCAATTAAATGAACATGAATTGCATCACTAACAGCCGAGGTCCTCAGTGATCAAGTACTCTCTATGTATTATATAAAGATAGGTCATTCAAATTACATACACATTAAACCACTTTAAAGTTAAGTCTTAACTACAAAGAAAAAGAAATGGAATGTGAGAAGCAATTGAACTCCAATTAGGTGCTTGAATACAAATCCATGGGTAACCTTCAGGAGCACAGCTCTCACTGTCAAGGTTCTACTTTTTTCGAAGAAGATTTTTTTCTAAATTCATTGTGAGTTGACTCTGTTTAATACTAATGACATTTGCCACTAGCAGGATTGCAGGGCATTAGTTCTCAGGTACCACTTGGCATGTAACTTAATGTGTCCCATAAAATGAAAAAGTAAGCATTACTGTATATTCCCAATGAACTAATATCAGAACTATTGTGTGATGTCACTATTGTGTGGGCACAATGCCCACTTTGACAATTTAATGGAGCAATTTGTTTTATAATATACCAAGAAATACACCTACATAGGAAACATAGAGGGGGAATAGATATAATGAGAGCAGGATATATATTTAATTTAAAAAAAATTCCACACAGAAAATTAAGAGTGCACTCTCCTAACAATATAATACAATACAAAATAGAATACATTAAAAAATAAACAAGTATCTCAAATCAAGGAAGTAAAAGCTATAAAATAGATAGAAGCATAGAAATGTGTCAGCAGAAATTACCACTTGCCCCATCTAGTCTGCTTAATTTCTACCTAATAAAATAACTAACTAGATTTAAAAAAAAAAAATACTTTCAAGAGTCCCTGGCCTTATAACATATTTAGGATAGCCTTATGCCTATCCCATGCATGCTTAAACTCCATCACTGTATAAACCTCTACCACTTCTGCATCTACTACCCTCTCCGTAAAGTAATACTAGCTGATATTACAATAAAAAAAACTTAATCCTAACTTCCTAATTCTAATGTGGGTTCTCATATATTATAGTATATGAGGACTAGAGGAATCCTGGAAAAGTACCTTTTTAAGTTTTATGTTTGGTCTCTATACTAAGTCCATTTAGAGTCTGTATTAAGAAAAAATTCTCTTTTTCACATATAGGGTAATGAATTGGATTTTTGATTTAAAAAAAACAACTCACTTTACTACTGATTGTTCTGTGCCTTTCTCCTAATATAAATAGGTTCTACATGTCATGGGTGATACTAACACAATGCCGAGGTTTATGCCACCATTAGAGATAAGTAACGAATGCTATAAGTGAACTAAAAAGCAATGCGTCTACTCTACTCATTACATTTTGCAGTATTGAGAAGCTGCCATTTGGGATTGGGATATTTACCTTTGCTGAGATTTGATAAATATAGAATGCTCATTATATGGCATACTTGTGATAGTTAACTAAATAATAAATAGTTTGGAAGTCAGATTTGAGTGATTACTTTGAAACATGTTGAAAATAAATACTAGTCTCTAATCTCTGCTGACTTCCTAAACTAGCACTGCTGAAAGCAGATAAATTATTCCACTTTCATTAGAGGTTGGCAAAAACATCAGATAATTTGTAACAAATTAGCAAAATTAGTTACCTTACAACCAACATACCTGAAGAAATCCTCTCTACAAATAATTTAAAATATAATTTCTTTCTTCTACATTCCTAAAAATGTTCTAGAATTTAGCTGCCATACATCATTTGTCAATGCTGCACTTGGAGAAAAAGTCCGTAGGAAATTGAACTTTTATTTTATTGCAATTTTATAAGCCCCCTATTTATCAAATAAAATGTCTGAGTGATAGTTACATTGGCTTTCACCCACAACATGGCAACTAAAACACCATTTAGTTTGTACAGACTTGACTTTTTTTTATTCTTTCAGAAATGGTTGGAGAGAGATAATGATGACCTTCACTATAGACAATTGCAAATTACATGAGTGAAACAAAATTATTTCATGTTACACAAGCATCTGATAATATGTTAATTTTTTTGCATCATCCTGGGATCCACTTGCATAATAATCATGTTTGCAGATAGTAGGAAATTACTTCATATCCATTTCCTGTCTGCATCAGTCTCCACACAGCACAAGACTGGCACTAGCACACTGGTGGCAAGGATGCAATTGGAAAATTGTTTGGTACAAGGAAGGCACTGTCAAACAGGTGGACAAGGATGGCACTTGCAAGCTGCTGTGGGAAAGGCTGGCATTGACAGTAAAAGAGCACTGGAGGACCTCCTGGTCAGATAAACCAAACATAAAGTAATCCCTCCGATTTCAGCCTGTTGAAATAACAAAGTGGAGCTTCCCTCAACGCCAGGCAATCCAGCCCGTACAATAGGAAAAAAAAAAAGGAAGCAAAAACGGTTTGCGGAAGGAGCTCACAATCAAAGCAGGTATGTGAAAATAAGCCAGAGTTTAATGCTTCCGTAAAACAGGCTAGTACAAAAAAGGAAATGAACCACACAAACCGTTTTTGCTTCCTTTTTTTTTTTTTTTTTCCGAAAGGCTGGCATTGACAAGCTGTTATGGAACAAGGCTGCTACTGGCATGCTTTTTGGGGTCAAAACTAAAAAAGTCAAGCTGCTTGAGGGAAGGTATGGCACTGACAAGCTGTTTGGGAACAGTGTTGGCACTGGTAAACTGGTTTGAAGGCAAGGCTGGCACTGACACTGTTTTGAGACATCTGGATCTGACAAGCTGTTCAGAAGAAAGGCTGGAGCTGCAAGGTGTTTGGGGATAAGGATGCTAATGAAAAGTATGGGGCAAAGCTGGCACTTAAAACTGTTTGAACAATTTTGTCAGTCTCTCAATCTCTCTGGCAAAGTTGGCACTGACAAATGGGATGTGGGCCAACTGGTACTGGCAAGCTGTTTGGGTCCAACTATTTAATGGTAAACTGTTTGATGACAGAGATGGCACTAGAAAACTGGGACAAGGCTGACCCTGACAATCTGTTGGGGACATGGCTAGCAGTGAATACATTTGTGGGCCATAGCTGACACTTACAAGCTGTTTAGGTGCACTGGCTTGCTATTTGAGGGCAAAGCTGGAAAACTGATTTTGCTCAATGCTGGTAGTGCCAAACAGTCAGTACATATTGGAGGTAAAGCTTCCACTAACACATTGTTTTGGGACAAAGCTGCCACTGACATGCTATTTTGTGGAAAAAATACACTGACAAGCTGTAAGGTGGTAACAATGGCACTGAAAATCTGTGTAGGGGCAAAGCTGACACTGTCAGGCTGCATAGCACATGGCTAACACTGATAAGCTATTTGGGTGGCACTGACACAATGTTTGTAGACAAAGCTGGCAAAACGATAGGGCTCAATGATGGTGATGCCAAACTGTTTGGTGTCAAAGCTGACATATTGTTTTGAGGCAAAACTGCCACTCACAAGCTGTTGTGTGGCAAAAATTGCACTGACAAGCTCTATGCTGCAATTATGGCACTGACAAAAATCTTTACTGTCTGAGAGGCACTGGAAAGTAGTTTGAGGGCAAAGCTGATACTGACCAGCTATATACAGGCAAATTTGGCACTGACAAACTGTTTGGGTGGTACTCACAAGCCATTGGGAAAAAGGTAGGTACTGACAAACTGTGAGTCAGCTGGTACTGACACACTTTTTGGGTGCTACTGACAATATGTTTAGGGCCAACTATTTAATAACAAACTGCTTCTGACAAATGGATTTTAGGCAAAGCTGGCACTGACAAACTGTCTGGGGGCAAAACTGGTTCTGACAAGCTGTGTGAGGCAAAGCTGTTTGGGTGGCATTGGGAGCAAACCTGGCTCTGACCAACTGTTTGGGGCACACTGGAAGGCTGTTTTGGAGCAAAACTGGCACTTATAAACTGGGTGGCACCGGCAAGCTGTTTTGGTGAAATTTTTGGCCCTGAAAAATTAATGAGTTGCGTGGGCAAGCTGTTTGTGATACATCATGCAGTGGCAAGCTGTTTAGTTTAACCTAAACAGGCATTAGCAAACTATGCTTATGTCTTCTATAACTGACCGCCGGAAATGTCACATGACCTCCCGGCTTCTGTCATAGAAGTGCCGGCAGAAGTGCTGGGCAACAGCGGAGACATCCACCGACTGCCTGCGAGGGGAATCCAGAGCTCTATGGGACCTGGATCCCAGTCGTATATTCAGACCTCGATTTGAGGTCTGATTATAAGACAAACCTTGAATGTAAGATGAGGGGTATTTTTAGAGCATTTGCTCTTTTGTTCTGAAAAAAACTTGTCTTATATTCGAGCAAATATGATAATATCTGTGCCGGAAAGATAGACAAGAACTTTTGTATTTCATTTAAAGGTTCACTGTTTTGTGAATATAGTTACTTACAATCAAAATGTCCCTGGACCTCCTTAGGTCACTGGATAAAGTAAGAGAAAAAAGAAAGAACGATGTCTGCACTCCCAGTTCAAAAAAATATAAAATAGTGATTTATCGGCAGGTGATCAAAAATACAGAAGATAAAGGCAGCAAGGCATAGAGTGTAAGTAAATGGCCTTCCGTGTTTCGCGTTTACTCACGCTTAATCATAGGCTAAAGACAAAGTGAAACAGTGCTGTTTAAATAGGGTGTTGCTTCAAAAAGTGCAAAAGGTCAAATTAATTATGTTAATTATCACATCTGAGTTTATAGATCCAATGTGCAGTCTTTATAACATGAATGTGAAAAAAACATAAATGTGAGAAAAACATATATTTATATTAATAGATAAGTTCAAATACTGTTGAGTGCAAAAGGAGCATATAAATAATGTCCTGCTAAAGTGCAACACTGGATAAAGTACTCCCAGGTCCCCAGAAATCAGTAATTGCAAGCGTGCTATAGTAACTTCTAGCCTTGATAAGTTATCCCAAATATAGCGGATGAGACTGGTCTTATTAAGTTCAACAAAGCAGACCTATTTATTTGGCAAACTCACAGTATTTTATACAGTAAACAATCTTGATAAAATATAATTAAACAAAAGAACTTAAATACTTAAACTGTTAACTTCCAAATTGAATTTGGTGCCTAAAACAGAAGGCACCAATCAAAAGAAAGCAGTGAAAAAGAGCGAACAATCCCCAAACAGCAACCTGATTACTTCCATTTTAACTCGACAATCAATGAGAATATGATCTACCCAACTGCCTATATTTGTATATCTGAGCAATAAAAAGCAGAGCTACATACCAATGCATACATGGGGGTGGAAGATTGGTCTGAGTGACCAGTCAGAGAGGCACCTACATTTCAAACCAGAGAACAACCCCAGCAGCCGGGCTTAACCTTTATTGTGAGGCAGCTGTAAGAGGTGTGTTGCTGGCAACAACAGATTATGACACGCTCTTTTAGAACCGGGTATCGCAACTCATTCTTTTGACCTTGGAAGGCTGAAGTTGTCACCCTGGGAAATGAACTGAATCTCTAGATGGTGCTTAGATTAACGTACTGGGCTAGCTCAAGAACCATGTTTGAAGCTGAATAAGAGATGTATGATAGAGACAATATATCACGTTTAGTAAAATTCATAAATTTATTAAATTGCTTCTAAATTCTAATAATTTATTATGGATTCTTGGAAGGGCAATTTTTGTTACATCCCGTAAACAAATGAATCAATAAAAGTATAGAAGACAAAGTACTATAGGTGTGCAACGGATATTTACAGCTGTAATTGGAAAACAAGTTTAACATAATATATTGTTTATCTCTTCTTTTATTTTGGCATATACATAATATATAATATTACCCATTTACATTTTGGAGTAAAAAGAATCAATAGAATCTTCTTTACCAGCAGTATGCTGCGTATGCTACTTATTTAAATCAATGATGATATTAGATTCAGTGAAATGGTAATGTGTTAAGATATAGAAGGCATCAAAATTTTAATTATATTGTTGTTGTCTCTGGGATCTACATATTTTATAGCCAGGATAATGACTTTAATGTGCAATGAAAATAGAATTATTCAAAATAATACTACTATACAATTAGACTTTGTTATGATTAACTGCTGGCTTCATTTAGCTTGTGAATGGTTTTGACCTCGTATATTACTTCATGTAATGACAAAGATTGACTTCATACAATGGGATAGTAATACATAAAAAGTAACCAGTCACCACCTGTTCCCACATAATTAATGGTAAAATGAAACTAGCATCTCCCATTCAGCAAAATGAGATTACACCCAGGAGGATCCGCTTAATCTTGCTTGGACAAGGTCACGTAATTACACCAGAGAAGTGTAAAATGACTTCAAAACCCTAAAAACTTACCAAGAGATGAGCAGAGATTGTGTTCAACACAACTGTCTCGGTAACTGATGTTGATTTGAGTATGATAAATTGGTGTACCAAATTAAGAAGGCTTAATTGTTTTTTTTTCCCCAAAGGCAAATCCTTATGAAATATTACGAGGCAGGCTCAACATAGATAATGTGAATTTAAAAGTTACTGCAGGCAGACAGGATATGCTTCTTATGTTGACTCAAGAGTTGAATAATTTACTTAGAGAAATGTAATCAGGTTATGCAAATAAAAGTGAGTGACTCCAAAGCACCACAATTGTTAGAATAAAAAAATTAAAAAAATTCAGAATAATGTGCCCAAAGCAATTATGTGCAATTGTGTAAAATAACTAATTAAACTAAATAATTTGCTAAGTTGATTAGGTTGTTTTGTTGTACCAATGAAAATACATTTAACCTTATCACATGCTTTATTAAGTACAGGGATATCTAATCTGCAGACCAATTTAAAACTCATCTTTATACTTTTCTAATGAAATCCTACCATTAGATCCATAGTGATTGCTCTAACACCTAGCTCTTAGGGGACGTATTATCTTATATCATGAGCATCCTACTTCTTCAGATATAATGGACAAAAATCAGGTGATGAACAGGGCAACAACAGGACAACAACAAAAGGAATTCTTCTCAATATTCTCAAGTGTCAGAAAATTAAAGTTACAAGCGTATCAAAGATATTCAAACAATATAACTGGGCAGCTATAGCCTGATAAACAATGTGCTCTCCAGTTCTTTAGTTCATCACTAAGATGAGTGAATTAGCTAAAAAAAAAAAAAAAAGTCTGCATTGTTACAAGTGATCTTCACACACGCGAGCTCCATGTAGAAACATTGTGGAGTGTAATAACTCCCAGTAGGTGGTAGTGAAAGAGGAGGCATTCCAGGAAAGTTGGTAGTTTAGCCGTCTGCTCGAGAGTAGGTCCTTTGACATTGATTAACTGAGACCAAACCCAAACCGACTGTTTATAGTTATGATCTCAGGCATATTAAGATCATATACAACCAGGTATCTTCATCCCAGCATAATACACTATCTACCACATCTTAAGACCGTGATAGGTCCGACACCTGCAAGCCTCAGTGCTATAATGTTGTGCAGCAATAATACAAAAAAAACGACATGGTTAAGAAGTTGCTGTGCAACATGATACCATATGATTTGCTTCTTAACATCTATATAATTGACTGCCAATGCTCTAATGCGCTACTGCCCTGCCCTGTCCTTAAGGTGACGCAAACACCAGGTTTTCAGCTAAGTCATAAATTAAGTTAATTTGTTAATTTTATGTTAATGAGATAAATCATAAAACTCTGGCATGTTTATGATCCTTGAGGACAGACTTGGACAGCTCTGCAGTAATGTATTACAAAGATAATCTACTCAAGCATTATGAACCGAGGCTGGAAATGTATTCTTTGGTGATTTCTTTATTTTTTTTTGTGTAGTAACTCATGATGTAATTAAATATGTTTATTTCATTTCAGCCATACAGTTCGATATATAAATGGTGGATGGTGTCCATCTCACACTACCCTATACCTCCAATATTTGTCTCTCTACCACCATACTGCTTTTGTGTCTTTCCCCTCATCTCTGTGTGTGTTTGTCTCTCTACCACCCCCCCCCCCTCCTTGTCCCTTGTCTGTCTCTTTCTACCTCATACATCATCGTCTCTCTCCCACCCCATGTATTTCTCTCCCTTATAACCCAAATGTATCCTTCTCTCACTCTCCCATATTACTTATTTCTGTCCACACTTAACCACCATGCTCCTACCTTGGATAGCCATGTGGGCTGCAGCAGGTTTGTGTGTGTGATAATTTCATAGCTCGGTCAACAGTGCCTTGCATTCACTCTGCTTAGTGATGAGTCAAAGCATCATGTTCTGACTCTCTAAATCATTAATCATGTGATGAGTTTGAGATAAGGCTGACTGAGGTCTGGGATGATCAAACAGACCTGCAGCTGCCCACACAACACCCAAAACAGGTTCTGACAAAGGTACTCCTTACATCATGGCATTGTCACGGTTCCACCATATTTCCCTGGCTCCTGTATTTGTATTCAGGTTTTGTGACTGTTTCCTCTTCAGCCTCTAGTGGGCGCTATTCTAGTGTTTCCATTCTTCTCCTGTTGTGTCAGCTGCCTTGTTTACCGGAGTCCAACCCTATTTAAATCTGTAGCTTATGGCAACCAGTGCCTTTACATTGCCTTCGTTGCTGCCTGTGATAGAGCATCTGAGCAGTTTACTAGCGAACTTGTGTTTTTCTATTTGATTTCCATTGCCGAATCCTGCTTGTCCTGACCGCTCCTGTTTGCTACCTGTCCGGAGCTAATTCTGCCTTGACTTCGTTGTTTGTTGCCAGCCTCGACCTTCGGTTGACTGACCATTCTGTTTGCCTGTCCCTTTTATACCTGTGCCATTGTTATTTTTGCCTCGGTTCCTGTGATCCTGTCTAATCTGGGGTTACACTTTGGTGTATTCATATCAACAGAGTGCAAAATCACCTGGGGGAATAAAACCTGTGGCTCAGCCTTAAGGTGGATTTCCTTCAGGCAGAAGAATACTGTTCTTTTACTATATACCCTTAGTAATACCCTGTGTGTACTCTGTAAACACCTTCCACTTCCTCTTAATTGTCACAGTTATCCAGGACCGTATCCTGCTCAGAGAGCTGCCAGTCCAGTCTCTGCATCCTGTCCTCAGCTGCCTGTCCTGTCCTGTCCTCGGCTACCTGTCCTGTCTCAGCTGCCAGTCTCCACTACCAGAGAATTCCATCCAGTCCATAGTTATGCATCATGGGATGCAGATAGTCCCCACACCATGCCCTGCAACGAGGCTCCTCCCTGGTCTGTTATCCCAGGTTGTGACAGGCGTTCAGAAACTGTGGGTGGATTTGCCCCTTTAATGGCGTACATGAAAACTGCATCTCTAATCAAGCTGAATACTTCCAGCGTTTTTAGGATTTTGAAATGTTGCTGAATAAAAGCTTAGATAAGCTATATAAAAAGTCAAAGAAAAACTATAAAGAATAGATTTGTTTCAAAGTAAGCCTAAGATCAGTAATATTTTCATTCTATCTACGTTGCAGAAGTCCTCTAGTATGTCTGATATAATCATTAAACACTTCCCTACATTCATCCTATGACCTACGACCACCCTTAACATCTTATGCTTTGAAGCATTTCACTGAGCTTTCCAAATTTTTAAAAACACAGCTCCATATTCTCAAGATCTGTCTTTAATCTCAGCTTTTAAAATGTTCCTGAAAATTCAAGTTTTCAAAGAAGCTTCCACTTCTTTCAAGTAACAGTTGAGCTATTTATCCCTTGATAGAAAATGTAACCATCTTCACCAGTAAAGGGTCAGATTCGTGTCCCAAATGCCCACAAGCAAAAGAGACTTAGACCTAACGTGGGAAGCACATGTCCCAAAACAAAAAAGGGAGAGCAGAAGCAAAATGAGTTTAAATCTGGTCAAGAGCAGACAGGGCTTACAAAAAACAGACAGAGCTATAGCTAAGCCCCACTTGTGGAACTCCTTATAGCAGGAGCACTGAAAGCAAGTGTCTTGTCTACCTAATCGTAAATATAAAAAAAAAAAAAACATTTTTTACCAGTAATTTTTTTATTTTTTTTATTATGAATGTAGCAAAAGTCATATAATAATTAATAAATACATTTCCTTTTTCACAAAACATATTAGGTCTATTCGTACAGCCTGTCAACATATTTTAGTTACAGGTGACGTTTATATTTAGGAGAAAGGCGGGACTATAATTAATTCTGTAAATGGTAAACGGCATCTGTCTTCTGTAGCATTAGACCCTTGCCTAGACAATACAAACAATTAAAACCTACAAACAGCAGCTGGTCCTGGGTATTCAGGACAGGGGGAGAGGTAGCTCCCATGAATGATTCCCAGGTAGCTCCCATGAATGATTCCCAGGTAGCTCCCATGAATGATTCCCAGGTAGCTCCCATGAATGATTCCCAGGTAGCTCCCATGAATGAATGATTCCCGAGCACAACGTATCATTGAGATTTCACTTTTTTCAAGTGCAGAATGGTTTTACACACATTTGAATATTTTTCAAAAAAAATGCATACATATATTTACAAGTAAGCTGTGGAGAACATATATATACAACTATATATAAGCAAGAACAAAATATTAATATTAGGCATTTGCAACATAAATAGAAGTGTATTCCTCATCATTCTGGATTAGAAGTATAAAAATCCAGTCCTTTTTGGACTTCTGGCACACACCAATAAAATGTGCTATGGTGATCAATGAGGCACAATGCCACTTATGTGTGAATAAATGTTATTTAGAGGAATGCTACCTTGTTGGCAGTATTTTGGACCTTTAGGAGAAATTGGTTATGGTCACTTCAGCAGCACACCTCATTGCTGATGCTGGTTTCGGGACGTGCTCCCCTATTTCTTGTTTCAATATATAATTATGTAGATTTGTGCATTTGAAACCTTACCAAGCTTCTGGGTGTAGCTTTTTTTGTAATTTCACAAATTATAGAGGCCTTTGAGATGGAGTTCCATACCCACCAGTATTTTGATATAGTAGTGGGCTAAGCATGAAGGTTGAAGCATGGTGGGAGTGACATCAGATGCCAGGAGGAGGACCAGGAATTTGAATTCATTTGAATTATTTATGAAAGATACGTTATCATATATATCATTTCTGTGCAACACCATTTTAATTTGTTAAACATGATATGACCATATGGTATGAATAAATCTCTAATTTCCTTGTGTTTAAAGTAGCTTTAAGAAACATTTGCAAATGTTGTTTGGGAGCTGGTATTTCTGTGTATTTGAAACAATGTGTGACACCCCTTTTAATCAGGACCCACTCTTTGATGTACAAGTGCGTTACGTGTATTGTATTATGTACTGTACTAAGCATAGTTTAAATCTTGCCACTTTATATTAAAAAACATCCGGAAATTGTTGGTTTAATTTTACAGAAATGGTATTAAAGCTCCAGTTATACTTCCTTGCACCATGGAAAAATACTTGCCTGTAGTTGCTGAAAAGAATATATTCTCAATTTGAATCAAGTAATGGAACATTTAATATATATATATATATATATATATATATATATATATATATATATATATATTGGAAGGTTACAAACTTATCTTCCAAAACATCACAAACAACTTGTACTTTACCTTTTGGTTCTCTTGTAAAAGCAATAACATTGATCAACTTGTCCAAACACCAGGTAATGAAAGGTAGATCCTGGCTGGCAGACAGCATGCAGATTCGTATTCATGTTGTACTGTAGGGAATCACAATATGCAAGTATAGTTTCTATCTCATTATTTGATGTATCTCCACTTTCATTTTCTTGGCTTATAATAAATTGTCCTTCAGTTTTAACCTCCCCAATATTAGTTTAATTCAATGCAGATTTGAATGTGATAGAATAGATCCTGCCTGCTATCACCTATATTTCTTGGAAGATGTATCAGTTGTAAAATGACACACACTGTGTGACCTATTATAGTCCTGCGAAAAAATAACAAATAAAAGTTACAACATATGTGAACCCTTTTGGTAAAAGACATTAAACAGGGAATTGGAGACTCTCAGTGTGTATGGAGCTATGCTGCAATTTTACATACAGCAATCACATTTCATATGGATGAATTATTCTATAATCTTGATCCCCAGGGAGGCTATGAGAAGGCTCTATGTGAGTTGGCACATGGTGAATATTTCATGTTTTATATACATTACATAAATAGATACAGCAATATGAGAACATGATTAATACATTTTAGATGCAAAGATACTTTTAAACGTTGCTTTTTTATGCAAATCACAATAAAACAGGATAAAATGTTATTTTCTGAACACTGATATACATATGACAAGATCTGGCTCCCAGGGACCCAATATTATGAAACACATATCTCACCTAACCTGTCGTAAACAAACATTTATTTATTCATATTTACTCTCTGATCCCTCATTCATTTGTCCTCCACTGACCACGGTAAGTTAGTTAGTGAAAACATAGGGAATAATGTAAACATCAAAATGGGAACATGAATAGTACCAGTCAAGTGCAAAGTAATAATGTTTTCAAACACTTATTAGTCCTATGCAATTAAGCAAGTATTCCATTCTTGCACATTGATCACCTGAACAACATCAATGGATGCTCAGGGTCCCATGTTTTCTGAACCCTGTTCCTGACACTTTCAGGCCTCATTCCAGTGCTTGAGTAATGTAGTGGTGTCTTACGACAAGCTCTCTTAAATAAACCCTTTCTGGAAACTATAGAATTTAGAGCCACAGACCATGATTTGTATTCTCTTGTTGGACCTCCAGCTTGATACCCTGCCCTTGAACCAGATTTTGCCGTTTGACTCATCCCTGTTTACCTGTATGGTGAGTGTAACATTACCATGCTGATACTATTGCTACTGTTTCACTGTCTGCTGAGAGGATGCACACATTCACTAGTTGATTGGCTAGCAGACTAACTTCTCAGCTTGTCTAACTGAATCTGGGCATACTGCCAAATAACTCAAACAGTGTTACAACTCAACCTAACAGAATCCTGTGTCTCCTGATCAGTAAAACGTAATCATCAATATTACAGTTGTGCTTCTTTGTTAACGCTTTTAGTGGTTTTGGCTTTTTGGCTTTTATTCCCTGTTTTTTGCTTCTCGGCTCCCTATTTATTAACTACTTTGCACATTAGGATCTGCTCTGCCATCCTCAAAGACAAGACCCAAATGATCAAGGGGACAGCATACCACCTCCTGTTAACAGCAGAGCTCCATGGGGATCCTGAGTCCCCCTCTGTCAGATGAGTCACTTTCAATTTGACAGGCTAAATATAAACAACACTCAAAGTAAGTAAGTGGCAGTTACATGTACACGAATCGCTGAATACCCAAACTTTTGGGTTTGGCCATGCAATGCAGATGTCACCAGAGACATCGCCGGATTTATAAAATATCCAGCAGAGACCCACAAGGACCTTGAACTGGTTTCTGCTTCGGTGTCCTTTGGGCCTGATCCCACTGTGAACACAAAAACATTCTTCTGGTGTTCGGGACAAAAACACTGTGGACTTTATTCATAAAAGAGCTAGTTGCAGGGAATTGAGAAGATCATTTAAAACTTAAGGCCGATGTTGAAAAACATCTGAATAAAGCATTATAAGCAAAGTGTCCACACAAGGAGACCAGTGTCCACAGCAAAGTGTATAAAGGCCCATTGACTATTGATGAATTTTTCTGTCACAAAGGCCAGTACATTTTCCTAAAGTGCCTAACCCTGGTGCAACTACAGGTGGAATCTAGGGGGATACTTACTCAAACTGAATTGACAGGTGAAATGCAAATGAGTTGCAAATATAGGTAAGTTGGATACTTTTTTTCCATTTTTTACTAAGATATCCATACCTAATTTTCGCAGTCTCTTGAGACTGGCAATGCTATCTTAGTGTTTGTATTGAACAAGAAAATAATTAATATGTAGCACAGAATGTAAAATTTTCTGTAAAATATATAAACATTTCTGCATTATTCATGTATTTTTCAAAATTAGCATTTCTCTACAAGCGATATTTTTTGAAGAAAAAAAAAAAAAGCCCTCTACATAAGATCCGTTTTAAAACATACTTTTGTAAAAACTGAAACGAAGTTATAATAAATTCTATTATTTTACCTCAAAGTCAAGTAAAGAAGCACAATCATATTATATATCTGTGTTTGCATACAGTATCCTTCAGCAAGTTTGAAATATATTCCGAAGTCCTAGGAGCAGAAGCAAAGCTATTAGATTAGTGTGAGATATTAGTATGCTCCATTTTCATTGATTTGCTAAAGAATACTTGTACTCGGTTATATGAAAGTTGTTCCTAACTTAAAGTACAGATTTACATATCAAGAGTTAGTTCATAGAGTGGAGCTGTATCTGAGAGAAATAATTAAACTATGAATAGTAAAACAATGTATTTGTGCATGGTATGCCCTAATTACCCCTATGTACAACCTTGTATTTTACAATGTTGTGGTAAAACGGTATATGAGCAAATGTTATTTAGGTTAATTATTGGAACAAGGCCATGAACTGGAATGCTTTAAAAAAAAAATTCACTTATTTATGGTACCACAATGTAGTTTGAATTCTGTATCCTTTAAATTATCTCTACATAATTTATATGCCTTAATGATCCAGATTACGATACTTTTGGAAACTAGAGAGACTTTTTTTTTTACTTGGAAACGTTGAACATCTCGTCAGATAATAACCATTCAGCCCATCTAGTCTGCTCAATTTTTGACCAAAAACAAAAAAATATGAATACATTTTTATTAGTAAACTTGAGGAAAACGGAATGGAGAGTGACCAGACAGACAGCAGGAGATGTATCCTTGTTTATTGTGAATAGCAAGTGACTGGCATAACACGAGTGCCACAACTCACAGAGAGATCCGCCTTACGAGTTTCGTGCTGGCTGGCACTTGATGATAGGCTATCTTCTGCTGCGTTGTCTGGTCACTCCGCATTCCGTTTTTCCTCAAGTTTGCTATTTTATGGGCAGGGGTTGCCCAGTGTCGAGTGAAGCATCCAGGAGCCGGCAATCACAAAGCCGTTTGGCCACAAACACATTTATTATATAACCGAGGGATCAGTGAGACCTGAACACAGCCTTTTCAGTTAATACACTTTTATTAGTCCCTGGCCTTATCTTATATCTAGGATAGCCTTATGTCTATCCTATGCATAATTAAACTCCTTCACTGTATTTACAAAAAACACTTTTGCTGGGAGGCTATTCCATGAAACCACTACCCTCTCAGTAAAGTAATACTTCCTGATATTAAATCTTTGCCCCTCTCATTTAAGACTATGTCCTCTAGTTGTTGTAGTTTTTCTTCTTTTAAATATACTCTCCTCCTTTACTGTGTTTATTGCCTTTATGTATTTAAATGTTTCTATCATTTCCCCTCTGTTGTGTCCATCTTCCAAACTACATCTATGGGATAAAAGTGGCAGAAATATAATTTATTTTTGTTTGGTTGCAATCTATGTGTTCAATAAATATGTGTGGTTAGATTAAAATGATTTACAACCTATTTACGACCTAATTAATAATGTAACTATGAAAATGAATCTTGTGAATTATCTTGATTTTGCCTAAAGATGGGTACCTTTAGATTGATACCTTGGTCAATGGCCAAAGAAGGAGCCAGTATACTCACACGTATCCCACACTGCTTTTTCAGCCACTGTCGCGGCGTCTTGCCCCCTACAAATAATGTATCAAGTTGCATCCTGGCCAGCCCACAGTGAGACCCTTAATGTGTTTCTCGCCATCAGCAGCATCCAGATAAATGGGTGAGATCTCTCCATTTAAAAGCATAACGTGTTTAACTGAGCTTTATTCCCTGGACTGAACTTTATATTCTATACAAGGAATCTTTCTATTACTTGCAAGAGGCATGTTAGGAACTTTGTGTTTTTTATATACATGTGGTTTCATTACATTGATAAGTTACCTACACTGGTGATTGATAGCTCACACCTAGATATTTTGTCACTGTATTTTGCATTTTTGTATTTTAAGGAGTCTATATCTTGTATTGCATATGAATCCATTATTGTACCTTTTTTAATGGTTTTATATTTGTGTTTCCCTTTTTTTGATTCTAGAGGGTAAGCACTAAATCCATAGGATCTGGCTGCCCAAACCTCCTCAACAGAATGTAGCTGAAAGGCAGCTTGAAATCAGGGCAAATTGATGCTTTCATGCTAAAACCGACCATATTGAGTTGCCTAACTCTGGAATTCTGCGAAATTTGGGTTTATGCAGCAATTTAGCCAAACTTTGGGCCAGCACCAAGTATATTGGGTCCACCCTTAGGAACTCCCTGACACTAACTTACTTGACTAATTATCATTAGACATTCCTTTTCAGGTCAAGCTAGTCCTGCTTTCTTATGTCATATTCTATCTATACATTCTAACCTATAATCCACACATGCCACAAAAACTAGGAATCCACCAATGCTACAACATTTACTTTTTATGTTTAACACAAATTCAAGGAGTGTATTACTACTATGTTATTATTTCTTACTGTTCACGTAAGCATTCACATAATCATTCACATCCCAACCTTGATGGCCAACAGTCCTATTTTTAAACATTAGCATTTGCGTACACATTCAAATTCTCATTAGCATCGCCAATCACAAATACTTTCCTACACCCTGAGATTACACCTTTAAAAAATGTTCCTATTTTCCCTTATTCAAAAACGGCACAAATATGCTGTGAGGAAACAAGCCACCATTTTCTAGATTTCGAGATTTGGCAGGCACAAAACTCTGAAGGGAACACATCCGGTTATGTCTAAAGGTCAGATAGGGGGCAAACATTCTAAAAAAAATGGTTCAGTCACCATGGAAACCAATGAAATGTTGCTGCTGGTTAGATCACTTTTAGATACTTGTCCCAGAAATTACTAATTGTACATAACCCCGGTGATCTTCATGCAAAGAGACGATTGTAAGAGAATCGACACAAATAGGAGAGAAATCTCTGAAGTCAAAATCCTGAGCAGATTTGAGGATATATATATATATATATATATATATATATATATATATATATATATATATACACCCAGTATATATACACACATACAGTGGTTCAGCTATTTGTATCAGTGATATGTTGTTGCTTCAGGGCTATAGCAATTTAAATGCTGATAATGTATACATGTAATGTGTTTTCTGTTTTGAGCAAACCATGTACAAATAAGATCTCCGTGATATAATAGAAACATAACCTACAATATAATGTATGTCATCCATTAGGAGCATAGCGAGGTAAATGAAATTCCTCCACAGGGAATCAAATTCCTGTGCAAATTGCTGCCCCTGTATCATTATTATCACTTCCATACACCTGGGTATCACTGCTCTGTTTCTTTAAACATAAAGCAGTGCATATTAACCCATTTATAACTATTGAAGCTGTAGAACACCTGAGCCAAAGAAACCTGTGTGCTAGACTGAGAACTTTGTCAATATAAGGCTTTTTTTGCCGGAGTTTGAAACCAATGGACTAAGGGCTCACCATAAACCTAAAAATATTAGTGAGAATTGTGTGATAGCATTTGTTAACGTAAAAAAAATAAAAAATGAAAATTGGGACCTGATCAAACTGCTTTAAAGTAAATTTTAACGTAGCTTCTAACAATATGACTAATACATCAATGGATTGCTTCTCAGTAACTCTATGATATAACCCTTCCTAAACATTATGATGAAATACTACATTCTACACAGCACTAAACATAGGGCCATGTTTATCAAGGCAAAACTGGTGCTATTTCAGGAAAAAGTGATGAAATAGTAGTAGTAACCATGGAAACCAATGGTTTATTATGGCTGTTTGCTCTAGATTTAGCACCTTTTTTTAAAAATAGCTCATTTTGTTGCCTAAATAAATCTGCCCTTTAGTGTTTAAAAGTAGTCAGTAGATCTGTACTTTTTAAATAGTCCACCTAAATATTGTTTATATTCTGAATGTAGAGAATAAAAAATGATAACAAATAATATATACATGTTTGAAATAGGTTTGGTGTCCTCCTTTTTAGGACATTACAAGTCACATGATTTGCAAAGTAGCTGCATTTCAATGGGAAATATGTAATTTGCATATCAAGCTACAAGATGATGTCACATGCATGAGACCACACAATACTTCACCATGCATAATATCATGTTCTACATAATAAAATATTAAATGGTCTTGGTTCATTCATCAAAAATGCAACACCAATCGATTTATCACTTACATAGTTACTTTAAAAAACTTTTATATTTTAAACTGCAATATACTACAAGAAATAAGTGTGTAGGTGACTCGGTCAATTAATGAAAATATTCTAGAGTTATGTTCAATGCCCATGTTGCAGGTTTAATTCCTGGCAGGTCTAGTTCAGCACTTCATCCTTCTCACATTGATAAAAGCAATACTCTCCAGTAGTTGTAGTTGTATCGAAAGAAAATAACAGAGATCTCAATGGATCATTCCTGGCCATTTATAGGACTTTGCGACAGACAATTTAATGATGTTCTATGGACCTTCACAGGCCTTTCCACGCACACTGGTGTCCTTGTATGGGCACTTTGCTTATGCGTGATCCACGATCAGATGTTAGAGTTCTTTCCTACATTCTTGGTTGAATAACCAATTACCTCAGAATATCAGTTCTGGGGTCCCTAACACAGTCACATTTTTATGAACCCCTTACACAATGAAGTTGCTCCATCTTTGAATTGAAAAGGTATAAAGTACATATATAAAAAGACATTCCCATGACATTCAGAACCAAATATTCATTATGTAGCCATATTCATTATCCGCCATGATAACGCAACATAAATCAAACATACAGCATACAATAAAATAACTTTTTTCCCCCTCATTGTAGATAATGTAACTTCACTTTTCAGAAGTATGGATATTTCATCAACCTCCATCTAACAGCTCTGCATGTGGTAACAGCATTCGACAGTATAGGCCACATACCTGCTGTCTTCATTTTCTCGCTTCAAAGGGAAAGACCTCTACAGATTGTTATTGCCACTTACAGACCTTCATGCATAATAAAACAAATAAAGTTTCACCTTTAGCAGGGGAGTGAAAGAGCTGTGCTCATCTCTAGGTCCTAATTCGTAATTCATTAGGATTATTACTCCATTTAATTGCTTTGTGATGGCTATGGCTTTTGGAGGAATGTTCTATGTGTTCTTTTTGGAATGTGCTGACTATCGGCTGGTGTTCTCATCCCTTTCTACGTAAAACTCCTATTCGTGCCAGTTTAATGCAATAGAGGTCGTACTTCAAGTATTTAAAAAAAAAAAAACAGTTCTTTAAATTCTCTTGGGTGAAGCTGCAAATTGAATTTTCAACAAGCTTTCAAACAGCTTAGAGTGTGTTTTAAGTCTCTATTTGTTGTCTGCAAATGTAACAGTGAAACATTCAACTTCTAAAGAAAATGACAAATGTGCAGGGTTTTTTTTAATAGTTCAGCATAGCTCCAGGAATTGGTAATTGTGTTTCATTTCTTCATCTTCTCTAGTTTTTGTGTGTTTTTTTGAAAGAAAAACATCAAAACATTGAATTTCAGACAATTCTTTTACTTTAAATATTTTAAAGTGCTTTTTCATAAATACTTTTATGAAGATGTTTTCTAGATTTTATGGGCAGATATTAATTTTTTTTCTTGGATATGTTATTTGCGTTTATCACCATATTCTCTCTCCAAATAGTCATGCGCATTGTTGAAGGCACAGTCCTTATGCAGATGTATTGTACCATTCTTGTCCGATGGGCCTTCATGCATCCATAAGATAAAAGAAGTATTGATACAGTAAAGAAGAGTTCATCTAAAGTTATTTAGTTTCTCAGTATCACAAAACCAGAGAACTTTTCTTTTAGCAGTATTTGTCTTCAATATTGAGTATGAACTGGTTTTCATATATACAACTGAGCAGATATTGTACTGGCCTAAAACACAATTTTGTTTAGGGAACCTACAAGCTCAAACCGGATAAGATTAGGGCAGTGAAACTTTTTTTTAATCATGAGTGCCCATTGTAGTGCAGGATACCAACTTAAAGTTCTCAAAGTATTGTATAGCACATTTGTTCCTATACACTCTATCTACATGCACCAAAATGTGTGTAGTGCAGTTTATATTACAAGCACTGGTATACATATACATATACCTTTATCATTAACCAAACAACTGAATAACTAGATTCAACCTGTGCTATAGCTTATTGGCCAATCATCTGTTTATGTTCAGTGGTTACCATTTGATATTCTTTATTTATTGTTCTTATTTTTCTTGTATTTTTTAATTATTATTAATGTTTTCTTTGCATTATTGTTATTTTCCTTCTTTTGATTTAACTAATTCATTTATTTTCTTCTATGGTATTCTATTTATCCTACCTATATCTACATATTTTCTTTTATATGTCCTATAGTGATTACATTTATTTATTTTAATTTTTTTAACCATTTTTAGGATTGTGTCTTTTGGGATTATTTTTGTTGCCAGATTTTATCATATCTACCTCCATTCTTGCCTACTTAACGTGCTGTTATTTTGACTGAATCTCTATTTGAACTATGTACTTAAGGGATTTCTTATCAGGCTATTATTGGTAGGTGTTTTTTGTGTTTTCGATTGACTCGGGGTGCTCTAATTTAGGCTTAGTGTCCCTATGTGCAGTGGGCATGAGTGATTGTCCTTATATAATGATACTAAACCTTACACCCTTAGAGTCTCAGTGAAACCCGGTGATTGTGTTTAGTCTTTTTTCCTACAGCTGATGTTTGAGGCTCAGAAAACAAGGTAAGCATACTCATCCATAGTAAAAACAGTCACGGACATATTATATAATAATTGTTGCAAATGTGGCTTTTACTCATTTTGTACCCAAGGCCTGTCCTCAAATGCTAAATTCATTTTGGTGTCTAAACCAGTGGCAGATGCTCCATATGTGCTAGGTGTGCACCGAACACCTAGCACGGAGCACCCGCGCTGTGTATTTCTGGGGCTTGTGTGCTCCGAACAGAGAGCACACAAACCCCATAAATGCATCCGAAAAGTGACGCCAGCAACGAATTTTCGTATACTTTTCGTGCTTTTCGAATTGGCAACAGAGTGAGTGACTCTGTTACCTAATTGGTAGCTGGCGTCGCCTTTCGGATGTAACTCGTGTATTTCCAGGGGTTTGTGTGCTGGCTGTTCTCCCGGAAATACACAAGAGACCTCGTGCCTCTGAGTGACAGGCGTGCTGCAGACTGGCATGATACACCCCTGGTCTAAACCTCCTTGTAACTTAAGCCTCTGTGTTATAAGGAGCATAATCAAGGCTCAAACATTCATTTGGTGAAGGAAACCAAAAACAACTTTAAAAACAGTGCAAGATGTAAATGTATACACATACTTCGAGGCTGCCTGACAGACTGAATGGCATGTGACAGTTTAGGTACCATCTATTTAAAACAGACTGCAATATAGATTATCTGAATGAAATATGAAGAAGTTTGGACCTCACATACACCCTTACAAATGATTTCTCTTTGTGATTGCAACAACTATATATTGATGATAGAACATGTGCTGGTATTAAGTTGTTGGGATTTAAGAACATATACGGGACTAGATTTATATTTACCAATAATTTGGCATATGTACTACCAGCAATGGCTTTTTTTTGTAATACATGGCCTAAATCTCCCATAATACTCTGTCAATTAAGAGGCTAGCAGGGGAGTATGGGAATAGTAACCCTCAACAGCTGGAGGGCTACCGTTTGACACCCCTAGTCTTGAGAGACCCTGTCAGATGCTTGATAGCATGGGTATATAAAAATCTCAGCAGATTTATATTGAATTTTATGAGGAGTTTAAATAATCAGGATATACAATAAAACCCATCTTCTGATTCTAAAAATGTTCCGTTCACCACTGCACAGGTTGTAATACAGGTAATTAAACTATAATGCTGCTAGTTAAACATCTGATATAAAAATATTGTAGTTGCTTCATTACTTGTTTTCGTGAAACAGTTTCCAGACAAAATTTATCATCTAGAATACAGTCTCGGTCAGGTATTAATAATATCGCAATATAAAAAGCTGAAAGTGTAGTAAAATGAATCAGTCCGTTTCTGGAATTAACATGTGCAATCTCCACACATCCATGCTTTTATGGGTAAATTATATTCAAAAACTACATCTGTAATTACTATTATTAAATAAAAACGGTATTGAATCTGTACATTTAGTGGTGGAGTATTTGAGGGAAGTTTGTTTGTTACTTTTGAGTAGCAGCAGCCATCTTTCCCTGCTTTCCACAGTTAGCAGTTGCCATCTTTTGTCCACGTTCTGTTTGCTGTGTGTAATGTAAGGCTGACAGTAACTGACACATTAGGAGTTATGTAGAAAGAGCAATTCCGGGGTAAAGAGTTCCTACTAATTTCCCCCCTTAGATTATGTTGCCTAGCATTGCTCCAATTTTCTCAACCAATGCTTCTTCTACTTAAATAGATACAGAAAATATTAGCAGCATTTTTTTTACAGAAAGCTAAGATACAGAACCGTTCAGTACAATGTGTACAAATGTATCAATTGTGTTCAGAGGGATCCATTCACCAAACAGTAGACTATGATGATCAGACAAAAGAATAGCAAGTCTGCCCAAAACAGCTCCATTCTACAACTTTATACAACGAGCATACCTTTCCAACTCAGCTACTAATGCTGCATGTTTGTTATTCACTTGTCAGTTCCCCACAGCTCACTGTTTAGGGAATTATATGAGTCCCTCTTTTAATGCTTCAGAAATAAATTCTCGAGGCCTCGTCCAATGTATGGGCTGCAACATGGCACTCCAGCAGCATACTTCCAAAATGTACCTACTTAGGAGGGACAGTCTCTATTTTGCACCCCAAACCCCCATGTCTCTCCTTTTCATCGTCCCTATCTTTTGGGAGCTCCGAATTATTGGTTTCTATTGTATCTGCAGTAAATGTGTTTAATTTCTGTAAATAAAATACTTGTTCTAAACGATTTGCAAAATGACCTAGTAAATGGTTACCAATTGGCCATAAAGTTGCTAAAAAAAGTTCTGGAAAATATAAAATAAATGTGTCCCTCTTTGGGCATTTGAAATGTTGGGAGGTTTTGAGCAGTAAACAAGAAAGTTTTACATGGATTCCTTTTTGAGTTGGCTCTAATTTATGTCTACACTGCATTTTTTAATTAATTTGTAAGGATACAATATGTGTGGGTACTGATATCTCTGCTCCCAATAGATACCCAATGTAGGAAATGATGGAGATAATGAGTCTGCAAATTATTGGCACATGCAGATACATGACTTGTAGGTATGACATTCTACATTTTTGCCTTCAAGCATTTAACCAAAATGTATTTATTCAAGAAAGGAAACATAAAAAAGTAATGTCCCCGTTCATCTTACATTCTATGTAATGGGGAAAAAAATACTTTGTTTATTGTTCTTTTTAGGTTATAAACAAATGAATTAATTCATTTTGTGTTAGGCTTTGTATTCATAACATTGTCTTCCCATTATCCATTAAAATAGAAAAGAGTATGTTCTTGAATTATTAATAATATTTACAAAAGTCCCTTTTTTAACAATTATTAATGTGTATAATATAACGCTATATTTGCATTCCCATTTTGAATAATATGTCTCATTAATTAAAAAAATGTTATTAATAAGTATAATAGTGTACATCACAATACAGCAAACTGGTAACCTTAATCATTATACAAGGGGCAACACACACACACACACACACACACACACACATATAAATATATATATCACTGCAATCTTCATTAAAATTTCTTTATTAAGGAAGAGGAATTCTTTTCATCTCATGGTGACTAATGGATGCTTATCAACCCTGCAATATAATGTTGATTCTCCAACTGTCACCCTTTGTTTTTGCATTTTATATTTTTTTTAATCAGGCCTTTTTTTTTTTATAAAGGTCAATGGTGAGCTAATGTTCTAAATTATAGTTATCCTCAGGAACATGTTATTCATTTTCAAGGCATTATTTTATTTATTTTTAGAATTTTGGTTTTATGGTTTATAGTTAGCCTCTCTTTTGTTTAGATATTGTTCCCTTAATACTGTGAATTGAGGAATTATAACTCCCGAGGCAAATACAGGTTGCAGCTCAAGAAGTATCCCCAGACTTAAGCTGTTTCTACCACTTGGCACCCCAACATTTAAATTAACTTTGGCCTAAAGTATGTCATTTCTGTATCAATTCCCTGGATTCCCTGTTTCATGAACAATGCCCTAAGTCTTCAGTTCATAATCTGCCCATATATTGTCGTTTGTAGCTTCTCTGCAGGACCATATCCACCTCCTCAGATGAACGGAATTTGCAGTACATTTGCCTACATCATAAGCATGTGCAAACCCACTATATCTGCCCTTCAACAGTTCTACAGGGTTGCATGGGAATGTGCACAGTGCTTACCCAATAATTATCAATCAGTGGGAGCATTTCGCATGTATACTAAATTTGCATACAGTTATACTTAAGAAATTGTAGACAAATGCCAAAGGGTGGCATAAAGGCAGAAAAACTACTTTTACACATTTACTAGAGAGCAAGGACATCTGGATTATTTTAATTCCAGATAGTCTATGTTTTTATTTTAGTAAATAATAGGTCAGAGTAGGACTGCCTCATCCAATGGCCAATGCAGGGTCACCATTATAGAGAGCCCACAGCCACTTCAGCTCCTCCCAATGGGAGAGGTAGGGAGACAAGCATGTTAGGGAACTCGGATATTTTTTTGAGGAAAAAAGCTTCTGAAAAGGTAATAGACAAGCATTTCATAATAGGGGCACCTTTCTTCCTCCATTGTCCGTTCTGCAACTATCCCACATTCTACACTATTATATGATGCTGCTGCATACTGTGACTAGTATGATTAGTCAATGCTATGATAACTGGCACTACAAATCACATGCATTATAAGGACACCCTCTACACATTTTAACTTTGTGACTAAGGCATGTTCTTATTTCTCCAGGTCAGTCTTGCAGTCAAACTCCACCAACTTAGAAATTATTTTACATTTTTCTTTACCCTCTTTTATATAAAGTGTAACATCTGAAGTACTGCATTACATTCCCAGAACAATAGATTAAACTGATTCGTGCCAACCTGTCCCATCCATCAAGGTAATAAAGAGCTCTATTAAGATCTCGGCTATTCTTGGAATTATTACAGCTCTGTAGAGTGTTTTCTACAGGTATGCATAAACTCAGATTACAAAACACATTGTGCACGCTTTTTGTCTAGAATCAGAAAGTCCTAGATTAAAAATCTATGGCTCATTAAGCATAAGAGGAGGAGTGCGGGATTTCTGAAGAAATATTACATTCTGCCAGTATTGCTTTGTCCCAGTATGAAGCCTTATCTGTAAAACTTGCACACAATTACTTTTTAATGATTTTGCATTGGCTCATTAGGCGTGCAGCCAGTAGTGAGACTTTTAAGTGTAATCATACCGACATGCCGAGGATCCAAATATTGAGCATTAAGGAACAAGATATTGAACCTTGTGGGTTTTATATAAATCGGATTATGTACAGGGTAATATAATCACACATTCTTTATGGAGGTTCTCTGCCCATTAGAGTTTATGAGTAAGAACTGGAAAAAAAATGTAATAAATGTGCATTTATGAATACTGTCATTCTTTCATACTGTATACATTGTAATTTGGAATACCTTAACGAGTTATTGTTTAAAATAGAGGGCAGGGCTGATTTGGCCAGGGGGAAGGGGGGGATGGGGTCAAAGGCAATTTTTGGGCGCATAGAGCATAATCAACCTCATCAGTGAGAGATCCAGATAGACTCGTAAGACAAATATTTTTCAAACTTAAGGTTCAGTGATTGACAGGCAGAAATGACCATTAGATATATACAGAGCTATGGTTGGGCCCCAATGTGTTTTTATCCAGTTTCCAGTGGCTTTGTATCACCCCTTCTCTACCACAGATCCATGTATATAAGCGGAGAAAGCACAGGACACTGCATGCATCTGCTGAAAGTCAGCATATGAAGTCTATTTAACTTTGCAGCTATTTATCCTAGCCATCCTAACCACAGCCTCATCTGAGGAGGACCTTGTCAAACATCTGATGTATATTATGCACTCACTCGTTGAAATTCCCAACACACCTCTCATCCTCCTTCCTTCCAATCTCCTGTATTGTCCCAGAATGGAGGTTGAGCCCAGAATGCAGAGAAATAGAGCTATAAGAAGAGTAAAGAAAGGTACTCACAGTGGACAGGTAGCAGATAAACAAAATATTGGATACAATTCAAGGTCACAAAGGCAGCAGGCAGAGGGTTAAACAGGTACAATCCGAGGTCACAAAGGCAGGTAGCAGACAAAGGGTAAGTCAAGCAGGCAAAGGGATTTGATAAACAGTTAATTTTTTTTCTACTCAAGCAAATCCATCTCCCCTTTTTGTTTGAATGCTTCGATTTGCGCCTATAGTTTGATTTGCACCTATAGGTAGCATTCACATGGTATCCTGTGCCATGTAGAGCAGAAACATCTTCTGGTCTTGGTTAAATTGTGCTACAATCATCCCTTGCTTTACATAGGAGAGGAGGTTATGTATATTTATTTCCAAACATACTGTACCATGGATATTATCTACACTGAGAAAGAATATGCGACAGTCCGAAGAGTAAGATGCTGGTGATCTGAGGTGAGGTTAACTGTTCCTAACTATGCATTGTTCAAGTCTGGTCTAGTCTCCTGCGACAAAAGCTCAACTGCACCTGCATAACATGTACTTAAATCTTGAAATATTAAAGAAATGTTGTTCTACACTCACTTGCAACTCTTTCTTAATGAATGGCTATCTCCCGGTGTGAATCTTGTTTTCCACAAACTCATGAAGAACTAGACAGGTCCACTTTAAGGCTTTGGTGGGTCTTGGACAAAGTCTCCAACCCATTTATTTTCTAATGTTACAAAAAAAATGAAAGTGGTGCAAAAACAAAATATTTATTTTATGGCATAAGAACTTGCATGGGCCATATCTGTCTCCAAACAGCTTGCCAGTGCCATACTTGTCCCCAAATAGATTACCCGGACATATCTGTGCCCAAACAGCTTGCCCCTGCCACCCTTGGTTCGTCCATGCCACCCCAGTTTGTCTCACCTAACTTTTCTGCACCTCACATTTTGTGAATAGCTCTCATATTGTTTCTAGTTTTTGTAAATGATATGTATGTGTCTGTATAATGTGTCTTAATAGAGGTTTTTTCCAGCAGTCTGTTACTGCGCATCACCGGCAATTTACCTTTACTATGATGTACTAGAGTTCCTCTTACTAATTTAAGGTTAAATTAAGGTGTCAGTTGCAGCTTTAAGTAAAAGGTAGTATTAGAAGATCATTAGTGCTGACACTTGTCAGGGTAAATAAATAACTGGTGAGGAAATGAGCAGGTATTACATTAATTACGCTAGGTTAACTCTGTTGCAGAGCAGTTACTCAGTCTTAAGGTGCCTGTTTTTATCGAGTGCTGCATAACATCCAAATTTTAAAAAATGTGGAAAATCCAGGCCTGATTACCTGTACATTGTTGGTTACTTCTCTGTATGACCAAATATGTTTCCTTATAGTCATTTTTTACTATGTTCTCTCCTTATATCTGCAAAAATGCTAATATGCCCTCTCATCTCTCATCTTGACTATGGTAAACCTCTTTTGATTGGCTTTACTGTGATATCATGCTGTCCCATATAAAGTACCGGTATTCAAAATGTTGTTAATAGGATTATCTTTCATACTCAGTGTCCTGGGTACTAACATACTTGGCACATTTCAGCATTGTCTGCTTTGCAACAAATATTACCCAAAGTGGCCTCTTCATTCTTCATTTTATTCTTTACTCCATCAACTCTTCCCACTCATACCTGCAATGCCCCACTGCAGCTGTCCCCTTGATTCTGTAACTCACTTCTGCAAAATATTAAGCAATCTCTATGTCTCCCAATTATTTAAAGTCCAGCAAAACTTGTAAAAAAAAACATTGACCTTGCCTATCCAGCTGGCATAATTGCCCCCAGTGTACATCATGCTGCCATCTTCTGTCCCTACTTTTTTCAACACTTTACCTGTCTCTCTACCATATACACCTGTCTATCTCTGTTCACCTAACCTAGTTTATAACTCCCCTTTAGACTCTAAACCAAATCTACATATATTGTTGGTGCTACATAAACACTTATTCATATAATGTTACAAATGTAATGATCTATGTACATATGCTATTTTCAAATTAACTTAGACAGCAGTTTAATAGAGTAGATTTAGACTGGTTTGTAACACCTCAGTGCTTCTGATCTTATTATTTATAAAAACCTCAGTATATTCTGTCAGTGTTGAAATTCATGGGTAAATTATAAACAGAATGGAACAGATATAAAATCATTTCAAATGAATGGCAAGATAAAGCTGGGGAATAAATTTACTATTTACAACTTATTTTTTATAATGGTCAATTTCAGTTTTAGGCCACAGTTTACAATGGTTCAATCATTTTTCTGTTTGAAATAATTAATAAGATATATACTGTTATTGCAAAAATAATGCCTGGTATATAACCCACCTCATTTTCCTTTAAAAGGTTTTCTGTTCCTAAGAGAGCAAAACTGAGTTTTTAAAGCTAATTATTCACCACAGCAGACGTATCTCAACTCTCCAGCATTTTAAGAAACTAAAATGAAGCATTTCTGCTATTTTGTTGTTTTTTTGTGTCCATAGTATACAAAGTGCACACATATCCTCCATTGGTGCCTTATTCACTTCAATGGAAGCCTATTTCATAATGTATCCAGAGTGTCCATGGTGTACATACAAGTGTGTGTGAGTATATATACATCACCGAGTGTGTGTGAGTATATATACATCAACGAGTGTATGTGAGTATATATACATCAACGAGTGTGTGTGAGTATATATACATCACCGAGTGTGTGTGAGTATATATACATCACCGAGTGTGTGTGAGTATTTATACATCAACGAGTGTGTGTGAGTATATATACATCAACGAGTGTATGTGAGTATATATACATCAACGAGTGTGTGTGAGTATATATACATCACCGAGTGTGTGTGAGTATATATACATCACCGAGTGTGTGTGAGTATATATACATCACCGAGTGTGTGTGAGTATATATACATCAACGAGTGTGTGTGAGTATATATACATCACCGAGTGTGTGTGAGTATATATACATCAACGAGTGTGTGTGAGTATATATACATCACCGAGTGTGTGTGAGTATATATACATCAACGAGTGTGTGTGAGTATATATACATCAACGAGTGTGTGTGAGTATATATACATCAACGATTGAATGTGTTATATATCATCTAATGCGATCTGCTAAGGATGTCACTTAATGTCTAAAAATATCACTGTTTGGCCCTGTTCCTTTTTTTTTGGGGGGGGGGGTTCAGGGGAGGGGAATGTTCTGTTGTTGAAAATTCATTGCTAACGCATGTCAGTGTAATTTAGGTGTTTCATTTATTTGGAAACCGGAATGCAATGTGGCTTGAAATATATTTAAAAATATGGAGTTGTACTGCCAAAAGATCCCTTCGTGTGTTTATGGATTGCTTTTATTTATTTATTTTAAATGCATAAATGGTTTCATAAGATTAATTTCCCCTGCCTTCAATTTTGCACACGTTCAAGTGCCTCTCTTAGTGCTTGATAATGTCCATTAATCAGTATTTATTGGAAAAATATCTTCATAGTTTGTTCATTTAGTATTTATTGGGATCCTACACCCTTCTTTGCTGGCTCATCCTATTCCTTCAGCAGACTGGTCCAAGGACAAATACGATTCATTTCATTAAAGTGGCGTGATGCCTAATAGCTGCACTAGGAGAGGGGAAAAAAAGATATCTTTAAAAACAATGAATTCAGTAAGTGCAATATGTTCTGACATGAAAAATGAGTGAGGTTTCAGATAAAATATTTAATTGTATCTACAAAGTTTGGGACCTTTGATCTTCTTATTTTCTCAACAGTTCAGTCAAAGTTTCTTACAGTAAATAACAGAACTGGGAGCCAAATTTGCAACTTGGTAACCGTAAATGAGTATTGATTCTTCCACTTATGAAATATTACCCTTTGTGTAGTACCTGTATATTTAAAGTGAACCTGTCATCCAACTGATGGTCAGGAAAGAAACCCGTTGTCAGGGAGGTACCCTTGCAGAGACACCAATACTGAGAAGAGCCTGGATTGGATATAGGACCCCCAGTGGTGGATGACATCACAAAGCATGTTCGGAGATCAGATATAGGTGGCTAAAGTAGAAGATCAAGTCAGGTCAAGGTCCAAAGTTTTGGGCATGAAGTGGGGCTTCAGTATTTGAAAAACAAGCTGAAGGTCAGCTACTGGAGAGACAGGAAGGGAGGGCATGAACCCAGAGTGGAGACTGAAGTGATAGTGTAGGTAGCAGAAAGTTCAGAGACAGGACCAGGTGCAAAAGGGAAGAGCATGTACATCATGGTGCCAGAGACCTTGTAACTCCTTTGAAACAGAAAACATTCACAGAACCACATACTTATTATCTGTATTACTTGTGCACGTAGGTTCAGTTAGGTATACATATTTAATCTATCCGTACACTGTTGAATATTGAGCATGAATATTCACTCACTATTTGGGGACAGGAATATAACATATTTGTTGTTTTTCATTTTAAACCCTGGCCATGTAGATGACACTTTAAACATAAATGGTATTTAGAAAACCAAGCGACATATACATGTGTTAGCAATTTGAATAGCAAAATGCATACAATTGTTTTATATTACATATAAAGTGATACCATATAATTTTCACATGATAGATACACTGTAAAAAATTGTATTGATTAGCCAATACACTTTACAGGTTGATCTGCTACTAAACCCATTGTAAAAAATAAAAAAAAATACTAGAAAAGATCATATTTTATTATTTAAAAAAGAAATTGTGGAATATTCTTTAAAAAATAGAGAATATGTAATGCTATGTCCAAATTACACATTTATAAATACCTAATTACAAATTACAATGGATTTGTATAAAGTTTTTATAGTCGGTGAAAATAATATTTTTCTACAAATATGAACATATCTGTTTGAAAGACAATATACAGCAATTGTACAGATTTATAGGTTGAAATAAAATATAACAATGAATGCTATAATCAGAGATACTAACGGGTTAAACTATTTTTATACACTGTATGAGACACATTATTATTTTTGTAGTCAGGGATTCCAGAGAAAATATTTGGACTCAAACACGTTCTTACACATAGGACAGTGAGATGAGGCCAAGTTTTCCCAGCACTATGATTATATATAGTTGGCTCCAAAGCAGGAAGTACTTTGCAGAAGAAGAAGCAACAGCTGAGGTTACAGATTCAGGATGCTATAAATGCTGTTGGTGGGAACAACAGGTCTGATAAGGTGGTTTAGAAGAGGTATGAGAATTGCATGCATGTTGTTTTTTATCTATGTATGTTTCCATGTATGATGTACACTAATCTTTTTTATTAGGGACTTCATAGAAAATGTATGTACTCTTTACAGGTTAATCTGCTACTAAACCCATTGTAAAAAATAAAAAATAAAAATACTAGAATAGATCATATTTTATTACTTTGAAAAAAAATGGTAGAATATTCTTTAAAAAATAGAGAATTTGTAATGCTATGTCCAAATTACACATTTACAAATACCTCATTACAAATTATAATGGATATGTATATAGTTTTTATAGCCAGGAAAATAAGATTTTTCTACAAATAAAAACATATCTGTTTGAAAGACATTATACAGCAATTGTACGGATTTATAGGTTGAAATAAAATATAACAATGAATGCTATAATCAGAGATACTAACGTGTTAAACTATTTTGATACACTGTATGAGACACATTATTATTTTTATAGTCAGGGATTCCAGAGAAAATGTTCGGACTCAAAAACGTTCTTACGCTATAAATGTTGTTAGTGGAAACAACAGAACTGAGAATTGTGTCAAGAAGAGGTATGAGAATTACATGCATGTTGTCTGTATGTATGTATGCATGCATGTTTTCATGTACTAATTTTTTTTATATATCTATAGTATCATGATCTGGAATTAGTGGTGAAGCATAAGCTGAACAAGGCAGTGGAGCATAGCATGCTGGGAAGGGGCAATCCCATCTATGCTACTTTATGTATCTTGTACTTGTGTTAGGATTTGTGGAATGTATTTACTATAAACCATTACCAATTCTCATGTAGTTTAACATTATAAATTATTATGTGAACATGTTTAATTAATTAAAAATAAACAAATTACATCATTTTTTAATGATTTTTTTTACTGTTTTTTTTTTTTTACACACACCTCTTGTTTCACGTACCAACCTGTTAACCCACCGCTGACTACTAGGGTCAATCCAATATAGCAGAAGCTGGTCCAAAATTGATTCGGATCAGCAAGTTAGCCAGATTTCAGAAATCTCAGAAACCCGGCTACTTGGTATGCCTGAATTAGGGCCTGAATTGACTGTTTCTATGAAAATAATAGATTTATGGCTGTACGATCAGTCCCTGAACATACACTGAATTTGGGAAACATAAGTGTAATTCGGCCATTTCAGTCATCCAGATTGTAGATGGAAAATTCAGCTTTAAAGCCCTCTAAAGTAGACTTCAAAATATTTGAAAGTGTTTTTCATATGGAAATGCCTACATATATGTGCAAATATCAATCCTGATACACATATCCATCATTAAGATATTTGTAACTATGTCCATGTCAAAACACACCTTGAAAAATACATGTGCAGGTCAGACACCAATATGTAACCACAGTGAAGGAAAAGGAGTACCCACGGAACTCCTCCTCTGTGCAAGTATCCTATCAGGGGCAGGTCCATAGTCTGATACACGGCACATTTCCATCTCTCTTTTCCTCTCCCTATGTCTGTCTATCTTCTGTCTCTCTCCTTTTCCTTCCCACGTCTGTCTCTGTATCCTGTTCCTTCCCATTTCTGTCTCTGTATCCTGTTCCTTCCCATTTCTGTCTCTGTATCCTGTTCCTTCCCATTTCTGTCTCTCTCCTATCACTCCCCATATCTGTCTGTCTCTCTCCATTCCCATGTCTGCCTCTCTCTTCCTTCCCATATATGTCTCTCTTACTTCCCATGTCTGTTTCTTTCCCTTCCCATGTCTGTCTTTCTCCTTTTTTTCACCATGTCAGTCTCTCCTTTTCCTTCCCATGCTTGTCTCTCTCCTCTCCCTTCCCATGTCTGTCTGTCACTTCTTCCTACATATGTCTGTCTCTCTCTTCTCTGTTCACATATGTTTCTCTCTTCTTTCTCCCCATGCCTCTCTCCTCTTCTTCCCCATGTCTGTCTCTCTCCTCTCCTTTCCCATCTCTCTATCTCTCCTCTTATTTTCCAAGTCTCTCTCCCCTCTCCCCTGTATTTCCCATCTCCCTTCCCATGCATGTCTATCTCCTCTACCCCAATGACCGTCTCTTTGTGCCTCTTCCCATGTCTGTCTCTCGGCTTCCCCATATCTGTAACTTTTGCTCCTTTGTCATGCTGTGTTCTCTCCTCTCCCCATCAGTGTTCTCTCCCCTACCTCCCGTCAGTGTTCTCTCCTCTCCCTCTGGTCAGTATTCTCTCCTCTCCCCCTTGTCAGTGTTCTCTCCTCTTCACATCAGTGTTCTCTCCTCTCTCCCACCTGTCAAGTGTTCTCTCCTCTACCCCTGTCAATGTTCTCTCCTCTCCCCCGTCAGTGTTCTCTCCTCTCCCCCATCAGTGTTCTCTCTTCTCCCCATCAGTGTGATCTTCACCCCCATCAGTTTTCTCTTCTCTCTCCCACCTGTCAAGTGTTCTCTTCTCCCCATCAGTGTTCTCTCCTCTCTCCCACCTGTCAAGTGTTCTCTCCTCTCTCCCCCTGTGTTCTCTCCTCTCCCCCATGTTCTCTTCTCTTCCCCCCGTGTTCTCTCCTCTCCCCCCCCCCTCCCACCGTGCTCTCCCCTATCCCCTTCCCATTTTTACCTGATGCCTTGTGGATCACTCAGTTGGGAGACACAAGAAGCATTGGCTCATGTTTTTTTCCCCATAAGAAATAATGGGACTCACCAATCCTAGAGAAGATTACTTTTGCGACTAAGTTCAATTGTACCTTCCAACTCGACCTTCCTTCACTTTTAGTCAATGCATTCAATGAAGGTTGAGTTCAAGATGATAGGTCGAAGTGGACTTTGGCAAAGGGCTCAAAATGGAAGTCAAGTTTTGTTTAGTGAAAAGCTCAAGGTGGCCGAATTGGGAGGTCAAGTTCAATTTTGAGAAAAAGTCATCACGACCACCCAAATCTACCATCCTTTGTTCTCTTAAGAAAATGTTGAAGTTCTCCAATCATTATGTTATACACAACAAATATTCTGAGGTTCTAAAAACTGGGAACACAAAAGCAGGAAAAATGGACAGAGGGCTAGCGGTCCCAAAAATGTACTTTGCCATACTCGGATGGTTCTATTCATTAAAATTTGAATTTAGAGGTCAACTTTCAAATTCCGCACCCGTGTTTCAAACAGGTTTGAATTTTCCCAATTGAAAATAATGGGAGGTGGAAATGATCAAAACTATTCTTGAGACCAAGTCAAATTCGGCACCTGATTCAAAAATAGCTTCAATTAATTTTCCTCCCATTACTTTCAATGGTTAAGATTCAAACCTGGGTGCCAAATGTTCTGGGTGTTCTCAAAATGAAAGCCAACCTCAAAACTGGATGTTTAGTGAAAAGACCCATCAAGGTCTGCAATTAACAGGTTACATCTATATTAACATACTTACCAAGTATTAGATGCAGGTAAAACACTGTGCGTCGGCAGTAGTAATGATGGGAAAGACTTTTACAATGCTTAAAATGTTTGTTGTATTATAAAATCAGTCTCTCTTTTTTCTTTTTACATTTCTTTAGCTGATTTTCCATTTTTTCTCTTTGTAAAACCTGTTACTATGAGTATGAAGTCTCTGCTATAGCGTGATCAATTATTTCACTTAACCCTGCCCTTTTTGATCAATTGCAAATTGCACAATAAAAGGTTCTAAAGGTTAGGTTGTTAACATCACATTGTACTTGTACTCACATGAAAGTGGTATGCTAATCCTTACCATAATGTAGCTTCAGATTAACTATTGTTTAAAAGGGGTTTTGACAGGATAATATAATTTACATTTTTTGTCAAGATTAAATTATGCAGGAGTGCATGTACATCTTGCTTAAATTATTTATTGCCCAAATTACGTACTTTGGGCAAGCTCTTAATAGGAAACAGACAATATGACAGTGAGCTGAATACTAATCATCTAGCATTCAACAAATCATTGTTCTTTATTGGAATACAAATACAGCCTGTTTTGAAGCTGATATTAGTTTGTTAGCAATTATTAAAATGTCTGCTTTCATTGTCAGTGCTGTAGTAACAGCATATATTGTCACATAATGAATTCGCAATGACATAGCTATAATTTAGAAAACTGGATAATGTAAAATGCCACCTCGATTGTTTAACTGTTTCTTTATTTTATTCAAAACGTACGAACAATTCTGAATGAATCATCGGGAAAACCATTTTTCTCCTCACAGAAATTTATTTGCCAGTTGTTCAAACTCCCACAAAGCTAAATAAATTCAGCCAGGGATTATTCACTAACGAGTGAATTTAGGGAATTTACTGCAAAGGTGGAAAACAGACTGAGACAGCGAACTGTTAAAAATCAGGCATTTAATAGCAGAGTTTGAAAGCTAGTCAGCTGTCTAAAGTAAAGACAAATAAGTCGATGGGACCTGATGGGATACATCCAAAGTTATTAAAAGAACTTAGTGGTGTACTAGCAAAACCGTTAACAGATTTATTTAACCAATCATTGTTAACGGGAGTAGTTCCAGAAGATTGAAAATTAGCAAATGTTGTGCCCATTCACAAGAAAGGTAGTAGGGAGGAGGCGGGCAACTATAGACCAGTAAGTCTTACTTCAGTAGTGGGGAAAATAATGGAAACCTTGTTAAAGAATAGGATTGTTGAACATCTAAAGTCGCTTGGATTTCAAGATCAGAGACAACATGGGTTTACTTCAGGGAGATTATGCCAAACTAATCTTATTGATTTTTTTGATTGGATGACTAAAATAATAGATCAGGGTGGTGCAGTAGACATTGCTTACCTAGATTTCAGTATGGCTTTTGACACTGTCGCACATAGAAGGCTTATCTATAAACTGAAATCTTTAAGTTTGGATTTAAATATTGTTGAATGGATTAGACAATGGCTGAGTGACAGGCAACAAAGGGTTGTAGTCAATGGAGTATATTTGATGCAAGGTCTTGTTACTAGTGGGGTACCTCAGAGATCTGTACTTGGACCCATTCTCTTTAATATTTTTATTAGTGATATTGCAGAAAGTCTTGTTGGCAAAGTATGTCTTTTTGCTGATGATACAAAGATTTGCAGCAGGGTTGATATTCATGGAGGGATAAGCCAAATGGCAATTGATTTAGCTAAACTAGAAAAATGGTCAGAGCTGTGGCAACTGACATTTAATGTGGACAAGTGCAAGATTATGCACCTTGTGCGTAAAAACCCAAGAGCAGAATATAGACTATTTGGTACAGTCTTAACCTCAACATCTGAGGAAAGGGATTTAGGAGTAATAATTTCAGAGGACTTAAAGGTAGGTAGGCAATGCAATAGAGCAGCAGGAAATGCTAGCAGAATGCTTGGTTGCATAGAGAGAGGTATTATCAGTAGAAAGAGGGAAGTGCTCATGCCATTGTGCAGAGCACTGGTGAGACCTCACTTGGAGTATTGTACGCAGTACTGGAGACCGTATCTCCAGAAGGATATTGATACTTTGGAGAGAGTTCAGAGAAGGGCTACTAAACTGGTTCATGGGTTGAAGGATAAAACTTACCAGGAAAGGTTAAAGCATCTTAACACGGATAGCTTGGAGGAAAGAAGGATATGATAGAAACATTTAAATACATAAAGGGAATCAACACAGTAAAGGAAGAGTGTATATTTAAAAGAAGAAAATAAGTCTTAAATTAGAGGGGCAACGATTTAAAAGTAATATTAGGAAGTATTACTTTACTGAGAGGGTAGTGGATGTATGGAATAGCCTTCCAGCAGAAGTGGTAGAGGTAAAAACAGTCAAGGATTTTAAGCATGCGTGGGATAGACACAAGGCTATCCTAGCTATAAGACCGGGAACGAGGGACTAATAAAAGTATTCAGAAAAATTGGGTAGACTAGATGGACCGAATGGTTCTTATCTGCCGACACATTCTATGTTTCTATGTAGTCACCATAGAGGTGGTTTACTCCACTCTGCTAATAATGTCTACAACATAATGAAATAATCATTGAAAAAACACGGACTTTTTATGTGTGTTTCTAATAAAGTAATTTATTGAGCCTGCTTTGATTGTGTTATAGCTCTGTCATATTTGTTTTGTAGAATCTTGGGTGAGATGGGTCATATTTACCTTTATCTGACCCAAGATGGCAGCCTCCTCATAGTTACACAAGGAAAGAGGGCTCTTTGAAATGTCTACACTTCATGCAATCTTTCAGATAAAATTGCTTAATTAGCAGTTGTCCTTTAATATAAATATAATATAGATATCCTTTAAGACCCACCAATATTGTAGCACTTTGACTAGGAACAATGGAGCCATAAAAACGTTTTTTTCATCTCAGACAGGTATTTTATGTAACTGTAAGTAAACATACAACCTGTCTAGTGAGTGTGCACTGATACCATACTTTTGTGTATTGTGTATAATTACTGGGAATTTCAGCAGCACTGCTTACCACTTCCTGACGCTAGGACGTACTATGCCGTCCTGATTTTAAGTGTCAAAAGACGCTAGGATGGCATAGTATGTGGCCTTAGTCTGACAGGGAAAATGTAGCCGGTGCTCAAAGTGAGAACCGGATACATTACACTAAATCACGCCGTGCCCAAACTTCCGGGTTGGGCACGCCTCCGTGACATCACACGTGACGTCCAGTGGTCTCACGTTTTTTTGGCAGGGCCCCACAGGGTCTATTAAGACCCTGATCGGGTCTCTGCCATAGTGTTCCTTGCTACCAATCACCTTGTGATCGGTGGCCAGGAACAAATCGTGCCGTTTTGGTGCTTGCGTCGTCTGGGACGCAAGCAGTATGCATCACAAAGTGGTTAAAATGGAAACATGTTCATGTGAGTGTTTGCTTCCTTAAATTTTGGTAGTGTGTGTATATAAGTACAGTGTTTGAGACTATGACAAGTTTAGTGGTTTTGCCTGTTCACATACTTTCCCTGTGAGATTTATTGCTGTGGTACTATGTGATGGAATCATATAATAAATATTTTGATCCTCAAAAAGTCAAGCCAACACATATGATCACATAATCTCCCTATGTGGAGGGACAGTACCCGTGTTTGCACCAAAACCCAAAAAAACAAAAGTCCCTCTTTCCTCCTCTGTCCCTATTTGCTAGGATCTCCGGATCTTAGATTTAAATCAGTATATTACAAAGCTCCAAACCAATAACATTCATGATAATGTTTAAAATACCGTATTTGCTTGAATATAAGCTGAACCTGATTATAAGATGACCCCCCAAACTTTGGATATTCCCCCCCTCCATCCCCTTGTGTGTCTCTCTGCCCCCCCCTCCCCTTGTGTCTCTCTCCCCCCCTCCCCCTCACCTTGTATCTCCCTGATGGCCCCTCTCCATCTCTTGTGTCTCTCCCCCCCTCCCCCTCCCCTTGTATCTCCCTGGTGGCCCCCCTCCCTCCCCTTGTGTCTCTCTCCCCACCTCCCCTCCCTCCCACTCACCTTGTATCTCCCTGGTGGTCCCCCTCCCTCCCCTTGTGTCTCTCTCCCCCCCTCCCCCTCACCTGGTATCTCCCTGGTGGCCCCCCTCCCTCCCCTTGTGTCCCTCCCCCCCTACCTCCCTCCCCCTCAACTTGTCTCTCCCTGGTGGCTAGTGGGGGCAGCTCATGCTGCCCGACACTTCCGTCCATTATGACGGACAGCCAGTCTGTCATAATAGACGGCAGTGTCGGGCAGCATGGAGGATGTCTGCACTATCGTCCAGACATCCCCCGGCTGCCCAGATATCCCTGGTGCTAGTGGAGGCAGCCGGAGGATGTCTGCATGATACGCGCAGACATCCTCAGCTGCTGCTCGGCACTTCCCCCGAGACTTTTATGATGAAGCCGGAAGGACTCGGCTTCTTCATAGAAGTCCTAAGTGAGGGGGATCCAGGTCCTCTATAGCTCTGCGGGGGACCTGGATCCCAGTCTTATAATCTGACCTCGATTTGAGGTCAGATTATAAGACGACCTCGAATATAAGACGCGGGGGCTTTTTCAGAGCATTTGCTCTGAAAAATACCGTCTTATATTCGAGCAAATATGGTACTGTAAATGTGTTTATATATTTAGTTTATTGTAAATCAAATGCATTATTCTTTGTACAATTAGATTAACAAATTAATTGGCCATATCTTTACCTAAAAATGCCATGCTTATAGCCACACCTTCAGCCACTCCCCCAAAAACTGTGTCCCTCTTTGACCATTTAAAATGTCGGGGGTATGCATAGTGTTGGGTGTCATTCAGATAGGAATACACTTTCGGTTGCCATTATTGATTAGGGGCAGCGACTATTGGGATGATCGAATTCCTGCACAGAAAAGTGTATTCCTTCATGCATACTAGTTCCTACTGCACTATTCCATTTTAAATGTCTAAAGAGAGAACATTTGTTTTACAGCCATGACTGGGAACCACATTTTAGGTGACATCAATCATAATCTATCAGTATTAAAATGGTGTTGACAGTATTTGATTTAAAAAAATGAATATATGATCAGATAAGGACTGTCCGGCCACACAGACACCTTTTTTTCTGTTCAGGTAAGAGAGGAAAAAAACAGGGCTTTGCTAACTGCGAAGGTGCAGTATTGATTCTCCTCCAGTGTTTCAGAGCATTGGGACACTGGGGGGTGAAGTCAGGACTCCAAAGTAAAGTCAAACAGTTGGGAGGCATGAATTCTTATTTTTGTCATTTTATTTTGTTTTAAGCAAGTTTTACTGTATTCATTCTTACTTAAATAGCTACCTTGCAAAAAAAATAGATACTAATTATTCAACCAGATGGGCTGCAATTAGTGAGTAATCTAGATGATAAATATATGATGATCTCACTCTCTGTGATTATGAAAAGGCATCGCTGTTTATTTTTTTCCATACGTCACCTCTATACATCCTGTGCGTGAAAACATTTCTGGATGTAATGTCTCTTTGACATTCCACAATATATGTCTAATTCCCTTTCCGAATAAGTGACAGACAAAAAAAACAAACAATACTTCTGACAGAATTCTACAGGTTTTCACATCAGTTACTACACTGGCAATCATAAAAAGCACCTGGTAGGATTAAATAAGACTGACCAGATGGAATACCAAGATGCCTACACAAAGCTGGCACGGAATCTGACACAACTGGCACACGGAAGGCATTCTGGTCAGTCCCCCGCTTCTGTTTTAATGCCAAGCTTGCTGAATATGAAGACAGTAATCATTTATTCTAACAAAACTGTGCTTAGTGGTATTCCTAGTGAACTGAGACTGGTATGAATAACAGTTTACACACATCTTCTCTATACACTGACACACTGTAATGTCATTTATATACAAGTTCAATGCAAACTGATAGTCATCAGTATAATTAATTAAGCTGATACCTGCATGCCGGTGATTGCATAAACCAAAGGACAGCAATTCCCAAGGGCATAGATTAGTGATCTAATTTCGAAACTACTTATTTTGTGACACTCAAGCATTACATAAAGGAACTGTCACCTACATACTCACATACATGTGAATATAATGAATCAAAAAATAATCTGGACTTTGTGCTAGCATGTGAACTCTGTATGTGCTCCTTGCGATGATGCAGAGCATCATATTTCCAATGGTCTGAATCATTACTATGCGAGGAGAGCGCTAGGCAGCACTTATTGAGCTCTGAGTTTAACACACAGAATCAATGCTCCCTGCACTCCCCCCCCCCCCCCCCCCGAATGATCCACATCGCAATGCTCTACATGGTGGGGGCGGACCTTCACTTCTGCACCCATTGCAGTTTACACCCCAACGCACCAGAAAGTCACTGATGCAGCAGCTGATAGTAGGGTAACATTGAGTTAGTTAATTAAGATTTTAATTTTACAAAGTATCCATTAGTTTAGGTGAAATATTACTATTATTAGTAGTATAGTAATAATAATAATATATTTTGTTTTTACTATTTGAAGAAATCTATTGAGGTAAAAATTCCTTTCCAAGATTCTTTTCCTCATATTTACCCAAACGAAGGCTACAGACTGACCAGCATATTTTTGCATTTGGTAATGAAATTGCCTTTAATATACCTTTTTCAGGGTAGTTCTGATTGTCACTTTTTGAAGCTATGATAACGGATGTCAGAGAAACATGGAAATAAAACTGGTGTAAAGAAGAGAGTGTGTGTTGCTCAAACTAAAAACAGACAGTCCAATATTACATAGAAACATAGAATGTGTCGGCAGATAAGAACCATTCAGTCCATCTAGTCTAAATACCTTTATTAGTCCCCAGTTCCCTTTCTCATATCTAGTATAGCCTTATGTCTATCGCACACATGCTTAAAATCCTTGACTGTGTTTACCTCTACCACTTCCGCTGGAAGGCTATTCCATACATCCACTACCCTCTCAGTAAAGTAATACTTCCTGATATTACTTTTAAATCATTGCCCCTCTAATTTTAGACTATGTCCCCTAGTTGTGGTAGTTTTTCTTCTTTTAAATATACCCTCTTCCTTTACTGTGTTGATTCCCTTTATGTATTTAAATGTTTCTATCATATCCCCCCTGTTACATCTTTCCTCCAAACTGTATATGTTAAGATGCTTTAACCTTTCCTGGTAAGTTTTATCCTTCAACCCATGAACCAGTTTAGTAGCCCTTCTCTGAACTCTCTCTAAAGTATCAATATCCTTCTATTAAGGGTATGAAGGCAATTGCATGGCTGGTATTAAAAAAAAAAAAAAAATGTGGCAACTTTAGCTATGATGTCATTGTGATTTGAGCAATGGTGAGCTTTATATCATGCTCTTAAACTTTCACACTAATCAAAGGTTATCATATCTCTTAGACCATTTCCGACACTGGCTGTACTAGGTACCTCAAGGAAATCACTGTAGTCACAAATGACATATCTTGTACGTGAAATGAGCTTAGAAAGCAATCAACAATCACTTGCTTCGTTCAGACATTGTTGGTGAAATGTCAACGTTGGGGCACTCTCTGGAGAAATAACATCATGCAGCATGTCTTTCAAATATGATGCTCTCCTGCTGTTGACAAGAGCTTCGGAAGTGATTTTTCCATCACTACGGTCTGATGGTGTTGCTGTACTGGACCTTAGGCCTAGGGTTAGTGTTAGGCTAGGGTTAGAGTTAGGGTTAGTATTTGGGTTCGGATTGCAATGTTACTATATGTTTTCTTGAAAAAAAAAGTAAGGAAAAGCAATGCACTACTTGCACTTATTGCCCTAAAACAGCAGGAAAACGTAAAAACATGTTATATTTCTAAACTCAGGAATAAAATCATGTTGTGTTTCTAAACTCAGTACAAATAGAATCTATTTGGCATGTTTTTTTTCATTTGTTTTTGTAGATATGTAAAAGATGTTTCAAGTAAAAGTTAGAAAATAAATCTTTTTTTTTTTATAGCAAATTATATGATATGATGAAACTAATGGCATGTAAAGAAAGTCCTCCTGATCCTGAAAACAACAATATATAATTTGTGTGGGTACAGTAAATGAGACAGAAAATTACAGCTAAACATAAATACTGCATAAGTATAAAAACAGTACAAAATTTCCCAAACAGTCCAGTCACTAAGGGCTTACAACTTGCTTATACAATTACAATAACAAACACAGTACTAAAATTAGCAATGACAATACTTTGAACTATGAAGTTAATACACAGGGTTTATACAGGACGCCACTGATATATTGCTGTAAGGTTACATTATTATTGTGCATCTGCCTGACCTCTAGAACCACTGTGCATCCTTAATGGTGCACTTCGTGGATTTTCTTTCTGGCAGAAGACAAATGTGTTGAGATTTGCAAGGTTAAAAAAACGTGTCAGACATCCTGCACTTCCAGAGCTGACTGACCTTCTGCAACCTCTTCTACAGTGTGTGATGCATGCAACAGCAAGCCACCTGCATTACGGAATACATTAGGGATGGACCACATTAATGGATGTGCATATTGTAATATAGTCTTGCATACCTCCCAACATTTCAAATGGCCAAAGAGGGACACTTTACTTTTATTTTGTAGGAGTGGCCGAAGTTGTGGCTGTGGTTTTACTAGAACATTTTCAGTGACTTTATGGCCATTTGTTAACTATTTACGTAATTTGATAAATAATTTAGAATAATAATAAAAAAGTATATTACTTTCACGAATTAATATAAAAACCACATTTAATGCAGTTTATAAACTCACTATATCATGAGTTGTATTGCTTTGGAGTCTGTGATCCACTCATACAAACCAAAATTTCTGAGCTCCCAGAAAAGATGTACAATAGAGGAAGAAAGAGGGACAGGGGGATTTGGGAGAAAAATAGGGACTTTCCCTCTTAAATAGGGACACTTGGGAAGTATGGTCTTGGAGCACTTCTATATCTCACACTCTATTGTATTGCTTTTTTTTTTTTTTTTTTAAGCCGGCATAAGCAAAGGACACCAGTGTCTGTGACAAGGACTGTGAAGGTCCATAGAACATCATTAAATCATCTGTCACAGAAAATGTCCACAATGAATAAAATAATGAATAGAATAGCAGATGAAAGGGAGTACATGGCTGCAATATAATAATAACAATATGGAATGAGGTATGTGGGATTAAAACCTGAACCAAGTTTGGCTGATATATTGAAAGTAAAAAAAAACTGTTGTGCAAAAATAAATACTAATAAAGAGGTACAGAAAAAATCATAGCAATACTTTAGCTTAAATTAAGTTTATTCCGACAGAATATGTAAAAGATAAACCACAAATAACAAAAAACAATGCATGACACTGTATGAAAACTAATGGTAGAATTATATGACCCCCCCCCCCCCCCCATGGAAATAAACTCATATGGAATAGAGCCTAGGTGCCAGCATGTGTTTGTGACTCTGATCCCTATCATCCATCTGCTTGTGGGAAGTTATGTTAATCCAGTAGCCTTAAGGACTTGCGTAAGTGGGTGGGACAAAGACAACAACAGAGATAAGCAGCAATATGGTGTAGTATTTTGATGAATAATTTAATTAAGACCAAAATATATCAAGGCTTACATTAGTAAAAACATTAAAAGCACAAAAAACACAAGCAGTCACGGATCCTCCAAGTCCATTAGTACAGTCTCAGCTCCGCTTAGCGTTATTGGCTGGGCTAAGCAGTGGAAGGCGGAGAACATGAAGGGAAGAGGTTCCAGGTACAACACTCAGAAGACATTACGGGTACACGGGAACTTCTTTTTTGCTCAAGCCCTCCCAAGTGCTAATTTTCTGCTCAACCCCCAGTCACAGTATCTGCGGTGGTGTATCTTGGTTTTGTGCTGCCCTAGGCAGACAAAATTCACGCACCCCCTACCCACGCTGCACACAGACGACATGCCCCATAACCCACATCACCCCATTACATGACCCCATCACATACCTCCATCACCTACATTACATGCCTCTATCACCTCAATTACACGTCTCCATCACCCCCATTACATGCCCCATCACCGCCATTACATGTTCCCATCACCCCCCCATGCATGCCTCCATCACCCCCATTATATGCCTCAATCACCCCCATTATATGCCTCCATCACCCCCATTACATGCCCCATCACCCCCATTATATGCCTCCATTACCCCATTACATGCCCCCTCACCTCAGGACTTACCCTGATTCCTGGTGGCTAGTGGCAGGCAGCATGGTGTCCTACTATGCTGCCTGTTCGGCTCCCCGCGGTGAGTGTAGATAGGTCACGTCACGTGACCCGACGCGTGTCTGACATCAGAGCGCTGGGTCACGTGACCTGTCATCACTCCGCCCACTAAAAAAATGCACGGGCAGCCAGATCGTGGCAACGGAGGCATCGCGATCGGGCTAATATGTAGGTCAGTGTTGGGCGGCGCTGCCACCCCTAGAAATTTGCTGCCCTGCCCTAGGCATCCGTCTAGGATGCCTCACGGTAAATACTGCTCTGGGTATCTGTAGCAGAGAACCACACTGAGCAGAAAGACAGAAAAAGGTTTTCTCACAGCCAGGGAGAATAGGCATTTGTCATTAGCAAAGTTTAAACTTTATCTAACTGTGAGTATTTCATTTAAATGTGAGCATGCAAAATATGCATTTTAAAGTACCGTATTTGGTTGAATATAAGACGACTGATTATAAGACAACCTCCCAAACTTTGGATAATCATTTAGGGAAAAAAGCCTGAATATAAGACTACCCCATAGGAGAAAATGTGTACGTGTGGATATTAATTCACATGTAAAGAGTTTTTTCATATTTAATAAAAAATTCTGACTGTAAAAAAATGCATTTCTTGTTTTTTATTTCCTTTTGTTTGCCAATCTGCCCCCCAGACTTAGCCTATGTATCCCCCGAAATGTTACATCCAAACTGCAATGCTGACAATTGTGACTTTTTCCAGGATCATGGGAATTGTAGTTCACATTTCATTCTGCTTTATTTTAAAAGCCCCAACCGCGCATGTGTGCACAGGTCACCATTCAGGCATCTTACAGAACTGCATTCCCAACACAGGCTGTGTCAGAAGTGCAATTCGGAAGCCAAATTCAGTACCTTGGTTCATTTATGTCAGCAACACAACTGAGCTAAGGGGTCAGAAATGAAAGTAGGAGGCGCTGGGGACTTAAATAAAGTATAAAGTGAGTCGTCGTCCCCCTCAAAAAATAAATAAAACAAAGTTCAAATAATAATATTATGTACATTTTCTGAATGTTGTAAATGTGTTTAATATCCGTAAAATGCAGTTACTTTTACTTTAAAACAATACCCTGTATTTTTACATTGAAAGTAATTTCACAGCAGCCTATTTATTAAGTGAAATCCAATAAAACAAAATAAAACCCATATGGGCAGCAATCACCAATCGCTGCCTATGGTTTGGCGGTGTTGCTATGATGCCTCGATATCAAGGAATCATGCAACACCAAACATCATGCAACTGACCCCACGGAGGGATTGTGTTATATTGGATGACAGCATTCCCCTCCAATATGGCACTGTCCTGCATCTGACAGTTAGGAACATTGCATTGGAGGGGAAAAAGGAATGACAAAACGAAACCCTAGATCTGAATTAACCCTATATCTAGGGTTAGAATTAGGGTTAGGGTTAATGCTAAGGTTAGGGTTAGTTTTAGGGTCAGGGTCAAAAGGTTACTGTAGGAGGAAAAAGCAAAACTGATACTTTTGGTGTTTTCCCTATACTTTTGCAAAAAAATAACAAGAAAAACAATTGAACATGGCATATTTTGAAAATTATTGCCATTCAGGTGCTAAATGTGTCTGTGGAATCTCCTGCTTAAGACACCACCTGTAGTTAAATATGCAAATTACACATTTGACATTGAAAAGCCAGTTCATTTGCATATCAAGCCACAGGTGATGTCATAAACATGAGACTTCACAGAACCCTTTCCTCCTAATTTAGGCACCTGCTTGCAATTTTGCTAACACAATGTATAGATCATTTTCACTAAAACATTATATTCACTACTTTCACAGTAAAACAATGTTTAGGTGATAAAGTCAATTAAATAATCCCTAATTGATGTTATGTCCTTTGCCAGCACCCTATAATTCACTTTTTTAACAATGTAACTACTTGTGGCCTGAAATGCAAAAATACGTTCTATCAATTGTAGTGGTTGATTTGCAGAAATTACCACATTGTGAAGTCATAAACAGGAAACAAACACATTACAAAAAAACATATTTATTTTAATGGAGGCATTTGCATAAAATTAAGCTAACACTATGCAGTGAAAATTGTCTACTCCACATTTACAACACAAACATTGTTTCATTTAAAGACCTTATGTCCATGCCATTTTCTTTAGTTTTTCCACTATGTAGTTGCTATGGAATATTTGCCGTTTATTTACAATCAACATTTTTTTTTATTATTCTTGAGATGTTATTAAATAAATATATTCTATTTTTTGCATGAAAAACTATTCAACATCAACATGTAGAAGGGCAAACGTTTTTGCAATTTGCATCAAATCACTATTGTGCGTTATGCATTTGGTAGCCATCAATTGCCAATTACATATAGGGTATTAGCCCATGGCTGAACAAATCCCGGAAGCCATGGCTCCTAAAATCCCTAACACTGGCTCCTTACATTATTATGTTATTTAGAAGTTTTTGACGTGCCTCTGGCTCATAAATTATCTAGTCTGGCTCCTAAAACAATCTGCTTGGCTTTAAAAATATTTCTCAATCCCTATATTAGTCCATTTCTTCTCAAGATAAACCACATATGCTATACACAAACATATGGATCTGAAGATATAACATATGGATCTTAACATAGAAACATAGAATGTGTCGGCAGATAAGAACCATTCGGTCCATCTGGTCTAACTAATTTTCTAAATATTTTTATTAGTCCCCCGTTCCCGGTCTTATAGCTAGGATAGCCTTGTGTCTATCCCACGCATGCTTAAACTCCTTCACTGTGTTTACCTCTACCACTTCTGCTGGCAGGCTATTCCATACATCCACTGCCCTCTCAGTAAAGTAATACTTCCTGATATTACTTTTAAATCGTTGTCCCTCTAATTTAAGACTATGTCCTCTAGTTGTGGTAGTTTTTCTTCTTTTAAATAAAATTAAAAAAATTAAAAAAACACCACAAATTTGGGAGTGATCCTTGCTCAGTGGCCATGCCATCTTCTCTGACATTTCAAAGACAAATACATTTTTGCATTAGTAATAAGACTGTAATATTTTACAGTTGTGTAAATATTATAAGAATCACACACAGAGCATAAGAAAGCTGGATGGTTTGTCTTCTAAAAGAATGTATTTTGTGAGCACGTACTGTCTAAATCTCTTTATGTAGCAACGAAGCCAAGAAAGGAACTTTTGATTGTACCAGTCCCTCTAGTGGCTTTGGATATTTACACAGCCCTTGCATAGCTTGATTGAAAAGATCAATGTAGCATTAAACAAAAATTACCTGCATAGCTCTGAGATTAAAATATCTATCTGCAATACGACCATTACCAATTTTACTAACAGATCTGGCCACATATTCATTTCTGAAATGGTGTAACACACTGTTAACCATAGTGCGTCCATAACAAAGGGGGGCCCAGCCCCCCACTGCTTTTTTTTACTCAGATGCTAAACTAAATCTTTACTCCAGATTTTTAATTAGTAAACTGTACTAATTAATCCAGTGCTGTCCTAATCTGTGTATTTTTCATAAGCAAAAAACAGTGATATATTTAAATTCTATGGTTCACATTACATATATATATATATATATATATATATATATATATATATATATATATATATATATATATATATATCATGTGGAATAGGGTGACCATACCTTCCGTTTAGCATCCAAAGTTTCTACAGGACAGAAATTCAATACAATGCATTACTGTGCCTTTGATGAAAGGGAACAGTATCAGTATACTGGTAAGAGAGGTATAACCCAGTAACAAGTATCAATTGAAGTATTGTAAAGAACATATACTGAGATAAAAAAAAGTAACCAAAAATAAAAGTCATAGTAACACCAAAGATGAGAATATAAAGGAGTAACCATAATGAACTCCTCTAATATGTATAATAAGATTGAATTTATACATTGTGCCAGTTAATGGAGATATAGGGAACTAAGTTCATGTAACGCTCGCCAGGTTATCAGAAGGATAAAAAGCTTTAAGAGTGTGTGAATTGATGTAATTATTTGTAAAGTTCTGCATTCTATTCTGTACTCTATTAACCCTACACCGCTAATATCCATGTTTTTTCGGTGTTATGTTATTAAAGGGGCAGGCCCACCTCTAGTGTCTGAAAAGATATTATAGTTATGTATAGGTTGTTGCCACCTAGCTGCTATTTTATGTAAAGGAAAAAAAAAATAAACATATCTCTTATCATTTTTTTTTCTAAAGGCATCTGGTCTCCTAAAAAATGAAAATAATCTGTAATAGTTGTATTGCTATTGTTTTGCCTACCTCTTCAAGCGCTCCTTTTTGGATGTTGCTGAATTCTGTATGACATTACTTTAAATATAGAAATATTGTTTTTCATAAAATGTATATTAAATGCAGAATATACAGATTGGAGCTGCCCCTTTAATAAATGGCAAGAATCTATCCTCTCCACCACAGGACACGCATTTCTAACTTGTGTTTATGTGTAAATAATGGTTTATTGGCTTGTGAGTCCACTGACCTCTGTCAAACCCAGGAAGAGTTCACTTGACCAAGCAGTCATCCCAATAAATCAGTACTTTGATTCATTTCCGGAAGTCCACAGAGGGATAATCTTTCTATCTCAATACTCATCCTTAGTTTATTGGTATACTCCTTATATAAAACCAAACAACGTCTCCCCAGGTGAATCGGGACGCCCTAACAAATGACAGTTGGGAGATATGCTAGCAGTCCATTCACACAATGGGTGCATTGGTGACATTTATCACTCGTGCTAGATCATTTTATTTTAACAAGTAAATCATTTGAAGTTCTTGTATAAGAAATTAGTTACCTTTTGTATAAACGAACAGTTGAATTTGAGCGCGTATTGTCTCCGCGCATCCCACTCTTGTGACAGAATTAGAAAAATTAGCATGAACCGCAATTTATATTATAAAAATGAAGAAAGTTGAATGTATGGCACATGCGAATGAAGATTCGTGAACGTTGTCTTGTGAAAGCAATAACACAGATCATAATTATCTCTGTCAAAGTCTAAAATTAATTAAGATATAACTTTTAAAATCTCCTCCCCAATTTGTATTTTTTCTTATATGGAGACTTCTTAACCTCATCACGCCTGATGGAGCTTTACTCGAGACCCAGGGACACAGAGACCCCATCAGGATCTTTACAGAACCTTTAGGTTCCTGCCAAAACTTTAGGCCAGTCGCATTTCAGTATAATGTTGCCGACTCTCACTTTGAGCCTCAGCTACACTTCCCATGTCGGACTGAAGCCACTCAAAGTGGCCTCATCTGACAGAAAGGATCCCACTGCAGGTTTCTGATTTGTTGCACAGTTTATCGCGGGGGGGCGCAATGAGCTGTTAAAGTCAATATGTACTATGCCGTCCTACAGGTGTCTAGGCACCTGTGATTTAGGATGGCATAAAATGTCCTACAAGCGCGAAGGAGGTTATTACTGTAAGGGCTACTGTCCGTTTAAAACACAAGTTATTTTTTTATTGAAAAATTTCATCAAGTGTAGGAATTTAAAAACAGGAGTCCTTTAATGAAAGAATAGAAATAAAAGTACCTTATTGAGCCTTCTTTGCTCCATATTGGATTCCAAACAACATGAGAAGCTATTTTAATCGTATGCTTTCATTAAAGCATTTCCATTTAAAATCTTATCAATTAAACATAACTAAATTTTTTGCCGACAGTCATCTTTTACTGACCTCTAAATGATCCTCTTTCTTCAAAGACCGATTGAAGAAAACCTATATTGTACAACTTACAAACAATAAATGCATTTTTTAAGTCAGTTTTAAAACATGCATTTGTTCACATTTTTTATCTTGAAATTATTTTTTTAATTAATTAAGTATCCCTTAATCACAGACATTGCAAAACATGGACTCCAAAATTATATTATTCTCTTTATTCAAGCATAAGACATATTGGTTTATGTGTAAAGCCACAGAAGTCTAACATGCTTGTGGAATGTTTTAAAAGACATTTAAAAGTCAATATTTAAGTATTTAATTGAGAAAACTGATATCACACATTCTGTACCTAGTGCTGTGCTAAATGTATACTATTTGGTCACTTTAGCAGATCACCCTTTTATATGGTTATTAAAGATCCTGGTTTAGTATACTGTTCACCAAGCCCTTGTTACACACACATTTACACATATAATTATTAAATTGTTACATTATCATAAAGTGTATACATAGATATAACAAAATGTAATAACTACATATTTTGTTACATTGTTTTTTAAAACAGTACTACAGATTATACTTATAGTATTTAAATTAAAAAAAGTAAAATGTTGCCAGAAAGCTGAGAATTTAAAATTCGAATAAACAGTGAGTAATTCTAAAATAACATATGTCTGGTAATTCAGTGCTTAACAGCTATATGGATTCCTAGCATTACGTAAGACAAAAGCAATCTATTTTCCCATTCAACATACAAAGCCAAATCACTTCTTTAAAAAGAACCTGGGAAGATCCTGTGATAACTACTGAGTATATTATGAAACACACACAGGGGACAAATAAATCACCTACAGACATTTTATAATGACAGATACTCACTTGCAAAGTGCACTGCTTGTCAATGAATATCCTTGGATACTTTTTTTGTATTAGTTAAGTTTTAATTATTTGGGGACTATGGCATGGTATTTTGTAATGGAAGAGCCTGCAGGAGGTGTGAGTACCTTATGGTAGTGTTGGATCATTATTGGTACTCTCCCTTCATGCCTAATGAACCAAGAAATCTAAATATGTCCTTCATATGCTTCAGTCATTAATCATTATGTTTTGAATTTGTACGTGAAAATGTCTTATTTAACCCTCATTGGGATATTACAAGGACAAGGTGATATAAGCAAACACAAAGATCACTTGCACATACTATAGCTGTTATTGCTATTAATAGACCAAATCGGTATTAAGCTGAATGTCCAAATGCTCTGTTATTTTGTCATTTTCCAAACTACTCCTAAAAATCTTAAACATTAGTATCAGAGCCTACCCCCCATCATGCCCCATAGCACAGCTTAAAAGTAGCACATGCACAGTATCCGTTACCCTCTGTCCCAGACAATCGGAGGATGAAGTCGGGACCAGGTGTTCCAAACTGGCATGAAGCGGAACATTTTGGGGGCAATGTATATAAGAGACAGAGGTTATTAAGTTGGCAACTGTTGCCAAATTTTCCTGGACTATACTATGTTTTCGGGTCCAGTCCCATCATATTCAGGTCTGTCCGGACTTGCTGTGCACATGCAGCTTTGCATTCAAACTGTTTATCACTTAGCCCTTTCAGGACAACGTGTGTTTTTTTTTTATTGTGCCAGGAACATTTGGCCAGGCCCTGACACAAAAGGCAATTAAAGTGCAGAGGCTATTTTATTTAATCAGGGCTTTGCCCCTGGGGGGGCATCTCGTTAAAAAGTTTAGAGACTGCAGGCATGGGGCTATCCATAGTCACTAGGAGGCTGTTTTTTTTAATAAGGCACCCACAGGGGCATTTTTTTGTAAGAGGTTGCCATGATACTGGGAATGGCTATTACACCCCCAGTCTCCTAACTTAATTTTAATGGGGTAATAGGGAATAACGGTCAAAACATGCTCACTCAGAGTGCAGAACCTGAACACTTGAGCAGGGATCAGACCACACAAGTATCAGGAAAACCTCTAAGGACCAGGATGGATTTATTCATCCACCAATTACCTTTATCCATGGGTTGAACTCAAGGATGCAGGTAGCCGTGGGTCTTACAGATGATCTATCCAGGTGGAGCAGACAGAAGGATGTACATTGTATAGTTGAGTAAGAAGATGTTCATATCACCTGCAACTGACCATTATAGAGGCAGTTCCAGCCAGCAGATGTTCTGTATGTTGTACATGTTTTATTATATGTGAAAAGCACTTATTTGTACTCTGAAACAATCATAGGACTTGGGAAGATTACTGTTGCTATAGAAAACAGCATTACATCTGTTACACTTTAATCTTTTTTTAGGAGGACAAATCTGCTTCATTTTCCTTTCTATGCGGAGTTACATGGTAGTTTAGGCTGAAAAAATACTTGGTCTCATCAAGTTCAATTCTTTTCCAATTCATGTTAACTACTGTTGATCCAAAAAGAGTCAAAAGGCAATTTCAAATATTTTTCAATGGGAAAAAAATTCTTCACTCCAAATTGCAATCATATTTCTCCTTTGATCAACAAGCACTTGTTATGAATGCCTATACTAACATACATAGCCCTCTATGTTCTACTAAAAAAAAGTATTGAGGCCCTATCTAATGTATTCAGTAGCACCAGCTCTTCAGGCAGTCGGAATGCCATACCATTATTCTCTTTATCGTAAAGAATCCCTTCCCCTGTTGTAGACTAAATCTTCTTTCCTCAAGTCTTAGCGGGAGACAGTGTGTCCTTTGTACCATTCTGTTTGGAGAGCATTTTGATTGGACCCTGAACGTGTTTATATCATGTTATCATATCCCATCTAAGATGCTGTTTTTATAGCGTGTACAAATGGAACTTTTCTTTCCTTTCCTCATAACTAACACTTTGCATTCCCCTTTTTAGTTTTGTAGCCCTCCTCTGAACTTTCTCCAGTTCCATTTCCTTATAGAAAAGGCACCCAGAATTGAACTGTATATTCAAGGTCGGGTCTTACCATGGACCTGTTAAGAGACAGAATAGTATTGTCCGGGCCTTTGCAGCTGCCAGCTACTCCTTAGTCTTTTGCCTACCATTACTCCAACATCTATTTAAGCAATATGTTGCATTTTTATTAATATACCAAAATGCATAACTTTACATTTATCTAAATTGACTCTTCTTTGCCATTTGCCTGCCCAGTTACCTAATTTGTCCAAATCTTCTTGTAATGAAGACACATCCAGTTCACACTCTACAACTGTACTTAATTTTGTGTTTGAAAAACATCTATGCCCACTGGGAGATCTTTAATAAACAAATTAAAAAGAAGAGGACCCAGGACAGATCCCTAAGGTTCTCCATGTATCATGTCTGTCCAGTTTAAGAACTTCCCATTTCCAACCACTCCCTGCATTCTATCTTTCAGCCAGTTTCCAATCCGCACACAAATGTTTGCCCCTAAGTCTATTTCAGTCAATTTATATAGTTATCTTTTGTGAGGAAAAGTATTATATGCCTCAGCAAAGTCTAAATAGATCATATCAACCACAGCACCCAAATCTATATTTTTACATGAACCGGCACTTTCCCTTTAAGTGAATGGATCCCACTATCTTCTGGATGCAAACAATGGTGGAGGATCGACCAGATGTAGGAGGAGCCAGGGTAGAACTTATTATGGGAGGATGATGGATACACTTCACAGAGTGAAAATGTCACTCAGCTCACCTGGATCAAAACTAGCTCCCAGTCATGATCATGTTCCGAAAGTCTTTACTCTGTTTCCTATATTATTTCAAGTTAAAATGAGAATAGCACTAGCAAATGCATGCTGTTTCTTTATATATTCAGTATGTATCTTAAGCTTTCACAGGATATCTGGGTGCCACAAAGACTATATTTATCCCAACCTTCATTAGAAATGAATATTATTGGGCTGAATATGAGCCACACGCTCTGATATTTAGAATAATGCGACAAGATAAAGCTGTGCCAATTTATTTAGCAGATTTAGTTAACTTTAAAGTATTCCATACACGTTATTGAAACATACAGAAGCAAAGACACAATTTTTGAAAACTGGGAAATTAAAACACAAGACACCTACAGGAATTTCAGAAGCATAAATACATACATTGCAAGCCACAGGAATTGCCCTTTCCTATCCAGTAACCAATTTAGATTTATTTAATATTGGTGTGAATATACCATCTCTGAGTCTGTGATTTTGCTGGATTTAACCAAATGAATACTGTTGTAACATCCAATTATATAGATACAATGCATACAATAATGTGTGCGGAACTCTACTGTCACTGCATTCAAATGTGTGTTTTACATTGAAAAGTCAGAGCCGGGAAGTTCAGGAAATGGACTGCTTTAAACTGTCTAGTGCTGGAGGGGGCAGCAATACACTGCTTTCCAAACCATTGCACTGGTGGCCTTGCAAGCAAACAAAAGGGTTAAACAGCAGCGGACGAGTGCTGCAAAGTATTTATGTGCACGAGCAAAGAAATGTATGCATTATCTCATGGATATAGTAACCAGAGCAGCACAGTGTATGGACCAATTCAGTGATGCTAAATATAATTTATTTCACTTTTTGTAAATAATTTATTTTAAATTATAAATATAACACAAATAGATACAAAATATAATAATAATATAAACTATATATAAATATATATATATTCCAAAGATCAGCGCACTCACATCAGAACAGGTTAGAAACTCTTAAAGCTATAGGTTTCATTTAAAATGACTTAAAAAAAGATAACAAAATTGTCCATATTATGCTAAGCCCACCACTATGTCAAAGTACTCCGATATTGGTGGGTCCTAACACTAAATACTCTTTCTTATGGGGCTTAATCTCTTCATGTGTATTGCTTGTACAATACAGAGTCACTCCTTAAATTTATAGGTCTGGACACCACTTAAAGGAGCACCTGTGATGGGGAGGGGTGCTTCCCAGTTGTTGTGGCACGCTTTGTGTCAAGGTGTAAAAAAAAGCCAATTTGTATTAAAAAAAAGGTGTATTCGGTGTTACACAGAATGTGCACCATTTTTTAATCTTCTTTTTTATACGTGTTTTTATATTATGCCAGCCCTGTATCAAATGTATGCAATATCATATCAGCTGTTCATTACATTTGTTCTGAAGATTTACCAGTGAGTGCACTCAGCAACACAAACCTTGGCCTTACGCGAGTTGTGTATTATTATTTTTTTTATAATAAACAGTGCGGAACATTGTGAGGCATCACTACAAACACAATCAATATAACATTCAGATCAGTTAGAAGTGTTTGTTTCCGCAAACTAATAAGACGACAGAACTTGCTATCTGAACCAGCGGTGACTGTAAATTCATTAGGGAATGTGAGATGAAATTGAATAGGCACCTTGAGGAAGGGCACACATGTACTTACAACAACGTGTACATCAGGTTAGAATGAACTGAACGCCTTTCACTGGGGAAAACAGATTTGCTACAATTGCTTTTTTCCCCCCATTTTCAAGATATTATGTTGTTGTTTTATATTAAGATTCCATTACGGAGCCATTGATTTCTAATTCAGCTACTATGGTACATATATTTGCCTCCATATGACACTCGCTGTTACCGGCATTCCCCTCCTGTCACATAGACGAGGTAATCAATTGAGTGAAATCATCCCTGATATTAACTCAGCAGAATGCAGGTCAAGTGCTGTACTTTAAAGAGGTGGACTAACCTGGGGCAAATAGATGGGTGAATGTTAAGGCAAAAGGATCAGCCTATTTGCACACAATTCAGGCATGTACACGGACACAAACCACCCTATTTGGCATATTGGTAGCACTGTTCCGTTTGTTTATGGAGGTTGAGGGCACATTGGCAAACAGCAACATCACATACTGATGAAGGTGGGGAAGAGAAACAATGACGGGAATGAAAATGGGAGCGGGACATGTATAGACAGAGACAGACGTTTTCCATGCATCCACCACCCTCTCAGCAAAGGAATGGTAGAAGGAGAACAAATAATGTAAGGGGAAAGAGAAAAAGGGTTAGAAAAAGAAATGGGGTAATAAAGATAGTGGAAGTGGGAAATAAAGATGTAGAGGAAAAATGGTGGTGAAGGGGGATATTTAAGTGTGAGTGTGACAGAAGAATTAGGAGAGAAATAAGGCTAGGGAGAGAGGGATAAGATAAGAAGTCTGGAGAGAAAGGAAAAGGTTTTACAGCTCTCTAGAAATTCCAGACATGCAGGATTATAATAATTACATTCAGGCTGACAAACACTGAGCCCCAACAAAATTATATTATCAGCCATGAAAGACCAATTTGGTAAAAGTAACATTGCTTTGGAAGGAAGTTAGGTTGATGTTTCTAGAACAACAAATATTAGTGTTTGGAGAGTTTGAACTTGATGGTCTTTTTTCTACTTAGGTAACCATGCTGACTTATTAATTTCCTCACGCCAAAAATACTCTACAGGTTGAATACCCCTTACCCAAAATGCTTGGCATCAGAAGACTGAGGTGTCCGTGTGATGTCCCTTATGATCCTTGCTGTGCTTCAGCAAAATCGTACTGTGTGGATTTCGTCCAAGGATAATGTTGCCTCGCAAATCCACAGCTGCATAGAGAAGGTTTGCTGCGTAAGTGCCTGCATGTGCCAGACCCTGGAAAAAAGTGTGGAGAGCAGAAATGGTGGACCTGTTTGTCCACTGTCTTACAGATCCCAAAAAGTGGAAGGCTTTAGAACTCAGGACACTATATTGAGAGCAGGAAGAACAAACAAACATTGGGCAGCTCAGGAACTCGTTTATATAAAATATATGTAGCTTTATTGAGAAAGTAAATTATTGAGGATTGTGCTGCCTCTGGTGTGAGGCAGGCACAGTCCTGAGCTCTGAAAGGATGGCAATGCTTGGTAAGGCAGAATATGAGGCGTGCAGGTTAACTACAGGGATACAAGAAGGTGTGTACCACTTATCTGAAGTGACCCTTGTCTGAAAAAGAATTTGGATTTCAGGTCATTTCAGATAATGTATTTACGGACAGGGGAAACCTGTATTTACCAATAAATATACCAATAAGTAGCTTACACATTCATTGAAGAGGGACGAAACCTTCATGACAATCTTTTTAATCAGACAGAAGACAGCCTCTGTCTGATTCTAAAGGATTCTGAATGATGCTGCTATGGAGCACCAATCAGTAGCAATTTACATTGCTTCTGGAATACAAACACAGACTGCCAGACTGCCATTTAATGGAGTTGATTCTCCACAACCTTGTAATGCTGATTAGTGTGAAGTATCTATATGATTCTGAATGCACCTCTAGCAGGAGAGACTATCACAGCAGGGAAGGAGTTGATCACAGCAGAGGAGGAGACGATCACAGTGAGGGAGGAGATGAGTATGCAAAAACCACAAATAACCTAACAAATATAATTATTTCTATTCCAAGATTGTGACAAAATGCAAACGAAATCAGATTCCTTTTTGAAAACAGAGAAATCAGGCACATAAAGAGTCAAAAAGGTGTCCCAATACCAGAACATTCCTGCTGTTTAAAATATGTAATTATAGCTAAATTGTGATATGGTGTATGATTAACAGAAACCACATGTAGGGAGTTATTTATAAAGGTCAATGATGGAGTAAAGTTCTAAAAGTGGAGCAATCAGCAGGAATATTCCATTGGTTTCCATGGGGGTTGCCTGGCTCTTAGAACCTTGCCCCGCAATTGATCATCGTAGATTAACCCCATTAATAAAATCTAATTATGTCCAAACATTGAGTTAACGACATGTGTTTGAGATATTTTTATTACACCATACCATATGCCACTGGATGGGGCTGGATCAAGCGTGTGAAACTGTGATGAGTGGCAGAACTTCATAAAAACTATTCTCTATAGGACGCTGCCTTGCAGGCTCTTTCTGTCAATGTGAATAAATGCCGCTAAGGCAATTAATCTCTACAACCCCCTTTCCCAAATGTATTAGGTAGTGTATTAGAGCACAATTTAAACCACGCGTGACAGGGTTTAGGTATTACCCAGTTCATTAAAAATCTGAGTGTCAATAGTTTAATTGACCTTGTCCATTAACAGTCTATCATTGTGTTTAACATGTTGCATGCCAGAGAGCTGAGGAAGCATTGCATTTTAGTCTGGCATTCAAAGGATGCAAGTGGTGCAAAGTACCAAAGAATCTCAAACTCTGATATCTTTACTACAAGGCTTCAAAGTACTGTCTTCTCAATAAAGAGAGATTTACATCACATTGAGACAGGAATTTCAAAAGTAGCTGAGTTGGAAAACATATGCCATCCAGCTGCATTGGATAATTTTTCCAATTCAAGTGCATTGCCCTAAAGTTTGAAAGGCCTACCTCAATTCCTTTAACCCCTTCCCGACGTTAGGACGTACTATACCGTCCTGACTTTAAGTGACTTAAAGTCGTTAGGATGGCATAGTACGTCCTGTATTAAACAGCTTATCGCGGCTCCCACCTGTCATCTGAGGCCACTCAAAGTGGCCTCAGATGACAGGTGGGAGCCGCGGAAGTTCGGGCACAGCGAGATTTGGAGAAATGTAGCTGGTGCTCGCTTTGAGCACCGGCTACATTTTCCCTATCAGACTGAGGCCACTCAAAGGCATCATGGCATATTGGGGGCAATATCCTGGCATAATAAATGGCATATTGGGGGGCAATATCCTGCATATTAAATGGCATATTGGGGCAATATCTGGCATATTAAAATGGCATATTGGGGGCAATATCCTGCATATTAAATGGCATATTGGGGGCAATATCCTGCATATTAAATGGCATATTGGGGGCAATATCTGGCATATTAAAATGGCATATTAGGGGCAATATCCTGCATATTAAATGGCATATTGGGGGCAATATCCTGCATATTAAATGGCATATTGGGGGCAATATCCTGCATATTAAATGGCATATTGGGGGCAATATCCTGGCATATTAAAATGGCATATTGGGCTTCAAAGTTCTTAATTTAAGTTCTTAAGTTTTTTTTCCTGAAATTTCCTTCTTAAAATTAGGTGCGTGTTATACGCCGGCGCGTGTTATACGCCGATAAATACGGTATATGTTTTAAGGTAGTTACAGAACAAGAGAGAAGATGATGAAAATAACCAAAAATCCAAAATCAGTTCAGTCATCTGTAAATGTCAATTCTTGGGCAACGTTCTAAATGTTAGAGAATATGTAGGAACATGCCATTGGGTTCCACAGGGGTGGCTCCAATTTTATAACTTTGCCCCAAAAATGACATTCATAGATATTTTTCGGAGTTATTTAGCTGTTAAAAGCAGGTGAAAATGATGTTAGTGTTAGAAACACTAATGACGTCAGAATAAACTATGTGTCATTATCATTTGAAACAATTCAATGCAAAAAAAGACATTGGTCAAAAATGTGCCAATAGAAATAAGTACTATTTTTACACTAACACAAACTGTATATCTAAAGTGAAATATGGCAAACTGTATATCTAAAGTGAAATATGGCAAACTGTATATCCAAATTGAAACATGACAAACTGTATATCTCAAGTGAATCATGACAAACTGTATATCTCAAGTGAAATGAAAGTAAATCTATATGCAGTGAGCAGGTTGAGAGCTATTAAAGATTTGATAGGTTGCTTGAGACATCTGACATTGAGCTTCATGTGAAAACACCCCAAAGACATTTTTAACCCCTTAACGACAGGTGACGTGCCAGGCACGTCACGGCAAATCGAGGACTTGCCGACAGCTGATGTGCCTGGCACGTCATGCACTAAATGGAGTAAAGAAAGCGACCAGCGGTCGCTTTTTTTACTCTAACGGTGTTGCTACAATGCCACTAGGTAGAGGCATTGTGCAACACCCCCCAAATGTGCAGGGGCGCGCTACGATCACTCCACGGAGTGATCGTAGCAGCCATTTAAAAATGGCTGCGCCCGCTGCACACATGTGCTTAGAAAGCGAACGATCGTTCGCTTTCTAAGCATCTCCGGTGTTGTTAAAGTGCCTCGCCAGCGAGGCACTTTACAACACCGTGCTGCTCCCCAGAGCCGATGGTGGTCGCTCTCCTGAGCGACCCCATCGGCTCAGTAGAAGGGAACGCTGCCTGTACAGGCAGCGTTTCCCTTCTAATGGCAAGAGCATCGGAAGTGAAAGTATTTCACTTCCGATGCTCTAGGGGGAGCCAATCGATGCCGGCACAGCAGATCTATGTGATCTGTGTGCAGACATGTATGGTAAGTGCTCTGATGAGCACTTATCATACTGTCAAAGGCAATATTAGTAAATATTGCCTTTGACAAGTATTGATCTGCCTCCCTCACCTTACTACTTTTAGTAAGGGAGAGAGACAGATCAGATCAAGTAAAAAAATAAAATAAAATAATAAAAAAAATATTTAATAAAATTTTAAACACCAAGGGCTTTTATAAAAGCCATTTAACCCCTTCCCTGCCATTGATCGCTGTGTACGCAGTGATCATACACAGCAGCACATTTTTTGCTGTCTGTGCATGTTGTAGGGGTTATTTTTTTTTACTGTAATTCATTACAGTATAAAAAAGGCTCTTTTAAGAGAGATTAACCCCTTTCTTGCCGTAGATCACTGCCTAATCAGCGATCTGACGCAAATGCAGCAATCTTGCTGCAGAAGCATTTTTAATTTTTTTAAAACTTTTTTATTACACCCGTCACGTGTTAATTATACCCGCTAGGGGACTACGTTTAACGTAAAAAAAATTTTTTTAGCTGTCTGAGCGCATGTATAGCGATCAGTAACAGCTGATAAGTGACAATGGCGGGTTGGCGTTTGCTCAGATGAGCATCACCATTCGTCTGGTTAGATCAAAATGTGTAAATATTTGATCTGACCCGTGTAGATCTGCCTCCCTCTCACTTGAGTTTTAGTGAGGGAGACAGAGCTGTATAATGTAAGTTTTTAATTATAATATATTTAATAGAATTGAGACCCAAAGGCTTTTATAAAAGCCGTTTGCAGTATTTAACCCCTTCCCTGCAATTGATCCCTGTGTACGCAGTGATCTTACACAGCAGCACATTTTTTGCTGTCTGTGCATTTTTTTAGGGGTTATTTTTTTTTACTTTGATTTATTACAGTATATCAAAGGCTCTTTTAAGAGCTATTAACCCCTTCCTTGCCGTATATCACTTCCTAAGCAGCACATATGGTCACTGCCTAAGCAGTGCATATGGTCACTGCCTAAGCAGCGCATATGGAGCAATCTAGTCGCCGAAGGATTTTTTTTTGCTATCAGCATTTTTTTTGTCAGACTCACTAGGGGTTAATTATACCCACTAGGGGATTACGTGTATTCCTTTTGAAGCTGTCTGAACGCGTGTATAGCGATCAGTAACAGCCGATCAGTGGCAAAGGTGGTTTGGTGATTTCTCAGATGAGCATCACCATTCGTCTGGTTCGTAAATATTGTTCTGACCCATATGGATCTGCCTCCCTCTCCTCACTTGAGTTTTAGTGAGGGAAAGAGACAGATCTGTATAACATAATTTTTAAATTGTAATAAATTAAATAAAATGTTAATAAATTGTGAGTCCCAAGGGCTTTTATAAAAGCCATACCTTTTGTATAGTGTAGTGTATTAACCCCTTCCCTGCCACTGATCACTGCACAGCAGAATTTTTTTTCTTGTCTGTGCATTTTTAGGGGTTAATTTTTTTGTACAGTACTACAAAGGCTCTTATAAGAGCTATTAACCCCTTCCTTGCTCTACATGTTCAAATTCCAAGTTTGAAAATCAAAAAGCGCACCTCTCAAATGTAGCCTTTCAACCCCTAACAAAGCTGACAAAGCTATGCATGGGTGGTATCCCTGTGCTCGGGAGATGTTGCTGAACATATATTGTGGTATTGTTTGTCAGTGACACATACTGAAATATGTGAATTTGTGTCTAAAGTGCAATGTATGTGGGAAAAAATACACAATAAAATGACTACCACAAACTTTGACAAAGGCTGGTGGCAGAATTGGTGCATGGAAAGTGTTAAAATAACACCATTTAAAATAGCCTAGGGTGTCTACTTTTACAAAATATATACTTTTTGGGGTAAAATACACTGTCCTACTTAAAAAAAAGTCCCAAATGAAAGATGGGCTCAGGCTGACTACACGTCAATATTCCAAGTTGAAAATGCGCACCTTCACAATGTGGCTCTTTAGCCCCCAAACAACCCAACAAACCTATGCATGGGTGGTATCCCTGTACTCAGGATATGTTGTTGAACACATATTGGGTTATTGTTTGGCAGTGACACATACCAAAATCTGTGAATTTATGTCTAAAATACAATATTTGTGAAAAAAAACCACACAAAAATTACTACCACAAACTTTGACAAAGGCTGGTGGTAGAATTAGTGCATGGAAAGTGTTAAAATACCACCATTTGAAATAGCGTAGGGTGTCTACTTTTAAAAAATATATGGGTTGATGGGGTAAAATACACTGGCTGGTTTCAAATATGTCCCAAATGGGACATGGGTGCAGGCGGTCTGCATGTAAAAATTTTAATTTGGAAAACCAAAAACTGCACCTACCAAATTTGGCCTTTTACTCCCCAAACAACCCAACAAACCTATGCATGGGTGGTATCCCTGTACTCAAGAGATGTTGCTGAACACTTATTAGGGTGTTATTTGGCAGTGACACATACCAAAATCTGTGAATTCATGTCTGAAGTACAAGGTTTGTGGAAAAGAACCACAAAAAAATTACTACCACAAAGTTTGACAAAGGCTGGTGGTAGAATTAGTGCATGGAAAGTGTAAAAATACCACCATTTGAGATAGTCTAAGGTGTCTTCTTTTAAAAAATATATGGGTTGATGGGGTAAAATACACTAGCTGGCTTCAAATATGTCCCAAATGGGACATGGATGCAGGCTGTCTGCATGTAAAAATTTCAAGTTGGAAAACAAAAAACTGCACCTCACAAATTTGGCATTTTAGCCCCCAAACAACCCAACAAACCTATGCATGGGTGGTATCCCTGTACTCAGGAGAAATAGTAGAATCTATTTAGCATGTTTTTTCGTTCGCTATTGTCGATGAGGAGAAGTTGTTTCAAATAAAAACAAAGAAATTTGTGTATTTTTTTTTTTTTTACCATATTTTATTATTTTTTTTAATAATATGATAAGATATGATCAAAAAGATGGCATCCATAGAAAGCCCTTCTTGTCCCGATAAAAACAATATATAATATGTGTGGGTACAGCAAATGACAAAGAAGAAAATTACTGCTAAACACAAACAGCACAGAAATGTTAAAATAGGCATTGTCCAGAAAGGACAAAAATGTTTCAAAGGCTCTGTCCTTAAGGGGTTAAACAACTGTGACATTTGTTTTTGTTTTTTTCTTTCTTCCAAGGCATAGTGTTTAAGGTCAAAGAATAGGCCAAGTGTACATACAAAGACACCCTCGGCAAGGTCTGTCTGTGAAGGGGGCTCGGACAGTTCATAATGGCTGTTTCCTTGCAGCCGCTTCACCGCGAGAGGTTTAGTGTGAGAGGTTCAGCAAGATGCACAGTTAATCGTGGGACAGTTCATTGCATAGTTATTAGAGATTAGTATTAGGCACCTTTTAGGGGTTAGTATTAGGGTTCAGGGTGATTACTAGGCCTTAGTATTAGGGTTTGGGGTGATTACTAGGCCTTAGTATTAGGGTTCGGGGTGATTACTAGGCCTTAGTATTAGGGTTCAGGGTGATTACTAGGCCTTAGTATTAGGGTTCGGGGTGATTACTAGGCCTTAGTATTAGGGTTCGGGGTGATTACTAGGCCTTAGTATTAGGGTTCGGGATGGTTACTAGGCCTTAGTATTAGGGTTTGGGGTGATTACTAGGCCTTAGTATTAGGGTTCGGGATGATTACTAGGCCTTAGTATTAGGGTTCGGGATGATTACTAGGCCTTAGTATTAGGGTTTGGGATGATTACTAGGCCTTAGTATTAGGGTTTGGGGTGATTACTAGGCCTTAGTATTAGGGTTCGGGGTGATTACTAGGCCTTAGTATTAGGGTTTGGGGTGATTACTAGGCCTTAGTATTAGGGTTCAGGGCGATTACTAGGCCTTAGTATTAGGGTTCGGGGTGATTACTAGGTCTTAGTATTAGGGTTCGGGGTGATTACTAGGCCTTAGTATTAGGGTTCGGGATGATTACTAGGCCTTAGTATTAGGGTTTGGGGTGATTACTAGGCCTTAGTATTAGGGTTCGGTATTAACAGTTCATGTTTAGTATTAGGGGTTAGTATTGAGTTTGTATTAGGGTTGTGGATTAGTTTTAGGGATGGTATGAGGGCTCAAGCTTAGTTTTAGGGGGTCCTTAATTAGAATGTTCATCATAAAGTCAGTAAATATCCACCATGAACTATGCTGGTAGCTACCCTTAACACATCACATTATATTTTGTCATGGTGGATTTACTTGCAGATGTGTCCATGAATGAAGATGGTGGATGTATAAAGCTCTAGATGTAATAGAGACACTGCAGAAGTTTGGCTAACAGAGTTTAAGCCTGGAGCCTTCCCTCACGTTTAAGAAAAAACTTGAAATCCATGTATAGCGGGGCATTAACAGAGCAGCATTGTTGCAACGGATGTTCCACTAATTTAAAAAAGTTGACAACGGTATGTCAAGCATACAAAACAATTGGATAGATAGTGCTACACACTAGGGCCTATCTGTCCAACTGCAGCCCTCCAGCTGTTTCTGTACTGCAACTACCATAACCCATGTCATTGTGGAAAACTTGCTGCCATTCCAGAACACTGGTGGGGAAATATGTGGTTTGTAGGTCTGCAGCAGCTAGAGGGCCACAGTTAGACAACTAGACAGTAGGGCATTTAGAAAGGAAAAGAGGTGAAACACCAGGCCATTAAGCTAGGACTGAGAGCAACCCAGGGGGCAAATGCCTCTCTGCCCCACTTGCAAGCCCCTCTCCAAGCATGGGACAGCCAGCATGTCCCTGCAATTTGGTCTAACTGCTGTTACTTGTTTGATATTGGGGGTTGCTCGAAGAGGAGCTGTAACATATCTGTTCAGAATAATCATTCTCCATAAATAATGAGTATTATGGAGTATGAATAATTATACTGCATAAATAAGAGAACTCCTGGAACCTCATAATTAGTGGATATATACCCATGTCCCCATTACAGTCACAGCACGGCTGTTACAGTTCCTTGCAAAAGTATTCCCCCCCCCTTGGCATTTTTCGTGTTTTGTTGCCTCACAACCTGGAATTAACATGGATTGTTTGAGGATTTGCATCATTTAATTTACAGAACATGCCCACAACTTGAAGATGTTATTTTTTTATTATTTTTATTACGACACAAACAACAAATAAGACAAAATAACAGAAAAAGTCAATGTGCATAACTATTCACCCCCCCTAAAGTCAATACTTTGTAGAGCCACCTTTTGCGCTAATCACAGCTCCAAGTCGCTTTGTATAAGTCTCTATGAGCTTGCCACATCTTACCACTGGGATTTTTGCCCATTCCTCCTTGCAAAACTGTTCCAGCTCCTTCAAGTTGGATGGTTTAAACTTGTGAACAGCAATCTTTAAATCTAACCACAGATTTTTTTATTGGATTAAGGTCTGGGCTTTGACTAGGCCATTCCAACACATTTACATGTTTCCCCTTAAACCACTCAAGTGTTGTTCAATTTTAGTCTCATCAGAGCAGAGCACCTTCCTCCATACATTTTGTTAGTCTCCCACATGCCTTTTCACAAACTCAAAACGTGCCATTTTGTTTTTTGCTGAAAGTAATGGCTTTCTTCTGGCCACTCTGCCATAAAGCCATATTGTCGTCCTATGTACAGATACTCCAGTCTCTGCTGTGGAACTCTGCAGCATCTCCAGGGTTACCTTAGGTCTCTGTGCTGCCTCTCTGATTAATGCCCTCCTTGCCCGGTCCGTGAGTTTTGGTGGGCGACCGTCTCTTGGCAGGTTTTCTGTTATGCCATGTTCTTTCCATTTGTTTATGATAGATGTGATGGTGCTCCTGGGGATCATCAAAGATTTGGATATTTTTTTATAACCTAACCCTGATTTGTACTTCTCAACATTGTCCCTTACTTGTTTGTAGAGTTTCTTGTTCTTCATGGCAGTGTTTGGTTAGTGGTGCCTCTTGCTTAGGTGTTGCAGCCTCTGGGGCCTTTCAAAAAAGGTTTGTATATGTAATGACAGATCATGTGACACTTAGATTGCACACAGGTGGACATCATTTCACTAATTATGTGACTTTTGAAGGTAATTGGTGGCACCAGAGCTTTTTATGTGCTTCATAACAAAGGAGGTGAATACATACGCACATGCCAATTTTCTGGTTTCTATTTCTAAAAAATAGTTTTATGTATATATTTTTCTCATTTCACTTTAAACCGAATCTCTTTCATGTACATGTATTACATAAACCGAAAGTCTGTAAACCGAAAGAGATTCGGTTTATAGACTTTCGGTTTATGTAATACATGTAATGCTATTGTTATGCTATAAACCCAAATAGAGTCCCCATTCATAAGAATAGGTCAATTGACCTATTCGTATGAATGGGGACTCTATTTCGGTTTATGGAAAGCCAATAGCATTACATGGCTATTGGCATTCTATAAACCAAACTAGAGTCCCCATTCATACGAATAGGTCAATTGACCTATTCATTTGAATGGGGACAAGCTTACCCACATTTTACTTCCTTTTGCAGCCCTCTAGCCCTTTCCAGGACTTTTTTAGAGGTATTTTAGTGGCCAAAAGTTTGTGTCCCCATTGACTTCAATGGGGTTCGGGGTCAAGTTCGAGCACGGACCCGGACATTTTTTCGAAGTTCGGCCGAACCTGCCGAACCCGAACATCCAGGTGTCCGCTCAACTCTAGTTCTGATCCATAACATAACATTCAGATTAATAAAACATTGAACTTAAGGCTGTAATGTAACAAAATAGGTAAAAAGTCAAGGGGGTGAATACTTTTGTAAGGCACTGTAAGAATCAGCCTAGCATGTAGTGTACTATAGCAAGTTCATCACCTACTGAGATTCCACAGAAACAAGAAGTACCTGTGTTATCAAACTCTATATGACGGGGCTCTGGCAGCATAACAAATAAATAAAAACAGTGCTTACAACAATTAATGCCCCAATTTTCCCTAACATTTGTCTTGTTATTCTTCATTTATCCTCTGCTACATATATAGAACTATAGAATTAAACCACATATGGTACCTAATTGCTCTACTTAGGTTGGCATTGTCCTGTACAGCCAGCTCAAGATCTCTATCCTGCATTACAAAATCTGTATAGTTAGGAGCACAAATGCATCTGCAGGCCATTTATATTGATTACTGCTAGCAGCTTACACAACTCCCGGCAAGAGGTTAACAGATAAAGAATCTAATGCTTTTCCCTTTGTGAGCTAGAGAGTTGAATGCTCACCTCTGGCACTCAGTGGGTTAAATAAAGCAATTACCCACAAGATGCATTAGTGCCATCCGCTTGGACAACTTCTTTACAAAGCGCTGGAAAGTCTTTCTTATCAGGTCATTTGAATTTGAAGAATTGCTGTTTTGTTGTGCTGGTCCGTGCTACTCCTATATTATCTTCCACTAAACAAGACATGGGAGCTGTGGCTGGGCAGTGATAAAGCATAATGGCAAACAGGCATTGCTTGCTTTTTGTGCAGCTCTCAAAATAAAGAAATTAGAGCAGGAGCCTGTTTTTAAATTGCTGTTAAAGAGCTGTGAGCCAGCATTCAGGAATAGAATGATGAAATGCAGAGGTAAACAGGAATGCGGATAGTTCTGAGGGCCCGGAGCTATATATATATTTTATACTGTTTGGTCACTTTCTGGTATTCGCAGATATGTTATAAATACTGTATATTGGGGACTGTCCAGATATGTTAACATGTAGGTACCTGAAACCTGGTAATGGTTGTACTGAACTTACCATAATATAAAGGTGTGTAGATAGATGGATAGATGGCATTTTTACATTATGTTAACATTTATCTATGTAGTGCTAACAAATAACGCAACACATACAAGAGAATTACAGGCTACGTTAGATGAACAGAAACAGACTGATACAGGTTGAGATGAGGTAAAAGTGTCCTGCTAGCAAGCTTATAATCTATTGTCAACAGTCCCTGAATTGGCAGGACAGGCCCACCTTTTGGAGTCTTGTCCCATGAAATTACACACTGCACTAGCTGTATTGCACTATGTCTGTAGTCTAAACATGCAAGAAGTGAACTTCACATATCTAAACAAGCAAGAAGTGAACTTCCGATATCAAAATCTGAATATCATCAGCCATCATCAAAAATTTGTGGGGCCCCTACAGACCAAATGGTCTGGACCCCTACCACCCACACTCCATTTCTCCTTTATTTATTGTCCCACCTCCCTTGCCATAGCACCACCTTGCACATCTAGGACATGCCCAAGCACCCACATTGCACACCCAGGACTTATCCCAGCCAGCACCTACAGTTGCCTGATGTCTAGTGGCAGGCAGCATGGTGTCTGTGCACTGCTCCTACCATACTGGCTCTTGCGCTCCCCATGCGTTATAAAGTCTGAGAGCCGACAGGTCATGTGACCTCTGACATCATTCTGTGCTGCCCCTTGCACTGCCCATGCAATTTCTAAGATCAGAACCTTAGAACTTGCATGGGCAGTTCAAGAGGCTGCATAGAATGATGTCTGGGCACCTAGGCAGCGCATGGACAACATGCTGCCTGCTCACAGCAGAGAGGCTGGTGAGGGAGATCTTATGATCTCCCCAGCCGTGGCCTTTGTTGGAGAGCTCTCTTTTTTTAATGGTGCACGGAGTAGCCCCACAGGGCTACAGGGCTTGTGACAGGTGTATTGCCAGTCACCCCATAATGGCAGCCTGCAACCCAATACGGTAGCATCATGCAACATGGTCCTTTACCGTGATTAAGCATTGCGCTTAAATTGTATTTGTCTAGCAGACGTATACAGCCCAAACGCTATGAAATGATCTCCAGACGCCTGGAGCTTGATGAGCTCGATGCTGCACTGGGTGAAGTAATGCGGAGGCGCGTAAATCTGCCTGCCTTAAGCGGCGCCTACTTTTCCATCTCTGGAACAGTAGTGTCTGGGATTTTAATTTGCAGTGGAAATGATGCTGAGATGTATATTTGGCTTCATATTTAAAATATTGTCACTTTTCATTTGTGCACTGATTTACACTTTTTTTATTCTTTATTTTAGGCCAAATAATCTTATGATTTTTTTTGAAGATATTTCAGAGTTTAAATTAATTTTACTGATTGCAGTTTCTTTTTAAGAAATATATTGTACCTATGCCCATGATATATATATATATATAAACTCTTTATACTAACATAAACAATACAATAAATACGTACCATTGCATAATATTTAATTTTAAATACGTTCCTTGCCCAACTTTAGCAACCTAATAAGGCAGAAGAGAAACGTAGAAATTAAGAAATTCCAATTTTTGTTGTGACATGTTTGTATTGCTGGGAGTTATTGTCCAAATAAGATGTGACTGGTGACATATTGCACACCGCTGGCAGATACGGTACTCTCTCCTAATATGACATCATATCACAGAATGCTCTGTCATGCTTGATAAGTGGACAAGGCACAGGACTATACAGGAGCAATGATGTGATCTTTGCAGATCCAAAAAGACTTTGGATTTATCACAACTAAATCACAGAGCATAAGGTTATCCTTCTATTGAAAGAACATGCAAATGAGAGCATCATTATCATAAGTGGTACACAGGGTTCTAATCTGCTGTTAGTTCATACATTATTAAGAGATCAAAGTCTGCATTGAGCTGACTGAATTTTGTCTATTCAATCAACCAAATAAACTTTTCTCACTTTCTTACTTCATTTTCTCAAACATTAACTTAGTCACATGTTCCTACTTTGCACACATTCAATTTTATGCAAGCTATTCTCTAAGAAATCCAAAACTCAGTCATTAAAGGGGCAGTTTGACACAGAAAGATATATATATGTTGTCCATTTTTTGGTGTATGTTAAAAACAAAACATCATACGACAAATTGTTGAGAGCTGTTTAAAGTTCTTGACATGTAAATGAAAATAAATGGAAACAAAAATATACTATTCTCTACACACGTGTATACAAAATAATGTACATTGTACAGGTTAATCAACATTAGTGTGATACATGAGGCCTGCCTTCAAAAAGGCACTGTACATGTGTAAAATTCGATCATTCCTGGTGTACCAAGAGATGGAGTCTCTGCAAGAGGATACATTTGGCTAGAGGCTAGAACAGGAAACTTTCCTAAGGATTCCCTGCATGCAGTTGTATGGAATAAAACACTTGTACAATGTACAGGTTAAACACTACCAAGTGCATGAAACTTTGTTTGATGCCTGTAATAGTCCTTTAATAATATGAACTGGATTACAATTATTTTTACATATAATGTTACATCATAATGAACATCTACATAACATTGCCTTTTTAAAATAAAAATAAAAATATCCCATTCTGCCACTGAAGATCTTTTCAAAATGTTCTGTTTATGGTGTTTAACCCATAGAAGTCATTGCTTTTTAGGGTTAAGTGACTAGTAAGTATCAAAGTTATCTAGATTTTGAATAGATATAAAATGTTGGGCAGTACAGTTGCAGACACATATGCTGATTTCTACCATGCAGAGCTCTTCACCCACTCCCTCTAAGAGATAGCAGGTCATTGCTTTGTTACAATCGGCTTCAATCAATACATATTAAGAAACTCTGCAGAGTATCTCATTACCTAGGATGTGACAGATCACCTGCCTTCCAATCCATTCCTGGATCTGGCCATTAATAATTCGTTCTGCCAAACCATCAGTTTTTCTATGCATGCTCAATAATTTTGTTAACACTTTACATCCAGAGTCTTAAAGGGACATTCCACCAAAAAGGCAAAATGCAGTCAATGTTGGAATTGGAGAGTGCATCATTTTCCCCTTTCTTTCAGCTAGCAATCAGTTATAATATTGGTTATATTGAAGGAAGCAAGGGTTAAACAAAACAAGTCCCAGGACATTTAAGTAAACCCAACGTGTATCTTAATAGACACTTGCGAGACACAGCAGTTCTTGGTTGTCTAACCCCGCTCTGAAAGCTGAAATTGAGGGTCTCTCGCTGCTAGCGCAGAGAGAGACCCTTGTTTTTGCATGGGAATAGCAGGAGGGACCTAGTTAAGGCCCTCCTGCTGATCTCATGCAAAAACAAGGGTTTCTCTCTGCGCTAGCAGCGAGAGACAGTCGCCGATCAGACGGCTGCCTGCTTCCTATGGAAGCATGGCGGCTGTCGGTCAGAGGATAAACTGGCGTGTACTATCAAAAGTCCACATGCCAGTTCATCCACATACCAGGGCACAACTAAAATTTCACTTGTGCGTCTATATTAGAAAAAAAACGTTTAGTGTTCCTTTAATAACACATAGTCAAACTGAAGCCGGGAAGCCTGAGGAAAATAGATAGGATTCCTGGTGTAATACATGTTATTGAAGACACACAATGGCAGCCATTTAAAGAGCATTACCACATATTCTTGTAATCTAAGAATTATTGCCTGTTTTTTGGGGGGGTTGCCCCAGTGCTAAGAATACCACCGCAACCAGGTAAAAGAGATTGGAGTAGAGACAATCCTCCTTGTTAAACACTGCATCCGTGACTTTTAAACTACCACACACTATTCCATTTGGATATGTGACCACACATATCCAGTGTGTTAAAGCACTTGTATTACGGAAAGGGAATAACAATGATGAGCATAAAATGCTGATTGCTCTACTTCCCCATGAAAAGTACCCTATTGGCTTGAAAATAAGACAACCTTGATTATAAGATGACCCCCCCCCAAACTTTGGATATTCTTTTAGGAAAATAAGAAAAAGTCTGAATATAAGACTACCCTATAGGAAAAAAGTATTACTTTTACTTACTGTTTTTTCATATTTAATAAAAATTGTGAAAAAAATACATTTCTTGGTTTTATTTGCCAATCTTCTCCCCGGACTTAGCCAATGGTTCCCCACTCCACACAGCCTTCTGCCCCCAGAATTTGGCAATGCTCTCCCCAGACTTTTGCCAATGATGCCCCCAGACTATTGTCCATGCTGCCCCCAGACGTTTGTCAATGCTGCCCCCAGACATTTGTCAATGCTGCCCCGATACCTTTGTCAATGCTGCCCCCAGACTTACCCAAAGCTCCCTGGTAGCTACTGGGGGCAGCCGGTGGAAGACATCCTCCGATGCTACCCGACACTTCCATCTTCTATGACGGATCTCCCGGCTTCCATCATAGAAGTCTAGACGGAAGTGCTGGCCAGCACCAGAGGATGTCTGCTCGTATGCGCTGACATCCACCAGCTGCCCCAATCTCCCTGGTGGCTGGTGGGGGCTGCCAGTGGATGTCTGCACGATGTATGCAGACTTCCTCTGATGTCACATGACCTCCCTGCTTCCGTCATAGGAATCCCAGCAGCAGCGGAGGATGTCAGAGTGCATTGCAGCTCTGCGGGGGACCTGGATCCCAGTCTTATAGTCAGACCTCGATTTGAGGTCTGATTATAACACGAACCCCGAATGTAAGATGAGGGTTATTTTTCAGAGCATTATATCCAAGCAAATATGGTGTTGGGGACTGGGGGTCCCCTAGCGACCTTAACAGGGAAGATTGCATCTACCTCACTGGGGGTTATTTCTAGGGGTCAGTGTTGGAGCAAAGGTCTAAGAGTGGTGTGATCAGAAGGGACATTCCATTGAGTTCCATGGCCAGAGGTGGGCTGGAAAAAAATGATTTAGTTCCCCTTGGTGTCACTTCATCAGTCCACCTGTTATCATCAGGGATAAACACATCTAGATGTGCAAGATTGTAAGATATACTTCAGAGAATGATAGACAATCAAGACAACTGGATAGAAAGATCGAAAGGGTTACCAGCCTACTGATTGAGAGATTAGAGAGCAGCCGGTGGGGGGAATTGCCCTCCTGCTCCCCTTGCCAGCACTACCCTGTCCATGGCAATTGCTCCAATTAGAACTGAACTGTTAGAACTTTTTCCCAGAATTGATACATAACCCTCAATCCTTTTAAATATAACACCCCCACCAGTATATTTCATTCTAAGCTATTATAGCAGTTTTTATTCTTTTTCAATAATTGTGCTGGTTTAATTAAACAGTGACAAGTAGCAGGTTTCTCAATGAATTTAGGATACGTTGATCATTTGACTATATATCCAACTCTTTAAGAATTTAGTAGACATTTATTTGGAAATAAACTTAGATTCTACGACCAGAGAATGAATTGATGAGTAATCAGCATTATTATTATCTTTTATTTATTTATATATATATCTATATATATGTTTATTTTATTTTTATTTTTTTTACCAATCATAAATGTTGGACTAGTTCCTAACCCTGACGGTAAGCAGGCATAAATGTTTGATGATGCCAGCTATATATTTCAGAGCCATTCCAGAGCGTTTGCTAGAAGACTAACAGCACCTGTGCCAACAAAGCATTAACCCTTGGTGTCCTGCAGGCCATTAAAATAAATGTCCTTTATTTTTTAAAGGGACAGTGAATCTAAACTCTAAAGTACATTTAAAATGATTTACCATTAATGAGCACATTGGCTTTGCTTGTTTAGGATGGTAAGAACAGGTGTAGTTTAAAACATAAGGGCCGATTCATTAAAAGTTTACTGTTCAGCTCTACAAACTATCTAAGTTATGTTTAGTTATGGCTTCATCCATTACCAAAAAAGCTCATCAGCGGAGAATTGGCCAACTGGAGCTAAACATGAAAAGAGAAGAGATGAATAGCCAAACCTCATACAACTATGACCCAAACAACATAATGGGGGACGAAGGGAAAATATGTATAAGTGCAGTACTTGCAGAGATAGCACCTAATAATGGTGATGTCTCTATGCCAATGTACAACAGTCCAGAGTTTGTACTATTAGCTAGCTCTTTCTGCACCCAAGACAACAAGAATAGAAAATTGTGCCTGTGACGGAACCCTCCATCACTGGGGTTCTTGGAGAGAAGTAATGGCCCTCCTCCTCCCAAAAGACTATGGATCCTGTCTGTGTGTGTGATAGTTATGGGGGTGCACACTTTGGGGAGACCAGCAGCACCCTGTCTTCAGTACATCTCGACTTCTAACACAGGACTAGTTCACTCAAGATGTCAGCTAAGCCATTGTGTTCCCCAGGTTGAGATTGTCTCCTGTCCTTCACACTCCAGTCTCTCAGGAGGTGTTATGGAATGTTATGTTACTGTAGCAATATACTATACACCCCAGTTCCTGGTTAATATGTATATAATGTATTCTTGTCATTATGTCAAATTTCCCATTGTATTTATGTAAGTCATTCAGTATCCTTTTGTATCTCAGTGTACTCTGGAGTTATCTGAACTTGACACCTTTGTATTCTGCAAGGTGTGAGGCAGGATTTCCCCATTGTATGTCCTACTGTTATGGTGTGTTCATTACGTGTTTGTATTTAAAGGTGTGATTATATCCTACTGTATCTAATTACCTGTTTTAAATGAGTCATGTTATATTTGTTTGTGTATAAATATCTGTGCTGTTTTCAAATAAATTGTCATTCCTGTTCCACTCCTATGCTGGTGTGTGTGCATTCCTGTAGCAGAGTCTTCGGATCTGTCAGCACTGAGCTTATTACTTGGCAGCCTTTGTGATGGCTGCACTTGGAGGCAGAGGGGTTGATACCTGCCTCCCTCTCCAGTGGGTAGAGGACTGCCCTGGCTTTGGTCACAGTATGCTACCAACTATCACCCCTTCAACCCTACTTGGCAAATTTCCACTACTGAGATCAGCATCCGGGGGAGATATAGTCACTGACTTGACCCTGATCTCAGTAACCCCCCCCCCCCCCCACACACACACACAGTGCCCCCTCAATATAATGTCATAGATGTTATTTTGACAAAAAAGAAAGAAGGCACATACATAACAACAACATGTATAATTAATTAATAGGTTGTTTCAGTAAATAGCTGGACAGACAGTGCTGATGATGTTTTATAGCTCCTATGTCAGCTAGATACAGTAACTTAGTTTATAGTAAGCCACGGCAGTATAGTATAGCTCTAATTCATATATAATTAGCTGGACAGAGATGGTGGTATTGGAAGCTCCCATCAGTATGACGTTAACCAGATATTAATAGTGGGTGGCAGTATATAATCAGCAAGACATCTAAATGAGCTGTCAACCAGCTGAGTAACCCCAAGAAGGAATGCACCTGACATTGAAGCATCTTATTAAAACATGTTCAAGCAGACATTTGGCTAGCTGGGCATCACTGGACCTGATGTTCGCAGCCAAAATCTACATCTGATGACTATATTTCCCATGAGGCTCAGGCAGACATACTGCTCATCAGAAGCTGCCTTTTAGGGATGCCTACTATCATCACTGCACCTATGGATGCCTATGGCGAGTGCCTCGGTCACCTTATCCTCACTACTGCCCTGTCTAACTACAAACCCTCATATTTATTATATATGCTCAATATATAGTGCAAATAGATCATAATTCCAAGCGTGCCCACATATAAAGATAAAAAAATCATATCAAAGCAAGAAATTAATTTCAAAATGTTCCAAAAAAATTAGACACATTTTGAGCAAATTCCCAATATTTCCTGAGAACAGGAGCAAAATCTAAAAAAGTCATTATCAATAATAATTTCCCTCTTGCGTGTAAAGACGCACCAGCTATATTGTTAGGCAAAGCAGAGCACTTCCCCTGCCTGTTTGTTGTCATGCTGTTTTCCTGCATTTGTAAATGTATCTTGTGACACAGTAAAAAAAAAAAAAGTCATGCCCAATTCCTTCAGAGATACATGTCATTAAGTCAGTTAGTTTTGGCATAACCCTCCTCTCTTTGTTTTTCAGAGTGCCAAAATTGATGTCACCAAATACCTGTATGTTTTGTTTTCCTAAGGCATAGCTCCGCAGTATACAATTTATTTAGTAGCTTAATTCACAAATGATATATGATATTTTATCACAAAATGTTCCATGTAAATTACCTAGAACCACTGCCTCATTTAAAAGATGGTGTACGCCAAGATTGCGCCTAATAGAGACGTAATCTAAGTGCAGTCCTATGTATAATGCAAAAGTCGCGGGTCTGCAATACCTGCACCAGTCGCAGACTTCTGGTTGGCTCTGGCGCTGTTTGTTTAAGAGCAACCCATTTAATAAAATGTGCAGAAACGTTTAGCTGAATATCTCCCCCACTGGTGGTGAAGTCGCTATTTAAGGTGCAAAAAAGTGTTGATATGTGTAAATATGAGCACACCAATTGCACCTTTTTTCCTCTCCTGATACTTGGGGCTGCACCCCCAAATCTGTTAAAAATGTTATATGTGAGCCTTAAAATGACGGATATCTATGTCATTAATAATCACATACCCACTTAGTTTTTCTTAAAGGGACTGTATCACCTAAAGATTGTTTTTACTGAGCTTATAGAGCATAAAAAATTATGGAAAATTATCTATACACTGTATTAGCAACACTGCAAGCAAGTGTGTCTGTGGAGTCTGCTGTTTGACATCACACGTGGCACGGTATGCAAATTGACTGCTTTTCAATGGAAAATGTGTAATTTGCATACCGTGCCATAGGTGATGTCATAAGCAGGAGGCTCCACGGACGCATTTAAAACACATTTTTCTCCTAATTTAGGCCTTTGCTTGCAGTTTTGCTAACACATGTATAGACCATGTTCAATCATTTTTATGCTCTACATTCACAGTAAAAACAATATTTAGGTGTTACAGTCCCTTTAATACAGGGTGGGGGGGAATGAACACCTAATACATGTTTCAATAAACCAGTCTTATAACATAATGCACTATTGGTGGTTAGAAGTTTAGAACCTCCCAGTAAGTAGCTTTGCAAGCCACAGTGATCAACTGAACACAGTGGGAACTGCTCAATTGAATAATGATTTAATGCCATATTCCAGTTGGAGTCAATGGGAATTATACTTTGTAGGAGCTAGCCTGTTGTTTATGCAATTTGGTAAATATGCTAAAACACGTTGTTGTATCAGACATGTTTGCTTTACCTTGGCTGTGGCCAAGTCACCTGACATTTGATATAATAAACTTGGTAAAATTTGTAGCCTTATGAATGTAACAAATGGGCTAATAAATACAACTGAATTCTAAAAGTGGAGCAATAACCAAGAACATTTCAATGGTTTCCATGGTGATATAATGTTCCTGAGAATAATATTGGGCATATGCTGAGTTTTGCACATGCAAAATAACTCCTCCTCCCAAGCCATGCCCATCAGCAGGCCGTGCATTTTATGAGGGGTTTTTTTGCAGTTAAATAATGTGGAATATGCTACTGAGTAATGTATTTGCTGAATAAATATTATATAATGTTATTCTGTACTGGGCCATAAGGGGATATTCTAAAGACTTCCTATATCTGTGATAAATAACTTTTATATTTGTGACAAGTGCACTGGACAAGAAAATGGAAAAATAAAATACATTTAACAAAAAATGTTTTAAATACATTTAACAAAATGATTACTTTCTTTAAGATTTAATACAAAATTGACAATTCTTGGATGGAAACACCGTTAGAACTGTATGATGGGGTGGCTTATGAAAAGGATCCCTGTTATATGAAAAATAATGAATTAAATCAAAGTACAAGTGTTTCTAAAACACATATGACTATGATAGATAAATAGTTTCCTAGATTTCTATATCATAGCTGCAAAACACTATATTATCTATGACACAGTATTAGATGGCACAGTTATTGATGGAGAGGAAGAATGTACAGTGCTGACATCCTAGCAGTGAATTTAGTGTTTTATTATTACATAGTAATTTATATGAAAAGTCCAGTCAGTGAATAGAGAACCTCTGGATTAAATATACTACCAGATATTCTGACCTTGGGGAAAATCACATCTCACTGCATTTCAAGGAATGAAGCCACATGCTGCTGTAGGCTGGGAAGTGTAGTTAATATTCACAAGTTTTAATGAGTTAACGAAAGGGCATTTGCACTATTTCACTACACAGCAATGTTTGGGTAGGTTTTATAGGTGTGTGTAAATGTGTACTATATGAATACATATCTGTATGTATATCCAATTATATATATATATATATATATATATATATATATATATATATATATATATATATATATATATATATAGCCATTTTATCAGAATTAATTGATTCAGAAGCCAATTAATTGATGTTATTATCCAATTCAATAGTACTCATATATTGACCACGGAATTAATTACGGCTGAACTGACCCTGCCCGGGTGAACCTGAACCCGGAGGTTTGAACAGGCATTGCAGTCAGGTCATTCACCAACTAATCTATCTCACCAGCGATGGATCAATCGATTTATCAACTGAAAGATGACAGATAGAAGAACAAATAAATGAATGAATGCATTATACATTTACATCCTTGTCTATTGCATTTGTATAGTGTGTGTGCATGTATAATGCATGTGTGTTGTATGGGGGTGTAGGTTGCTCTAGAAATTATGGGACGCATATTACAGGTAGATATAGGGATTCTACATGTATTATTCATGTGGCTATATTGCAAGCAGCTCTATTCGGTAGGTCTATGCTGAGAGAATGATAGACGGCTGCTTAAAGGGCTTTCTGGGAAAAATCTCAGATCAGTGGCACAAAAAAGCAAGAATGCAACACATATCAGCGTGCAACACTGAATGCAAAGAGGACGTAGCCTGGATGTGAAGGGGCTGCAGCTTTAAATAAAGCCCCCTCCTTTCCCGTGCTCTGCAACCCCCCTCTGAGAAGTGGTTAAGTGAATACAGCTTTTAAGCATTTGAACCTATGCAGCCTTAGAAGAAAGTACCTGCTTTTCCCACGGTCTCTTCTAATACATGCAAACAGAGAGAGCTCTTGTCTAGTCTACTAACCCCCTCTAGTGCTGAGCACTGCATGTGACCTGCAGATAACAGCCTGGGAAGCTCCTCCGCACCTCTCTGTGCCCAGCTATCATTCCCCTCCAGTGGAGACATACATCAGAGCAGCTGGATCTTCTCAACTCTCTGCATCCTTCTCTCTCAGACCCCAAAGCTTTCACTTCCACCGCTGGATCCTGCTCATTCTCATCTGCTTGGAAACTGCCTTATGTGGGACATACTGACTTTAATGGGATTATTTTACCTTGAGCTTACTGTGACAGATGCAAACAGGGGCAATGGTACAGGCATCTGAAGAGACACGGGTGCATGCCAGCTGAGGTTATATTTAAGGAAGATCTGTGCATTCCATGTAGAGAAGGATACTCCATGGCTAGAATTTAAAGATGTCCTGTCTGCAACCTTGAGGACTGAATCCCTGGAGTATGGGGAGTGAGATGGAATTTCTCTGCTTCTGACTTTGCTGTAGATTTGGGAGGAAGGAGATCTGCTGCTGATGGCAGAGGGGGATGGGGTCTCCGTTATGTAAAGGGAGGGTCCTGCCAGGAGCCTTCAAACTTCCCACCTGCAAGCCCAAGCAGAAGCACAGCCAGGGAGCTCCACTTTCTGGACTTCCAATGATTGATCACAGGGGGGTCATCATTACACACACCCCTCAAGTAAACTCACACACCATGCACAGCTTGCAGATCCACATTAAATACCTCACACAGTCTGTGCACTGGAGGATGCTATATGTATAGCATACACTCACAGCAGATTTGCACAAATTGAACATCAAACAACCACAGTACAGGACTGGAGTCCCTGCTCTGAAAAACAAAGGGGAAATTATAATAAAACAAACCCCATACTGTCACCATTCATACTGGAGTTTCTGCTGGATATATCTATTATGATGCGTTTTATGATCAGTCCATGCAGGGATTAGCACCTGGCCACATCAGATAATCCATGCGCCCCGGGAGCGCATCAGACCCTGGGCGATCACACAAGGTGTCCAGCATAGAGGACAGAACCACTACCCGCAAATCACCTTCGCGGTGGTCCAAGCAGGATGACACCTGCAGAGCTTTGGATGAGAAGGTTCTATAAGCACAGGATCCAGGCACAGTGCGCACAGCTGGTGGGTTCACCCGAGCCATAAGCGAAAGCCCCAAAGGAGAACGAACGAGTGGGACTTTATATCCAGCCTTCAAAAGTCACATCACTCTTATCAGATGTGTACAGTTCCATATGGACTTCATTGTAGCCAGGGGCCAAAGCCAAATAACAATATCAATGCTTATTTCTGCAGACAATGTTTTCTAAGGAACCTGGATATTCCAGATTAAAGCTATCGATACACTACCTGAGTGAATAAGAAGGATGATTTGTTACATTGCTGTGGGAAACTCTTAAGGTAGCCTTTGCAGCAAGTTCATGCTCCATGGTGGTTAATTGGCCACTATTGTCCTTGTCCCTTGGGTGGAACATCCAAGGGCCACGCCCCTGAGGAGCCTGTTGGGTGACTTGCTGTGTTTGAGTGAGAGTGGATACAGTCCATAGTTTGGAGGAAGAGCTGGCGCTGTCTACAGAGGAGCAGGGCAACCATGGGTTTGCCTTATGAGAAGGCTGTGCTACTGAGAATTGCTCTTCTACTGCCTGTGCTCAGTAAGTTCCTTGCCGGTTCCAACCACCTCTCAGACAACCAAGGTAATAATTTCTCAATAACTTGTATGTATTGTGCTACCTACAAAACTATGAGTAAAACATGAATGGTGCCATCCTGATTCAGATATGGATGATTTGCACTGGAGGGGGTGCTGTTTCATTTTAACTGTATCCCAATGGTTCTAGATTTATCAACTTGATTAGTTGCCACATTGATTTTTTTAAATATGTTAATACACGCATTAACCTAGTATAATATATCTCTACTGTACAAGCTAACCCTAATTCATTTTACTAAAGCCAACTTGATATAATTACTCCATGAAATAAATCTGTGATAAAAGCTAGACTATTCTATGTCATTACTTACTGAATTCATATTTCAACATCCAATTTGATCATATAAATTATATTAATTCACCTTAGTGATAAATACCCTGGAACGTTTAACAGAAATTGATTTTGAAAAAAATTCAAAAAGGCCTATAGAACTTACGTTAAGTATTACAGTATGAAACATTCTAAAAATTCCAGTATAAGTGGTTAACATTTGTTAAGGTTATTGAAGTTAGTCCATTTATCACCAGAAGGTTCTGCAATGCTTACTATGTCATTTTACCAAAAGTCAAACATACTATATGCAATGATTTACTATATCTAGAAAGTGAGGAATAATTAATATTGTTGCTATTTGCACACTAAATTTAACAAATATAATACAAATTCACGCAAACACATTGTATACAACAATAAATCAGCTTTTACAAAATCCAAGATTTCTATGTATCTACGTTATGTATCCAGGTGGTTAGTTTACAGGTAAATATAATTTACTGTATATCATATTTCACGTTTCAAGTTTGAAATTCCATGTGTAAGTTAACTAAAAGTAAATATATTATTAGTTTTAAAATTTACGTCTTTATCTTTGTAGTCTAACTTTCTGGTAGAACAGTGTTTGTCAATTCATAATCACTGGTAAACAATATATACCATAGGTAGATTCATGAAACAGATACCAGTAAACAGTATATAAAAAGTGGATTAATTAAACAGTTACTGGTAAACAGGATAAAAAAAAGTAGATTTATTAAACCATTACCAGTAAACGGTATATATAAGGTAAATTCACTAAACAGATACCAGTAAACAGTATATAAAAAGTAGATTAATTAACAGTTACCGGTAAACAGTATAAAAAAAGTAAATTCATTAAATAGTTACTGGTAAACAGCATACAAAACGCAGATTTATTAAACAGTTACTGGTAAACAGTAAATAAAAGTTAGATTTATTAAACAGTTATTGGTAAACAGTATATACAAGCTAGATACATTAAACAGTATACTGTGTATACAAGGCAACAAAATCGAAAAAATCAACTTAGCAACTTTGGCCTGAATTGTGTTGTTCAGGCTTCAGATCACAACAGAACACTGTTTATTGAATAGACCCAATCATATGTGTGTATATATATATACAATATAGATAGAGACTGAGCAAACGGTGCATGATCATCTAACAGTTTTATATGTGTCTAATTCTATGTGTCTGTTTGTCTACCTATCCATCTGTCCATATAATAATTATAGGTAAACATAAAGGATATAGTTCAGTAAAATGCACATATGCATACTTGAGAACAAAATAAATCACATTGTATTCTTCTTGGTTAAATACTTAATACATCAATTTACTGACAGCTGAATACAATTCAGGTGCTGTAAGTATATGTTCACATACACATCTTCCCTATGAGGCTCTTACTATATATGTATATATAAATCATGTAGATTCCAACTCGTGAAAACCACTGGAAGAAGGGGAGCTAAATGAGCATAATACAGAATAATGGTTTTAGATACATAGCACCAACTCGAAACAGTATCAACACAGTAAAGGAAGAGAGTATATTTAAAAGAAGAAAAACTATCACAACTAGAGGACATAGTCTTAAATTAGAGGGGCAACGATTTAAAAGTAATATCAGGAAGTATTACTTTACTGAGAGAGTAGTGGATGTATGGAATAGCCTTCAAGCGGAAGTGGTAGAGGTAAACGCAGTCAAGTATTTTAAGCATGCGTGGGATAGACATAAGGCTATCCAAGCTATAAGACCCGGAACAGGGCACTAATAAAAGTACTCCAAAAAAAAAAAATTGGGCAGACTAGATGGACCGAATGGTTCTTATCTGCCGACACATTCTATGTTTCTATGTATGAAACTAAAAAGTTAGCCAGTTAGAAAAGGAGGCAATAAACCAAGGAGACAGTAAAAGATAACACAGTGGAGTGAAGTATTAGCAGCCCCTTGGTTTGCCAAGACCTGGGTAATTAAGGTGTTGGCCTATATGCAATCCTCTATGTTTTAATCATGCTACAACTCCTATTACCACCAGTGTTGCTGGCTGATGGAAGTTGTAGCAAAACAGAAGCAGAAGATCAAACCTTGTCAAACGCTCATCTTATGTTTATTAATATTGATGATTGGATTAAGTTAAATTTTAAAAAATCCATTACATGCTTAATATGGGTGTATTACCTTCCAATTGCACTTATCAATGAGATTATTTAATAAGTAAGTGTTTTTTTTTTTGCATGGGATTAAGCTATCTATACACATTTTGATATAACGGGCTATCTTGTCTTAGAAAAGGTGTCTAATATACTTTGCAACTTTCCCATGGCAATCACATGCATACTCTGGATAATTAAATAACATTCCACAGCTGGCTGAGGGTTGCAAGAGTTGTAACCAAACTTTCAGCAGTTGTTAGGCTGGTTAAATTCAGAATTGGCTAGTGTCATCTGCACTCTTATCAGGGCTTCAATACCAGTTATGCAGGATTGATGTCCTTTCATTATCACGTAATCAAACCATTGAAATTAGTATAGGTGAGGAATTTGGAAAAGCAGAAGTGGCCCTTTAAACCTGTTTTTGACACACCTAACCTGCAAAGAAGACGATTATATTTATCATCAACATTGCGTTTTAATAGGGCAATAAATATTTTTCCAATGCACAAACTTTTCAGGGTAGCAAAAACATTTGTTGGCGTTTTTATTTTTGCTATTATATGTATATTTTTTTTACATTTCTCATTTATTAGTGATGGCATTGATCATTAAGAATCTGCATATAACATGTATCAAAATACATCTGGAAATATTATTTTAATAGTTTCTTTTCAAAAGTCCTGTTTATATGTTAGCTGTCTCCACTGCTATTAAAAAAATGTTTTCTCTATTTGCATGTCCCTTAACAGTGAAATACATTAAAACATGATAAATACATGAAATATCCATGATGTGCGATAACTGTAATACATAGAGTTTATTGAATGCTCTCTTCAAGAACACCTGTCAGATATTGGTGCACCATAGAGAAAACATTACAATCTAAATGATCAATTAAGGAAATAATTAAACATATCTGTTTTAGCACCAGCATGCAAAGTGTTAAAAAAGCCTATCATATATGGAGCGTGATCGCAGGCAAACTTTGTAATCAGCGTGCAAGGAATTCGGGAAGTTAGAGGGAATTCATTAGCACATGTTTGAGAGATGATTTCTAACACTGTGAAACAAACGACAAATGGCAGGAGCAGTAAACATCTTTGCTGTTGTGGTCGTCCAATTATTTTGCACAAACTCGAATTCATCGTTTTTGAAACATCTAGTTAATGACCTTGATTACAGCAACAAGTGAACATACCCTTAAGCTCATTAATGTATACACCAATCACCTTCTCCTCCCTTCCCTGATAATACTTGACCAACTAATGCTTAAACTTTTTTTAATAACCCTTTAAGTGTTCAAAGTTGAGCAATACATTGCAGTGATATATATATATTTGTACCACCACAGGCAATAACCCGTTACGCCATCGTGAGTTGCAGGTGATTCTTACTATATGAATTCAAATACTGGTAGCGTAATAAGTGTCTGTATTATGCTCTGTAATTTACAGGTGAGTGGCATTACAGTGTAGGTGAGGTATGGTATGTGGAGCTGGCATGCTAAGATGATCCAATCTCAGCTTTATTCAGGGATGCTTATTATAAATGCACACTGAAGGGCTGCATCGCATCAGATGACGATTGTTATCTAAATATATTTTACCAATTATAACGCTAAGTCATGAATTCAGTGTCCCTGAAATTAACAATGAGACGGCCACCCCTTGGTATGAAGATATTATGTAGGGTGATCTTTATTAATCAATTCATGACCAGGCTGTTTTGTAAGTTTTTATTTGCTGTGCTGGCTTTTCAGGGGTTGTAATGTGTTGTTGCTGAACATATATTGTATGGCAATATCCCTTGAGTACAATGATACCCCACAAGCATAGGTTTGCAAGGTTTATGTGGCAGGTACTGGCAGTGGCGTATTTAGGTTTTGTGCTGATATAGACATGGCTAAACTCATGCACTCACAATTCTCATTTGTCGCACCCCTTCCTCGCATAATATTTCCCAAATCTCTGTTCACAGTGCCTGATTGTAATAATTCACCCATGAGCAGACTCATCCAGACTGAGAAGCAGGTACTGTAACAAATTACCCGTGTGCAGACTCATACATGCTGAGAAGGGGTTCTGTAACAAATTACCCCTGCGCAGACTCATCCAGGCTGAGAAGGGGTACTGTAACAAATAACTCCTGTGCAGACTCATCCAGGCTGAGAAGGGGTACTGTAACAAATTACCCCTGTGCAGACTCATCCAGGCTGAGAAGGGGTACTGTAACAAATTACCCCTCTGCAGACTCATCCAGGCTGAGAAGAGGGTACTGTAATGATTCACCCATGTGCGGACTCATCCAGGCTACCATGGACGAGCTTTCACATGGTTGATTCGTTACACCGATTTGCCATCAAATCCATGTCCACAGTGACAGATTGCCCCCACACCCCTTACCACAGCACCAGATTGCCCCCACATCCCTTCTCACTGCACCATTTGACTTCAAATCCTTTTCCACTGCACTACGCACACATCTCTACGTCATCTAGTAGGGGAAGCCCAGATGTTTGTGCAGCCATAGATTAAAAGAGACTTTAATGAAGAAAAAGATATATAGATGTATGGAGACATAGAAAAGACACAAAAATAGAGCTCCATAGACTAAAACACCGAATATTATCACTTAACGTCTCAAACCCTTCTGTTTGTTGGGGTAAGGAGGCAGCACATGCTAATGAAGGGGTCCATTCCTTAGAGAGTCAAGAGATATCGGATGAGAAAGGAGGAGCTGTGAGGACAGGATTAGGAGCAGAACTATAAGGGAGGTGAAACGCCTGACTGCCAGGGAACGGCCTTGTAAGAGCATCTGCTTGAGGATCCCTTTCCTGTACTCACAGGAAGTCAGATTCCCATAAAGAAACTGGTCACTGCAGAAATGTAACATTACTGAGCTAGCAAGCATTAGAAACAAATCTAAGCAGCTGCAGCCCTATTGAGAAAAAATAGCTGTTTGCTTCCCTAGGCATAGATACAGGTCCAAATTTTGATCCGGTGATTGCAGCTTTAAAATGTGGAATTTTTACATATTAGTTAAACGTATCTATCCAGCTGCTGCACGTCCCTCTCTACCGCAGTCTTGTTATATATATATATATATATATATATATATATATATATATATATATATACTAGTTTAGGTGAGTGCATTCCCTTTTGGATTTGTTTGTATAGTAGAGGCTTTGACCAGGCCTCTGGTTTAGCACCCCTCCCCATCACAGGTGCTCCATGAAGTGGTGTCCAGCCCTATAAATTGCAGGAGTGTCTCTGTATTATACAATAGGAAGGCCTTTTGGTCCCTGGTAAGTAATACATACAAAGAGATTAAGCCCCATAAGCAACAGTATTTAGTGTTAGGACCCACCAATATTGGAGTACTTTGACGTAGTGGTGGGCTTAGCATCATATGGCCATATATGTGACTAAATCTCCAATTTTGTTATCTTAGTAAGAAAGGTGTTTTTAAGTAGCTTTATTGTAACCTATAGCTTTAAGAGTTTTTCTCCAACCTGCTTTGAGGTGAGTGCGCTGATCTTTGGATTTTGTATCAATATTTGGTCTCAGCAGCAACCCTTATAATATATGCTAGTTTAGGTGAGTGCATTCCCTTTTGGATTTGTGTGTGTGTGTATATATGTATATATATATATATATATATATATATATGTATGTATATATATATATATATATATATATATATAACCAGTCCAAAAACATATGCCCCCCGTGGGAAGGCAAACAAAACTACGCACTCACAGGGTTAAATGGATGAAAAAAAGTCGATGTATTAAGAAAGGAGCATAAATTGCATCAAAAAATCAGGAGCCATTATCAAGACTTTTGGATATATATATATATATATATATATATATATACACACACACACACGTCACCCAATTGTCATGCATTCCGCAGGGCAGTGTTTATTTGGAGTATCTAGCACCAAGCTCTTCCTCTGTCCTGCTTATCAGAACATAGAGTTCAGCAGATTTCGGGACCACAATCCCATTGGTGTCTGGGAGAATGCATACTGTCTAGGGGTTACCAAAGCACTCAAACATGTCTTCTGTAGTGTAATTGTGGTATACTAATGCACACTGTCCTCAACAGGATCTCTTTAATGACGTGCCTTGAGCGTCATTTGTCAGGAGCGGATTAATAAACGCTTCTAAAAAATGTGTGCTGCAGGGCTGTAATTATTAAAATAAAGAATCTACATTCTTCAGGTTACCCAGTGCAGTCCTAAATATCCTTTGTTCTGCAGTGACTAAAACAGATGCAATCAACGAACAATTGGTTATACAATATGTATATAGAAAGAGGGACTGTATCGCCACTAACATCTGGAAAACATGTCAAAAAATGCATAGTGCATTGAGCAAAACCAAGATTGCAGAGCGTGTAAATTGTACTGATTAAAGTCCCACAATATTATAAATGTCCTGGAATAAAATGGCAAAGTGGTCATCAGATCCTACATATACAAATTAGCATCCTTAGCCCTGTAAAGCTAGCAATCTAATTAATTGTTTGTTTTTGAAAAAAAAAAAAACATTATTATTGTCAATTTGTCAAATCTAAAGGTAAATATATACATTACAATATTCATGAAGAACATTACTATTATACAAGTGCTTTCTGATCCTGCTAAAGTTGTGACTGTTCTGAAAAAACTATAGTATAAACATGTAGTGATTTAATACTGTAATTTTATGTATCTTGTTTCCTATAATTACAGCAAAATAATTAGAGGCACTGTATGTCATACTGTAAGTCTGACTGTATGTCACACTGTAAGCCTGACTGTATGTCAAACTGTATGTCACATTTAGGGCCGGTGCAAGGATTTTTGCCGCCCTAGGCAAAATAAAAATTGCCCCCCCCCCCCCCCCACATTATCATATTATTATTCCCCTCAATATCCCAGGATTATGCCCCACAATATGCCTGGACTTAGCCACCCAATTTGCCAGGATTATTCCCCTCAATATCCCAGGATTATGCCCCTCATTATCCCAGGATTATGCCCCTCAATATGCCAGGATTATGCCCCTCAATATGCCAGGATTATGCCCCTCAATATCCCAGGATTTTGCCCCACAATATGCCAGGACTTAGCCACCCAATATGCCAGGATTTTCCCCCACAATATGCCAGGACTTAGCCACCCAATATGCCAGGACTTAGCCACCCAATATGCCAGGATTATGCCCCACAATATGCCAGGATTATGCCCCTCAATATCCCAGGATTATGCCCCTCAATATCCCAGGATTATGCCCCACAATATGCCAGGATTATGCCCCTCAATATCCCAGGATTATACCCCTCAATATCCCAGGATTATGCCCCTCAATATGCCAGGATTATGCCCCTCAATATACCAGGATTATGTGCCCCACAATATGCCAGGATCATGCCCCTCAATATGCCAGGATTATGCCCCTCAATATCCCAGGATTATGCCCCTCAATATACCAGGATTATGCCCCTCAATATGCCAGGATTATGCCCCACAATATGCCAGGATTATGCCCCTCAATATCCCAGGATGATGCCCCTCAATATACCAGGATTATGTGCCCCACAATATGCCAGGATCATGCCCCTCAATATCCCAGAATTTTCCCCCACAATATGCCAGGATTTAGCCACCCAATATGACAGGATTTCCCCCCCACAATATGCCAGGATTTTCCCCCACAATATGCCAGCCAGGATTTAGCCACCCACTATGCCAGGATTTTCCTCCACAGTATGCCAGCCAGGACTTAGCCACCCACTATGCCAGGATTTTCCTCCACAGTATGCCAGCCAGGACTTAGCCACCCACTATGCCAGGATTTTCCCCCATAGTATGCCAGCCAGGACTTAGCCACCCACTATGCCAGGATTTTCCCCCATAGTATGCCAGCCAGGACTTAGCCACCCACTATGCCAGGATTTTCCCCCACAGTATGCCAACCAGGATTTAGCCACCCAATATGCCAGGATTTTCCCCCATAGTATGCCAGGATCCTCCCTCTTCCCCCTTACTTACCTCCTTGTTGCTGCTCTCCCGGTGCTCTCATCTGCCCGTCTGTGGCTGTGAGGGAAGCGTTGTGCGCTCCCCTCCAGCCAATGCGCATTCCGTAAAGCTTTTTTTTAAACAAACTTTATTGAATGTTCATTGGCTGGAGGGGAGCGCACAACGCTTCCCTCACAGCCACGGACCTCCACCGGAGACAGAGCAGGGTTCCGGCGCCCCCAGCTAAGATGCGCCCTAGGCAGCTGCCTAAGTCGCCTTACTGGTGGCGCTGGCCCTGGTCACATTGTAAGTCTGAGTGTAAACCTAAATGTATGTCTGACTTTATGTAAAACTGTATGTCACACTGTAAGTCTGACTGTATGTCATACTGTAAGTCTGACTGTATGTCAAACTGTATGTCTGACTGTATGTCACACTGTAAGTCTGACTGTATGTCAAACTGTATGTCTGTGTGTGTCGCAATGTATGTCTGACTGTGTGTCGCAATATGTGTCGCACTGGACTGTATGTCTAAGGTGGCGTAATGGTATATAATGTTGATTTAATACTGTGTTAGAAATAAATATTTTGAAAACAAAAGTGAAATCAATAGCAAATAAGCTTTATTAAATGTTGACATTTAGCACAATATATCTTAAATGTCAGAATGTCACAAAGTAAGCAATATTTGACTTCTCAATGACTAAGATGTTATATTGTCAAATTGAATACTTTAATATTGTTTACATTTTTAAAGGTTACAAATCAATGAAGTATGAGTAACATTAAGTGAATTTTACTGAAAATATGTTCACTCCATATATATAGGATTTTAAGAAAATCACATAGTTGCTTGTTTTACATTGTAGCATGACATATAACAATAATCATTTGTGGTTTTATAGCTCTCAGTGGGCTTTATAGAGACACATATGGCATTTGAACTGTGATTGTGTTAGTTAAATCTGCGACTGAATGAGCTGGATCAGTGATGGCTAACCTTGGCACTGCAGATTTTGGGAACTGTATGTTCCATAATGCTGAGTTAGTCATAAGGCTGGCCGATAAACATGGGACATGTTGTTATCAAACCCCTGCATTTACAAGGTTAGCAATGCAGTATTAGAAGGAGCACAGAACATTTCTAGATAAGATGCTTGTTCCAGTACATACGAGCAGGATTAAAGATAAGCATTATTGGAACACTTTCTTATGGCAAATTTACATTTTTAGGGTTTTGTCCCTCTTCAACCGTCTAGACATATATTAACTTTGGTTTACAGCTCTGTCTCTGTTGACTCTTAAAACTCATCTTTTTCCGGTGCTCTCTATGTCTCTCTCTTGCTTTCTTCTGATGCTCTCACTCTTCTTTATAAACCCTATATATATGTCTGCACCTTATACAGTTAAGTTACATATGTGCTGCAGTAATTCTGTATTCTCTTTTATTATCTTGATTAACTAAATAGTTACTTTCCACCTTCTTTGCATCACTTCTAGTACATATGTCTGCCAAATGTTAAATCATTCTCTGTTTATTGATCTTTTTACCTCTTATAGTGGTTTGTGTGGCACCTCTTGCTGCTCCACATGAATAACTGGTCCAGTGAATAGCACAAGATCACAATAAGGATTTTTTTATGCCGCTGAATGAAATTACTAAAATGTCTATTTATACATTTTTTAAAATCAATATAATGATTTACAGGGAAATTTGTATCTATCAAAAAGACTTTTAATTTTGCATCCTACGAACATCCGTGACACATTAATATTCAGTATAATGTTCATTTTAAGAAAGTGTATACTTCTGAGCAATTATCTTCTAGACAATTATCGTTTTGAGTCCTCTGTTCGTGCTAAGTCACAAATGGATTCTGTATCCAGGAAACAGTTCATGATTTAACCCCTTAAAGGACAACTTTACTACAACTAGACTACCACAACTAGAGGACATAGTCTTAAATTAGAGGGGCAACGATTTAAAAGTAATATCAGGAAGTATTACTTTACTGAGAGGGTAGTGGATGTATGGAATAGCCTGCCAGCAGAAGTGGTAGAGGTAAACACAGTCAAGGAGTTTAAGCATGCGTGGGATAGACACAAGGCTATCCTAGCTTTAAGACCGGGAACGGGGGACTAATAAAAGTACACACAAAAAATTGGGCAGACTAGATGGACCGAATGGCTCTTATCTGCCGACACATTCTATGTTTCCATAACTGTAGCAAAAAATGTACTTATGTTTAATTGAAAGATTGTATCAAGTGTAGATGATTTATAAAGAAATGAATGAGAGAATACAAATTAAGCACCTTATTAAGCCTCCTTTACTCCATATAGTTCTCTCAGGGGGCAGACATGCTATTTAGAATCTTGGGTCAGATCATCACTCACCTTGGTTCAGAACAAAGATCTGACCAAAGATTCTAAACAAAATGTCTGCCTCCTGGCAGAGCTGTATGGAGTAAAGAGGGCTCAATAATGTACTCTATTTCCATATAAAATGCATATACTCTTGATGCCATCTTTCAATTAAACAGAATAGCATTTTTTGCTACAGTTGTCCTTTAATGACAAGGGGGTATTTTTGTCAATAACGCAGACTGTGCCATATACCGGCGCAATCAACGTGTGCGCCAGTATGTAAAGCAGACTCACTCGAGTCTTTAGGAGATTTAGGTGGTGTTCGCGTTCATTGCGCCAGCACAGCTTATGTGTAAAAAAGCACCTGATTTGTGTCATTTTGACAGATGTCCCTGTGTGATCGCTGTTACTTTTGAGACAGCGATTGTGCTTTTTTTAAAATAAACACTTTGCAGTGCGAGAGTTTTTATACATATCCCCCTATGTCTTGAATTTGAAATATCCACAACATCACTAGTGACCTCCCGGGGACGGACCTGAAGCCAGAAGTTTGGGCATGCAGCAGGTTGTCTGAATGTACGTACATGTACAGCCTCACAGTAAACTGTAGACATTGTTGCACATGAGTAATTTTCCAGGACTTTAATTGCATTGAGAATATTGAATACATCTACATTATGGCTTGCCAAATCCCAGGAGCCAGGGAGCCATGACTCATAACATCGTTTTACCTTGAACTCTATAAAAGTTCCATTTCCCTGGCCAGGTGGGCTCCTGAATTGCTCTGTCTGGCTACTAAAGGATACAGAAATTTGTCAAGCCGTGATCTACATAGTGTTAGAAAATGCATAAATTAGGAAAAACAGGTATATTGGGTAATAATAACACAATCCTAAAACACTGCAGGGAAAATTGATTCGAATCTGTCACCTACATCCTTCTTAGGGTCCCTTTAAACCCAGTTCCAGGTGGTACAAAGCTTTCTCCCATGCTGCAGCTCCTTGGCAGGCCGTTTCTCTCTTTGTCTCTGGCAGCAAGCAGGAATTATCCTGGAATCTCAGAACTCCCGGCAGAGAATACAGGTCAATACTGCAGGCTGTCTTTTGGTTTTCTGGACAAACAAATCGCCATGCTTATCACAGTTTACTGACCCAGGTGTTTTCAGTTTGCAAATTAAAATGTGCGGCATCGTCGTAGATGTAGTAAACACCTTGTTTGCTTAGCTCCTCACACCTTGAGGTAAAGAATAACAGTGGCATGGCACTGTACCATCCACTGCTACTAGGGTGTGCACATCACCTTTTCATTCAGGGGAACTTATGAAATTCACATTTCAGGGCTGTACTCAGTAGATTGGTTTAACAAAGCTAAAGAGTGAAGCCCTATAGTCTGCAGACAATGTGTCACCCTCTCTGTCACAGTAGGTATGGGGCATACTTGCTGGGGAAATAAAGACTGCAGCAGACAAGGTGACCACATATACTTAATGCTTGCACATAAGCCAAATCAGCCCTGCAGTATGTATTGTTCATAAGCATCCCTAAATAAATTAGCTACACTTGGTAGTGCAGATGTTTAAAAACAACATATCCCATGTCAATATGGAGGCTGAGCTAAGGTGACCACATGGATGCTAATGAAGAATGCATACTTCAGGGTAGAAATTGGTTAACTGAAGAGTGAAGACTGTCTGTGTGTCACTGATCTGATTCCTTTTGTTATAAGCATCCGTGAATAAAACAGAGAGGTTTTCATCCGGGGTAACAGGCAGCTTTGCAGTAGTTTTTTTTTTTTTTTTTATGAAGAATAATCTAAAAAAGCTACATATTATATAATAGGGTCTAGTTCATGGAGATAAAGACACAAGTAAAACACTATAGAATCAGATTGTATTGGGCCAGTTTGAGTGCGATTGTGAGCCAAGACTTGTTACATCCGTGAAATCTGCCTGAACATTCTACATGATGCAAGCAAGGGCACATACTAGGAGAACAATGTCTTTATAAATGTGTCCATTTCAAAATGTGTGAGGAGTCTCCTTTTTTTTTTACACAGTTCCTATCGAAAGGTGGTGATTTGCATATTAAGCCACATGTGATGTCATAAACAGGAAACTGCACAGACACATTTTAAAACATAACTTTTCCTTACCATAAAGGGAGAAAAGCTGGATTAAGTTGATTATAGCTGTATATATAATATTTGTACTTGTTTTACATAAACGCAGCTTTTAGTAAACCAAGAAATTACAAAGGGGGGCTTTGTCATGGCGTCGCACATGCAAGTGTTGGAAGCGTAAATATAGGTGCAATGACTGAGATCATATTTTTAACAGCGATTGACCCTGTTTTACAAATCCGAACACTTTTTGCAATTAAAATTTGGATTTTCAGGCACACTTATGCAACATTTTTTTTCTCTCTCAAATAGCCCAGACATTCGGTAATGGCGAAGTTAAATGCGTCAGGGCTGTCCATTGGCTCCGTTGTTGTATTCTTTGACAATTGAGCCATTGGCGGCCCTTATTAGAAGGACCGGAGAGATCAGAGGAATTAAGATAGGAGATAGGGACCACACAATAATGCTTTATGCAGATGATATTTTTCTTTCACTCTCATCCCCAGAACACTCTATTTCAGCATTACTCTCGACGGTAGAGAACTTTGCTTCATTTTCAAACTATAAACTAAACGTACCTAAAACACAGACAATTTTGTTTTATCAGAATTTAGAACAAAGGGTTAGAATAGCCGGTTTGGGAAACTTTAGTGATAACAAAGAGATTGAATATTTGGGAATAAGGATCACACAAAGAATAGATAATATAATACAAATTAACTTCTCTAGATTACTGATGGAAGTGAAGGAGATGTTTAGGAGTTGGAAATATCTGCAGCTGTCCTGGTTAGGCCGTATTAATACTATAAAGGCATATGTGGTCCCGAAAATAATATATCTAATTAGATCTATTCCTCTCAGAGTACCCATTTCGACCCTAAAGGAATTCGATAAGGAATTCCTAAAATTTATCTGGAACTCTAAAAAATCGAGACTCTCGGCCAAAATTCATAAAAATGGCCTCCATGAAGATGGAATGGGGTATCCAGACTTGGGTAGGTTACATAATGCATGCCTACTAGCCCATGTGATAGCCTGGAAATCCAAAGAAAGGGATAAGCTGAACTGGTTGAGTATAGAGAGATCAAAAAGTGGAGGGTTTGATCCCTTTTTATTGCAATGGGTTGACCGGGATAGATACAACAGAATGAAAATATCTAGCACTATAGTGAGGGGTCTGATAGAAAATGTATATAAGTTGAAAAAATGGTTGGGCTCCACCCCATTCTTTACGAAAGACGCCCCATTAGAAGTTCTGTCTGTGTATATCAAGGATATCCGTTTAGCCCACTGGGGAAACTGGAATATCCAATATATTGAAGATCTATATAGAGACAGCCAGTTGTTGACATTTTCAGAACTCCAAGACAAGTTTAATATACCAACATCAGAACTCTTTACTTATCTTAGAGTAAAAGGATTCTTATTTAAAACAACTCCCATATCATCAGACAGCTGGGGAGAATTTGTGAAACTGGGCTCTAGGGAGAGACTACTTTCAAAGATAAGAGATCGCGGTCCCGATTGTGTCTAAAGCCAGGGGTAAATGGGGACTAGACTTGGGCATAGATCTTCCAGTGGAAGTATGGTACAAAACTTGAAAGATACAAGGAAGGCTACACATTGTATGTATCTGCAAGAACAAAATTTTAAACTTCTTCATAGGTGGTACCTAGTACCATCTAGACTGTTCAGATTCCAGGCTGCATTGGATGATCTTTGCTGGAGGTGTAGGAAGAGTACGGGTTCATATATCCACATCTGGTGGGACTGTGGTTTATTAAAAGAATTGAAACAACAGATGATACAGAAATGCGAAGAAATTTTCAGTCGCCCAATGCAAATAACCCCTCAAATGTTCTTGCTCCACTCAAATATCTCAACTTGTAATAAGTTTAATAGATCATTATTGATTAATATCTTCTTAGCAATTAAAATATGTCTAGCAAGATATTGGAAAAGGAAAGAGGTCCCTTCCTGGAAAGAAATAGAGACCCAAATTGATACTCAAGCCCTGGCAGAAAAGTTTTTCTTTCGAAAAGATAGATTTACAAGAGAGATATTCCATAAGACATGGATCTTGTGGGGGGATATGGTAGGGACCCCTGCACACGAGAATGATCGGTAGATAACCGGACTGCCTGGCCCTCTCCGCGCCCCCCCCCCCATGGAACGACCGGCGGACATGGTGTGTATGTGAAATGGGAAGTGTGAAGGTGAGAAATTGAATGGAAGGAGGTGAATATGGAAGTACGGTGAGTTATGGATTTTTTTTTTTTTTCTTTCTCTTTCTTTTTTCCTTTTCTTCTTTTCTGCCCCTCTCTTTTTTTCCCTCTCCCTTATCATTTATATGAAAGATAGACTACTCACTTTTCGCCTGTTTAACATGGGACATAGATGGGGTATAAATGTAGGGTGGTGACTGTTCCGTTGATATCTTGTATATTAACTAAGTCTAATGCGGGTGATGACTTCGGGCCGGATTCACGGGGGAGGAGGGAACGGGGAGGGGGGTCATTGAAATTAATGATTACTGGATTTTTCTGTCTCGTTCTTATTCTTTTTCATTGTATTCAATTTTATATTTTATGTGTGTTTTCTCTCTTTGCTTGAAAAATAAAGACTAATAAACTTAAAAAAAAAACAAAAAAAAAACTGTCGACTTTTTGGCGGGATTTTGCATTATACTTTGGTGCACAGAGATTAAGCCATTTTAACAGCCACTTCTGTCAGATTCACCTTTACAAATCTTCTCCAAAATGTTCAATTACATTTCCAGTGAACTAATATAAACACATCTGTATGAGTGTATTTATGCCTCTCTACGTGTTATTCATATACACGCACGTATACATTGTACAAAGAAAGAATTATTGCTTTGACATATTGTGCTTTAATGGCACAAAGGTATCCTATTGGTTTATGGAGGTGAGCCTGTCAGCAAGCAGTTATGTATTCAGAAACGCCAGCTGGAACACGGCGCACATAAAGCCACGTATTTAAGGACCATGGATAACGCAATGGAAATTAAGTTGATTTATTCTCTTACAAATGCGGAACCCTTTGGAGTCTATAAAGCTTAGGCAGCACAATCCCTTGATTTACAGATATGTCAGCTCATTAAAAGATATTGCAACCAGCAAAATACTCTAAATATATATGAGGAAATTTACTAAACTCAAAAAGTTTTAAAGAGAAAATAAAATGCGCTTTTAAAGGTGTCCCATGCTTGACAGAAATGATGAGGTGTAAAGCTGCCATGATAAAATGGTTTCTCATTAACCTTAATTGTATTAAAACATATTGTGCGATTAAACAGCACTACATTCTTAAATACAGTTATTAAAGGAATAGTATAGTCCACAAATGGAATATACTAACCTAAATGCATATTAAAGTACTTGATAAATACTTGATAAGTACTTTTTTTTGTAAAAAATGTTTATTTTTTATTTTCCAACAAAAATGTACTTATTTTAAGCTAAGGTAGCTGTTTTGCCTCATGGGACCACCTCCAAATGAACAATTCACCTCACCAATTTAGCTATACATTGTGCAGGGACAATTTGTCCCTGCACAATGTATAGTTAAATTGCTGAGATGAAATGTTCATCTCCCCTCAACTCACCTTTTAGTGAATAGCCCCCAGCAATAGAAGCAATTGCATAAATTAAAAGATTATGGATTTGAAATGGATTTTTTTCCCCAATGGAAATGGATAATTTGCATATCAAGCCACAAGGTCGACCTGCAGACACCAGTGGCACATTGCAAATATTGCAAATATATGCATCTTATTCTATATATATATTTTACATTTGTACAAATGGTAACAAGGTAACAAATGATGCCAGCACTGTGTATTGCTTCATCACAGTGAGAATATTGGCCTTTCCTACAACACAGAAAAGATTAGCCTATTTGCCTGTGATTCAGAGAATTCGGTTTCTCCTAATGTTTTTTAGTTATCTATACAGTGAAATGAGCCATACAGACACTAAAATGACAATAAGGAAATTATTATACTGCAGAGGAAAAAAGAGAGAAAAAGTAGTTACAGTATTTCATTCAAATCCAGGCTGATAATATGCAGCCTCGTTATTGAGAGAGCTTCACTGTCTTAACATGTAACAGGATGAGAAATGAACTTCTTTTTTTTTTTTTTACAGTGTATATTATGCACAGAGTAAGGGCCAGAAATATACCCCAGCTGGGTCCCCCATGCGTAAATAAAAGCTATAACAGCAGGCATTTGTTGCCGGGGCTCTCGTATGCTTTCTTGGAGCCATTTTAGAATTTTAGTGATTAGACCCATCTGTGATCTGGTTCAAGGAACACAACATTGTACTTATGTCATTAAGACATCAATGCTTTTCTCCTTTTTTGCATACAAAAATGAAACCCTACTATTACGTATTTGTATATTTTTGTAATGCATACTGTTCTTTTTAGATCTGTGTATATATATTTTGCCAAGAGGAATAAATAAAAGAGAAAGTCTGATTAAGGGGGATTGCTGTGCAGTGTACAAGTAACAATATACAGTATTTGCATTTAGTAGAACAGAATCCTCATTGCTGCAGCGTATACCAACATCTCATCTCACTCTGTCATCCATCCTTCTGAGGTTCATAAAATCAGTGCATTAAGATGAGTATTATGAGCTGCTAATTTCAATAAATCTGAGACCAGGGTCTAAAATGAATTATTACATAAACAATGGATAATTAATAATTTGGAGGTTAATTAGACCACTCCTAAAAGGGTATTGGAATCAGCATAAACTGCCTTGTTTGCTCACTTTATAATAGATATATACATTACTTGCTCCATCGAGAGTGTGCCATGACATAATGGATACATTTAAAGGGACACTCCCACCAAAAAATTAAAAGGGTTTATTTTTTTTATTTTGCATTGTTGGTTTCAGATATGTCTTTTGTTTTTGTTATGTGCATTTATTTTATTAAATATTTCCACTTCACCATCTATCGGACTCTGTTTACATTATCTTTGAACCCCAGTCAGACCCAGGATTTTTAATCTTTATATATGTATTAATACCTCCTGTAAGTAGCCATTTTAGGCGCGGGGGTATCATTACCATAATTTATAATAAATACTGCACCAGAAGTTCCTGGGTTGCGCTGTACTTTTTTCTCTTTACAGGTATATGTCTTATTTGTGTGTTTGTCTTAAATGCACAGGTAATTTAGTTACATCGGATGTAAGTGGTAGTGTCCCTTTAAGTATGCTTTGGCCAAATCATGTGACTAAAACTATACCAGCTATAGTGTTTCCTTTAAGAAAAAAATAGCAAAAACTAACTGGAGCGTCAAATAGACCCTCTCTAAGACCCTTGTAACACAATAAAAAACATATAAAGAAACCACCCACAATTGCAAACTAGTGTGTTAGAAAAACAATATACTTTATTTATAGCTAAGGATGCTCAATATCCACTTCACATTTTTCTCTCTTTTATTGCTCATGCCACATACCAGAAAGGTGCCTAACACCTGGTTTATTTCTTTGAAAATGAGGTATGCTTTTGTTTTCATGTATTCTTTTTACACTTAGATAATTCGGCTTCCACCTCGATTCCATGTATAATAGGTGACGCGTGAGTTTATATTGGTGCTATCATCACATGCTCCAGTATATAATAGTGTCACTTGGCACTATGTGCGCCAGGTCCATAAATCCAGGTTGATCTGGCACTTGGCAAAGACCCAACCCATGGATAAAGAGGCAGGTGCATGTAAAGGTTATAGATCCCTCAAACAAATGGATGGACGTACATCTGTATCCACGGAATTATAAATAGGTGGAGTTATGGTAAGATTTAGCCTGGCGGGAGGACAGTGGGGAGCTGGCGCCAGTGTGAAAATGGACATCAAGATAGCAGCTGAGACAGGAAGTCGCATCAGTACAGCTACTCTCCTTTTTCAGCCACTGCTTCTGTTGGGTCCTGTGCAAGTGTATATATTTTATGCTGATTTTAAAGTCTTTTAAGTAAGTCTATATTATGGTGGCCTAGTAGTGTTGTATACTGTATGCATCTGTTCCTCCTCTAATGTATCTCCCTGGCAGCTTCCATCTGTTTGTTTGAAGCAAGATGATGGGAAGTGTAGCCCCAGAGTCTGCAATACTAATATCAGACATGTGAATTCCATACCAAAGTGGGACAATTGCATTATTGCATCTTTATTTTACAGTGTCACACATTGTTTTCTAGTCTTTTTTCCCTACATTTTGAAGAATTCTCAGTCAGCTTTATGTGATGTTTTTGTATCATTTACATCCTTGCACTATAAGCACTTTTTATCCCATTTTATATGTATTTAAGTTTAATTACATTTTTATAATTATATGTATGTCTTTATATTTATTTTTATATAAATTTTTATTTCTATTTTCATATTTTTTAAATTTATTTTGAATTTTGTTTGATGCTATTGTTTTTATTATTGATAATTCATTTCTTATTTTTCACTATTGATAAATTTTTATTTTTTATACACCAATATTTTGACTTAAATGTGTCAGTGGCCTGGTACAATTCTGCTAACATGATAATTTAAATAAAAAATTCTCTACCTTCCCAGGGTACGCAATGTGTAAGTGATGGAGTCAGTCCTTTTACTTGGCCAATGACTGATGACTAGTGTTGAGCGAACCCGAACCGCACTGTTCGGGTTCGTACCGAACATTACAGTTTTGGGACCCCGGACCCGAACACGGACATTCCACTATATGTTCGTGTTGGTGTTCGGGGTTCGGCGATTACATTGTATGTAATGCTATTGGCTTTCTATAAACCAAAATAGAGTCCCCATTCATAAGAATTTCTTATGAATGGGGACTCTGTTTCGGTTTATAGAAAGCCAATAGCATTACATGTATTCCATAAACCGAAAGTCTATAAACTGAAAGGCATTCGGTTTATAGACTTTCGGTTTATGGAATACATGTAATGCTATTGATATTCTATAAATCGAAAGTCTATAAACCGAAAGACATTCGGTTTATAGACTTTCGACTTTCGGTTTATGGAATACATGTACATCTAGGTGTCCGCTCAACTCTACTGATGACATTATTGTCACAATATGGTAGGCTGTTATGGAACCTTTTCGGACATGGAAAGATCTGTTCATTCAGTAGCAGCAGAGGCAGTATATAGGACATTCAATGTGATTCTGTTTACTGAAAAGGGAACTGGGGTGAACTGACAAGTGAATTGCACAAATAAGGCATTAATAGTTGAGTTGGAAAGCTAGGCAGCTTGGAGAATTATTCCAACTTGGCGATTAGTGCTTGATTTTTGCTGTTTACTTGCGAATCATGTATCATTTTGTGCGCAGAGCCCCATTGTGGTGATAGCACATACTGTCATTGGTTCCTAAAAGGTTAAAAATCTGGCTTGTGAGTGGTACTTGCATTTGTGATTACAATTAAAGCTCTTACCTCTACCAATCTGAGAGTATTATATTTAAATTCCACTTACAATGCCAGGAAAGTAGATTAAGGTTATGAGGTTTAATTATTCAGAAATGGATCTTTTACTGGTATGTTCTGTTGTGATACAACTTGTACCATAATGGTTTTATAATTTTCTATAATGAAGAGATGCTGAGATTTACTGTAATACCAATTATTGACAAAGCTCGTAATGAATTGCAGACATAAGAACATGAATTTGCTGCCATATTTAGTTAAACTTTTTAATAAATAATGACAAGATATGCTTAAATATTAATATCGCCATCAATTAGAAAGCTATAATCTATCACGGAGATATTATGTCGTTCATATCTCTTACCGTTTTTTCCCCTTTTCTTTTCTTCTGGTTGTGCTATTAAGTGTTAAAACACAAGGACTAAGTAAATATCAATCCGTTTAGGTCTTAGAGCTATAACATTCTAAGGGGGTCATGTACTAAACAAGTTCAGTGGGGAAAAAGTAGGTCAAACATGAGTAAGGAGCAATTTGCGACTATTTGGAACATTTTGCGCTTGCTTTCCCTGATTTGCTCCTCTTCCGTTTATTTTTATTTAGCATGCATTTTTCCGGTTGCGCTAATAAATTGCGATTATATTTGCGCACGCTAAAGAATTTTGCGAATATTTTGTGAAAAATAATTCTTATTTGCGTGTGAAAATTACACCAGCTGTTAGCAAGTGCTATCAATAGAGGTAGAAAAAATATTTGCAAAATTGCCTGTTTTTATTCTTAATTATGCCCGTTTGTATTCGCAGTTTGCTCGTATGTACTATTTGAGTGTTAAATGTTTAGTACATTGCAATAGGAGCAAAGAGCAAAATAAAATCCTGTTCTCTCCTATCTTATAAAGCACATACACACAGTATTCCAATGAACTTATGCAAATCATGTTGCTTTTTTATAGTGTCAAGTGTCTAATTTAAGCATACACTAATATATTAATGTCCCAGAAATTTGGACTCACACCTAAGGCTAATGCCATTTCATCCCATCATTACAATCTTGATCTTTAACCAACAGAGGGCGCTACTCATAAGAGGATTATGTTGGCGCTAAAGGATTTTTTTCTTTACGTTGCAGTCCTGATTTTCATTCTGTGGGGCAATGCCTTTCCCCTTTAAAGTCATGCCCTTCAGCGCCCCACATCGCTGAGGGAAATGTGAAGAGGTATGCAACTGAGAATGTGTAAAGGAATGACTGCTTTGAAAACAATGACATAAACGTGCAGTGAGCCTTTAACCCCTTTCCATCTGATTTTGGTCCTTAAGAACCACAGCGACATCATATGTGGCGTTGGAAAGGTGGGCCCAAACTCTGAAGTTCGTGCACACTGTGTTTTGGTGAAATGTTGCTGGTTCTCATTGAGCGTCAGCTTCATTTGTCCTGTCAGACTCAAAATGGCCTCATCCGACAGAGGGTTCCTGCTGCAGGTTCCAAACTTACTACTGCATAGCCCGTCCTGTATTAGAGATACACTCTGTGCACACTGCTACCCATCATTTCTCGGATCCAAGAATATGTCTCGCAACTGAGGCAGCTTTCCTGGACCCAATCACTGTGATGAACAAAACACCGCGATCACGGACAATTACATGACAAAATCAATGTTTTTAAGCACTTTGTCTCCAAGTCACTCTCTGTACCTCACACACTGTATCTCACACGCTAATCGAAAGTGAGTTCTAACAGTTCCAGTAAAAATGTTGTAAAGTTAACCCTTCCCATACCTTTCTGGTCACAGTTTCATACCTTACGAGTGATTTTACACCTTTCTTCCTCTATTGTCCCTCTTTTCTGGGAGCTCTTACGTTTTTGGTTTGTATAACTGTATTACAGAGCTCCAGAGCAATACACCATGTTTAATCTGCAGTAAATGTGTTTTTATATTAATTTGTGTAAATAAAATCCTTTATTCTTATTTTAAATGACATACATATATAACAATAAGCCAGATATGATCCAGTATCAAAAAAATAGGACTGGATATAGAGAGAGAATCACCCACCAAGGAAGATATGGAAAGAGTGCCCTCTATGTGTGGAGAATCTTTGGCTACTTTAAATTTTGTGAGGAATGCAGTTTATTACTGTGATCAGTGTTCTTGCTTTATGATGTTCATTTTATTTTCTCCAATTTTGAGTTTTGTTTATTTTAAGTTTTTTTTTTTTTTTTAAATTTTAAAATATATTAATTTAAATGTAGTCAACCTCTGAAAACCTGTGCTCATGTTTGTTCTTCTTTCTTTTGTTTTTGATTAGTTAGGATAAGTGGTTTGTTAGTGCTACACTAGTTGTGTAGAATATCATTTGGAAACTAGTGAAAAAAAATACATGTTTTTTCTTTGATTTGAATCTCCTCCTTTTTATATGGATCTTAATACTAAGTTGTCTGCCTGTCCTTTTAATAACACCATTTAACTTGTATAGCTGCATTAAATGACAGAGAAAACTATGTTTAAACAACCACATACGTGTTTTTGACCAGTTCTAGTTCAATCATGTCACTGATTTATTTTTAAATAATTAAGGATACTTGAAGAGTAGGCCTAGAGTCTCAAGATACACAATTAAGAGATAGTTATTAGTTGAAAATTAAGGTTATGTTTCTTGAGAATTGGTGAAATACCACAAACAATCTCTGTGTGTCTTATTGATTTATTTACTCCTGGTCATGCAAAGGATAGACTTTAGATGTTGTTTATTAGGGATCGACCGATATTGATTTTTTAGAGCCGATACCGATACCGATAACCTGTGAACTTTCAGGCCAATAGCCGATAACTTATACCGATATTTCGTGCATTTTAATTTTTTGGGAAAAAAAACCAATTTCTACACAAATCTGCTGTTAAATGAACATGTTTATTGTTAACGTTTAGCTTTTTTTTGTAAATCTTTTTCATTGCTAAATAAAAATAAATAATGCAGCAAAACAATGGTGATATGGTCAAATACAACAAATTGGACCACTTTTTTTTTTTTTTTTAAATAAATATCAGTCAAAAGGTAACAAGAACAACAATGTTCAATTGCACATAGTCCATACTTAGATTAAATCTTAGTAAAATGAGCAGCAATGACATAGGCAATTATATCAAAGGGACACTACAGTAAATATAAGCAAGGCATCAAAACAGCTTAATTAACCCCTTAGTGACAAGACATTTTCACCTTGACTTTCCCTTGGTGACAATGGCTGTTTTGACATTTCTAGGGTGTTTGTGTTTAGCTGTAATTTTTTGCTTTCTCACATACAGTACCCACACAAATTATATGTTGTTTTTATCGTCATAAGAAGGGCTTTCATTAGATACCATTATGTTCATCATATCTTATAATTTACTACAAAAAAAATCATAAAATATGATGAAAAATTTAAAAAAACCCACTTTTTCTAACTTTGACCTAAAATATAATTTACACAAATAAAATCATTAAAAAAGACCCCGGCTAAATAGTTTCTAAATGTTGTCCCGATTTCAAAAATATGCATGTTTCCATATTTTTCGGTATTTTTTTGCGAGTTATGGGGCAAAAACCAAAAATAGTGTTTTTTGGTTTTTTCCTATATTGATCTTTTGACCCCAACCCGAACCCAAAATTTAACCCTAACACTAAATTTAACCCCAACTCTAATCCTTATTATATCCCTTAATATTTTTTAACTTTAATTTAATTTTAACCCTATCCCTTATGCTAAAAAATATTTAATTTTAACCCTATAGGCTAATATAGCTAAATAACCTATTTTTATTTAATTAAATATGTATTTTAATTATTTTCCATTGCAATGCTACTAAACTACCACTAGGGGTAGTCAAGTAGCATATTCAGAGCGACGGAAGTGAAGTTACTTTCACTTCCGAAGCTCAGACCGGCAGAGGACTTAGCCATATTGACGGAGCAGCATGCTCCGTCAATATGGCTCCCCACGATCGCTCCGTGGGGCGATCGTGGGGTCCCAAAATAGAAATATCGGTGCTGGCTATTGCCTCGATGTCGAGGCAATAGACCAGCACTGTTAAAGCGGTTTTCGCGATCGTTGATCGCGAAAACTGCTTCATTCAAATATTATCGGCATTATCGGTAAAGTTAGATGCCGATACCGATAGTTTAGGAAACTGTGAATATCGGCCGATAATATCGGTTAATCCGATAATCGGTCGATCCCTATTGTTTATCCATAAAAGGATTAACAGTGCAATTCTAAATTGCAAAATACCCAAGGAAAAGCAGAATTCAGGATCCACCTGCTTTATTACAGGTATTGTAATCAAATTGAATTTATAACACATTCAGACTAGATTTATTATTTATATGAATCTGGATATTTAAATACACATATTATATTTCAGCATAATATTGGTATGCGTAAAGAAGCCACAGATGTGGGCATAGTTTTTCATTGTGCCCAAATGGTAGTCGTAAAGGGACATTTGACCGGACAACCCCCTTGAAAATGATGCAGCATATCTCTGAACATTGGTCAGATAGGGTTATTTTTGATTTCGAGGGAGTGGCTGTGGGCCAGTGTATTACTAAGATGTTTTAAGTGAATGTATGGTCATTTCATAGCTCATTAATTTACTGCTAACACCAGTGTTGTGCTTAAACGTGCTATGGGCTCTACTTGCTGGCAAGATATAAAATATAGAACACTTACGACCGTGAATTATGAAGGATAAGCGAGTGCTCTAATCCGTTGAAATGACGGTAGTAAATTGATAAATCAAATAATAGACACTCAATAGGCTCTTAATACTAGATGTAAGCCTATGATTAAGCGTAGTTGGACGCGAAATGCGTAAGGTGTTTTTTATTCGCCCACTGAGTCTACCCCAATGTGTGTTAAATTTACCCATACCTCCAAACATTTCAAATGGCCAAAGAGGGACACTTTTATTTCGTGGGAGTGGCTGAAGGTGTGACTGTGGGCGGGGCTTTACTAGAACATTTTCAGTGTCTTTATGGCCACTTGGTGACTATTTATGTAATCTGATAAGTCATTTAGAATCATAATAAAGTATTTTATATTCACAAATTAATATAAAAACCACATTTAATGCAGTTTAAACTCACTATATCATGAGTTTTATTGCTTTGGAGTCTGTGATCCACTCATACAAACCAAAATTTCTGAGCTCCCAGAAAAGATGGACAATTGAGGAAGAAAGAGGGACAGGGGGATTCGGGTGAAAAATAGGGACTGTCCCTCCTAAATAGGGACACTTGGGAGGTATGCGTACCTGTGGTGTCTGCTGTCTATGACATCACCTATGGCTTAATACGCATTGGTAAATGTTTAATTTGCATATCAAGCCACAGGTGATGTCATAAATAAGCACTTGTTTCTCTTAATTTATTCACTGGCTTGCAATTCTACTGACACAATGTATAAATCATTTGGCGGTATAGATGGATAGATCAATGTATTTCTTGTTCTCGACAGTAAAAACAGTGATAACCTGCGCAGCATGATGTTTCACTGCTCTTTGTGATTTATAGATCAAGGTAAACAGTCCCATTACATTCAAGTCATATTAGCTGTTAATCGTCAATTTGACATCTTTTCAACCTATTCCTAATTAACCTAAAGGTTTCCAAAGCAGGATCTCTTGCCTCAATGTAACCTTTATTTTCCACCCCAGCTTCCTTTCTTGCCATGATTTCAAAACTGTTTTGTTGGCGAAATCCTGCTCAGTCTGAGATCATCAGTAAAAAGGGGCCAAGTGCCAAGTTATCAGCAAAGCATTTTGCAAAAGCTAAATGGAATTGGCTCCCGTGGTAACAGCGTCCGCAGGAAGAAACCTGATGATCAGTGATATTTTAACAAACAAGGGGGTGTGATTACTAGGACTGTTCGAAAAAAGAAACTGGGGGATTAATGATTTTATAAGAGGAAGAAAAATAACACATTATATCACGTACCAGAATGTGATCTTTACTGATGTTGTAACAAACAAACATGAATATCTGAGAGTATCTAATAAACACATTTAAATATTAGTGACATTCTAAAAAAAAACTAGCATGATGGGTATCCCATGGGAGCAGGAATGCCCAACATTAGCTATGTATTATATTACTCCTGATGCTCATCCAGCCTTTCACAGTTGCCAGGAGTGCCAAAAGGTTAATTTTAAGTCTAGAATACTAATAGTAAACCTATGACACTGGTCCCACCTCTGGCACTCCAGAGCCTCTGAGGTGGCACTTGGCATGTGACTGCATTGTCACCATCATCATACATAGAGGTAAATAGAGCACACAGGGGCTACTGAGTTGAGGCAAAAGGAAAGGGAACTATAACAGAGAGGGGAAGGGGAAACTAAAATGATCAGTGTCTGGAACTGAAAGTGTAGTATAATCCAGGGAAAATGGTAGTTTGAGATCTTTAACTTGATATCCGGCAGAAAAAAGGGCCTAAAAACGTTTGTCATAACTGGCCTACAGCAACTTTGAGTTACAAAAGTTAGCCGAGGACCATGTTTCCCATGATTTAACTGGCTGAACATCTTATGAAGAGTAGCTAGAAGTGCAAAAAAGTTAGCTGTTTATCTAACTATTTATCTCATGGGGCTCAGCAAGTTATGTGTGAAAAAGTTTTCACACTGTTTCCCTATCTTCCTCGCGGAAGTAAGGGTGATCCTCTCTATATTCAGTCCCATTCTTTAGTCGTTGGAAGGGGAATCATCAGTGCCAGATTAAGACATATAGCATTTACTGGACTTGCCCCAACACCCAGGAGTTGTGCCAGCATTTACAACTGAACTCTCAGGACTTACCCCAGCACTTATATTGCACTCACAGGACTTGCACCAGCATGCAACCTGGACTTCTCAAAGTCCAGACTTTCGGCAGACTAGATGGACCGAATGGTTCTTATCTGCCGACACATTCTATGTTTCTATGTAGGAAGGAAAAGATGCCGCATATGACGCTAAGTCAGATCTGGTAAGGCAATATCTCATCTGCGGCCAGGAGAGTGTGAGAAATTGCTTTCGCTGCTGCATATGCATCATACAGTCCTTAATGCATCCTTAAAGTGGCAGCGGCCACAGGCAGGCAGCCTACTAGGAAGTTTCCCGGTTGGTCAGTACGTCCGTACCCACCCGGTGTCTACTTTTCCTCCAAGGTGACAGGGCCGCAGTAACTAAAGCTCATGCCTGGATCCGGCCCTGGATATCATTGCTTGTAATCTAGAATGGATGGTGTGAGATATGTGCTTGGCAATCCGTATACTGGGTTATCCTACAGAATCAATGCTGTACTACAGTAAAGCCTTTGGGTTTTTACAGACACTGTTTAAGGTCATACCTAGAGAAATGATTTTGCCCACAGGCCACTACTTGAACATCTTCCACTAATTAATTCCATTTTCATAATTTTTTTATAACCCTTATATGATGGGTAAGATTATATATATTTGTGTACTTTATAAGGTTTCTAAAGCAATCCATCCTCTTATCTCTAAATTACACTGTAGTTCCCTCTTGTTTAATAAATGACATAAACATTATATATGGCTGAAGCTCTAAAAATCAAATTGGTATCCTTTACCCTGGAGGCAATGTTTGATTGTAGTATTTCATTTTTGTTATTTTTTTCTTAAAGGCCAAAGCATACTAACATCACAATTATATAACTCCATTCCTGTTCCCATGACATGGCTGGATAGAATGAAGATTAAAAAAAAAAAAAAACATTCCCAGCATGAATGAGATCAGCATGTGAACTTAAATTGATGAAAGTGATGCTTACAGGCTCCTGATCATTAGCACGTATAAGCTTGTATTTTAGCTTGGCAAGCTGACCCAGCAGCACCTGTAAAACGCTCACACTGTGAAGGCTCTGTGCTTAAAATTGTAAATTATAAATGAAGAGACTGTGAAAACAGTGACAGTCTGGGCTGCACAAAGAGAAACAGCAGATCTGGGGAATATGACGGCCTTACCTTATAAATCTATAATTGTCCTGATGCTATTGCAGGTGAGGGGTTAAAACAGAAGACCTTGGGGTAAGAAAAAAAGATTCCGTTATGTAATGTGCTGGGATACAGTTCTTTTGAAGACAGTTCATTTTACATTTATTGCCCGTCTGTTATAAAATAAATCTGGAATGAGATTACGAGCGTAAAAACATGTTTTCTAAGCCTCGTTTTTTTTTAAGTATACTCAAATCCCGATATATTAATCAGGAGTCACATAAATAAAACACGCTTACATTTGGGTTTTTTTTTTAAATAATAAAAACTTTGCAAAGGTATGCATATATTTTATGGGAATTTATTACAAATAAAAATCACTTTTCTTTATTGATAACAAGAAATAATAAATCAAAAACATATTCTCACATCATATTACTCTAACAGTAATAAATTAAGAAAATGTTTACCTTCTTGAGTTCTCTGTTATATTTCTTATGTGCGTGTGTGTGTGTGTGTGTATATATATATATATATAAATATATATATATATATATATATATATATACAGTGCCTTGCAAAAGTATTCACCCCCCTTGGCATTTTTCATGTTTTGTTGTCTCACAAATTAGAATTAACATGGATTGTTTGAGGATTTGCATCATTTAATTTACAGAACATGCCCACAACTTTGAAGATGTTTTTTTTTTATTTTTTTTTATTTGTGAAGCAAACAACAAATAGGACAAAATAACAGAAAATGTCAATGTGCATAACTATTCACCCCCATAAAGTCAATACTTTGTAGAGCCACACTTTGTACCAATCACAGCTTCAAGTAGCTTTAAACATGCCACATCTTACCACTGGGATTTTTGCCCATTCCTCCTTGCAAAACTGCTCCAGCTCCTTCGAGTTGAATGGTTTGCGCTTGTGAACAGAAATCTTTAAGTCTGACCACAGATTTTTTTATTGAATTGAGGTCTGGGCTTTGACTAGGTCATTCCAATATATTTACGTGTTTCTCCTTAAACCACTCAAGTGTTGCTGCAGGGTGTTTGGGGTCATTGTCTTTCTTGAAGGTGATCCTCCATCCTAGCCTCAAATCACGCACAGAGTGGTACAGGTTTTGCTCAAGAATATCCCCGTATTTAGCACCATCCATCTTTCCCTCAACTCTGACCAGTTTCCTAGTCCCGGCTGCTGAAAAACATCCCCACAGCATGATGCTGCCACCACCATGTTTCACTGTAGGGATGGTATTCTTTGGGTGATGTGATGTGTTGGGTTTGCGCCAGACATAGCGTTTTCTTTGATGGCCGAAAAGTTCAATTTTAGTCTCATCAGACCAGAGCACCTTCCTCCATACATTTTGGGAGTCTCCCACATGGCTTTTCACAAACTCAAAACGTGCCATTTTGTTTTTTTGCTGAAAGTAATGGCTTTTATCTGGCCACTCTGCCATAAAGCCCAACTCTATGGAGCGTACGGCTTATTGTCGTCCTATGTACAGATACGCCAGTCTCTGCTGTGGAACTCTGCAGCTCCTCCAGGGTTACCTTAGGTCTCTATGCTGCCTCTCTGATTAATGCCCTCCTTGTCCGGTCCGTGAGTTTCGGTGGGCGGCCGTCTTTTGGCAGGTTTGCTGTTGTGCCATGTTCTTTCCATTTTCTTTATGATAGATTTGATGGTGCTCCCGGGGATCATCAAAGATTTGGATATTTTTTTATAACCTAACCCTGACTTGTACTGCTCAACAACATTGTCCCTTACTTTTGCAAGGCACTGTATATATATATATATATATATATATATATATATATATATATAAAGGACAACTGGAGGCAAACAAGTAGACTTTTTAAATATAAATTATTCAATGAAAGACTATAAATGTGATAAATGTGCCCTCTTTTCTTGTATAGCTCAGGCAGACATCTTGGGTCAAGTGTGCAGGATCTTCCTTCATCTGAACCAAGATTATGAACAAAATGTTAGCCACCTGATAGAGCTATACAGGTACAGAGGACACAATAAGGTAGATTACTTAACTTAGTTTTTTAGCCAAAGTTGATATACTTTTCACTGCAGTACTCACACATAGTGAGTAATGACAGGCACCTAGTTTAAACCTACAGCAGCCTGTCTGGTATAGCAGCAGAAAACGTTATTCTTCAGTACATCCAATTTGGGGTAAATTCATTACCTATTAAGCATGGAGTCAAATGTTGTCTAACCTTCATTTGCCTCTGTTTGTCTGTTCATTCATTCGGTTCACATTATTCTTCATATGTAACAAGAATCTATGTTGATTAAGATCATGCATCACCCAAACCTTTGTATAAAAAAAATAAGCAGGGTAGTGATTCTTAGTAGGATGGACACAGCAAAAGGGTATATCTAGAAAGCATGCTTAAATGTTTCCTTTCATGAAAGATGTTGTATTGCTGCGAAAAGTTTGCCAAAACTACAGTAGCAGGATTGGTACAGCAGCTAAGAGAGCACAAAGCAGGATGAAGAATATGCTGACATAGGAGAGGTGAATGAGACAACTCTATTTAAAGTGGTGGATCTTGGTTTATATTGAGCCATTCTTGTTTGAATTGCGAAAACAAGCTTCTAGTGCCATAAAGTACATTTATGTTCAGGGTTAAACGTAGGTCAGTTACCTGGAGTGGATCTTCACTTACATGGTGTCCAGCAGAGAGCAGTGGAATTGATACAAAAAATCTCTTCCACCCAGGGGCGGATCCAGAGTCTAATCTTGGGAGGGGCACATGTCCGTCTGTCTTTTACCCCTCCCCTCCTCTATCCCCCGTCTGTGTTCTCTCCTCTCTCCCCTACCCGTCAGTGTTCTCTATTCTCCTCCCGTCAGGGTTCTCTCTTCTCCCCATAAGTGATCTCTCTTCTCTCCTCTCCCCCCCCCCCTCCCATCAGTGTTCTCTCCTCTCTCTCCCCCCCCCCCCCCCCCAGTGGTGTATCTTGGTTTTGTGCTGCCCTAGGCAGACAAAATTTGGGCACCCCCCCTACCCACAATGCACACCCACGACATGACCCATAACCCACGTTGCACACCAAGGACATGCTCCATCACCCCATTTACATGCCCCCATCACCCCATTACAAATACATTGACAATATTATTTGCCATTAATATTCCCCAGCCAATTTGCCAAATAATATGCCAGTATTATTTGCCATTAATAAGCCACAACCAATTTGCCCAATAATATGCCAGTATTTGCCATTTAATCTGCCCCGTCAATTTGCCCAATATTTTGCCAGTATTATTTACAATTGAATATGCTCCTGTTAATTTGCCCAATAATATGCCAGTATTATTTGCCATTTAATATGCCCCTGCCAATTTGCCCAATAATATGCCAGTATTATTTGCCATTTAATATGCCCCTGCCAGTTTCTCTGTGCTGCCTGTTCGACTCCCCGTGCAGTCTGGCAGACCGAGCGATGGTGAGGGGGGATCTTCCGATCTCCTCTCACCTCCGTCTCTGCTGACAAGTGCGTTTTTATTTAGAGGGGCATTTAAAAAAAATGTTTTACCTCCGCACCGGCTCTGTTTGGGTTCACCGGGTTCCGCCACTGCTTCCGTCTAGACCCAAAATAGTTCCTGGTGTACTTTCATCTCTTCCATCCGGCAGTCAGCAACATTGCAGTGAAAAAAAAGGGAAAAGCTAACCCTAGATCTACCAACCCTAGATCTAGGGTTAGGGTTACAATTATGGTTAGGGTTACAATTAAGATTAGGGTTACAGGTGGGTTAGAATTAGGGTTAGTACAAGGACTAGATTAAGGAGTTGGGGTAGATTTAGAGTTCGGGTTCAATTTAGGGTTAGGGTTGGGGTCAAAAAGTCACTGTTGGAGAAAATGGTTAGGAAACAAAAAAACACTACTACAGAAAAACATGGAAACATTGGGGATTCTAAACTCAGGACAAATATTAGAAACTCTATAGATGGGGTATTTTTTACCATGTGTAATTGTATGAAAAAACTCATTCAAAGTTAGAAAAAGTGGGGGGTTTTGGCATATTTTCAAACATTTTTATTTTTTTTAATAGTAAATTATATAATATGATGAAAATAATAGTATCAAAAGAAAGCCCCATTTGTCCTTTAAAAAATGATATATAATTTGTGTGGGTGGACTGAACAAGAAGAAAGAAATCACAGTGAAGCACAATTTTAGTTTTGCCCATGTCTAGTATTCAGGAGTCACATTGCAGAGATTGAAAAACAGGGCCTGGTGCAAGGTAACCACACTCCTCTGAGGGCTTGACCACCAAGAAGAAAGGAAAAGAACAAGATAACAAGGCAAGACAAGGAAGGGGTAAAATCAAGGATAAAGTATAACAAAGAAAGGAAGGTAAAAAAGGGAAATAGTAAGAATTGAATACATCCTGGATGGACCTGCAGACGGTAACATGACACTTGCTGTTGTCAAAGGCTAAATCCAAAAATGTATACAATATGTGTGTTTTCAAAATGTGCAAGCAGGTGCTTGCCTAGTCTGCCAGTCACGCTCAGTCCTCAGGGAGAACAACTTCAAAATCCGCGATAATGGAGCAGCTGTTTTTCCTGTCACCTGTACTTGGCAGTGTTTAAGACTCTCACCTTTTATCTGCTTCCCGGAAACACAAAGGACAGACTTACTGATTTGATGTTACCATTCCGTTTGGCTTTTGTAACAATTCTTATGTTTCCTACTTGAGGGGAAAAAAAAGTCCTCTTCTGTCGGTTACACTGCTGTGTGCACTGCAAAGTAAGTGCTATTTATAAGCTGACATGATGGGACATGGCATATCTGATGCATCATAAGGATGCCGCTACTTTGTCGGTTCATTGCAGAATGTTGTACAATGTAGGGCTCTTTGCTTAATGGCATCACAAATACCAGATGACCTTACTGGTGGGAAATACTTTAAAAGGACAGAGGAGACTTTTATCTTACTTTTGTATTATGGGTAGGTTAAAATATTTTGACTGGAGAATGGTGAGCTGACACATTTTATCTGTACCTGTGACAAGCAAGCAGGCACAGATGAGATTGTCAAATATAACTTAAATGTTCTGTAGCCTGTGTATTGTGTATTTCATGCAGCACTATGTATCTAGTAATGTCAATTCATAAGTCCTCTTACTAGAAATGCATAACCATGTAAAACATTAAACATTTGTTCATGCTGGCATTTATAAATAAATTGGGTGTGCTATTTAAAAGGCCCACACATAAAAATGTCATAACATTTTTTTTTAAAAAGGGGGATCATCACCGATGGTAAATAAAGGTTACATGAGGGTGCAAAGATCTAGTATAGTCTGGTCAGTTTAATTAAATGTAATTCTTAAGGATGCCAGGATTGGTCAGGAAGCTTTAAGCAGCGTGTGCAGGGGTCAGGTACCATTAAATAGGCACTTATGACAAAGCGTCGCTTGACGCGAAACGCGTAAAGTGTCTGTAATTTTTCCTGTTATCCTTCACTGTCTGTGGATTTGGCTTCACTATTTTGCACTTTATGATATTTAATAAATATTGAAATTGGATCTTTTAAGTGCTGGATTTTTTTTTATTACAAGCCTATCATGAGCACCGGAGATCTAAATAATTGAAGCTGTGTGACATTTACATTCCTTGCCAGCAAGGAGCAGCCACTCAACTTCGGGAGGGATCCCTTGTATATTACTTTAAAATAGGGCAGTTTAGTGTCAGATCCCTCGCTGTCAGTGCTGCTCCAGTGCCTTACCGAATGTGTTTCCTCTTTGAGAGGGCAGGACTGGGAGAGGAGTTGCCATGAATCCACCCCTTCCCATATCTTCATGCCGGCAGCACAGCCGGAGGCCGAGTCTAAGGTCGGGACTAAGTTGCCTGAGGAGGTGGACTTTCCTGCCATCACTCCAAAGACTCCTGTGTACCTGGTGCCTGCTCATGCTACTGAACCAGGCACCAGAGGGTGTTCTGCATGCAGTATTAACCCAAGGAGATCTTTTTCCCCATCTCCAGACCAGGAAGACTAAGAACGTTGAGGGACTTCAGTGACACCAGGCTAAGGCTGCTATTCCTGTTTCAGCTCCTGTGTTGCAGCAGTCTGTGAGGCCAGAGACTAGTGGGTGGAATTGTGTTGCCCAAAACTGGGAGTTCATAAGCAATTTAAATGGGTCTTATTTTCTTGAGTGCATTTGCTGCTCGCTAAGGTTGACGAGGAGGCAGCATTCTGGTTGTTACTTATCCACCCTGACTCTTTTTGTTTCTTTGGGTTTAAGTTGCAGTAGGTCAGAGGTCAGAGGTTCGAAAGTTTTGGTTAAGTCCTTGCAGTCTTTGCTGGGTAAATTGGCTTTTGTTTCCCCTATTATACAAATTGGGGGGGGGGTCATTTCGAGACAGGTGTCACTTGAAAACAGCATGCCTGTTTTCTCCCAGTGATTAATTTGCTCAGGCATTTGGTGCTACTTTGCTTGAGGCATAAGGTTTGGCTCAAAGCAGTGCACATTCTGGGAAAAACTAATGTACTAGCTGGCACCCTCTCCCCTTTTTCATTTTAAGCGTTTCCGGGGAGCTCAAACAGCTCCAGACCGAGAGGGGACCGAATTGCCAGGGATTAGAGTTGAGCGGACACCTGGATGTTCGGGTTCAGCCGAACTTCGGAAAAAAGTCCGGGTTCGGGCTCGAACTTGACCCCGAACCCCACTGAAGTCAATGGAGAGACAAACTTTTGGGCCCTAAAATGCCTCTAAAAAAGTCCTGGAAAGGGCTAGAGGGCTGCAAAAGGAAGTAAAATGTGGGTAAGAGTAGGACAAGTGCCCTGCAAACAAATGTGGATAGGGAAATAACTTAAAATAACATAAAATACATACAAATTACAAATACATCTGAGCCATAAAATAGCACTAGATGGAATCTTTGATTTTAGCTTTGGAAGACCATAAATCTAAATGTAAAGCATGGCTGCCAGGAGGATCAACAGAATTATCCATTTGAGAGAGGGTTGGAGTGCAGGGTATTCTCTTTCAGTTTATACTAAGTGACCCATAGGTTGAGGAGGCGGTGACTGTGGCGGTGTAGGTGGAAGCGGCGCTGGAGGAGGAGGAGGTAGCCAGAATTTTTCCAAGTGCGCTGTACGCACAGTATTGGACTGTTCTATTTGACTCTCAGATATGAAGTGCATCGCAAGACGCAAATGTACTATTTACCACCCAAAACTGTTAGAATTTTTCAAAGTGCTCTGTAAGCACAGTATTTGATGATTCTATTTGACTCTCAGATATGAAGTACACCGCAAGACGCAAATGTACTATTTACCACCCAAAACTATTAGAATCTTTCAAAGTGCGCTGTAAGCACAGTATTTGACGGTTCTGTTTGACTCTCAGATATGAAGTGCACCGCAAGACGCAAATGTACTATTTACCACCCAAAACTATTAGAATTTTTCAAAGTGCGCTGTAAGCACAGTATTTGACGGTTCTATTTGACTCTCAGATGTAATACATGTAATGCTATTGCTATTCTATAAACCGAAATAGAGTCCCCATTCATACGAATAGGTCAATTTGTATGAATGGGGACTCTATTTAGGTTCATAGAAAGCCAATAGCATTACATACAATGTATATGTATTTAATGCTATGGGCTTTCTGATTGGCTGCCCTGCAGCCTTTCAAAACGCGCCATTAAATCGCCGAACCCCGAACTCCAACCCGAACATATAGTGAAATGTCCGTGTTCGGGTCCGTTGTCCAAAAACCGTAATGTTCGGTACGAACCCGAACAGTGCGGTTCGGGTTCACTCAACACTACCAGGGATCATTTGGAACTTGACAGCACCCATCTAAGTGAGCTGATTTGGATGTCAGTAGCACAGTCCACATGGGTCTGTTAAGCATAAGCATGAGGTCGCAGGTGTGTCAAATGCTGGGATCTTGAGTCTGAGGAGGATTCCCTTGAAGGGGATTTGGCCTATGTGCTGGTACCTATGAGGCAGCCTTTTTCTAAGTCATTTATTTAACGCTAGTTGTGGGGCATTTGTTTTTTCCTTCAGATTTTTGAGTAAACCATAGATTGTTAAAAGAATGAGCAGGATTCTGTGTCAGTTGATAAAAGGAAGCCTATTTATTTTGGTCTATTGTGTCACTTGTGCCGTATTTTGCATTTGGTTTGTTTCGACAAATACACGTTGCTTCTTTTTCAAATGGATTTTGAGTTGGCTTTTTTCAGGTCAGTGAGTTGAGTGAAGTGGTGATTTCTTGGTGTAGTATCCGGATTTTTGTCCATGTGTCTAAGACGGATCAGGGTGGCAAAGGTTGCTGGATCTCTGTTACAGGTGCAAGGTCTGGTTTACTTGGTTAAATTGGACAAACTTTTTTCTGCTCTGCGGCCCCAGGGTGTTATATATATTCTATTGCATGGTTTCGGTTTTTCACTTATGAAATTCTAGTTTAGGATACTTTTGGACTTAGTGTTTTAGGGTTAAGGGGGAGGCGTGAAAAAAGCAGTGTGTAAGTGTGTTTGTAAGTGTGAGTGTGTGTGTGTGGAAGTGTGAGTGCATGTGTGTGTATAGAAGTGTGAGTGAATGTGAGTGTGGAAGTGTGAGTGAATGTAAGTGTGGAAGTGTGAGTGAGTGTGTGTGAGTGTGGAAGTGTGAGTGAGTATGTGTGTGGAAGTGTGATGCAGTGTGAGTGAGTGTGAGTGGAAGTGTGACACAGTGTGTATGGATGGAAGTGTGACGCAGTGTGTGGAAGTGTGATGCACTGTGTGGAAGTGTGATGCACTGTGTGGAAGTGTGACTCAGTGTGTGTGTGAAAGTGTGACTCACTATATATTATATATATGTGTGTGCGTGTATATTTATGTGTGTGTAAATATATAAATACATTTTCTTTCAATGAAACATGAATGCGGCCAACACACAAATAACATTTACAGTGAAGTGGCCCACTGCAGATCAAACTTGGACACCCCTGTTGTATGTTATTTTGTAAGTTCCTTTTGAAGTAATTATGGACCTTTTTGAGCTTGTTTATACACTGCTTCAGCCAAAATCTAGGTCCTCTGTTTTGCAGCAGCTTCCTCAGCCATATTTGGTTATTTTTTTGGACAGGGGGAGAAATGCTGAGGAGACCCCCTGTTCTGATCACTTACATTCCTGAGCTTGTCTGAGAATTGAGGTGCTTGGTTATCATGTGATATCTGATTCATTCAGTTGTACAGAACCAGATGGGAGCAATTGAGGATGTTTGTGACATCACAGCAGGCACTTTCCTCTCCTCTAGTGTCGGGGAAGGCAGTCAGAAGAAGGATGTCAAATATTACACTTTTAGAAGGTGCATTATTCTGCCTTCTCAGTGTGTGACTGTGTGAGACTAGAAAAGTAGTGGCCGATGAGGTCTCAAAGGAATTCTGCACTGAGGTGTAGGGAAACCTTGTCTCAGACTCTGCCCCTCACACCGCAAAAACATGTGTGCCAACCATCTGTCTATTGTAACATCTCAAGCTCCCTGCAATGGTGACAGAACATGTCACTGTTTTCTTGCATTGTTGGATAAGGATCTCCTTTGCTCTGTCTCAAATCACTACGAGGAAGTGTGCACAAAGTCTGTGGTGCAAAAGGCACAAACCTGTATATATTATATATATATATGCACATGATACACATCATCTTCTTGGGCAGCTGGTCTTCACTCCAGAAATTCATGACTTTGAAGCCTGGCTTTAAGAACATGAGTAAAGGCAGAGTTTGGTATAATAGTCATGACCTGCAACAGAGACAGGAAATGTATCTCAAAATGTAACATTTTTTTGTTTTTGTTTTAAGTGGTGGGTCCATTTTAACCCCTTCGTGACGTTAGGACGTACAATGCCGTCCTGACTTTAAGTGACTTAAAGTCGTTAGGACGGCATAGTACGTCCTGTACTAAACAGCTCATCGTGGCTCCCCGCGATGAGCGGTTTTCGGATCCCGCTGCAGGCACTTACAGCGGGATCCCACCTGTCAGATGAGGCCACTTTGAGTGGCCTCAGTCTGACAGGGAAAATGAAGCCGGTGCTCAAAGCGAGCTCCGGCTACATTTTGCTAAATCACTCTGTGCCCGAACTTCCGAGTTCGGGCACGCCTCCGTGACGTCACACGTGACGTCCGGAGGTCTTGCGATTTTTTGGCAGTGACCCACAGGGTCTATTAAGACCCTGATCGGGTCTCTGCCAGAGTGTTCCATGGCCAGGAACAAATTGTGATGTTTTGGTGCTTGCGTCGTTTGGGACGCAAGCACCATACGTCACGAAGGGGTTAAAGCACATTCAAAGCCACATAGGTCTGTTAACATCCCTACCTTCCTGACTATGAATTTAATAAAGAATTGATTATTATTTTCTATGTGTGTTAATTCTTTTTGCTGTAATTCATGAAGTTTTTAGATGTTTAACCGGATTGGCATTTCATATCCCAATATGAAAACTGTGCGTACAAATATTTCTAAGATGAAAACTTAAATTCAAATATTATAATCCACCTAAAATAAATAGTTTGACTTAGAAATAAAACCCAGGTTCGAGACTTCCCCATTGAAAGGAATTGTAGGTGAAATGATCAAAGCTATTTTTGAGACTAAGTCAAATTCATCACCTGAGTCTCAAAAATAGCCTAAATAATTTCGTATCCCATGACTTTCAATGAGGAAGATTCAAACCTGGGTGCCAGATTTGACTCAGTGTCAAAATGAAAGACAACCTCCTCGAGCTATTCTTGAACTTTAGTGAATAGACCCATATGAGTAGTAAAAATAATTAATAAAATGTCATAATAATAAATATAATAATAATAAATAGACTATTTAGTTAATTTCTAATTTTTTTGCAGTATCTGTCATTATTTGTACTAATAATCACTTTTATACAATACTTGCAAGTTTATTTTTTATTTATTTTTATTATTATTCCCCCCCCCCCCTTTGTAATGAAAATATCAAGAATATAAATACAACAATTATATACATATATCAATAATAACGCATTTCCTTTTTCTCCTTCCCCTCTGCTGTTACAAGTTTATTAAACCTTTACTGCAGCCTTTTCCTGTGCTTGGAGGGTTTCAGTTGACAGATTTGACATATGGGCTTTGTGGAGAGCCTGTCAATCATCATCTCGGTGACCTCCCAATATTTCAGTATTTACATCTTCACCTGAAGGTAAATTTGCATCTCAAAGGATCATTAGCTTTTTTACATAATAACATGATACATATATCCTTTGAGGTGCAAATATGTCCCTTAACTGAAGGTGTAAATATTGAAACATTGAAAGGTCAATGGGGGATCAGGAACATCTCAAAAGAAAGCTGAAACTGATTTCAAAAACATTTGCTCGGGACCCGGCCTCCCAGCCCTTTAAATAAGATCAGTGCGCGGGGAGTACGTGAGAGGCAGCATGAAAGTCTGCTGTCTCTCGCACAGGAGGTAAGTACCGGGGAAGGAGGGGGGTGACTATCTGTGACATTTTAATGGGCAAATTGACTGTAGATTATTAATGGGCATACTGTTTGTGACATATTAATGAGCATACAGGTTTTTGGCATATTAATGAACATACTGGCTGTGTAATATTAATGGGCACACTGTCTCTGGCATATTAATGAGCACACTGGCATTGGCATGTTAATGGTCAAATCGGCTGTGGCATATAAATGGGCAAAGAGTGGCATATTAGTGGGAAAACAGTGGCATGTTAATGGGCATAACTGTCATAATGGCAAACTGGCGGTGGTATATTCATAGGTATACTAACAGTCACATATTAATGGGCAAGCTGTGGCATACTAATGGACAAACTGGTTGTGGCATATTAATGGGAAAATTGTAGCATATTAATGGAAAACATGGCTGTGGCATTTTAAGTTTTGGCTGTGCAATGCGAGTAGTGGGGCAAGTCCTGGGGGGCAGCAGTAAATCCTGGATGTGCAATACAGGTGATGGGGCATGTCCTGGGGTGTATTTAAATCACTGTCATGATATACAAAGACCTGGATAAAATAACTTTGGGAGGGTAGGGGGGCGAGAGAGAGATATGGGGGAGTGAGGCAGAATTTTTTTAAGTAAGAGGCTGTAAAATTTCTGATGATGGCCCTGATCAGGGACAATGGAAACCTCCTCATCCCATACTAGACATGTGCAAAACTAACATTTTCGTTTCGTTTTCGACCATTCGGACGAAAATGTTATTTATTTCGTCTAAAACGAATTTCGTTCATTACTGCATTCGTTTCAGACGAAATTCGTTCATTACTTTCGTTTCATTTTATTTGTTTGTACGAATCAATTGATCTACACATTCCATAAACCGAAAGTCTATAAACCGAACGTCGTTCGGTTTATCGACTTTCGGCTTACAGAATACATGTAATGCTATTGGCTTTCTATAAACCGAAAGTCTATCAACCGAAAGTCGTTCATTATGTCGGTTTATGAAATGTATGTAATGCTATTGGTATTCTATAAACCGACTCTATTTCAGTTTATAGAATGCCAATAGCACGAATGGACGAATGATTTTTGTTTTTTAACCATTCGTTCATTCGGCTTTCGTTAGTTTAGCATTTTCGTTATTCGTTATTCGTACGAATGGACGAAAATGTTATTTTCGGACGAAAATGCATTAGTCCGAAAACAAATGCACATGTCTATCCCATACCAGAACAGGTGGTCAGAGAACTCTGCTTCTCACTACACTTCTTGAGGAAAAACCTCATTAGGTTAGCTAATTATTTGCACTCCAGTTTTGTGGACTTTGTTCTCTGTTTGGAAAGGTTTTAAAAACAAAAATGAAAGCTAAATCCTTATAATCAAGGTGGTTGTGTAGCCTTATTAAACTTTGTTCATAAATAGCTGGTCTGCTATATTTAACATTCATGGATTCGTTTTGTCTGGCAGGTTAAGTTAAAATGGTGCTTTTATTAGGAAAAAGGAGTAAGGATTAAAGCTATATTTATGTGAAATTCTGTGTAATTTGTTGAACGTATTCTTTAATGTAAAACCTCTTTGAATTATAACTTGTAGATTGTTGAAGATTATGCGTTACACGCCACATCGTAGAAACCCCTGTGACATGCACTTAACAACTTTGATTTTAAAATGTCCGCCTTGAACGGCATATAGAATGAACTCTTTACTTGATAGAGGAATGAGTGTGTGTAATAAGAAACCCAATAAAATGCATAGTAACATGCTGCTAAGAAGCTGGGAGTCCCTTCTGGGATCATTTATGGAGCTTTGCTACTGCCAACCCATCCCAAGATATAGATACACCCCCCTCCAAGTACCTTAAAAGGTATGTATAGTATGTATAGATGATTTTTTTTAGGTAACAGGGGACACCAAATCTACCCCACTGACTTAAAGGACAACTGTAGCAAAAACATAAATACTGTTTCATTGAAAGATTGCATCAAGTGTAGAAATTTTAAATAGAAATGTTTTAATGAAAGATTATAAATAAGGTACCTTATCGATACCTTAGGGCAGGGGTCCTCAAAGTACGGCCCGCGGGCCACATGCGGCCCGCCGCCGACATTAATACGGCCCGCGGGGGGTGCCGGCACCCCCCGCTCCCCACTGTTTACCTTTTTTTTTTTTTTTTTTTTGGGCAGCCGCAGCGGATGCGGCTGCAGAAAGAAGAAGAAAAAAAAAAAACACCGCGACCGGATGTGACGTTACGTCACATCCGGATCCAGTGACTGTTTCCCTCCCCTGTGCAGGAGGGAAACTCTGCGAAAGGCGTCCGGCCGGGGACACAGCAGCTGGAGGTAAGTGATGGGGATGCGGGGGAGGAGGGAGGTATAACGAGCATTGCAATGGCACTTTATTCCTGGGCATCTGACTGGCATAATATTACTGGGCACTGAATGGCATAATATTACTGGGCATCTGAATGGCAAAATATTACTGGGCATCTGACTGGCACAATGTTACTGGGAATCTGACTGGCATAATATTACTGGGCACTGAATGGCATAATATTACTGGGCATCTGAGAGGCATAATATTACTGGGCATCTGAGAGGCACAATATTACTGGCCATCTGAGAGGCATAATATGACTGGTATCTGACTGGCATAATATTACTGGGCACTGACTGGCATAATATTACTGGACATCTGACTGGCATAATATTACTGGGCACTGACTGGCATAATATTACTGGGCATCTGAATGGCAAAATATTACTGGGCATCTGACTGGCATAATATTACTGGGCACTGACTGGCATAATATTACTGGGCATCTGAAAGGCAAAATATTACTGGGCATCTGAATGGCAAAATATTACTGGGCACTGACTGGCAAAATATTACTGGGCATCTGAATGGTATAATATTACTGGGCACTGACTGGCATAATATTACTGGGCACTGACTGGCATAATATTACTGGACATCTGACTGGCATAATATTACTGGGCACTGGCTGGCATAATATTACTGGGCATCTGAATGGCAAAATATTACTGGGCATCTGACTGGCATAATATTACTGGGCACTGACTGGCATAATATTACTGGGCCTCTGACTGGTACAATATTACTGGGCCTCTGACTGGCATAATATTCCTGGGCATCTGACTGGTACAATATTACTGGGCATCTGACTGGCATAATATTCCTGGGCATCTGACTGGTACATTATTCCTGGGCTCTGACTGGCACAATATTCCTGGGCATCTGACTGGCATAATATTACTGGGCATCTGAATGGCACACTATTCCTGGGCTCTGACTGGCACAATATTCCTGGGCATCTGACTGGCATAATATTACTGGGCATCTGACTGGTACAATATTACTGGGCTCTGACTGGCATAATATTCCTGGGCATCTGACTGGCACACTATTCCCATTGAAATAAGTAAGTTTGTTGATTTAACTTTACTTCATTTTAAATATTGTATTAGTTCCCGATTTGTTTCAAAATAAGATGTATGCAGCGTGCATAGGAATTTGTTCATAGTTTTTGTTTTTACTATAGTCCGGCCCTCCAATGGTCTGAGGGACAGTGAACTGGCCCCCTGTTTAAAAAGTTTGAGGACCCCTGCCTTAGGGCATAGAGGTTTGAGTGTAATAAGAAACACAATACCATGCTGGGATCATTTATGGACCTTTATTACTGCCAAACCATCCCAAGATATAGACACACTCACCCCCCCCCCCCCCCCCCAAAAAAAAAAAAAAACCTTAAAAAGGTGTGTATAGATGAATCAGGTGTAAGCCTTTTTGAATAGTTAGATTTTGAAGGATTTCTAAAGAATGAGAAAAAGGATGAGTGAAAACGTGGCAGCTTAGTGGGAAGAAACAATGAAGAGTATTGAGGTCTTATACAGGAGTACTGTGTAATTAAAGCTGGTATACTGGGAAGGTGGGGAAAACACCAAGAGCATGGTATGATAGCTTCAATATTTAAATCATTAACCTTGATGGGATTATAATAAATAATAGATCTGTTTTCTGAAGGGTGATGGATATAATATAAACAAATATTCCCTAATTGGGTCGCTCATCAGCAAAATATATTTGCCCTGAACTATACAAATATCACATATTAATATAGTGAGAGTAACAAATGCATATAGTAATATTATATATATAGTAATAGCAAAAAAATTAAAACAAAGAATTCTTAGAATTTCAAGTAGTGTGATGGTAACATGCAACTAAGTCAGGGCTGTCTTTAATATTGATTGGACACAATTTATTAAAATGTAGCCAGTGCTCTCTTTGAGCATCAGCTACATTTTTCTTGGCATCCAAGCACAGCTCATCACGACGAACCGTAATGAACTGGTAATCACAGAATGTTCTATGCCGGCCTAGCATCTTTTTGGACCAGAAAGATAGAACGTCCTAGCGTCATGAAATGGTGAAGCTGAAACTTTGTTGCAGTCTTTGTGCTGATTGACAGTCTTTCAGCCATGCAAAATGGAACAAAAAGAGTTAAAAATTGGTTACTGCTGTGAAAGATACCAGCAACTCAAAGACTAGTAGGCAGTGGCGAATGCTCCATATGTGCAAGGTGTGCGCCGCACACCTAACACAGAGCATCCGCGTAGTGTATATCTGGGGGTTTGTGCACTCCGAGCAGAGAGCACACAAACCCCAGAAATACATCCCAAAGATGCCGCTGCGTTGAATTCGGCAACAGAGTCACTTACTCAGTTGCCAATTCAACAAGCATGAAAAGTATGCAAATTTTCATATACTTTGCTTGTTGAGTTGGCAACAAAGTGAGTAACTCTGTTGCAGAATTTAGCGCAGCGTCGTCTTTCTGATCTAATGACGTCTCTCGGGTATTTCCGGGGGTTTGTGTGCGGGCTGTTCTCAGCACACAAACCCCCGGAAATACACGAAAGACGTCGTGCCTCAGAGTGACAGGCGTGCTCTGGGCTTGTAGGAGAAACCTTTGAATGTAACTGAAACCAGGAGGCACATTGAACCATCAGGAAGGCCTGAGGCATTGATAAATATGTCATTCAATATGCCATATTGGGTACTCTTATTTTCAAGCCCAGAACGGTATTACACAGAGTTTCATATATATATATATATATATATATTTATACATAATAGGTCTTCATGAGAATTTTGAAGATATCTGGGGTCCTTGGATACACGGCATACATTATCAGCCGTATAAGACTGTTTTGCTTTGAGTCTAAATAATAAATGATAAAAGTGACAAAGAGACAGGGCTACTTATATATATATGTTAGTAAGGCACATTTTCAGTTTACTCTATATTATTGTATCATTCTCTCTTATTTTTATCCTGTATTCGTATACTCTGTATCCCTTAAAAAAATCAATAAAAAGTTATTTAAAAAATAAATAAATCAATGTATACAGGACATTTGGGGAAGGAGCATATAGGGTATACAATCATTCATACAGATAAATAGAGAAAGCAAGAATAAAAGTGTACGGTATAAATGTAAGTTTGTAATCACAGGTACATTTGGTTTTTAAAAGTTGGTTGAATCATCAGTGCCCTTAATTTTTTTTTTTTAGGTAACAGGCGACACCGAATCTACCCCACTGACTTAAAGGACAACTGTAGCAAAAACATAAATACTGTTTAATTGAAAAATTGCATCAAGTGTAGAAATTTTAAATATAAATGTTTTAATGAAAGATTATAAATAAGGTACCTTATTGAGCCCTCTTTGCTATGTATAGCTCTGATAGGGGGCGGACATGTCGTTTAGAATCTTAGGGAAGTTATTCATCCATCTTGGTGCACATGAAGGAAGATCTGGCCCATCTGACCCAAGATTCTAAACAATATGTCCGCACCCTGTTAGAGCAAAGAGGGCTCAATCAGTTACATTATTTATATTCTTTCATTAAAGCATTTATATGCAAACTATCTATACTTGATGTAATCTTTCAAGCAAACATTAGTTTTTTGCTCCAGTTGTCCTTTAAAAACCCCAAACATTTATTGCTGACCACATGTATCTAATAGTTGGTTCTGTATCTCCTTACGAAATATGCAACTTTAAAGAAAGCTGTATTGGATTTTTCATAAAGAAGGCCGCTTAGTCAATGACTCATAAACTGTCTCTGGGGCTAAAAGTAGAGTTTCAAAGGCGTATTGCCAACAATAGCATATTTACCCTTTCATGAAGCCAGACCTATAAGTTTCATGATCTTACATGGAGTGCGATGAAACCAGTCAGCAGTTTAGTGGGTTAGCCCCCGTTCTTGTTTCCTTTGCATGTTTTAGAATTCGAGTTACAGCTCAATACTGTATTCTGGTCAGTAATGTCTTTAAGAGACATAAAGGAGTAAAGAACTTGTCAGAAAGATTTTACATTTAAGAATGAGGTAAATTACAGGCATTACTGTAAATACTGTTACTTGTCTTTCTTTAACAGTTCCTGTAGTGTTTGCAACAGAAAATTTGACAGAAAATATGTTTTCATTCCTTCGTACAATTCTGCATTTCTTTTTACTAATCCCATTTGACCAGTCCACCTTTGCATTGATGTAACAATATTTTCTATTTACGTGAGAGCACTTAACCAAGCAACGTTTATTTATCCATTATGTGTGCATTTCTAGTTCTGGGCTTAGACAAAATCTCAGACACTGTTCACAGTTTGCTTTCTTTTTTCTCCATTGGCTTTATTGTGTTTCTGCTCTTACGCTGAATTATATTTTGCACATACTATGCTGGTCTCCTTGATATAGGCTTATTGCCGAAACGTCGGTGACCTCCTTCCTTTTTGCGCAGTGTGTCCCCTCCTGTCTGTCTCTTTCTTACTCTTTGTACTTTTGGGTATTATTTGTGCTATATGGTCTGCATTTTTTTGTAAGTACATTCTGTCTTGCTGTTTATCTGTATACATTTTGTTGTACATTTTTTTGTATTTATTCCATATATTGCACTTTATTAAAAATACTTTTGTACTATACTCTTGCTAAGTACATTGTTTGCAGTTGTTGTGTGCTCCCTCTGCTCTACTACTGGGGGTGCTCTCTCATATATCATTTTATAGAATGCCATAACAGCTTCTGTACCCTCCCGCCATATACCATGTGTATCACAGTATCATTTCATGCCCACAGTGGAAAATGGTACATTGCTCAGTGATGTGGGCATCCACACCATGGACATGAAATTGAACCGTGATACATGTGACATGATGGCGGGAGGGTACATACAACCTAACAGTTGTTGATTGTGAACAATAGCCGGTGATGTAATGCCAACCTATAGCTGGCATGACATCACTGGCATTGTTATACCCAGGGGCGTTGCTAGGTCTCTAAAAGATCTGGGGCTAGAGAGAATTTTCATAAGAAATTCTTATGAATGGGGACTCTATTTCGGTTTATAGAAAGCCAATAGCATTACATGTATTCCTTAAACCGACAGTCTATAAACCGAAAGACATTCAGTTTATAGACTTTCGGTTTATAGAATACATGTAATGCTATTGCTATTCTATAAACCGAAAGTCTATAAACCAAATGTCTTTCGGTTTATAGACTTTCGGTTTATGGAATACATGTAATGCTATTGGCTTTCTATAAACCGAAATAGAGTCCCCATTCATAAGAAATTCTTATGAAGCTGTCTCTCACACTTGCAAACAAGCTTTCTCGCACACAATGTCTCACACACACACACACACGCTGTCTATCACACACACAGACAAGCTGTCTATCACAATATGCCAGTTTATTGCACCTCAATATGCCAGGATATTGCCATTTAATATGCCAGGATATTGCCCCTCAATATGCCAGGAGATTGCCATTTAATATGCCAGGATATTGCCCCTCAATATGCCAGGATATTGCCACTTAATATGCCAGGATATTGCCATTTAATATGCCAGTTTATTGCCCCTCAATAATCCAGGATATTGCCATTTAATATGCCAGTTTATTGCCCCCAATATGCCAGGATATTGCCATTTAATATGCCAGTTTATTGCCCCTCAATATGCCAGGATATAGCCACCCTCCTCCCCCCATCCCCAGTACTTACCTCCTTGCTGTTATCTCCCGGTGCTCTGCAGGTCCGTGGCTGTGAGGGAAGTGTTGTGCGCTCCCCTCCAGCTGCACATATCAATAAAGTTTGTTAAAACTTTTTTTTTTAACAAACTTTATTGATCCGCTCGGCTGGAGGGGAGGGGAAGGGGAATTGGGAAGGGGGGAGGAAAATACCGGGCCGTACATTGCCGGTATATTAGATATACTGGCCCCAAGACTCCGAATACCGGCTGTGCCGGTAAATTACCGGCCAGGTGGCAACCCTAGTTTTTACTGATGTGGTAATTGCACCATTTATGCTTTTTATAGCATAATTTAGTATTAAATTGCAATGATTAATTTGCTAGTAATAAATATACGTTTATTTGTAAAATTGTTATTATATATATATATATATATATATATATATATATATACATATAAAACTTTAATATAATAAACCATTAGTATATTATTATTATTATTAATTCATTTTCATTTTTTATATGTGTTTTTTATTTCATTTTTTTACTCAATATTACAACTTTTTTTATATAGTTTTATTAACTTTGAAGTACATTTCACCAGTTAATATCGAGCCAGCTTCGGGGGAGTACAGTCCTTTAAGAGTGGAAAAAAACCTTAGGATTTTGCTGTACATACTCCCCCCGAACTGAATGTGGACGAAATTTGGCTAAAAATTTGTGGAAATTGCCAACCATATTGGGTAGACAGATTTTTCCCAACTCTTCTTACCCCCAGTATGTTAACCTCCTCTTCCTTCCTCAACAAGTATGTTTTTCCATTTGCTCTCTAGTTTTTATCATATGTCTTTTTTTGTGTTGTGTTCTGCTGTATTATTATTATCATGATGATTAATTCATAGACATATGTCATATTCCACAGCATTGATTAATTTAGTTAAACTGAGCAATGATAACAGAGAAATAAGATTGTATATACCAAAACTTTACAGGACCAATGCTGAGCTGTTGCAAACACTGATAGTCTTGATTGTCAGAGGCTTCTTATAGGGTTGGTCAGAGGCGTAACTAGAAACCCCTCCCCGACCCCACCATGCAACTCCACCCCAGAAATGCCACTTACATGCCTCCCAACTGTTCCGCTTTGTGCCTGGCATTGTCTTATATCTAGGATAGCCTTATACCTATCCCATGCACGCTTAAACTCCTTCACTATATTAACCTCTACCACTTCTGCTGGCAAACTATTCCATATCCTTGTCTTATATCTAGGGGAGCTTTATGCCTATCCCATGCATGCTTAAACTACCGTATTTGCTCGATTATAAGACAAGGTTTTTTTCAGAATTTTTTTTCTGAAAACTACCCCTCGTCTTATAATCAAGGTCTTCTTATAATCTGACCTCAAATTGAGGTCAGATTATAAGACATGGATCCAGGTCCCCAGCAGAGCTGCAGGGGACCTGGATCCCCCTCTCTGACAGCAGGGGAAGTCTGCGCGATGAGCGCAGACTCCCATGCTTCCGCCCGGCACGACCGCCGGGGCTTCTGTGAAGAAGCCGGGTACTTCCGCTTTCGTCACAGAAGTCCCGGCGAGCGTGCCGGGCGGCAGCAGGGGAGGTCTGTGCTCATCGCGCAGACATCCTCTGCTGCCCCACTAGCCACCAGGGTAAATCGGGCAGCTGGGGGATGTCTGCACGATACGTGCAGACATCCTCCATGCTGCCCGACACGGCAGACTATTATGACGGACCAGCTGTTCGTCATAATAGAGTGCCGTGTCGGGCAGCATGGAGGATGTCTGCACGTATCGTGCAGACATCCCCCGGCTGCCCCCACTAGCCACCAGGGATCGACTTCAAGGTGAGGGGGAGGGAGGGGGCAGAGAGACAGGGGAAGTGGGGGCAGAGAGACAGGGGGAGGGAGGGGGGCAGAGACAGGGGCAGAAACAGAGACAGGGGAGGGAGGGGGGCAGAGACAAGGGGAGGGAGGGGGGCAGAGACAGAGACAGGGGGAGGGAGGGGGGGAGACAGAGCAACAAGGGAAGGGAGGGGGGAAGAGAGCTACAAGGGGGGAAGAGACAGAGGGAGGAGGGGCAGAGAGAAACAAGGGGGGGGAGACAGAGGAGAAGGGGGAATCAAAGGGAGGGGGAGAGAGACAAAGCTGGGGGCAAGGGAAAGAGGGGCAGAATTGGCACATAAAAGGAAATAAAAACAAATGCATTTTTTTAATATAATTTTTTATTAAAAAAGCAATTTACATGTGAATATATACAAGTTTAACTTTTTTCCTATAGGGTAGTCTTATATTCAGGCTTTTAGTTTTTTTCCTAAAGGAATATCCAAAGTTTGGGGGGTCGTCTTATAATCAGAGTCGTCTTATAATCGAGCAAATACGGTACTTCATATATTAACCTCTCATCCACCACCCTCTCAGTAAATATTACTTTTCTGACCACAAAAAAACTTTAAAATATTTCCAAAGCTTGAGGTGGACCCCAAAGCATCTATACTTATATGAACTTTTTGATATTATATTCAACTATTTTCATATGTAATGAAACACATTATTTAAAAAATGTTAATTTCTTATTTTTATTACGTTTCTCTGCAACAACATTGCACCTAAAGGTCTTAACACAGCACAATACAGTACCCACAGCACTTAGCTTGTACTCATATTGCACCTACACGATTTGGCATGCTATAGTCTAAATTTGCTCGCCAGAACAAACCACATTGTCACTTTGTCCCACTGAACTGCCCCTGCAGAACATGCCACAGTGTCACTTTCACCCATAGTACAAGTTATTTTGCCCCACAGAACATGTCACAGTATAACTTTGGCCACAGCCAATTTTCCCATTAATATGCCACTGCCAATGTTCCCATTATGCCACGATTATCCTGCCCATTCATATGCTACAGCCAGATTGCCAATATGCCACTGCCAATTTTCCAATTAATATGCCACTATTAATCTGCTCATTAATATGCCACAGCCAAATTGCCAATATGCCACTATTAAGCTGCCAGTGTTATTTTGCCCATAATTTGCCAGTCATATTTTACCCATTTCCCTGTGTTATTTTGCCCATTTGCCAGTTATTTGCCCATTTCCCTGTGTTATTTTGCCCATTTCACAGTTATTTGCCAGTGTTATTTTGCCCATTTTACATTTATTTGCCCATTTGCCAGTGTTATTTCAGGAAATACACCCGCTGGAAGTGATGTTTCCGGTGGCTGTGAAGAAAAGCCGGGTCGATGGATGCGGACTCACGGCTGCTGCCCGATAGTGACTGTCTCCATGTGAGACAGTCACACTGGCAGCGGGGGCCCATGGGGCTGCTGCCTTGGGCCCCAAGAATGAATGGGCCCTGGGCAGCTGTCCAGTTTGGCTGCAATTTTTTATTTTTTTGTGCAGGGGTCGACAGGCAGCCGGGCCCCTGGAGTGACCGGCCCGGGCGCAGCTGCGACCCCTGCACTAATTGTAGGAACGCCACTGGGGTTGGTTAATATGTATATGGAGCTATGATCATGGGTGTCCACAAATTTCATGAGAGAATGGGATTCACCAGACTGTTGTCAATTGTATTCTTTTAAAATTGAGGCGAAAATTGATCAAGACATTAGGAATCAATGTCAAAAAATAGGAGACCATAAACAGGATTTATTATTGAGATTACTTACCAAATGTGTATATAATAAATCTGTGCATGGAAAAAAACTGAAAAACTTGTAACATAAATGATGATAGAAATAATAAAGAATTGGCGAAATAGAGCAGAAATAATAACATGCCAGATCACAAAAATGTCCTTTTGCTGTGAGTATGAGAGTTTGTCCTGGGAGGGTGGGATGGGGGGGGGGGGGGGGGGGGGAGCAATATAAACGTTTCAGTGTATAATGCCACTGAAAATTGTAGTGACTTAATAAGAGTGCAGGTGTATCAGAGGAAGAGTAATGAGGAACTCGGGAAGCACATTTGTCAAAAAACTAAGGCAAAGAACCAGAAGGACAACACATAATATCATCATGGGAGGAAAAGGAGAAACATGTTGGAAGGTGCACTTTTTCACCTACATTATTATATGTTTAAAACTGGAAAATTTCTAAATGTAATGATGTTGTTGACGGTCAAAAGTTTTGTTCGTTTTGCAAGTTATCTAAATGCCATAAAAACGCATTAGACTTTTATGTGATTTAATTTGACATACAAACCAAACTTTCAGCTATTAGCATAGTAACATAATAAGTCCATCAAGTTCAACCCTTCTACCTATCATTCCGACTTTTAAATAACAACACAACAACTTTAATAGCCATTATACAATGCCATGTAATATAATGGTGCTTTATAAATATATAATAATAGCAACAATACATACTACATGACACATGTACACATATTGAACAATAACACTGATTAATTATGTTATGCAACATGGCAAAACCAAAAATGAATACTATTATTATTATTATTATATTATATAATATATGAATTATTAAAGTTTGACAACTGAAAAATGTCACTGACACCCGGTGCTCCAACACAGTCAGAGCACGAGGGGGCGGAGTTCTCGCAAAGGGGAGAAAGCTCCGCCCCCTCGATCTCTGACCATGTTGGAGCACTGGGTATCCGTGCCATCCTGGTGTTCCGATGGAACAATCCCTCTCCCTGCAGATATAAGGTAAGCGAGCAGAGAGGGGGAACATACAAAACATATTAAATGATATTGAACAATTGTCTGGAGTTCAAGATGTAGATGGTGTTTTATCCATTCTAGAGATATTGGACACTAGTTTTGCTTTTGGTAAGAACAAACAAATCAATACGTTTTTAATCAAGCCAATGTGTGTTATTGTTTCCATTGTTGTGTGTTAATTTCAGCTGTTTGGGTTTTTGTCTTTTGCAGTTGTGCTTCTTGATACTACAACAGCAATTGGTGAACTAGGATGGAAAACATATCCTGTAAATGGGGTAAGGCTGGTTATTCTGTTTATATTATGTACTTTCAGACATGAAATATTTACATGAGATATTTGTAGTGATTGTTTTAATGATATATTCCACATTTTAGATTTGTGATCCGTGATTGTGTTTACGTTTAGGTATTTTTGTTATGATAATGTTGCCATGTCTGGTTGTCAACTACTTGTGCATGGAAGGTCAAAATATATTGTAGCTGTGCTTCATCCTGCTCTATGTACCATTATTACTATGTGTCTCTTGGATCCAGAGAAACTATTGGCGTACTCAAAGCACCAGAAAAATGGAGTCTCTAAAATGTCCTACTATAATAGTTACCTCAAAATCAGCCATTTTCCTCCTTCCTGTATAAAAGCAACACATTATTGCTTATAAAAAAAAAAGTCACAGCTTTATTAATCTATTTTAAATAATCATCCACTTTTGCTGCCCTCAGTTCTGATGTTGACCATGCACACATAAACCACAAACAAAATAAACAAATAAACTAAACACATAAGTGTAAACAAAAAAAAAATTACTAATCATGGCTGAGAAAATATTAAAGCTGAAAATAAATAAACTAGGTCATAGCCAAGAAACATATCAATATGATATGCCATAAAATGCTCAAATTATGTGTAAATCCTCACACAAAACTACCCACCAACGCCATACAAGTTTCAAGGTAACAAATAGGGATACAATGTGTATCTGAAAAAAACCCCATAATTGTCTGTGTGAAAAAAAGGAAAAAAGATTATTACAGGAGCAAGTTTTCAACAAAATAGTAGAACCTCCAAGCCATAGCTTCATTTTTTGAAACTTTATAGATTAAGAACAATAAAATTCTAGTCATAAAAATGCATCATTTATAATCCCTAAACACTCCCTTCAGTCGGCTTTATGCTTGACAGAGCTAACCAGATTTGAAAAAAATGCACTGTTTTTGTGTCTACTTTAATAAGGAATTCAAGCATCTGGCTATTCAGATTAATGGCTTCAAAACATATGGTATATTTGCACCCATTTGCAGCTCCTGTTTTTAATTGTGCAAGATAATTATGCTAAACCAATGTTACCAAGACAAGTTGGTAACAACATCCTGCAGAACATAGTGTAGCTCCTACAAACTGCGTGATTGTCCCATAATGTGATATACTTCATAAAATCCCCAAATAACTTGTAAGCAGGTGAGTTAAAACAGTTTAGAAGCATACCAGGAATGTGCATAAGGATATTGGTCCATTGAGGATGTATTCAGGGGTTGGCACAAACATCTGTCATGGGGGATGTTTTTGGACCTTTAAAGGACCTTGCAAGGGAACCAAAGCCTGACACTTCTGGTAAATGCACTATTCCTTGTCTGGTTCTCATGTATCTCCTACATGGACATGTTTATTCAGTTGTTATAATCATGCAAGCCAGAAATAGAGAACCAAGCATTTCTCTTAACCAGAGTGTGTGTGTGTGTGTGTGTGTTTAGATAGATATATACATATTTCTAGAAGTGTAAAAACGTCAAACTTTAACTTGATGTATAAATAGTTTTCTTTAAAATGAAAGCCTAACAGGGAGTTATTTATGACACTGGAAGCCTCAGTGATCAAAGCCATCAATTTAATTTAGCATAACTTTCAACTCTGCCTAGATGACTGGACAGCTTAATGAAATTATGTGCGGCAGAACCAAGGCATCTCTGACACATTTCTAAAGAAATTCAAACTCGAATGATAACCCCATATTAAAATCAAACCATTCCTACATTCCCTACTGCGTCCAAACGGGTCCTCAAGGTCATACGTGACAATTAGCCGAGGTCTTCATTTACCGCCAGGATGACCACTGCCGCCTGCATATAATCTCTTGCTGGTTTATTAGTGGAATCACCAGACTCCCTATAGTGCAGCTGATTTCAGTGACATACACCTGTATACCGTGTTCTCTGTGCCAGCAGCAGCCTTCATATACATTGCATGTCAAGAAAAAGGAGTTATACAGCTGCTCAACTGTCTGATAGGTGTTTCTATTCTGCACATAATCATAACAATATGATATCTCTGATACTGAGCCAACTTTAGTCTCAAATATAAAGTGACCCTGATTATAAGGTGACTTCCCTCCAAACCGTGGATCTTAATGAGGGAAAAAAACTAAATATATGACAACCCTAGAAGAAACATGTTTTTTAAATATTGCTTGACATTTTTTTTTTCATTTTTAATAACAACATTATAAAAAAAAAAAGTAATTTCTTGTTTTTATTTTGTTCTTATGCCCTTGTTTATTGCCCCCACAATAAACATTCAGGTGTTATACGTTTTGAACTTGTCTAATACATATTTAGTAAACTGTAGAGTCTACTCAGTATCGACCAATATGGCCAGAAAAGGGGCCAAATCAGAGCCGAATTACGTAATTTTGTCCTGGAATCGTCAATTTCCGCCATTATTGGGATGATCATTGGCCATATTCAGATCGGGGGAAATGATCTGAAGAATCTTATGGATACCCCCCTACTCAATAAGGACCAAAAGTCCCCAAAATGGATCAAATTCGGCTCCATTATTAGGAGCTACACTATTATGTATTGGGTAGAATATTTAGTGAAGGTTATTTCCTGGTCGCGCCAATAGTACAACTAGGTTAGCAGGAAAAAAGCATCTAAAGTAGTTGGTCTGTATATAAACTGCATCTATGCCCCATAGTTATACAATGTCCCTTTTTCCTACTATGAACTTATTTTTTTGTTAAGAACTGTTTGGAGTGTATCTGAATATTACAGACCAACAGAAATAGAACTCAAGAGCAATACATGAGTAAACTAGTTGCATAGTGGTCTAAATAGTGCTCTAAATTGCAGGGAAATTCCATTGGTTTTCATGGTGACTGGACCACTTTTACAACTTTACCCAGAGTTGACTTTTATAAAAAACCCACATTGCTTATATGCATTATTTTCTTCTTGCTTGTTTTAAATGATGCAATGACATCACAAGGTGTCAGAAGTTTTTAAGGGTGTCTTATATTAATAATAATTATCCCACCATTTGTCATAACGTTTATCCATCTCCCTCTGCCTCCTTGAAAGTGTCCATCTTAAGGCCATTCAATATATATATATATATATATATATATATATATATATATATATATATATATATAGCAATACTGCTAGGCATGTCAGTGCTACACAAATAAATATACAATAATTAAATATTTATGCAACAACGTAAGTGGAAAAAGTAGGTATCAGGGGGGGACGAAGTACTGGATTACTTATTTTGATTATGGAAGTGTAACACTGAGTAATGATACATATAACTTTTGTATGTATAATGTAATCTATTGTTTTCACAAGAAACGTTATTAGGTTTTTTCCCCAAGATGTCTATTAAGGGCGTTTAATGTACTGCCAGGGTAAACTGCACAGAATTATGACTCATAACGTCAGTTTTTTTCAAGCTGTCACGCACAAGGTAATTAAGTCGATAGATTTACATTTTTAAAATTGCGCAGGAAATGATATCGGTTTTGGAAGATCTTATTAACATTCTTTAGGCTTTTTTTTTCAGCTGCGATTTTATTTTTTTTATTTTTTTATTTTGGCAGCTCAAATTGATTAGCGCTAATTGAAAAACGTATTGCAAATTGCTATGCTAATCAGGGTAAATCTAGTCCGCACACAGCTACTCCCACCTGAAAGCCTGCTAAGACACTGAAATTGTTCTGTAACCCTTTCTATACAAGAGGAACTTACAGAACTTTCGTCAGTATGTGTTTATTTATTTTCTAAGACCAATTCGAAATGAAGGCAAGTGTACAGGAAACTGAATTTAGATGAATAAAGGGTTCAGAGACGGGCTGCAAAATGTATTAAAGGAATGGAGGACGTCAGTGATGACGAAAGCCTTTCCAGTTTGGCTTTGCTCTCTCTTAAGAAAAGACGCCATGGCGATGTGATTGTAACCCTTTACAAGCATGTCCAAGGTGGATACAAGAATCTTTCTAGAAATGTCTTCATAAAGCAACATGGGGCAACTATTAAGATTGGAAGAAAGGAGCTGTTGTGTAAAGAACCAAACATGCTTTTTTTACTGGGTAATTCATTTGTGGACTACACCGCTAAGACAAGTTGGTTTGGAGGATTAATTCAGTATGTCAAAGAAAATGTTTGGATAACTTACTCGCGTATACAGGACAATTAACATTAAATTAGGTAATGTCAATCTGGGGAGAATCTGACTGTCTTTTGAATCAAGGATTTTTTTCCCTTTGAAAGGATATTAAATTCATCTATTTTTTTCGACCCATATGGTGTGTGGAATTGATGACCTTGATGAAGATGCAAAAAAAAGGTTTCCTTCAAATAAAATTGGAGGCTTGCTTTTAGTGATGGTGAACACCCCGCAAGGAGGTTAACAAAAAAACAAAGTTGTCAGCATCTGATATGATAGTCTTTGTCCATGAAGGAAAGTATCAAATGTTACGATGCATTTCACCCCGGCCAATGCTTCATCAGGTGACGGTAGATGGTTTAGTCGCCTACTGGCTTATATTCTCCAGCCGCAACTGCTGATTGGAGTTATGTTGTTTCATCACAGTTTTGCCTTAATCATTGCCTGTGGCTAAACATGCAAGGGCTTCCCTTACCATTTATAAAAATGGAAAAACGTTGCTTGCACATTGATGGGATAATGTGCAACACTTACAAAAAAGTATCTAGCCTTTTTTGAGAATGCAGTTATACTGTGAAAATTAACCTGAGATAATCTAGTGATTATTGGTAGTGTCTCATACACTTGCCCCGGCAGGGGTTCTATATGTACAACTGTGAACACTGTAGTCTTTGTGTTACATAACTGTAGCGAATATAGGCAGTATATAAATTGTTTATGGGCTATAAACTCCTGGTCATAAAAGGTTTAGCAATTAATGTGCAACAGTGTAAAGGAAACAGTTAAAGTGTTTATTATTCCCTTTTAAAGAGGCAATTACCCACAGTACAACCACATTTTACTAAAAGCTTGGAATATTCGGGGGTCATTCCCTGTGTAGTGGTGTGCCCTAAGTAAGGCTACAAACATTATTAATTTCACCTTAAACGTATATAAATGAATGAAGAACGCTATAAATATACTGCCTTAAATTGGCACAACCATTGATTTTATCTTTACACAATTTCTTTCATATATTCAGGGTATGGTTGTTTATTTATGTACCACACTTTCCTGGTGTGCGTCATGTTTTTCTACATTGAAGCACTCTGTTAGGCTTCCTAATATCTTTTAGATGTGCATTAAGTGTAAGTTTTAAAGATACACAACCTCATCCCGTTATTGACGATATCAATGCCTGTGTAATAAGATGGTGCTGGAGTCTGGTCCTGATATTATGGGACAGTGGCCTCGGAATCATTCACTTGTCGGATATCCCCTTGCCTGTAAATCCAGGTAATTGTTTCATGAATACTAGATGAGACGTGGCAGATTCAACTTCATGTGTTATTCTACAAAACCATAAGCTGCCAAGCTGAGGATCTTTCCATACTACATAATAAATGCAGAAATAAGATCAGAAACACCAACATTTTTTGTATAGGCTCAACCCAAAAATGATGCATACATTTCATGTGTATATGGTTTAAAATACCCCAAACATTATTGTGATAGCTTATACTGGTGACGTAGATGTTTGGGAACTACATGTCCCATGATGTTCTCTAATCCTTAAGACTGATTGAGCATCATGGGATATGTAGTTCACAAACATCTGCAATGTCAAGGATAGCCATCACTGTCCTCAGTATAAAATCATGCAAGTCTTTGATGACATCCCCACATAATACACACCACCATCCAAAGGTTATTTCCCATTTGTATTTGATGCAACATCATTTATTAGTTTACCTTTTTCCAAAAATGAGTCTGACCTTTTTTGTATTTACTATACATGCCACTATCCTTGGTTTTATATTCCACCACTTCCCTGTCCTTACCATAAATGGCCCCATCTGCTATTAAAGCTGAAATCTTATATCTTTTTATCTTCGATATCACCCTATTATGTATGCAGGACATGGTATAAACAGTTCCCTTGAGAAGCTGTTTTATGGACTTTGAAGGTACATATGCATAGTAATAGGATCAGCTCTTAGAAGTCTCTTTTTTTCCAGAGAAAATGAAGTCAGCTTGGCTACAGACTTCTCATTATTGAATGGTTTCCATTATCTCTCTACCAGTTGCTATTTTTGTTTGTCCTATTTCCAATTTCTAAATTACTTTTTTTATAAGTGCTTTTCCTCTGGTGCCAAAAACTGTTCTCCATGTAATAGGTGAGGTCCAGGTAATTATTTGTTTGCTAGCAACATAACAAAGCTGCACAGAGTGATAGGCTTAGTTTTATACGTTTTGCGTTTTCTTTTACATTATACTAATGTACAGCAAAGTTCCTCCATTTATAAATGACCAAGACCCCAATAGTAACACTATAGCCCATGAAAGACATAACATTTTGGATATAAATGGCTACAGCATTTAGTAAGAAATTAGAAATATACACATAATATACACATGAAAAAAACACACAATACTCTTTCATATAAATATAGCAATAACATATTTAAATTTCAATAAATTGCAACACCCTTTTTACCCCCACATATAAAAAGAACCTAAAAATCCCCAGAAAGGCTTGAGAAGGATTTTACAGTACCAAAAAAAAATAAAAAAAACATTCGATCAATCTACTCAGCTCAATTTCTGCCTTATTTAGAAAAAAATGTTTAAAATCTTAATATTTTCATTAGGTCCTGGCCTTATCTCATATCTAGGATAGCCTAATGCCTATCCCATGCATGCTTAAACTCTTTCACTGTATTAACCTCTACCACTTTTACTGGAAGACTATTCCATGCATCCACTACCCTCTCAGTAAAGTAATACTTTCATTAGTCCCTGGCCTTATCTTATATCTAGTATAGCCTTATGCCTATCACATGCATGCTTAAACCCCTTCAATGTATTAACCTCTACGACTTCTACTGGAAGACTATTCTATACATCCACTACCCTCTCAGTAAAGTAATACTTTCATTAGTCCCTGGCCTTACCTTATATCTAGGATAGCCTTATGCCTATCACATGCATGCTTAAACCCCTTCAATGTATTAACCTCTACGACTTCTACTGGAAGACTATTCTATACATCAACTACCCTCTCAGTAAAGTAATACTTTCATTAGTCCCTGGCCTTATCTTATATCTAGTATAGCCTTATGCCTATCACATGCATGCTTAAATTCCTTCACTGTATTAACATCTACCACTTCTACTGGAAGACTATTCCATGCATTCACTACCCTCTCAGTAAAGTAAAACTTCCTTATATTACTTTTAAAATTTTGCCCCTCTAATTTAAGACTATTGGGTCCTTCCGGCTTCATCATAAAAGTCCCGGCGCAAGTGCCGGGCAGCAGCGGAGGATGTCTGCGCGTATCGTGCAGACATCCTCCACTGCCCCACTAGCCACCAGGGAGATATGGGCAGCTGGGGGATGTCTGCACGAAACGTGCAGACATCCTCCATGCTGCCTGACACTTCCGTCTATTATGACGGACCAACTGTCCGTCATAATAGACAGTGGTGTCGGGCAGCATGGAGGATGTCTGCACGTATCGTGCAGACATCCCCCAGCTGCCCCCACTAGCCACCAGGGAAAGAATCAAGGTGAGGGGGAGGGGAGAGGAGACACAGACAAGGGGAGGGAGGGAGGGGGGAAGACACAGACAAGGGGAGGGAGGGGGGGAAGACACAGACAAGGGGAGGGGGGGACAGAGAGACAAGGGGAGCGGGAAGATACAAGGGGGAGGGAGGTGGAGAGAGAGAGAGAAGTTTGGGGGGGAGGGAGAGACAACGCTGGGGGGGAGGGAGAGAGAGACAGCTGGGGGAGGGGGAGAGAGTCCGCATTGGCACATAAAAGGAAATAAAAACAAGAAATGTATTTGTTTAATATCAATTTTTTATTAAATATTAAAAAGCAATTTACATATATACAAGTTAAACTTTCCCCCCCCCCCTATAGGGTAGTCTTATATTCAGGCTTTTAGTTTTTTCCTAAAGGAATATACAAAGTTTGGGGGGTCGTCTTATAATCAGGGTCGTCTTATATTCGAGCAAATACGGTAAATATCAATTAGAGGTATGCAATTCTGCAAAGACATGTTCACACAGGATTGATCGGATGTGGCTGTATACCACATCATGTAATGCAGGCGTCAGTGCATCTAATGCTATTTATGTCTTCTGTTGGGTATATGATCAGCATTTCCTGTTATCATCCTGATTGTAATAAGACATTTTTTTCACATACTTGATTTTTAATGTAAGCATAATTTTTGGAGATCACTGTCTGATTAAACGTGCAAGGCCTCCAGCTGCTGACTTATTTCTGAAGTGTTGGGTGGTAGATTGAGTGCCTTGCATTAATATTTATGGGAATATCTCCCAGTACACATCATTCCTCTATACCAGATCTGTAAGCTTGCATACGGCTGATTGTGCACTGCATCGTTAACACAGCTTCCCTTTTTGTCCCAATAAAGCTGTACAAAATGATTTTGCTTTTAGATCGTAGCATACACTGGCAACTATCCTACTTAGCCCAAAGCATATTAAATATACTGTTATTATATCCATGACTACACAAGAATAGTTGTATTCATATAATTCCATTATATGAGTGAAATATTTCAGATTATGTCTCCGGCGGGGATAAACAAAAATGAGTTATGTTATATTCCACCAAAGCTTTTTTCATTCAAATTAGTAACATAATAGCTTTTTGCCAATATGTTTTCCGCAAGCCTACGCATTTTCTCTTAAAGCTAGTGGCTGTAATCGACATAGCGGAATTCACATATACTTGTCAACAACTTCTTTTCTTCGTCATTACTGAAATGTCTGACAATATATTTAGATAAAACAGACACAGAGTTTGGATGGTCTGGACTACTCAGTCTTTTTAGAAAGGAGATTGAATAAGATCGCTAACATGTAGGGGAAATGGTATAAACCATTGCATATCAGTTTAGGGCATGCTTCCCAAAATTTTAAATGACCCAACAGTGATTGTTACGTGTTTTTCACCAGTGGACCAAATAAAATATGCAACATTATGGATGGCTATAGAAGGTTTCCAGATCCACGCCCAGACAGGAACTTCCAACCACTCATTGCCACTACTGATAAACTAGCCCGGAACCCCCTAAATACCTGGCAAGTTCCTGCCCATCACTGTGACAAACACATGAATCCAAACCTTAATGGGAGGGAGGGTGGGACTAAACCCCACCAGGTAATAAAAACTAAAATGGCCATAAAACAATTAAATGACAGTTCTAATCTACTAACCACACCTCCTACTCAATGACTCACATTTAACAGACTAGCCCAACTTAGTCCCCTCTCAAGTCCCCCTCTGGTCTATTCTGATCCCATGAGTAGCATTATAGACTGAATAGGGAGCGTGTTTAGTTCTGGATCAAGTACAATAATATGCAGGTGGTTTTATAACTTACAGATATCTAGTAACTATCTAGTAAATAAAAATACATTAGAACCTGAACAAAGTATTTTGTTTGTACAAGCTTTTTTGAAACACACTTACTATTAAATTAAATAATAAACCCACATTATTAAATGTTTTATTATTATAGAGCTCTGTTACACACCAAACATTCTGACCTCCTAATAATATGCACAGTGGGATAGGGAAAAGGAGTATCTGGTCCAAAATTAGAACTTTCCCATAAAGGACACTTGCATATCCCTCAACTGTCCCACTTCATACAGGCAACTCTGGATTCGGGACAGCTGTGCTGGCTTCACCATTCAGTGTCTCTAGGGCACCAGAAGCAAGTTAGCTAAGCACATGGTCAGAGTTATGCGCATGCACAGTGGCACTGACACTCTCTTCCAAGAAATACCACCCGACATTCTTTGCCACCAAATGTGCAACGGACTTGGTGCTGTAGGATTGTTTTCTCAATTACTTTGTTTCAGTAGAAAAATTCAGTATTACATTAATTTTTATTTGTATAGCCCCAAAATTATCCCTTGTGTTTGGTACAGAGCTTAACTCCTAAAACATCAGAGACATTTTTGCCCCCAAGGGAAAAAAAATGAAAATAACGTTTGTGGGATTTTGGCACAAAAAAGCAGAGAATTGATTAAGATCTTTACAGACCCTCTGGGTCCAACGTTACTAGGCACGATTTCTCAGAATGTAACCAATGATCAATTTGAGATGCTGAGTGTGGGTTCACTTCATGTGGCTGTTAAATAGGACATTCTATGCCGTCATCTTTGTTGCCTGGACCATTGAGGACTGTGTATTTGATGTAATATACAAAGGGTTTAAGGAATGTCAGAAAAGTCAATTAGACAGAAACAAACCGACTCATAAAATAGGGAGAGACCTCCTTGCTATCTTGAATCTATGAATCATTTATGGAAAGATTATAAGAAAGGCATTTTCTTGTGATGAATAAACTTGTATCACTTTGGATTTCATTTCTACTCTGACCAAAATCCCTCTTCCACAAGGATACAAAAATTGGTATTCAGGTAATACTCATCTCTATTTGCTTGACTAAATTCTAAACAATTAATTTTTTTAGATTTCCCCAGCAATGTATGCAATTATGCAGAACCTTTAATAAACATATTAAACCGATTGCTCCAGAGAATTTAGATTTTTCAGTGTCAATGGTGTGACCGTGTATAGTGAAGCCATACAATGACTTATTGTGCCCTACAGATACAATTTAATATTCCAAAAACACTTTACAATATTTATTATAATAGCTTGTTTTTTCCACATGCTAAGATGCTACTATATGTACACAATCAATAAGCGCGCTCGATCAAGATGTTAACTTACTTTTACATCGCACGAAGTCTTCTGATGACTGTAAAATGCTAGTTTTTGGTATTCTTTAAAATATAAATGCAACATACAACCACCAAAATTGCACTAAAGCAGCAAAGAGAAAAATATGAATAATAATCAAAATCCATTGGATTTGATTTCACAGGAGAAAATTTATTTTAAGCAAGGTAGTGCATCTCCTGACACTTGTGGTTGCTCATGCACAGACGGTTAGTTTTTTCGGATTGACTAGTATCAATGGTGGGGCTGATGACAAGTACTAAACTTTTTTCACTTGTTCAAGTCTAGTAGTCCTAGTGCAAGGTTAAAATGGAATGTTTTGTTTAATGCCGTTATACTTTTTTGACTGGCAGTTCCATGCCACAGTGTAAAGAATGTCAGTTGGTCCAGTTTCCGACAGTCACCAGTGAGAGACCCTCATTGTGACATGCAATCAATAACTAGGTCCCCTCTACACATACTGCACTGCAGTAGGGTTTAATCAGACCTTGGAAACACAAACAGCAAGCTCCACTCTGATTGGCTGGATATCAGATCTGTCACAGCTGAGAGGAAGAGCTGAGATTTGCATGTACCCATACATTTTATGTTTTCTCCCATAGAATTTTACACTGTTTGCTTTAGTACATAACCTAAAAATTGGAAAGAGGAGGATGTCATAATTTGCTTCATTTGTCCAAGAAAATAGAAACGGTGTAGCCTGCCCTGTACAGCAATTCAGAGCTCTAATAACAAAATCTTTTGTATTCACCACCGTCCTCTTTTCTTTGTTGCGGTTATTGTTTGTGTTTTGTATTTTATTTTCCTCTAGCTTTATAGGCACCCTTAGAGATCACAATACACGCTGCATCAGCCATCTCTAGAAAGTTAAAATAATGAGCACTCTAAGGCACAAGTAAGGAATCAAGGTTATTAACATATTGTGAGTCAGCAAAGAAAATCACCATTTAAACTATAATTTTTGGGTAATGGTTCCTTTTTATTTTCCCTTCCTCAAGAAGAGAAGAGCTTTTGACTTAATAAGCAATTCATTTTGAGTGAGCTCTCCATGTGCAAGTGGAAAAGTTTAATAGACAAACGGCCCTCCCTAGGAAATACCCTCTGTAAGCAGGAATAAGTAAGTGGGTGATAAGCATCGAGATATTTCTGAGATGACTCTTTCTCTGCAGAAATAGAAGCCTGGAAAGATAACAATTCTTCATGGCCTACATTTTAATTTCACGGCTTTGGTATAATTGGAACTGTATACTTATATACACTGATCAGCTATACCATTATGACCATTGACAGGTGGCAAGCCGGCAGAGGCAGTGTGATGCTTTTGGGAAATGTTCTGCTGGAAAACCTTGGGTCCTGCCATTCATGTGGATGTTACTTTGACATTTCCCACCTACTTAAGTATTGTTGTAGGCCATGTACATCCTTTCATTGAAAGGGTATTCCCTGATGGCAATGGCCTCTGATAATGTACCCTGCCACAAAGCAAACATGATTCAAGAATGGTTTGGGGAACACAACAACAAGTTCAAGGTGTAAACTTGGCCTCCAAATTCCCCACAACTAAATCCAGCCGAGCATCTGTGGGATGTGCTAGACAAACAAGTCCAAACCATGGAGGCCCCACCTCGCCACGTGTTGCCCTATACCACAGCACACCTTCAGAGGTCTAGTGAAGTCTATGCCTAGAGGGGCCAGGGCAGTTTTGGCGTCAAAAGGGGACCTACACAATATTTGGCAGGTGGTCATAATGTTATGGCTGATCAGTGTGGATATATATATATATATATAGATAGCAGATGAAGAATGGTTGTAGCGTTTCATAGGTCCATATAACATACCGTCACAGATAGAGATCTGTAACAAAATCCCAAATTTATTGTGCAAAATACATTGTTAATGCTTAACACCCTCTGGGAAAAGGACATATCAGGAACATCACAGGATCCCATCTCTTAATGATGGAGGACATTCCTGAAACGTACACTCTGCTGCACTTCAGCACTATTACCACCCAGACCCCCAACCCCCGTGGTAAGCTGCATTCAAAGTGATTGCTGGCAACATTTTTCCAAATCTTGTCATGCCCGAACCTCTGTGTTCACAAGTGAAGTCTCGCACTCCCCAAAAGGTCTGTCACTGTGTCCCTGTAATTGGGGCCAAAAAAAACCGAAACACTGTTTTTGGTGCTTTTAGCCGTAAAGACGAAAATGCCATGCGGTATAAAGGGGTTAATGTAGAATGTTATCAGTGATGCTAATCATTGGAACTCTAGCAATGGATACCTGTCACCTTAAATGATCAACTAGTCCGGACCTTGACGAAAAATGCTAATCTCTGCTAAAGGTGCCACTTTGCGCAGGGGAGGCCCTATGTGTTGCACCAGTGTTCCAGTTCCAGAGGTAATACATTCTGCGCATGCTCAAATAGCTAATACAGGTTGTGCACATGCGTGGCTGGTATCCTAACCATTACCCATCCAGGCGGATGCAGTGTCAGTTATGCATTTGTGGCATCATCAACACGCCCCTCTCTAAGACCCCGTCTACATTGTCCAGTTTCTGTTGGAAGATATGGCTTTGTCAGTGTAACTGATGTGCCAGTGTTGATTGTTTTGAGTGTTAACTGTTCTTGTGCAGTCTCTCCATAACTTTGGCATCTTAGCTTCATTTTGTAAGAATGGACGTCCCAGAATTATGATGAATTCCACTCCAATATCAAACAAGGTAGAACCTGGGAATGTCCAACATCTGAAGTTCAAATGACAGTGGAAATATGTATTCAGTAGAATGTCACATCATAATTGCTACATAGTACATCAATATCTCTGTGCCATTCATGTTAGGTAAATGTTATGGTTAATCCCTCTGCTGATGATTTAGCCTGCAATACATTTATTGTGGCACAGAGCTTGGGAACAGAGAGGGCTTTCATAATTGAGAATTTCTTCACAACAGTAATTGCCACAGTCACTAGGACACAGCCCAATCAATCGTAAATGAATTATAAATCACACTCTTAGTATATTACTTTCATTTGTGCACGCTACGGTAATCGGCATATAAAAATAAAACACAGGGTCCACACGGCATCAAATGCAAATGTTACAACGTTTAATCCACTTAGTCATGCCGAGGAAATGCAGAACTGAGCAACTTTTGAGCCAATGTTGCCTTATGTTTGCGATCTCGGGTTTAACACAATAAGGGGCACATCTCTGACATTTGCACAGTCCCTGCTGCCCAGCTTAATCCTTATCATGTAAATACTGTAGATTTTTTTTTTACACCTGATGGCAGCAGTTTTAACCATTGGCTTGCCAGTGAAGCAAGCAAGGTCTTGGCAAACGCATTGATCATTTCCATTAGAACATACACTAAATGGACAGATGTAGTAGGGCACACCACTTTTTACAGTAAGTCAGTTCATGACCTTTCGTCACGTGTACAGGTTGAGTGTTCCGTTATCATAAATGATCTGTTATCCAAAAGAGTTTTTTCAGATTAACCCACAAGTTTCAAACTCCGCACACACCTGTCAGAATGCAAGTTCACACCAGTGTACTCAGTGTCTTAAGCCGAGGTATAGCTTTTCCATACATTTGGTTCCCCCACACCAGGGGTGGACTGACAACTCATGGGGCCCCCGGGCAATATATATAGGCATGGGGCCCCCTTTTGCCTGCCCCGTGTATCGCCCACGTGCAACCCCCCCAATAAATGGTTCTATTTTTTCACATTTGAATTCTACAATGCTGAAAAGGTGGATAAACAGAAGCATATTGTAAAAAATACATTTTAAATTAGACATTAGCACCCACTGAATAAGTATATCCATAATTTTTCTGTATCATATCATACCAATGATCAATATACACATATTATGTATATATTTCTCACTGGTATGGAATAGATTTCTGTATATGTATATATCATGACAATGGGAGTATATACATATCTCTCTATCATGCCAATGAGCAGATACACACACACTGTCCAGAATTTTAATGCTGTCCCTTTCTACCCCTCCCTCCCACACACATACCACATACACAGTTAAGGGGCTCTGACTGAATGAGTGTTGAGTGTGAGGGGGAGAACCTGCACTCCCCCCTCCCCCCCTCTCTGTCTATGTCTCTGTCTCTCTCTCATGGCAAAATCAGCATGTGTAAACAAGGCATATTATGGCAAAATCGGCAGTAATGTATAAACTTTTCAATGCATCCCGCTGAACGTGCCAATATACCCCCTTTTTCCCAATCTAACCCCCAAATGTTCCAATAGGCCCCCTCTTCCCAACCTGACTCCCAAACTGACACCCACACTTGCCAATTTGCCTTCCAAATGTGAAAATCTGCCTCCAAACCTTCCATTCTGCACCCTTCTTCCCAGTATGACCTCCAGATGTGCCAAGCTGACCCCAAACTTTCCAATTTGCCTCCAAACTTTTCAGTATGAGCCCCATATTTACCAATCAGACCTCAAGACTTGCCAATCAGACCCCTCCAAATGTGCCAATGTGACCCCACACTTCTCAATCAGACCCAATATTCCCAATCAGACTCCCAAATAAACCGCCTCCATCCAAATCTGACCCCAAATGTACCAATCTGCCACTTCTTCCAAATCTGCCCCACCCTACCCAATGTGACCCCAATATTTACCAATCTGCCCATTCTTCCCAATCCGACCCCCAATCATGCCAATCTGACCTCAATATTTACCAATCTGACCCCTTCTTCCCAATATGACCCCCAGATTTGCCAATCTGACCTCCAGACTATCCAATCTGACCCCCACTTCCCAACTGCCCCTCAAATGTGCAAATCTGCCTTCTCTTCCCAATCTGCCCCCACACTTCCCAATCACACCCCATCTTCCCAATCAGACCCCGAAACATGCCAATCTGCCCCTTCTTCCAAATCTGCCCCACATTACTCAGTGTGACCCCCACACTACTAAATCTCACCCCCAGACGTGCCAATCTGCCCCCTTCTTCCCAGTCTGCCCCCAAATGTGCCAATCTGGACCCTTATTCCAAATCTAACCCCCTCTTCCCGCTAAGACCCCCATATTTGCAAAACTGATCTCTTCTTCCCAGTATGACCCACATATTTGCCAATCTGACCCCACTTCACAATCTGACTCCTCACTTCCCAATGTGACACCCCCACTTCCCAATGTGACACCCCCATATCCCAGTCAGACCCTCCCACTTCCCAATCAGACCCCCCCTTGCCAATCAGACGCCCCTAGCCAATCAGAACATCCCCTTGCCAAGCAGACCATGCCCTTGCCAATCAGACCCCTTCTCTTGACACTTCCATCTTCTATGACGGACCGCCGGAAGGTCATGTGACTTCCTGGCTTCCGTCATGGAAGTCTCGGCAGAAATGCCGGACAGCACTGGAGAATGTCTGCGCATATATGCAGACATCCACTGGCTGCCCCATTCTCCCTGGTGGCTAGTGGGGGCCGGGGGATGCCTGTACGATACACGCCTGGATTCCAGTCTTATAGTCAGACTTCTATTTGAAATCTTATGAAAAGACGAAGCTCGAATGTAAGACAAGGGGAATTTTTCAGAGCATTTGCTTTGAAAAAACCTTGTCTTATATTCGAGCAAATACGGTAGCATTTGCATTACTACTACTGTATTTCATGAGTGCTGAATATATCTTATTGGTGAAAATGATCTGTTATCAGAAATTATCCTTTATCCGAAAAAACTTCTGGCCCAAGCATTTTTGGAAAAGGGAAACTCAAATTAACATTAAAGAGGGAGTAAACCTCAGCATATATGAAAATACAGTGTGATTTTATGCAGGAATTCTGCATTTATCACATTTTTTACATTTTACACTAGCCCTCTCCCAGTGATTACTGTGTATGTATACTACAGATGCGCTTGCACTGATTATATGGACACTGAGCATATAAAGTTTTGTTTAATTTAGTCACTTCCTGTGCTGCTGGAATAGAATATATTGTGTGGAAGTGACCTTGCTCTTATACACAGTAGGATCTCTTAACACATTGTGTGATGACATCACCAGAGAGTCAGGAAATGCCATATCATTTGAATTAAATTATTCTCATTGGATCCTGGAGCAAAAAAAAATGCATGTTTCTCTTCATTTATTTATTCACTTACAATTTGAAAGGGACCGAGTCTAGCTGAGGGGTCTTCTCAGCAACGTCTCTGCATACACGGCAATGTATCTTTAATGGTTAACTTCTCGTGGTGGGAGTTGTTCTCAACAACACGCGTGGAGAGCCAAAGAAAGCAGACACAAGTTCTTTATCCTTTAACTCTGAGTCTTTATTTATTTAACAGTCATATATATACCCCAAATTAAGGAGGTGGCTACTTCAATCTCATTGGTTATAATGTATGTGCACATATGAGAATATAGGCGTATAGGGGTGTGTTGATGGTATATATGCTAAATAACTGTTACACAACAATCTAGAAATGAGTGGAAAGTACCAGAATAATAAATGGAAGGTACTGATAATTAAAAAGACATAGTGGTTCCAATCACGGGGTAAGACATAGATAAGAGCATTTTGGTATCATCTTCTGGTAACTTCTCCTTTCCCTAATTAGTAGGATTAATTGGAGATGGCAAGAACCTGAGATTCCAGGCCTCTGCCACCTTCTCTCCCACAAGTACTCCTAGTATCATTTCCAAAGTTAGAACATTCAGATAAGCAAATGAATACATGAGATAATGGTATGAGTATGTGTCTTCTAATTAAACTGAAGCTAAAACTTAAAACAGGCACAAAAGCAAAACTAACTTTTACGGTTAAGCCTCACAATGCTAGGTTACTCCAGTTAACCCTTGCAATGCTAGGTTACCCCTTCAGTTCCACTCTTTTATCCATATGCTAATATGGATAACTCACTTCACTGTTCTCTCTGATATATCATAGAGAAAGCCAGTGTTTCTGAAGGCTTTCTTCTGCTTGATTGCATAGTAGACATGTGCAAAACTAAAATTTTCGTTTCGTTTTCGTCCATTCGGACGAAAATGTTATTTATTTCGTCTAAAACGAATTTCGTTCATTAGTGCATTCGTTTCAGACGAAATTCGTTAATTATTTTCGTTTCGTTAATTTTTTTCGTTCGTTTTATAGAATACAATGTAATACTATTGGCTTTCTATAAACCGAACGAGAGCCCCATTCATAAGAAATTCTTATGAATGGGGCTCTCGTTCGGTTCATAGAAAGGCAATAGTATTAATTGTATTCTATAAGCCGAAAGTCTATAAACCGAACGACTTTCGGTTTATAGACTTTCGGCTTATGGAATACATGTAATCCTATGGCTATTCTATAAACCGAACGACTTTCGGTTTATAGAATAGCCATAGGTTTACATGTATTACATAAGCCGAAAGTCTATAAACCGAAAGTCGTTCGGTTTATAGGCTGTCGGCATTTAACTAATAAGAGACAGAGTCTCCATTCATAAAATTATGAATGGAGACTTTGTCTCCGTGTAGTAAAATGCCGACAGCCTATAAACCGAACGTTCGGTTTATAGGCTGTCGGCTTATGGAATACATGTATTCCTATTGCTATTCTATAAACCGAAAGTCGTTCGGTTTATAGAATAGCAATAGGAATACATGTATTCCATAAGCCGACAGCCTATAAACCGAACGTTCGGTTTATAGGCTGTCGGCATTTTACTACACGGAGACAGAGTCTCCATTCATAAAATTATGAATGGAGACTTTGTCTCCGTGTAGTAAAATGCCGACAGCCTATAAACCGAACGTTCGGTTTATAGGCTGTGGGCATTTTACTACACGGAGACAAAGTCTCCATTCATAATTTTATGAATGGAGACTCTGTCTCCGTGTAGTAAAATGCCGACAGCCTATAAACCGAACGTTCGGTTTATAGGCTGTCGGCTTATGGAATACATGTATTCCTATTGCTATTCTATAAACCGAACGACTTTCGGTTTATAGAATAGCCATAGGATTACATGTATTGCATAAGCCGAAAGTCTATAAACCGAAAGTCGTTCGGTTTATAGGCTGTCGGCATTTAACTATACAGAGACAGAGTCTCCATTCATAAAATTATGAATGGAGACTTTGTCTCCGTGTAGTAAAATGCCGAAAGCCTATAAACCGAACGATCCGTTTATAGACTTTCGGCTTATATAATACATGTAATCCTATGGCTATTCTATAAACCGAACGTTCGGTTTATAGAATAGCAATAGGAATACATGTATTCCATAAGCCGACAGCCTATAAACCGAACGTTCGGTTTATAGGCTGTGGGCATTTTACTACACGGAGACAAAGTCTCCATTCATAATTTTATGAATGGAGACTCTGTCTCCGTATAGTTAAATGCCGGCTTTTAACTATACGGAGACAAAGTCTCCATTTATAATTTTATGAATGGAGACTCTGTCTCCGTATAGTTAAATGCCGGTGTTCTGACAAATTTCTGGAGCAAATTCTCCTGCGCAATCGCAGGAGAATTTGCTCACTGCGCATGCGCATAAAGTTACAGCTGATAACTCAGCTGTAACTTTGTGACCACCGCGCATGCGCCAGCTGCGCAACCCACCTCCCGCCCCCTCACACCCCCTGCACACCCCTTCTTACCAGATCATCGACCACAGCGATACACAGCGCATGCGCACGCCTATCCAGCCGTTTGGGAATGTGCGCGTCCGTTGTTGTGTTCTTAAGGTGGTAAGTAACACGGGGCGTCGGGACATAAGGGGGCAAGCATCCTGGTGAGGGCTGCCTCATCTTGATGGGATTTGTGATCCTCCTGCTGCATCAATAATACAGCAGGAGGATCACAAATCCCATCAAGATGAGGCAGCCCTCACCAGGATGCTTGCCCCCTTATGTCCCGACGCCCCGTGTTACTTACCACCTTAAGAACACAACAACGGACGCGCGCATTCCCAAACGGCTGAATAGGCGTGCGCATGCGCTGTGTATCGCTGTGGTCGATGATCTGGTAAGAAGGGGTGTGCGGCGGGTGTGAGGGGGCGGGAGGTGGGTTGCGCAGCTGTCTCATGCACGGTGGTCACAAAGTTACAGCTGAGTTATCAGCTGTAACTTTATGCGCATGCGCAGTGAGCAAATTCTCCTGCGATTGCGCAGGAGAATTTGCTCCAGAAATTTGTCAGAACACCGGCTTTTAACTATACGGAGACAAAGTCTCCATTTATAATTTTATGAATGGAGACTCTGTCTCCGTATAGTTAAATGCCCACAGCCTATAAACCGAACGTTCGGTTTATAGGCTGTGGGCATTTAACTATACGGAGACAAAGTCTCCATTCATAATTTTATGAATGGAGACTGTCTCCGTATAGTTAAATGCTATTGTATTCTATAAACCGACTCTATTTCGGCTTATAGAATGCAATAGTACTACGAATGGACGAATGAACGAATGATTTTCCTTTATTAACCATTCGTTCATTCGGCTTTAGTTAGCTTAGCATTTTCGTTCTTCGTTTTTCGGGCGAATGGACGAAAATGCAATTTTCGGACGAAAATGCATTAGTCCGAAAACGAATGCACATGTCTAGTATATATTCACATGTAAATTGCTTTTTTAATAAAAAATTATGATATAAATAAAATCTTATTTTTATTTCCTTTTATGTGACAAAGCTGCCTCTCTCTTTCCCTTGCCCCCAGATTTGTCGCTCTCCCCCCCTTAGTGTTGTCTCTCTCTCACCCTCCCTTTGGCTCCCCCCTCGCTCCCCTTGTGTCTGTCTCTTCCCCCCTTCCCTCCCCTTGTTTCTCTCTGCCCCCCCCCCCTTGTTATTCTGTCCCCCCCTCACCTGTTTCTTGCTCCCTGGTGGCTAGTGGGGGCAGCCGGGGGATGTATGCACTATACATAATAGACGGAAGTGTCGGGCAGCATGGAGGTTGTCTGCACGATTCGTGCAGACATCCCCCAGCTGCCCGATTCTCCCTGGTGGCTAGCGAGGGAGCGGAGGATGTCTGCGCGATGAGCGAGACCTCCCCTGCTGCCGCCCGGAACGACAGCCAGGACTTTTATGAGGAAGCCGGAAGTACCCAGCTTCATCATAGAAGTCCCGGCGGTCATGCCGGGCGGCAGCAGGAGAGGTCTCGCTCATCGCGCAGACATCCTCCGCTCCCTCGCTAGCCACCAGGGAGAATCGGGCAGCTGGGGGATGTCTGCACGAATCGTGCAGACAACCTCCATGCTGCCCGACACTTCCGTCTATTATGTATAGTGCATACATCCCCCGGCTGCCCCCACTAGCCACCAGGGAGCAAGAAACAGGTGAGGGGGGGACAGAATAACAAGGGGGGGGGGCAGAGAGAAACAAGGGGAGGGAAGGGGGGAAGAGACAGACACAAGGGGAGCGAGGGGGGAGCCAAAGGGAGGGTGAGAGAGAGACAACACTAAGGGGGGGAGAGCGACAAATCTGGGGGCAAGGGAAAGAGAGAGGCAGCATTGTCACATAAAAGGAAATAAAAACAAGATTTTTTTATATCATAATTTTTTATTTAAAAAGCAATTTACATGTGAATATATACTAGACATGTGCATTCGTTTTCGGACGAATGCATTTTCGTCCATTCGCCCGAAAAACGAAGAACGAAAATGCTAAGCTAACTAAAGCCGGATGAACGAATGGTTAATAAAGGAAAATCATTCGTTCATTCGTCCATTCGTAGTACTATTGCATTCTATAAGCCGAAATAGAGTCGGTTTATAGAATACAATAGCATTTAACTATACGGAGACAGAGTCTCCATTCATAAAATTATGAATGGAGACTTTGTCTCCGTATAGTTAAATGCCCACAGCCTATAAACCGAACGTTCGGTTTATAGGCTGTCGGCATTTAACTATACGGAGACAGAGTCTCCATTCATAAAATTATAAATGGAGACTTTGTCTCCGTATAGTTAAAAGCCGGCATTTAACTATACAGAGACAGAGTCTCCATTCATAAAATTATAAATGGAGACTTTGTCTCCGTATAGTTAAAAGCCGGCATTTAACTATACAGAGACAGAGTCTCCATTCATAAAATTATGAATGGAGACTTTGTCTCCGTGTAGTAAAATGCCCACAGCCTATAAACCGAACGTTCGGTTTATAGGCTGTCGGCTTATGGAATACATGTCTTCCTATTGCTATTCTATAAACCGAACTTTCGGTTTATAGAATAGCCATAGGATTACATGTATTACATAAGCCGAAAGTCTATAAACCGATCGTTCGGTTTATAGACTTTCGGCATTTTACTACACGGAGACAAAGTCTCCATTCATAATTTTATGAATGGAGACTCTGTCTCTGTATAGTTAAATGCCGACAGCCTATAAACCGAACGACTTTCGGTTTATAGACTTTCGGCTTATGTACTACATGTAATCCTATGGCTATTCTATAAACCGAAAGTCGTTCGGTTTATAGTTTAGCAATAGCATTACATGTATTCTATAAACCGAACGTCGTTCGTTTTAAAGACTTTCGGCTTATAGAATACTATTGGCTTTCTATAAACCGAACTAGAGTCGAGTCCCCATTCATAAGAAATTCTTATGAATGAGGAGGGACTCTAGTTAGGTTTATAGAATGCCAATAGTATTCTATAAGCCGAAAGTCTTTAAAACGAACGACGTTCGGTTTATAGAATGCATGTAATGCTATTGCTGTTCTATAAGCCGAATGTCTTTCGGCTTATAGAACAGCAATAGCATTACATGTATTCTATAAACCGAACGTCGTTTGTTTTAAAGACTTTCGGCTTATAGAATACATGCTGCTATTGGCTTTCTATAAACCGAAAGAGTCCCCATTCATACGAATAGGTCAATTGACCTATTCGTATGAATGGGAACTCAATTTCGGTTTATAGTAAGCTAATAGCATTACATGCATTCCATAAACCGAAAGTCATTCATGTCGGTTTATGGAATGTAGTACAATGCTATTGGTATTGTAAACCGACTCTATTTCGGTTTAGAATGCCAATAGCACGAATGGACGAATGGACGAATGAACGAATGATTTTCGTTTATTAACCATTCGTTCATTCGGATTTTGTTAGTTAAAATTTTCGTTATTCGTTTTTCGGACGAATGGACGAAAATGCTATTTTCGTCCGAAAATGCATTCGTCCGAAAACGAATGCACATGTCTATTGCATAGCCTTAGCAATGGTGCATCTAGCGCATTGTATGATAATATAAAAAGCACCTATAACTACTATTATTAAAACAAAGCCCATAATTATCTTCTAACCAAGAACATATTCAAAATGGCCAGTCAAAACCTGGGGCCTACTTGATATCTGTTACCACTTCTCTTATATTGTTTAAATCAAGTTGGATAACATTTGAGTGGTCTAATAAATTAAAACATCATATTATTCCGGAGTTTGCAATTCCCCAGGACTGTTGTTGACTAAATACTTTAAAATGACTTGGAGCAAAGCTGAACATGCATTCAAAACACACAAAATGGCATGCATTCAGAACATAAAGCGTCAGTCAGACAAAATGGCTGTGGACAAAACATTATGGTCTCCCATCCACGACATAATTCCAGAGGCCCCTACAGTCCATAGCAGTGTCTTCCAGTCTTCTTGTAGGGGCATGATGTCAGTAGTCGGGATGCACTTGAGGATGAGACCCTTGAAACAAACAACATAAACACAGACAATTAGCAACACTGATCTCACACATGCCATACCACTTACAAGTTTCGCTCCAAGTGATCCTAGCCAATTTCCCAGTCCCAGGGGATCTCACGGATTACCTGTGAACACTTTTTAACCTACTCCTTAAATCTATAATCCTTCTTGATTAAACTTTTTTAACTTATTTAAAAAAAATCTGAAAAGCTTCCTAACATTCTCTATATACAATTCCACAAAAATACTATCAAAATACAATTTCTTTATAAGTCTGACTAAATCCTGTTTGTTAGAGTCGGTCTAATTGTTAAGTTTCAAAAATTCACTATACGCCAAACATACCCATAATAACACAATTAAACAAATCTTTACCACAAAAATTACAATTCAGCAATAACAATTTTATACATATATACTCAATGAAAATATACTTCCCAACAAAGATGATCTGTCGTAGATTGTTGTATCTGTTGCAGACTCCTGGGTGATTTATTTGTGAGTTTCCCTAGGGTGACGATGTTGGCTAGTGGTCAGGGATTATTATGCCCATCAAGACACTAAATTGCTGCTCCTTTGTTGGCCTGTTTGTCAGTATAGGAATTTGCTTTAAGTAAATAACGTTGATCCGGGAGTTGAGTTGAACAACTTTCACAACAATATTCCGATAAAGTTTAAGAGAATCCTTTTACTTGAACTGGAAAACTTTTTCGTCTTTTAAAAAATCAACTTTTCTTTAGAAATAATCTTGATCAGCATTAGATTCGTTGGTGCACTTTGAACTTGTCTTTTGTTGGCTGTACAGCTTTAATCTATAGGAAAATAAAACTCAAAAAAATTCCAGTTAGTAACATGCAATATTTCACTAAACATCTTCAATTATTTGATTTGTGACTCGCATTTATATTGCGGTCTCTAATCTTATTAATCTCCACCTTAAAATATAATTAAAACATATTATTACTACTAGTCTGTGTTGCAATATAATTATAAAAATGTGTGAAGCTGAACCACTCTTTTGTTCTTGAAAAATTATTACCCTTTTATAATCATAGTTGAATCAATTGATAATGTGAGAATATGTTCTCATACATAATAATCATGTATCTCTTTACCATTAGGACATATCATGATTAGACTATATAACCATAGCACATAACACACAGAACTTCTCAATAACTAACAGTAACTGGAATTCTGTCCCGTTCTCCCCCTCCCTTCACAAAAAGAAAAGCAATAATTTTGCAGCCGCTGCTACAATTCTCTTATCTGCAAATAGACTGTCAGAGAGAAGGGGGGCTTCTGGGGAAGCTTTCTCTCAACTTCACACACAACAAGAATTGCTACATTAACTCCTATAACTCCAAAACCACAAGCACAACTTGTCTGTTTATAACACGACACTTGCTAATTCTTTCCACTAATCACTGACATACGTACATTCTCATATATCGTATTAAAAACTTGTCTTGCATTTAAAACTTTAAACAACATCTCAATATTCTCTCACCATGTATTACATGGGGTACTTTGCCTTAATAATAACAAAAATTAGAACACAACAAATTAACATTTTATCATTGCACGTGTGTGCGTGTGTATTTACTGTATATAAATGTTGTAGAATGCAAATGCTACCTCTGTGTCTAATTAAATATGCATTGCTCTTTACCTAGCAATCTAACATCCCTATAGTGTGAATATTATATTCCTAAATCACCAACAGTTTAAGTAGCGCTGTACACAAATTCTGGCCACACTAAGAACATAAAACTATTACAGTGTATGCAAGTTACCACCGATTGTATTGGATGGGCAGGGAGTTGCTTTAAAACACTAATCAATACTTTTCAGCATAAACTAAAAGTTCTGCCTCTTATTGCTATAAATACCCTTATTTCACATTATTAATTATATCTTCTGACTTTCTACAACATAGAAAAAACCCTTTATCTCCAGCAATTGCCATTTCCATGGTCGACAAAGCCTTCAACAGTTTATCTTTACAACACAAAATTCACACCTTAACTTTTATTACGAATAAACATTGCTCAAATCTTTCTCTAATACCTACTCTGATATTCTACTTAAATCTAAAGCTCATCTGTAGCTGTGCATCTGTTTATACAAATACAACCTTACAATAAAAACATTTTCACTCATCCAATTATTCTAATTTTATCTAGAGTGTTGGAAGATGTGGTATCTACCTTGGGAAAAATCTAAATATGTCTTAATAAAATAAAGACTTTAATTACAAAAGTCCTTCTAACCTACATAAAGATTAAATACTAGTCAAACTACCCAAATACAAAAAAGAGGAAATATACCATAAACAAATAAACATTTCTAGTAGGTAACATGTAAAACCTGTTAAGTCTTTGCCTTTAAATTAGCATCCTGCAAATTTTAGAACGCTTTTGCCAGAACATGAAATAATGGCTCTGGTTACAGCTTTAAAATATCCCAAAAATATGCAGCTGGGGAAATCCACAGCAAATAACATTGCTACAGCAATAAAAATATAACTTTTTACATTCATAGTATTATTACATAATGCCTCCTCACATGTAAATTGAATAAAAATAAACTTTTGTCAAAATCAATCAAATAATGGCATTTTGTAAAATTTTACAGCTGTTATACTGTCCAATGGATCGATCACGTATATTTAACATGATGTCCAAGAGATACCTCGGATACTATATGACTCTTGCTGTTTTACACACACATATTTCTATTTTTACTTAAAGATACAGTTGCACAAATACAGAAGCAAATTAATTTGAAAACGATGCATAGCACTAATAAAATTAATGACTGTGCCACAATAAAATAACTCTGCAACTTTTCTGCCAAACAATAACAAAAACTGCAGTAACTACGGTTACTCTTCAGGACCTTTATACCGAACAAAGAACATAACATGAATGAACTCATTTACTATAAAACTTCTCATCACACTGCTGAATATAGCCCAGAAGATCGTTACTCAAATAATCACTCAAACTATTATACGAAAGGCTAAAATGCCGTTTTTATTTTTTTTTTTGAGCGCTCTGGTTTGAGTAATTTAGGAGATCCGTCTTCTCTACTCTACTAAATATAAAACACTTCCTTTTGCAACATCTCTATAAAACCATACTGCTGCTACTATGTAAATATTTAAACAATAACGACAATTCTTCCAACGACAACATTAAACATATTATGTCACAGCTTCTATTGTCTTATCAACCTGCGTGGCAAATATATCCAAAACACCAAGATACAGTGTGCTTGGGAGTTACAGACAGAAAACTAATCTTCAATATATTTTACAATATGTTCTATCCTCTGTTACACAGCGTATCCCAGATACACAACTTCAATTCCCAGAACTATTGTCTTGTAACTTATTTATGTGTCCCAGACACACTAGACAGACGTAACACTTTTATATTTCAGTTTAACAATGCAATGTTATAATACTCTTATACTTTATATATTAATTTCTACTATCCCCTTAAAACACTGAGTATTGGCAGGGAGGCAAATCAAACATACCTTATGGCCACAGACACAGCAGTTAATTTCTTATCTGACTATTTACATGCCGGGCTGTGCTGTGGGGGCTCTGAGCAAACAGGGAGTGCTGGATACAGCGGCTCAATCTTAGCTTTCTGTGGGACAGATCTCTTAGGGTATTTAGATGTACCCTTGTTCATTTTCTCTCCTTTTGGGTTTGCCTTCTTTAATTAAAAATTCTGACATTATCACATCTGAATTAACTACTGCTGTCACATAAATTTTGGTGTAATTTCGTGGAGTCCACCTTGTATCGTCATACAAAGAGGCATCCTTTAATTTGCCTTTCTCACAAAATTTAGAAGTAGCCAAATTGCTGATTTGCTGTCCCATTGTGATATCCCAAAATCACTAGACATGCACTATACAGTATATGACAGAATTGATGATCAACTCACACCACGGAACAAAATTCGGGAGTAATTGCAATATGGAATGAATTTAGATTGCCGTTTTCTATATTATACTATATTATACCCTGTTCTATGTAAATGCAAAACATTTACATCTCTCACTGGCACTTCATCAGTGAGTAAAACTTTTAACTGAGACTTAATCAGTATTGTCTATATTTGCCGGCACTTATATTACTGGAACATCATCAGTAACTGTTGCAACATATCTGCTTACATGACAGGCGCGACCTGTCTCTAAAATACTTATTACAGGGTTTTATCTAACAGAGACTTTTTGGAATAACTAAGGATTCAGAGAAACACGGGTAAGTCAGAGATGTATAAAATACACATATACTCACCCGGTCTGTCTGAATCCCACTTCTGACACCAGCTGAAAGGGACCGAGTCTAGCTGAGGGGTCTTCTCAGCAACGTCTCTGCATACACGGCAATGTATCTTTAATGGTTAACTTCTCGTGGTGGGAGTTGTTCTCAACAACACGCGTGGAGAGCCAAAGAAAGCAGACACAAGTTCTTTATCCTTTAACTCTGAGTCTTTATTTATTTAACAGTCATATATATACCCCAAATTAAGGAGGTGGCTACTTCAATCTCATTGGTTATAATGTATGTGCACATATGAGAATATAGGCGTATAGGGGTGTGTTGATGGTATATATGCTAAATAACTGTTACACAACAATCTAGAAATGAGTGGAAAGTACCAGAATAATAAATGGAAGGTACTGATAATTAAAAAGACATAGTGGTTCCAATCACGGGGTAAGACATAGATAAGAGCATTTTGGTATCATCTTCTGGTAACTTCTCCTTTCCCTAATTAGTAGGATTAATTGGAGATGGCAAGAACCTGAGATTCCAGGCCTCTGCCACCTTCTCTCCCACAAGTACTCCTAGTATCATTTCCAAAGTTAGAACATTCAGATAAGCAAATGAATACATGAGATAATGGTATGAGTATGTGTCTTCTAATTAAACTGAAGCTAAAACTTAAAACAGGCACAAAAGCAAAACTAACTTTTACGGTTAAGCCTCACAATGCTAGGTTACTCCAGTTAACCCTTGCAATGCTAGGTTACCCCTTCACAATTCTGCTAACACAATGTATAGATTATATTAGATTTATTTTTTATTCTTAAAAATCACAGTGTAAACTATTTTTATTTGGTCATTTTAAAATGTTCCTATTTTTTGTTATTAAAGTAGGTGGCTTTAAATAAAAACATTTTTCTATAATTACATGCCTTTCTGATTTTCCAGTCGTTAGATGTTTTTTCTTTAAAAGTTCTCTTAATTAGATACAGACATATACTGAGAACATGTGATTCCGTGGCACAAGTATTCTTTTCAAATTGTCTGCTATAGAAACCATCCCCCTCATTCTTTTTTTTTTTTTTTAAATACAAAATAAAAAAACAGAGTATTTTACCTCTGCTCAGGCAGATGGCCTTTCAAGAATTTGGCAACCTGAGCACTCTGTCAAAGCATTCGGAGATGGCAAGAAAAAGGCGATTCTCACAATTCAGCAGATGCTTACTTACATTTAATAAAACCCAAATCCTGCATAATTTGGAATAATCCTAACCATATGTGTTACCTTAGTGAGAAATGTATTGTAATTGTCCCAATAGTTGGTGTGCTTTCTGCTCACCTTGAGCTAATATCAGCAGCTGAAACCACAATTCCTTTTAAATTAACGTCAAAACAAAGATAAATCTTTTTTTATGTCCCTGTCAAAATGATAAAAAGTTGTCTCATATACTTGATAATGTTAATATTAGTGTACATTATTGTATATATAATTTATGGGCATTATTAAAACACAAATCGATACACGCTAGTACTTTTTATTGGGCACTTGGCTGGCATCCTGGCTGTAACATATTTATGGGCAAAGAGTGGCATATTAATGGACAAACTGGCTGTGGCAAATAATTGGGAACACTGGCATATTTTAATATACAAACTAACAGTGGCATATTAATGGACAAACTGGCTGTGGGATATTCAATGGCAAACTGGCTGTCGCATATTAATGGGCAAGTTAACAGTGGCATATTAATGGGCAGACTGTGGCATATTAATGGACAAACTGGCTGTGGCATATTCTTGAGCATACTGGCTGGGGCATATTAATGGGCATACTGGCTGTGGCAGAGAGATAGATTGCAAACAGCAAAAAAAGGGTAGGTGCGCTCGATAACCCCCACCAGACAAATAGTAAAAAGAAATCCAATAATTGTCTGAACGGATGGTCAGTCTTAGGCACAGTTGGAGATGGTCCTAAAGGTCTCAATGTATATATACAAGAGAAAAGACACAAAGCAACATAGTACAGTACAGTCTTAATATAGAATAAAGTGCAGTAGATACACTACAGTTTTGTGAGTGCAACAGCATATATCTACTGCACTTTATTCTATATTACGACTGTACTGTACTATGTTGCTTTGTGTCTTTTCTCTTGTATATATTCATTGAGACCTTTAAATAAGGTTAACAATAATCATCTCTATATCCACTTAATACATAGAATCCTTAAAGTATATGACTACTGTACTGGATAGCCTTTGAACATCACTTGGACATGACATCATCAGAGAGACCCTGTGTCATTAGGACCACAAATCTATCCTCCACCATGACCATCAATGAATGCAATCATATGGGGTGGACACCCTGTAACCTTTTGTCACTGTGTATATATATATATATATATATATATATATATATATATATGTTTTAATCTTTTGGAGTGATTTAGTCATTTTTAGTAATAATGTTGCTATCCCAGCCTGTATCCTGGAGCTTGTACACTAAGTTTACAGTGTGGTTTTTTATTTTATTTTTATGTTATTGCAGAATTCCGACCTGTTGGTGGCAGGCATTTCTGAGACATTGGCAATTCTAAACATAATTGTAATTATGCAACATTTCTAGAACAACTTGTACACCTGAATCAGCAGTCATCTTGACTAACTGCAGATTAGCTCATCTAAAACATTCACACAAAAAACATTTAGAGGAGCAGGAACAAGTGTTTAATATGAATGGGAAATTAACCAAATACATTTAACCATATAAGTTACTCACTTCCGTTGTGGACCTACACACAAGGGACAGAGAATTTAGGTATACATGCACAGAGCCAGTTATTGAATATAGGGAGCGCATGATAAGTGCTACATCATAATTATCATTTTAAAAAAGAAGTAATAATTACTCTCCTGTTAAATTATTTAGCCATTTAATAGCAAAATACAAACTGGTGGAAATAAATCCATTTTTGGTTTTATTTACACATGGACTTTAGATTTGAAAGATAAATTTGCAGGGAATTTAAGGCCAAAATAGCAGAGTTGGAAAATTTTGCTAATTAAGCTTTACTTTAAACTGCTATTTTGGCCTTAAGTGTGAAATTCCCTTGTCAATTCCCTCTTTCATGAATAAAGGGCAATGTCTATTAACCAATTTAAACGTCAATTTCAAAGTGAAGGCCAAAGTAGTTGAGTTTGAAGTAAAGCTGAATTGGAGAAGTTCTCCAGCTCGGCTAGTTTGGCTTTATGTTTGAAATTTCCTTGTCAGTTCCCTATAATCTCCTCATTCCCCCGGACCTGCATTAACCTTTATATGATTAATATTCTCCCTGTTTATTCTTTATATGTTGTCAAAAAAATATGTTTAAAACAAAAAGGAAAAGGAGGGGTTCATAATGAATTTAAAGTAACACAGTCTCACATTTAAGTATTTTAACCTTTGGAATAGAATAGCATTAACTCTAGCATTACTGCATTCGTTTCAGACGAAATTCGTTCATTATTTTCGTTTCGTTTTATTTGTTCGTACGAATCAATTGACCTACACATTCCATAAACCGAAAGTCTATAAACCAAACTTCGTTCAGTTTATAGACTTTCGGCTTATGGAATACATGTAATGCTATTGGCTATTCTATAAACATCGTTCGGTTTATAGAAAGGCAATAGTATTACACGTATTCTATAAGCCGAAAGTCTATAAACCGAACGACCTTCGGTTTATATTCACATGTCTAATTATTACCATACAACAATATCTTTAAAGTCAATTTCCATTTCCTTTTAGGGACCTAATGGCAATGTTTCTTTAACCTTTAATCAGTTTAGAGATGGTATAACTTGCACTACTTCGGGGGTTAAAGATGTTCTTGCACTCTGTATATGAACAGATAAACAGAAGGAACCAATTCTCTAGAAATATTTAATATATTGCTATAACCAGTGGTGTATCTTGGTTTTGTGTTGTCCTAGGAAGACACAATTCAAGCAGCCACGTTGCACACCCACGACATGACCCATAACCCACATTGCACACCCATTACATGCCCCCATCAAATGCCTCCATCACCCCCATTACATGCCCCCATCATCCCATTACATGCCTCCACCCCCATTACATGCCCCCATCACCCCATTACATGCCTCCATCCCATTACATGCCCCATCACCCCTATTACATGGCCCCATTACCCCATTACATTTCTCCATCACACCCATTGCATGCCCCATCACCCCCATTACATGCCTCCATCTCCTCCATTTCATGCCCCGTCACCCCATTACATGCCTCCATCACCCCCATTACATGCCCCATCACCCCCATTACATGCCCCCATCACCCCAATTACATGCCTCCATCACCCCCATTACATGCCTCCATCACCCCCATTACATGCCCCATCACCCCCATTACATGACTCCATCACCCTCATTACATGCGTCCATCTCCCCTCACCCCAGGACTTACCCTGGTCCCTGGTGGCTAGTGGCAGGCAGCATGGTGTCCTACCATGCTGCCTGTTCGGCTCCACGCCCGTAGAGTGCAGATAGGTCACGTGTCTGTATATGAACAAATGAAACGAAAGGAACAAAATCTCTAGAAATATGTAATATGTTGCTATAACCAGTGGTGTATCTTGGTTTTGTGCTGCCCTAGGCAGACAAAATCCAGGCACCCCCCTACCCACATTGCACACCCATTACATGCCCCCATCACACGCCTCTATCACCCCCATTACATGCCCCCATCACCTCATTAAATCCCCCATTACATGATCCCCATCACCCCATTACATGCCTCCATCACACCCATTACATGCCCCCATCGTCCCATTGCATCACCCCCATCACCCCATTACATGCCCCCATCACCCCCTTACATGCTTCCATCACCCACATTACATACCCCCATCACCCCCATTACATGCCTCCACCACCCCTGTTACATGCCCTCATCCCTCTCACCCCAGGACTTACCCTGGTCCCTGATGGTGTTGTGCCCCGACGTGTGTCCTGTCTGCTTGACCTGTCACTTGACCTGTCAGCTGTTCCCCCGTCATACCACATGGGGAGTTGAACAGTTACTCTGTGCTGCTTGTTCGGCTCCCCATGCTGCCTGATTGCAGGCAGAGCGATGGTGGGGGTCATTACATGCCTAGCTCTTTATAACGCCAAAAGTTGTAAAAAGCCACATTTGAATATAGTGCTTTAAGATGACACAAGAAAATATTACCTCGGGGTTGTTCTGTGTGTGTGCAGTCTGTTCAAAGAATAGCTTTACGCTTTTTGTCCCCAGTCCAATATTTTGATTCTTAAGACATTTTTGTATTAGCATTATTCTGGTTTTCAGTAATATATGGTGCCTATGGGAGCACCAAGCTGGTATTCAGTAATAACATGGTATTCAGTAATAAATGGTGCCTATGGGAGCACCAAGCTGGTATTCAGTAATAACATGGTATTCAGTAATAAATGGTGCCTATGGGAGCACCAAGCTGGTATTCAGTAATAACATGGTATTCAGTAATAAATGGTGCATATGGGAGCACCAAGCTGGTATTCAGTAATAACATGGTATTCAGTAATAAATGGTGCATATGGGAGCACCAAGCTGGTATTCAGTAATAACATGGTATTCAGTAATAACATGCGCCTACATTTTATAGTATTAAAAGTCAGAATAACATTGCCCCTAGTACCTATGACCCTTTAATTTAAATAAAATAATCAAATCTCTAATTTACCTATCTAAGGTCTGTGCGGGTTATTCACTAAAAGGTGAGATGAGGTGAGGTGTACATTTTACAATTGTTCATGGATAATCCTGCTGAATTTTATTAGTGGAGAAACTCGCCAGGTTATCACTATTAATAGTTAATTTGGTGACATGAAATATTCATCTCGCATAAACTCACCTGTTGGTGAATAGCCTTCCCTATGTGTTACAGAACTCATTAGAATCATACTGAAGTACGATCTGTATTATACAAATGAACACGGCCACCAATACTCGTTAATTGAGCAATAAAACCTTTACAAATAATTCCATTTCCTTTAATGAACACGTAATTGAAACCGTGCACTTTTCTGTGTGTTGGTTTGTGGTGACTATAGTTTTCTTGTACAACAAACTTTTTGTCCTGTTTGCCACACATATTGTTTTTCCCTATGACTATTGTCCCTCCTTAGTGCAGGGCTCGACAAACCCCAGGCGCCAGGTCGCCATGGCGACCAGGAAATTAGACCTGGCGCCTGGGTGCTGTCAGCCTCCTGGTCCCCTTGCCGCTGCCATCCGATTTTTCCGCAGCGCGAGGGGGTAAAGTCTGTGCCGATGGCCGATGGCACAGACTGCAAGCTCCGCCCCCTCGCGCAACGCGTGTCTGAGTGCCGGGTGTCGTCACGTGACATCCTGGCACTCAGCACGCCGACCAACGGAGATCAGCAGCAGCAGGAATGTCCCCCTCCCCTGCAGTGAGGTAAAGCAGCTGGGAGGTGGACACATCAAGAAGAAACCCCAAGAAAAGACTGTGTTAGGTGGGTGTGTGTTTGTATGTATTGTAAAGTAGGTGTGTGTGAGGGGTTTGTATATATGGGTGTGTGAGGTGTTTGTATATATGGGTGTGTGAGGTGTTTATATATATATATGGGTGTGTGAGGTGTTTGTATATATGTGTGTGTGAGGTGTTTGTATATATGTGTGTGAGGTGTTTGTATATATGTGTATATGTAAAGTATGTGTGTTTGTATATATGTGTGTGTGAGGTGTTTGTATATATGTGTGTGTGAGGTGTTTGTATATATGTGTGTGTGAGGTGTTTGTATATATGTGTATATGTAAAGTATGTGTGTTTGTATATATGTGTGTGTGTGAGGTGTTTGTATATATGTGTATATGTAAAGTATGTGTGTTTGTATATATGTGTGTGTGAGGTGTTTGTATATATGTGTGTGTGAGTTGTTTGTATATATGTGTGTGTGAGGTGTTTGTGAATATATGTGTGTGTGTGAGGTGTTTGTGTATATATGTGTGTGTGAGGTGTTTGTGTATATATGTGTGTGTGAGGTGTTTGTGTATATATGTGTGTGTGAGGTGTTTGTGTATATATGTGTGTGTGAGGTGTTTGTGTATATATGTGTGTGTGAGGTGTTTGTATATATGTGTATATGTAAAGTATGTGTGTTTGTATATATGTGAAGTAGGCGTGTGTGTTTATGAATTGTGTTTATGTTTGCGTGATTGTCTGGCTCCTAAAAAAAATGTCTGGCTCCTAAAATCAAAATAAATTTGTCAAGCCCTGCCTTAGTGTCATATCATGAAAGCTCTGGCTCTGCTGCCTGCTTCACTGCTCACACAAACAGCCCATGGCAAGTAAAATGCAGCAGAAATGCAAAGCGTCTTTACCATATCATCCCTAATCCGTACAAATCAGCAGCACTACAGAGAGCAGGGGGCCGCTGGGATGCTGCAGATGCTCTTTGTTTATCACAGTAAGGAAATGTGAGCAGAGAGATATAAAAGTACAGCATTAACATTTTGCAATAGCACCGCTACAACTAAGAGAATGTCATGCTTTACTACAAACTATTAGAAACGCTAAAGAATGTGTTGTCATGTGTTTAATAGATTGCTTGTGTTTTCAATCATGTAAGTGTTATAACCCTTAAAAAAGACAAGAGCTTTTTTGTGATTTTTTTTTTGTTATGTTTGTTTCACTGTAATGTGTCTCTTTATAACTGAGTGTACTCATACAAACTACATACAGGTTGAGTATCCCTTATCCAAAAATCTGTTATCCCAAATTTGGGGGGGGATTTGCCACAAGCTACAAATTCCACACACACCTGTCAAAATGCAAGCACACATTTTTATTTTTTTATTTTTTATTCAGCGTCCAGCCCCCTTAAGCTGTGATATAGGTTATCCATACGTGTACAGATTCCCCCACACAAACACGGCCACTAAGGTAATACAATGGCACTTGTGCAGACCTAACATACCGACCACAGGTTCCCTACGATGCCCCTCATCACAGCTACATCAAAGTAAAAGTGAGTTATTTGCTCTATACAGTATTTCCATTGATACTATTGTATTTCATGAGTGCTGAGAGGCTTTAATGTATCTGATTGATAAAAATCACCCATTATCCAAAATAGCCCCCATATCCAAAAATGATGTCAAGCATTTTGGATGCGCAACCTGTACTGTTTGGACTTCTTTTGACGCCATATTTATCCTTATAAAAAAAGGTCATGCCCCTTTTTTAAATGCATGATGTATAAATATATATATTAATGTATCCTTAAAGGGGGAATCATGTAGTCAGTCATGCCATAAAACGAGAGCTTTGAGTTGCTCCCTAGGAGACCTGGTAGGTTTTCTCACAGCAGGGATGGCAAATCGAATCACCTAAACATTGTTTTACTGTGCATGTAGAGAATAAAATATGATTGCAAATTATCCGTACAATGTGTTAGCAAAACGGCAAGCACATGCCTAAATTAGGAGAACCATGTGCTTTAAATGTCTCTGTGGAATCTCCTGTGATATCAGCTGTGGCTTGATATACAAATGAACCGGTTTTCAATGGGACATGTCTAATTTGCATATGAAGCCTCAGGTGATGTCATAAACAGGAGACACCACAGACACACTTAAAACACATGACTTAGGCACCATATACTTAGGACATCTCACTGATAACTTACCCCCATAGAAAAGTCTCAACACACAGGTTGGAGTTCGAAGGCCACAGAGATTACATCTAAGCACATTGTAACAAATGATTATTCCTTAATAAATATTATGATTACACAACAATATATATAATACTTAAAACAACATCCTTAATACAAGCAACATCTCAGCATAATATTACCATCATATTAGCATATTTTGCCTACCCTTGAGATCCTGTGAGTACTAGCCCCAGGTGCAATTGTACCAGTGTATTCCGATGCTAGGGAAACCACATACCCCTAGCCGGTGGTACAGTTACCCCAATAGCTTCTCAAGGGTCCAGCCTATAAGGAGATCGATGCTCTACAGCACGTTGGATAGTGCACCCAGCGTAGCCCACCCTGTGAGGGCTACCTCCTGCTCTGGAGGCCATGCCATGCCAATTCCCTTAGGACCCCATGCCATGCTAAGGTAATGCCTGGAACTAAAAAATGGGAGGGAGGGAAAATCAGCTTGTGTAAACGTGTTGACCATGGGGAGACCCTAGCTTATATAACATTATTGGTCATCCTGCCTTTCACTCAGGGAGAACCCATGATTTTGGTCAATGATTTAGGGAAAAAAAACTCCCCTTTGCAAACTGTCTAGTGGGAAATCCCCTGATCTGGGCCTAGTAATGCTTAAATCCAAAGCTTTACTTTAGATTAGACATTTGCTTGCAATTGTGCAAACACAATATATAGGACATTTTCAACAATTTTTTAGTCTCTACATTTACAGTATAGCAAAGTTTAGGTGATACAGTCCCTTTAATGCTGAGTGGGCATCCTGGTAAATGTGGTTCCTAAACTTCTGTAGTGCCAAAGTTAGCTATCGCTTTCTTAGAGGAACTGCTCTTGTATTGCTTGGCTTGTGAGGCATCAGTTAAAGTCATATTTATTTTTTTAAATGTGGTGCCCATAAGAGTGACTGCCAGAGTATCCCTTGAAAGCACCAACGGTGTCCCGATTAAGTAAGAGTCAAGTGGAACATTTCTTGTCAGAAAGTATACTCAAATGTACAACAGCATAGATTCCAAGAATTAAAGCACTGTGTGTATCTTTGGTCAGGACCAAAAATCAGGATCTCTTCAGAGGCAACTACAAAATTTCATGATAACCATTAGGAATTTGTTACTAATATAAGTATTATAGTAATATAGGAAGTATTATAGTAATGTGGGAAGTATTCTAATACTATAGGAAGTATTATAGTAATGTAGGAAGTATAGTAATATAGGAAGTGTTATAGTAATGTAGGAAGTATTATAGTAATGTGGGAAGTATTCTAGTAATATAGGAAGTATTATAGTAATAGTAATGTAGGAAGTATTATAGTAATATAGGAAGTGTTATAGTAATGTAGGAAGTATTATAGTAATATAGGAAGTGTTATAGTAATGTAGGAAGTATTATAGTACTATAGGAAGTGTTATAGTAATGTAGGAAACATTATAGTAATGTAGGAAGTATTATAGTAATATAGGAAGTGTTATAGTAATGTAGGAAGTATTATAGTAATATAGGAAGTATTATAGTAATGTAGGAAGTAATATAGTAATATAGGAAGTGTTATAATAATGTAGGAAGTATTATAGTAAAAAAGGAAGTGGTATAGTTATGTAGGAAGTATTATAATAATATAGGAAGTGTTATAGTAATGCAGGAAGTATTATAGTAATATAGGAAGTGTTATAGTAATGTAGGAAGTATTATAGTAATAAAGGAAGTGTTATAGTAATGTAGGAAGTATTATAGCAATGTAGGCAGTATTATAGTAATAAAGGAAGTGTTACAGTAATGTAGGAAGTATTATAATAATATAGGAAGACTTATAGTAATGTAGGAAGTATTATAGTAATATAGGAAGTATTATAGTAATATAGGAAGTATTATAGTAATATAGGAAGACTTATAGTAATGTAGGAAGTACTATAGTAATATAGGAAGTATTATAGTAATATAGGAAGACTTATAGTAATGTAGGAAGTACTATAGTAGTGTAGGAAGTACTATAGTAATAGAGGAAGTTTTATAGTAATGTAGAAAGTATTATAGTAATATAAGAAGTACTATAGTAATGTAGGAAGTAATGTGGGATGCTGAAGTAGAAGGCAGTAGAAGCTTGTGAAACTTGTGTCGGGGTCCAGGACCAGATGGTTGCCGAGGACTCAATTACAGTGTTAGGGTATCAGTAGAGCATCCGAGTTACAAGATTGTGTTTGCTCATAATGCATTGCTACCCGGCACATTTATTTTTGGTTGCTAAGTATCACAAGCAGGACACTATATCCAGACATCTGTTATCCTAGGAAAGATATTTCACTTTGCGCAGACATTATTGTTTTAAAACGAAGCCATCTCTAAGGTTTAATTTATAATTTATGCGTATCGGGGTAGAAGAAATATGCACATCCTGCATGATTAATGCCATAGTGATCTGTTATGCAATAGATTATGGGTAGTAGCAATAGATTTCCCAGAATTAATCAGAAGCTTTTTATTGATCTTTTTCTCCTAATTAAAAGTTAAGCCATTATAAAAGGCCTGCCCAACTAATTATTAATTGAGTAAGTGCATCAGAAACACAGCTTTATGTGCATGCATATAATAAATGTTTTAAGAATTAGCAGAAGTGTTATTACAGCCAGACAAAAAAAAAATAACATTGCGGTAATAGAATATTTAAATGGCCATTCCAGGCATGTTGTTTTCTATGCAACTGTATTATCAGCGTATTGGAAATAATTATTTATAGGTCTAGCATGTGCTATGCTGGTTCAATGCAAGATACATCTGTAGTACCTGGATTGTTAAGCATGGTTTAGTCCAGGGCTACATAGTGTGCTTTCCAATAAGATCAAACATAACTCATGTACATGCATTGGCTGGGTAACCAGAACGTATTACATAAAAAATGTAACACAATTAAGTATATGGGTCTGGCAGGAAAGGTGGGAGCCTGTACACAGGCCACTGAGGTCACCATCCAATACCAGCCAGAAGGGTTGAGTATACCTGCTTTTATATTATTAACTGTATAAACTTGTCTATAAATACTCATTATTTTATTATGGTATGTGCACTAATACAATCACCCAAACATTGTTTTTACGATAAATGTTGAGAATGAAAAAAAAATGATTGAACATGATGCACACATTGTGTTAGCAAAATTGCAAGCAAATTAGGTGGAAAATGTGTTTTAAATATGTCTTTGGAGTCCTGTTATTGACATGATCTGTGGCTTGATATGCAAATGAACTGCTTGAAATGCAGATGAAACACATGTTTCTTCTAATGTAGGCATTTACTTGTAATTTTGCTAACACAGTGTATAGATCATTTACACACTCACAGTAAAAGCACTGTTTAGGTGATACAGTCCCTTTAAAATCATATGTAAATTGCATTAAAAAATAAAAATGTTCCCTAGGTTTGATGCTTTATTACGTGTGGAACGCGTGTGGGAAACATCTTCCTTTAAATGAGTCATTTGGGTTAAACGGTGGTTATATTTGACAAATTCAATATTCATTGTATAATGCTTGTTTAGGGTTAATTGCATAATTTCTGTAGGGAAATATTGTCTAAAAGCATAAGTGTACCCGTCCTATATAAATGTGGCAAATGTTTACGTTCTTTGACTACCTGACATTTAAAGTTGACTTGTGATTGAAGAGGTTAAAGGTGCAATGTCCTTATTTAAATTGACAATTTGGTGAATATTGTATCTCCATTTTCCCTCCCAAATATCATTTACTCTCCCTTTGTTTATGGTGAACTCTTGGTTTATAATACATCATTTTGTGTTTTTTTTTGCACAGTTTAGTGACCTTCTCTTTTCACAAATTTGACCAAAATCCATTGAATCCTCCACTAGTGTAAAATCCCTTATAAAGTCTGTATCAGTGTCTAAGAACTGAATGTTAAAACAAAAGATGGATATAAGTGGATAAGTGCAAAAAAGTACAACAATATTTTTTTGACCTTTCCCCACTTAATAAGTAAACGGAATTGGGTAATGTGGGCAAAGAAATATACTAAAGCAATACCTATTGAAAGACAAAAAAGTAAATACTTAATCTGTGACAGATGTATTGTCTTCTGGTTTCTGGTTCCAGTGTCAGTATTTGAGAATGAAAACAACATAAAATACATAGTGCAAATATGGCTACAAACAACCCATATAAAATAATATATATCTCTCATTAGCACCTACACCATGACAACCTCATATATTTGCTCTATGTTGAAGTATGTGTCTTTGTATCTGAGCTCATATTGGAATCCTGTAAACTTTCCCAGTTTCATTTCTTGCCGTAATGAAGTTTTATCTAAACACTCTCCAAGTGCCTTTGGAGACATCTCTTGCAATTACATACCTGTACAAATGTAAGCTGAACCAGTATATGCATGCAAGTACAATTTATTTTACACATTTACACTATGTATGATCCCCTTTGTGTTATCTATCCCATGTGTTACCATCCTACAATGAGATACTTGTTCTTTCTTGAGTGTACACTTTGATGCACTGGAGATCCATGGAGCAAAGAGTGCTCTACATAAAGTGAGTGTAATTCATATCACTACTTGGATTAATTATCCCATTTATTATACAGAAGGCACTATGTATGGCATCGTGTTTTCTCTCTTTTTTTTTATTTTTATATGTGCTGAATAAGAAAAAGGATAACAATCACAAGTATAGTTTTATTTTTATATATCATAGTGGTGACTATATTAATTATTATCATTCACATTTACTGCACTCTTTTTCATGGTGGATTATGGTGGATATCAGCCTTATTTCTCTTCAGACATTAGAGATTCAGTTTTAAGGATATGTTATAAGATATTTTGTAGCAATATTTGTACTATGTTTGTTTTAAAAAAAAATGTTGTTAGTTCTCTCATTTTGCCACCGGAAAGAGAAGATGGTGAGCAGATACATCCGCCACAATGTTGTTTCTATGTATGTACATGTTTAATCACTTTTAGGGTGTTACTTTGGTATATTTATTTTGCACACAATTGTAGGCTGAATCCACAACTTACAAGTTAGTTATTCTAGCAGGAGAAACCCACTAGGTTTGTCCCTACACAATGCATTGGTGAAATGAAATGTTCATCTCACTTGTAACTCACCAGGAGAATACATCATGCAAATGAGATGCACAACATATATGTGTTGAATTCTGGACACACACACACAATATATATATATATATATATATATATATATATATATATATATATATATATATATATGAACAACTCTGAAAATACACTTGTCCATGCTTCTGATCCTGACTGAGTAGGTCAATTTGTACCTTCCACAAAACCCCTCTGTGCACCAGTTGCCTTTCCAGGTGAGGGCAATCTGGCAATGCCTCACAAATAAAAATGCGCTACATAGAGCGAAATGTGTCAAGCACTTTGGAGTTGTGTTTGCCACCTCACACTTTCTTCTGTTGCTGTATTTTGCTCCACGTATGTTCATTACGTTCGCGTCCACCTTTCAATTTAGAACAACAACTTAGAAAATGTTATGAGGCATACTTTTATAAGGGTGATATTCTATGTTCCTCTATATCAAATCTAGCATTTCCCACTGAATTAACCCTAAGGCCTCAGCTAAACTTCACTTGAGGGTGTAGTCATTTGCCTACTATGCTTATTAAAAATGGATGAATGCAAATAAAATAATTGCTCTGAGATTAAAACTCTCCCTTCCCTTTTCACTGAGAACCATGTCTCCTGTTTGACAGTTTATCTCTATTACTGTGTGCATTATTCTAATCAATCAAACAATATAACCTTGCATAACAGATGGCCATGCGGGAAAAAGTACATTTATTAAAAAAAAAAAATTCCTATCCTTTGAGATCTGGATATTAATTTCCACCCTAAGTAGTTGTAACTATGCTGCTTACTTAGTCAGGCGTGGTCATACCGTGACAGATGTCCAGCCATGCTTTATTTTGGGGGATTATGATATTCTGCTATAGGAAACTATAAACGTTTTTCCTACATTAGCTATCACTTCTGTAATAGGTAATGGTGAGTACTGCATAGTGGGGGAAAAACACACACACACTGCCCACCAAAGTGTGCAAACCTTGGGGTTTATTCATGAAGCGATGGAATAATACCCCACTGATTGTCACTGGAACTTAATTATGCAGCTCAACTGAGTAAAGTGCCAAATTGAGCATTACAAGGAAGGATTGTTTAAAGATAGTGCCAAACCCTTAAGAGCAACTTTGAATTAGACAGAGACCACTTTTGTCGATTAATATATATATTTATTTATTTTTTAGCAGAAACTATAATAATTTCTTTGGAAGCCTGACATTGACATCCAGGCTGCCATTTTGCGGAGCGGGTGCTCTGTGACCTAACAGCACTGATTGGTGTGCATCATCTCTGAGCCGGGAAGGAGATTCTCATCTCTTCCCCCGCTAATTAAGGTGCACACACACCAGTGATGGCGAGAACTGCTTGCTGGACCCGCTCTCACTGCTACCGCGGAGCAATGCTCCATTAAACGGCTGATTATGCAAAGACAAGGTCTAAATAACTTGTGAATGCTACACAATAGACGCACCATTCAAATTGCTGTTCTAATGAGACAGAAGTATTAAAAGATTATTTCAGGCATTAGTGCTTATTGAATGTAGTTGCTGGAGTGCTAAACTGCAAATTAGTTTTTTTTTACTCTTGAGACGGGTCTACTTGGCACTTTAAACGTAAAAGTAAATACAATGGGACAAAACTTTCTTAAAAAGTTTCATTCCACTCTACCTCTAGGGCCAACTTGGAGAATACATCCATTTCTGGAACTCCACTGAGGTGAGTGGAGATTAACACTTTTCTAATGTACAGCATTCTTCAGCATCTGTATTGGGGCATACTAAAAGTTTCGAAGACGTCTACTGAGACATCATTAATTAAATGCAAAGTAATTCCCTAAACAGAAGCAAAACTAGCATAATGGGTTTCACTTTAATTATGTTTAATTTTTCACATGAATCAACTCTGCTTTCTAATTACAAAACCGTTCTAATAAAGTCACTATTTTCCCATCACGCACAACACAGTACAGTATTGTTTTGATGTTTCATTTGTATGCACAACTAGATACAGTATACAACAGGTGTGCTTTATTGACCATGTAATGCTTTGCTTTATTTTATGACCTATTATATTCAGTGTTTATTTGTCGAAAAAGTGATGAATGTTTTCAGTCATATGTTTTTTAATTGGTAGATTTAATTATTCCCCCAAGTAACACACACAAATTAAAGTAGATGATAATACAATAATTTCAATGAAGAGCGCAGTATATGTGCATTAAAAAACAACAACTTAATTGATATGTGTAGGCAATTATGCGTTAAATGCAGAAACTTACTGTCTAACTGTAACCTACACATTTAACATCCTACTATTAGTTTCTGTTATAAAACAGAAAATGTCTGTTTGTTTGTTTGTTTGTCTGAAGCGTTGAAAAGTTTTGAACACTGAACTGTAGAATCTTAAAATTTGCACGGCTTATTCATGCTGGAATTTCTAGGTCAACATGACTATTTTCAGCTCTATATTTAGGAAGTTTCAGCGTTATTCCTTTTCCGATTTATGAGTTAATTAAGGTTTGAGGTGATTAGCAAAGTTTATGGGTCATTGTGCTACATCACCAGTGGTGTCATAATCTCCTTTTCAACAGCAAATTAGATTTTTGTCCTGAAGACCTTATGTTATAGGTTTCAAAGGTTCTAACGAAGGGTGGCATTTCTAGGTTTAAGAAACTATTTTCAGCTCTCTACATTGTTCCTTGCCCGCGTTATAAGTTAATTAAATTTTGAGTAGGAACGTGACTTGCAGAATAACGATTGCGAACTGCTATAAGACAGAGCAACGAGACTGCTGAAGAGACAAATAAGCGAGGTGCCAGCAGAGCTTCTCAGTGGAGTAGAACACAAGCTGTGCCAACATAACAACTGTGTTATAGGTGCAATAGCAAAGAGGACAGGCCAGAGGAGGACAAATTAACTTATACACCATAGGCAGCATTTTATATCACACTGAACACACAGCTGTAGTTTATGTAACACATGTATTAGCTTTGTCAAGGATAGCTAGGAATCTACACTCATAGGGAATGCTGCACATGTCATAATCTCCTTTCATAAAAAAATTATGTAGCATAGACTAAACATCACATGTGTTTCAGGCTTTTACAAGACAAGAATACACGCTGAATGCACAACAAAGTGCACCAAACAGAGGAGCAGCGACAATAATCTAAATCTCAGGTGAAGCTGGGTAGTAAAGATGATTTATTTATCAATTACTTAAAAAAATAAAAATCTTTAAAAATACCCTAAGATTCCACTGTTTTTCAAGTATGTGGGACATAGAAAATGTATAACATATTTTAAATTGATCAAATATTAAAAAATAATATAATAAAATATAACAAAGTATGAACAGGAAGGGTATATTAAAAATACATTTTGGAATACATCTTGGGGATGTTACTATTGCCCAACATCATGGCCCTCATTTTATTAAGCTCTGAAGGATGAAGGGGTTCTTTGTCTACCATTTACTCACATAGATCACTGTGTGTCTAGTTACAAAAAAATGAGTTCTACACCAACTATAGATTGTGTAGATTCGTGTAAGAATAGTACAGCTGGTCATCGATAATACATACTTAAATCTTTAAAAACAAAAACTCTCACTTTTGCAACACCACATTACAGAAACATAGACTGTGTCGGCAGGTAAGAACTAGTCTGCACATACAATGTAGCAGAAGGAACTCACCAGGTTTGTCCCACCAAAAATTTCATTTCAACTTAACTCACCTTTTTAGTGAATAGGTGATTTGAAGTGAGCTGAACATTTTTTGCTGGGACAAACCAGGTGAGTTCCTTCTGCTTTTTCCAAAAAAAGAGCAGTTTGTTCCCTAAGCTGTTTCTGATTGTGGTCCCATCCGTGCAGTTCCAATTCTTGGCATGCAGACAGGCTGGAAAAAATCTAAAGAAGAACAACCGGACATTCAGCACAGGACACTTTGACCTGAGGGTACATAGACCCCCCTTATATGTTTTATGTCACAACCTGGCTCTTAGTCATCCGCTTAAATATCAGAACAGTTATCTGTTCTTTATATATCCCAATAAGCACCAACATTTGAAAGTGCTACTGTGCAAAAATGTTTTTAATATATACATAAAATCAATAAATTCACAATAATAGAATATTTACAAATCAAAAACATGGGTATCATGTTATCCAATTAATTATATATTAGAAAGAAGAGTGAACTTGTGTTATGTGTGAAGAGGACATATTAATAATAATAAACTTGTTGTTAGAATAATACATATGTGCTACATTGTTAGAATAATGTCATCTAAAATATACAAATAAGTGAGTGGGAGAGGATGTTATGGGAAAACCCCACCAGTTGGTAAAATACGTTGAACTGTAGAGCGTATGAACCGGTTATGGAAGAACCCTACCGCTGGCAAAATGCATATAACGACTATATAACCAGTCATTATAATTCCATAGAGCATGTCTGTGCATTACACAGAACAGTCACAAATAGAGTCAATTATATTGTGATCTCAAAGGGGAAGCTGCTTTATAAGGCAAAAAGGTATGTGTGATTTCTTTATACAGGTTCCCACAGATGATGTAATACTTCAAAGGGAAAAGCTGTTTTTCAAGGAAATAAGTGGAAATGGCTTATTTACACAGGTTCCCACAAGCAGGCCACTGCTCACTTAGATAAACACTAGATCACAAAATCATTCATGAATTCATTTAGGATCCCCTAAATGGTTCTCTGCTCAAACAAAGGGGAGGATCCATTGTTCAGGAAAGCCATTACAGATCTTTGATCTTTTATCCCTTGGCTAATTCATCTCTCATTTAGATGGATACACTCGAATACATCTGTAAATACATTTCCTAGTTCCCCATAAATATGGGCAGAAGAAAATATACAGACTACGATCATTTAATTAAACTAATTCTGATGATACACTGTGTTCAGTGTGTTACGTAGAGGGGCAGTCTGAAGCACAAGATTCTATCCATTCGTTAGATGGTAAGTACGGCCTGGTAATTGTGTTATAGAACAGTCTGACACAGATGAATATAATTTGTGGGATGTTCACTAACATTCAAGAATAGCTTGAGGATGTCAACTTTGGAGGTCGACTTTTCATTTTGAGACAAATTCGGTACTTGAGAAGAAAATGCCAGGTTCGAATCTTCCCCATTGAAAGTAATGGGAGAAAAAATGGTCAAAGCTATTTTTGACACTCAGTTAAACTTGGGTGCTGACTTTGATCATTTCGGCTCTCATTACGTTCAATGGGGTAAATTCGAACCAGGGTTTTAACTCTGGTGCCGAATTTGACTTAGTCTCAAAATTAAAGTCAACTTCCTCGCGCTGTTCTCAGATATTACTGAATAGACCCATTAGTATGTTTGCTGAGCGATATTATGGCTGCGTACATACACTATATAGCTGTCCCGTGTTGTCCCGAGATGTACTGATGTGAGGCTCCTCCTAACCTAGTAATTTCATCTCCTGCCAATGTTATTAGAATGTAGCGTCAAGTATAGCGGTTTGATTTTTAAATAAAGACCGTCATTGGTAATAACAATACTCCTTCTACTCGTTAATAAAATGTGTGATTATACTTATTTAAATTACCTGGATTACAGTAGTTCTAGAAATAGAATTATATATCAGAATATAATAGATGCCTATTCTCAAGTTACTCTGTAGTTTGGGGTTTATTTTGGATGTAGGAGATTTTAGAAAATGAAGATTTAAACTTGTAATACATCTTACGGATGATTTACAACATGTCAGAAAATATAAAGTCAATTATGGCCCATTTCAGCCCAACTAAGCAGTAAATTTACATTTTCATCAGCGAGACTCTGTCATCGATGCTATAATCCTGTTGTGTAATTAACGCTTATTGGAGGTGAAAATACTAAAGTCTTAACATAACTCAAGTACCCTTTCACACGTTTAACCCTTTATATCCCTGGATATCGATTGATGCAGACACCCTATCTCTCTTTCCCCTAGCTATGTCATCTAACTCTTTATCATATTACACAGTTATACCTTCATGATAAGCTTTTATATTCCTTTTATTACCATGATCCAGTTGACTGAGTCAGAATAACAATCTTGATTATTACAGTGCATCTATAGTGATGGCATCATAATAAGATATTAATGCCTGTATGAGTTACTGGATGCAGCTGTCGGGTTTTATTAAAAAATAATGTAGAAATGTTCATTTTGATCTGCATTGCTACTTAAAGGGAATCCAACACTGTGAGATGAAACAGTGTTGCATAGCTTCATCTATGCTGCATGCCAGTGTGAGGGTAATGGAGCAGAATAACACTGGCATATTAGTGCCAAAAGAACACTGGCATATTAAATGGGAAAATAACACTGGCATATTATTGGGGAAACTGGCTGTGGCTTACTAATGGCAAAATAACAATGACATAATAATGGGCAAATTGTCTGTGACATATTAATGAGCAAACTAACAGTGGGATATTAACCCCTTCCCGACAATGGACGTGCCTGGCACGTCCTCCGGTGAAACAAGCGGTTTTCGCGATCAACGATGTTGAGACAATAGCCAGCACCGAAATTTACTCTCTTTGCTGTGAACTACCATCTCATGATGCTCAGCCATCCAAAAGGAAACAAAGTACTGAAGTAATCAGAAATACATTAGTATCCTTTGCTTAATATTTTTTATTGTTTTATCTTGTCTGTACATCCATTCGCACCTTATCTCTAAGTAGTAGTGTGACTATTGAGGTGCACTCTACTATTATTTCTCTGTTACATCAGGTATAATACCAGCCAGGTGGCAACCCTATATGCAAATCATGTTATATGTGAGATGTTATGATAATTTCCATAGCATCTACTAGAAATGTGACTAGTTTCTTGTTAATGATAATATTTTCATTGCACACAATGCTGTACTATTTAGTGCAAAAACAAGTCACTAATTTTATTATTCTAGAAAAAGATCACTTTGATCAGAGTTTGGCAATAGTTAGTACATAAATAGTGTTTGACAGCCACCCTTAACCCCTTGGCGACACAGGACGGACTAGGTCCGTCCTGTGTGCTGAGGCGTTAGTGACACAGGACGGACCTAGTCCGTCCTGTGTCAAAACGAGCACTGGAAGCGGAGTTTTTCCGCTTTCAGTGCTCTAATGGTATTGTAACGATGCTTCCGTATGGAAGCATCGTACAATACTAAAAAAAAATGCCCGTCGGCATTTCCGGTTTTAAAGGCACAGAGCCTTTAAAACACGTGCATTAAAAAAACGAGCATAGCGAATTTTTCGCTTCCTATGCTCAGAAAGTGTTTCTGATTGCCTCGCAAGTCGAGGCAAACAGGAACACAAAAAAAAATGCACGATCTTGGTCACTGAGTGACCAAGATGGCGCTGCCCTTCTAAGGGCAAGAGCACAGGAGGCAGGAAGTACCTGCTTCCTGTGCTCTCTGGCTGTCACACGATTGCCTCTTCACAGAGGCAATCAGTGACTGCCAGGCACACTGACAGGCAGTGGGGATGTTCTGCTGAACATCCCTACTGACTGGTCAGATCAATATTAACCCTATATTGATCTGACCAGTTATGATCTGTCTCCCTCTCCTCACATTTTTTTTAGTGAGGGTGAGAGACAGATCAAAGTAAGTAAAAAAAAAAAACAATAAACACACAACACACAAATAATAAAACAATAAAAAAAAAATTATTAAAGCAATTCCCTGCGTTTAACCCCTTCCCTGCCACTGATCTTGCATAAGCAGCGATCGTGCACATCAGCGCATTTATTTTTGATGTTTGTGCATTTTTTAGGGGTTCATTTTTTTTTTGTACTGTGATTTATTATAGTACTACAAAGGCTCTTCTAAGAGTTATTAACCCCTTCTTTGTTGTCGATCACTGCTTACTCAATGATATTGACGCCAAAGCAGTTTTTATCTGTCTGCATATTTTTTTTTATTTTTTTTTTTTACACATACCCGCTAGCGGATTACATGTAAAGTAAAAGTATTTGAGTTTTTTTTTTTAAGCTGTCTGAGCGCATAGCGATCAGTAACAGCGAATTAGTGGAAAAGGTGGTTTGGTGATTTCTAAATTAAGTTCACCATTCGCCCTGGTCAGATCAAAATTGGTCGGATCAATATTCACAAATATTGATCTGCCTCCCTCTCCTCACTTACATTTTTGTGACGGAAAGAGACAGATCAGTATTAGTGATATAAAATAACATTTTATAAAATTGGAAGGTTTTATGAAAGTCTTTCACTGTGTATTAACCCCTTCCCTGCCATTCATCACTGTATAAGCAGTAATCTTGCACAGCAACAGTATGTTTTTCTGTCTGCACTGTTTTATGGATTAATTACTTTGTACTTTAATGTATTACAGTACTAGATAGGCTCTTCTAAGAGCTATTAACCCCTTCTTTGCTCGAGATCACTGCTTACGCACTGATTCTGAGGCCGCGGACTCAGGGTTCGATTTTGACCCTGGTCAGCTTTCTGATACATCATCTAGTGATGTATCGGTGGCTGCTGAACCCTTGCCACAAAGAGTGATGGGTGTCTACCGTTAAAAATTATATTGTTTGGTGGGGGTAAATTACATTGGCTGGCTTCAAAGATATATCCCATATAGGACACGGACGCAGGTTTACTACATGTCAAAATTCCAAGTTGGAATTTTGAGATGCGCATCTCACAAATGTTGCCTTCTAGCCAAAAAACAAACCAACAAACCTATGCATGGGTGCTATCCCTGTACTCGGGAGATGTTGCTGAACACATATTGGGTTGTTGTTTGGCAGTGACATATACCAGAATCTGTGAGTTCATGCCTGAAGTACAATGCATGTGGAAAAAAAACTCCCAAAAAAGAACTACCACAAACTTTTACAAAGGCTGGTGGTAGAATTAGTACATATACAGTATTAAAATACCACCATTTGAAATAGCTTAGGATGTCTGTTTTCCAAAAATATATGTTATGATGGGGTACAATTCATTGGACAGCTTCAAAAATGTTCCAAATGGAACATTGGCGCAGGCTGACTACATGTCAAAATTCCAGGTTGGAATTGCGTACCCCCTAAATGTGGCCTTTTAGTCCCAAAACAAACCAACAAACCTATGCATGGGGGGTATCCCTGTACTCAGGAGATGTTGCTGAACACATATTGAGGTTTTGGTTGGCAGTGGCAAATACCAGAATCTGAAAATTCCTGCCTGAACTACAATGTGTGTGGGGAAAAAATGACATCCCAACCATTTGACATAGGTTGGTGGTAGAATTAGCACTTGGAAAGTGTTAAAATACCACAGTTTTAAATACCCTAGGATGTCTAGTTTTCCAAAATATATGGTTTGATGGGGTAAAATACTTTGATAGGCTTCAAAAGTGTCCCAAATGGAACATGGGCGCAGGCTGACTACATGTCAAAATTCCAAGTTGGAAATGCACCCCCTCCTAAACGTGGCATTTTAGCCCCCAAACAACCCAACAAACCTATGCATGGGCGCTATCCCTGTACTCAGGAGATGTTGCTGAACACATATTGGGGTGTTGTTTTGCACTGACACATAACAGGATCTGTGAATTCATGCTCGAAGTACAATGTATGTGGAAACAAAACATTAAAAAATTACTAACCTAAAATTTGACAAAGGCTGGTAATAGAATTAGCGCATGGAAAGTGTTAATATACTATCATTTGAAATACCCTCGGGTGTCTAGTTTGCTAAAATGTATGGTTTTGTGGGGTAAAATACACATTCTGGCTTCACAAATGTCCCAAATGGAACATGGGCGCAGGTTTTCTGTATGTCAAAATTCCAAGTTGAAAAACCAAAAAGCGCACCTCTCAAATGTGGCCTTTTAACCCCCAAATAATCTAACTAACCTACACATGGGTGGTATCCCTGTACTCAGGAGATGTTGCTGAACACATATTGAGGTGTTGTTTGGCACTGACACATAATAGGATCTGTGAATTCATGCCCGAAGTACAATGTATGTGAAAAAAAATTACTATCCATAACATTGACATAGGCTGTTGGTAGAATTAGTGCATGGAAAGTGTTAAAATACTACCATTTGAAATACCCTAGGGTGTCTAGTTTTCAAAAATATATGGCTTTGTGGGGTAGAATACACTTGTTGGCTTTAAAAATGTCCAAAATGGGACATGGGCGCAGGTTTTCTGCACATCAGAATTCCAAGTTGGAAAACCAAAAAGCGCACCTCTCAAATGTGGCCTTTTAACCCCCAAACAACCTAACCAACCTATACATGGGTGGTATCCCTGTACTCAGGAGATGTTGCTGAACACATATTGAGGTGTTGTTTGGCACTTACCTATAACAGGATCTGTGAATTCATGCCCAAAGTACAATGTATGTGAAAAAAAATTACTACCCAAAACATTGACATAGGCTGGTAGTATAATTAGTGCATGGAAAGTGTTAAAATACTACCATTTGAAATACCCTAGGGTGTCTAGTTTTAAAAAATATATGGCTTTGTGGGGTAGAATACACTTTCTGGCTTCAAAAATGTCCCAAATGGGACATGGGCGCAAGTTTTCTGCATGTCAGAATTCCAAGTTGGAAAACCAAAATGCGCACCCCCTAAATGTGGCCTTTTAGCCCCAAAACAAACCAACAAACCTATGCATAGGTGGTATGCCTGTACTCAGGAGATGTTGCTGAACACATATTGAGGTGTTATTTGGAAATACCCCTTCACATTTTAAGGTAATGTTTACCTAAATTGCAATCTATGTGAAAAATTTTAAAAAAATATTTTTTGCTGCAAACTTTGGCAAATATTGGTGGTAAAATGGCTACTTGAAATGTGTCAAAATACCCCAAGTTACATGCCCTGAGTTGTCTAGTTTTCAAAAATATATACATGTTGGGGGTCATTCATAGATTTAGTACAGAAATCAGTGTTACAATGTCACTATCGATAATTTTGAAAAAAAGGATTTTAAAATAGCTTTTCACTACTTATAGTTCTGGCCCTGTAACATGAATAAAAAAGCACAAAAACATAAAACATGGGCTATTTCTGAACTCAGGACATATATTAGAAACTATTTAGCAGTGTTTTTTTGTTGTCTCTTGTATATGAGTATACGATTTTTCAAATAAAAGTCATAAAAACATTTTTTTCATTTTTTGCCATATTTTATTATTTTTTTTACATCAAATGATATGCTATTATCAAAATAATGGTATCAAAAGAAAGCCCTTCTTATAACGATAAAAACGATATATAGTTTGTGCGGGTACACTAAATGAGACAGAAATAAATTACAGCAAAACACAAACACCTCAGAAATGTTAAAACAGCCCATGTCACCAAGCGTCGGACAAGCCAAAAAAGTCATGTCACTAAGTGGTTAAAAACAACTAGCTAGTAGTGCATTGATATGTACATAGTATGCAAATCATGTTATGTGTGACTTGTTAGTTGTTATGAGCATCCTCAGTGGATCTTCTTTTAGAAATATATGACTAGTTACTTGTTAATGATAATCTTTTAATTGCACATACTGCTGTACTATTTATTCCAGCATTATTGTGCAATTAAACGATTATCACAAGCAAGTCCCTAGGCACATCACTATAGAAAAAAAATGACTGTGTCACACTGTGATTGGAGCTGGACTTGCTTTGGTGATTAATCGTTCCTGCACATCATTTTTATGTTGGTGCGGAATTGGGGGTGGGAATGGGATGGAGTTAGGGGTGGGGCTAAGTTTTGCCCAGGGACCCACAACGTTGTAAAGGCAGCCCTGCTTGTATAAAAGGTTCATTGAAAGAGCCCCCTACGGGAGGAAAGTTCTTAAGCAAGTATGAACGTAGGTACACTTGCTTAATGAAGGTCAAGCTTGGCACTGAATCAAGAATTGCGCTGTCTGTCGCCAGTGCCAAAGTTAACAAAACACAGTATGATAATTATGGGCATAAATAGAAATCTAACGTTGCTTCAGTTCTCCGTTTTAAACAGTTCTTGTCTGTGCATTTAACTGCATTGGGAAATAACCTAGTCATAATCCTTCTCTTTTTATGGATTCTGAAGAAACTGTCTAACTTGACCACTATAGTCTTACTGTTTTATGATGTGTCTTACAATGGTCCCAGGGTTCTATGTGCTCTAGACAAACTTCAGGTAATTGACAAGAGAATAGAAAACTTAAAGCCAAAGTAGCCACGTTTGAAAACATCTCCATAATTCAAATTCTGCTGTTTTGCATTAATTTTGCAAATCCCTTATCACATCCCTGCAGTTTCCTCTTCTACAGATAAAACCCTATATTCCTACTGCTCACTCTGATCAACCACCATTAGCAGGTTGACTTCCTCATTCTTGACAGATGTTACTGCAGGAAAATAAGGAAGATGAATAGAACATTGCAATACAGATTGTATTCATCACATTTATGTATATTTACATTTCAGGGTACTATTGTACTCTGACATTCTACTAATGCTAATATTATTTTAATCTAACATTGTCTTTGCATCTATCATAGCTTCCTGAATAAGTTACTAGTTACACAACATAAACCTGTGACTGAACCTACAAATAGCTAAACCTTATAATCACCTTAGGGCACAAAGTCATACTACTGTACATTTATGTCAACATTTCTGTGTACATAGATGTACAGTAGTATGCCAGTAGATGTCTACTAGTATATTTGCATTAACTATAATGATGTGGTATAAATTTGTGTCTACTTTGGGTGGTGGATCCCAGTGCCTGCACATGACAGCCCTGAATTTGATGGGAATCATCTACTCTGGGAGGTGTTGAAGATACTCATGTTGAGATGGAGCGGAAAACTTTGTTAGTGGTGAGTCACATTAACATTTGAATTTAACTTTATTAATGAAAGAGGGAATTGTATGAGATATGGATATCCCATCCAATTCCCATTTTCATGAATGAATCCCTGTCTGGCATACATGTTACTACTGTTGTATGTGTATGTTTTACTTACCGGAGGAAGTGAAGATAAAGTGGCCTCCAAAGCCAGAGAAGCTGCCTGATCTGGTGTATCCCGAGGAGGAGCTGGCAGATGTTGTGTAGCTATAGGCCATGGGGCTTAGTCATCACTTATGGGGACACAGCAGAAGATGCCAAGAGTAAAGTGAGGGAACAGAGTTAATACATATTGGCTATAAGTTCAATATTTTGTATTTATTTCTTGATTTGTATCTGTGTCTGAAATCTCGCACAGGTTATGGTGATTTAGAGGCTAGCACTTGGGTTTAGTGTGTTTCGGGCTGATTTCCGAATTGGCAGGTCTTGCAATGTAATCGGCTATGATGTCTGAATTGCTGCGCTCTTCATGGGTAGATTGGGGCATATTGGGTAGCTCGTATTGCCGGTTCCCGATGTGTCCCAAATTATTGCGGGCTTCGTAGGCTTCATTTTGGTGCCAAAAATCTGTTAAAAACATTGGTATTGAATTGTTGGCAGGCTGTAGTTGAGCTGGTACAAACCTGATATGCAAAACATTGTCTAAACTATAGATGGCAGAACAAAATAATATGGGCCAGAAAGTCATGTCCCTTTTCAGAGGGATTCTTTTCTAATAGTTGACTTAGTAAAGAGAGAATTGCAAGGAACTAACATGGGGATTTCACTTTTTAGCCAAGTTGGAAAAGTCCTCCAATACAGCTGAATGGGAGAATATTTCCTAAATCAACTACTTTGGCCTTAGGTTTGAAATTCCTGTCTCAGTTCCCTGCAACTCTCTCTCTATTGAGTAGACCCTATTATCTCCAGCTTTTTTCATTACTATCGTTATTTTTCCTTTATATCAGCATTGCCAGCCTCTTAGGGTGCTTGCCTTTTTAAGGATATATGACTGTTGTGTGTCTCATAGTGTGACGGGTTTAATCGTTGTAGTTAGAAGTTCACTGTGTCTTTAAGCTATGCTTGATGCTTCATTTGTTTTACTGATATACCATTAAGAGATCAATAGCCCATGCATGTTTCTACCTCCAGTCATAAGGATGCATTTGCATACATTGTAATTGGTTTACTGGCTTATCTATTATGTGACATGCATGGTTTTAAAGTCACAGTGACCTAGCATACTCAATGAAAAGAAGCGTCTCTGTTTTCTATGTACATATCACAGATGAGCAGAAGGATGTCAAGCTTGGAATAGGTGGCAGATTTTTCTGCAAACATCTGGGGCAGTGATAGCCAACATTTTGCAAGCTACATATCCCATGATGCTCAATCATAGAAGACAAAATATGAAGGACCCAGCTCTCAAAGTAGTTTAGTGGAGATGTTTATTCAGCACACAGGCAACGTTTCAACCCTCACGGGTATTTTTCAAGACATGATGCTCAATCAGTCATAAGGCTGACTAAGCAGCATGAGATATGTAGCTCCGTAACATCTGCAGTGCCGAGTATAGCCATCACTGATCTGGGCAACACACATTATTCTAACTTTATAAAAACACAGGACCGTACATTATCCAAAAGGCTGGGTTAGAAGAAGGTCTTATTCATTGTTATGTTTGGGTCCCTACCTTCCCAAAGACTTCAAAGGAAATTTGAGAATGTAATATTTTTTAGCATTAACTTTACATACCATAATAATTGATTTTTTAAAATTCTAATACATTTTGTAGAGTTTGTAGCAATGTCTTTTATCCCACAGTCAAACAGCTTAATGTATCGGCCTTAATGCATTGATTACATTTTATTCAGCCATCGTTCCCAGTGTTGCACGTTCATATGGAATGACAGCAATTATTTTCGACACTTGATGTCCCGTGTTACATTTTGACTTGTGAAGTTATTCTCAGATAGTTTGGCAGTGTTGCTCCATAACAAGATTTTTATTTTTTCTTGAGTGGCCAATTATTGTGAAAAAGAACAGCAGGGAACATTTTGCTGTAGATAATTATATTATGGTTTAATGTCCTTACCTTTCATTGTTTTGTAATTACACACATTTCCTTTTAGTTGGAAGCCTTCAATTCCAAACATTGAATGCATGTTCATTTTAGGTTTAATGGACGTGAGACAGGTGTAGACAGCCAGACACCGGTGTCAAGTTGACCATACATGGGACTTCTTTCCCAACCAGAGGGGATGAGTATCTGCATCTGGTAATAACTAACAACGAGGAGCTTATCTCCAACACTTGGGAATAGTGACTAAAACATGGCATCCTCTGAGATTAATTCAAAAAACCTAATTGGTATGGGTGCCACCAAGGCCAGCCTTAGGGCGCAACACCCAGGGGGCGCCAGAGGAGGCACCTGTCTACCGGCGCCTGCTCTGACCCCCCAGGCAACAAGTAAAAAAAAAAAAACGTTTTTCTATGTGAGGTGCTGATCATCCGATCATCAGATCAGCACCATCACTAGACGCGTGCACCCCCTTAGTAACGGGGAGCTGCACGCTCTCTCCCTGCCCTGTGACAAGCAGCAGGTCTCTGCCTCTTCCTTAGGCTTGAAAAAACCCCGCCAGAGTTGAAACGTCGCCTGTGTTTGAATAAATCACTTCACTTAAAATTGTCGAGTGCTGGATCCTTTCTTTGATTTCTTTACACCTACTGCTGTCAGTCACCCCACAGCCAATCAGAGTGGAGCAGGGGATATCATATCCCCGCCCCCAGCCCTGATTGCGGAGAGCCTGGATTGAGGGAGCAGGTCTCTACAAGAGGGAGACCAGCAGCTCCCTCCACACCACAGCCAGCCCAGGAGGATGCCCCCACAGACCACCAGGGACTACACGAGCCTCCTCCCAGGCCGGCAAGGTAGGATCCTGGGAGGGAGGTGAATACTAGAATTTCTTTTTTTTATTAAAAATTTTTTTTGCTGTGGACTACTCTTCTAATGATGCTCAGCCAACATCATGGTGGACACCTGGCCAAGCAGCATGGGATGTGTAGTCCAAACCTAACATCTACAGTCATATCAAGTTGACTGCACTTCCCACGATGCTCAGCCAGCATCATGGAAGCAGAATGCCTGGATGAGCCTTATGGGAACTGTAGTTAACAGGAGAGGGTAAGACAGGTGTATGTTCTGGACTACAACTTCCATGATGCCTAGTCATGGTGGACACCTGGCTCAGCATCATGGAAATTGTAGTTCACAGCTAACATCTGCATCTTTATCTACTTTTGACTGCACTTCCCATGAGGCTCAACAAGTATCATGTAACCAGTATGCATAGCTGAGCATCATGGGAACTGTAGTAACAGCAGGTGGTGTGCCAGGTGTTAGTTCTGATTGGCCTATAAATGGGGGGGACACACCAAAACACTGATTTCTAAAAAAGCCTTAATAAAAACTTTATCAGGCTTAATAAATCCCTTGATCTTGTTGACTATGAAGGCTGATTTTTAGGAAAACAACACAGAAAGTAACTAGCATACCTTCAAACTAACACTACAAAAATATACATATACAGGTAAACCTTTTGGAAACAAATAGAAAAGAAGCAAACTAAAACCAATGTGGCTAACCAGTAAGGTAAATGACTATAAAGGTATGGAATTTATTGCCTAAAGAATTGGTTCTAGCAAATTCATTAGATGCTTGTAAAAATGTCCTGGATAGTTTTTTTAATGAACCAGAATATAGAGGGCTATGTATGTTAGTATAGGCAGTAATATTTATTAAATGCTTGCTGATCCAATGATAAATCGGATTACCATTTGGAGTCAAGAAGGAATTTTTTCCCTACTGAAACCAGTAAAGAGAGAAAATTGCAAAGAATTGAGACAGGAGTTGGAAAGATTCTCGCGTTCAACTGCATTGGAGATGTTTTCCAACTCGGCTACATTGGCCTAAAGTATGAAATTCACTGCAATTCTGTTTTTATTGATTTGAACCTTAAGTCAAAAAAAGTTTCAGTTTACCTCCTAGAAATTTTTAAAAAGTAAAATTATAGCTCATAATAAAAATTGACATAAAAAACAGGTCCTGGGGCTCCCTTAACCCCTTTAAACATATGGGACTGGGAGCCTGCTAATTGGCTCCAAGCTGCTGAGGAGCGCAACGCTACATGTAAACGGAGGACGTATATTGCTTTTCAGGACATATATAAACGTCCAAATGCGTGTGTGAATCTGAAATATGGCCTTTTAATAACACCCTTAACACAGTGGTGGATCGAGGGGGTGGGCAATGGGGCAATTGACCCCCCCCCCGAGCAGTGCAGAGGTGAAGGTCTGCCCCTAACCTGAGTGGAGCGCAGGTCAGCTCACTCGGCAGGGAGACACAGGCAGCATTGGCTCCGTGTGTTAAACATACTAAGAGCTCAGCCCGTGCTGCTCGTGCTCCGCGAGCGTAGTGACGGTTCAGAATATCGGAAATACGATGCCAATGCTGCCTGCGTCTTCCCGTCGAGTGCGGCAACCTGCACTGCATCAGGTAGGAGAGAGGAGGGGGAGAGGAGAGAACACGGGAGTGGGGAGGAGAGAACACTGGGGAGGGGGGAAGGAGAGAAGGGAGCACAGAGGAGAGAACACAGGGGAGAGAAGAGGAAGAGACGAGTGACAACCATGTGAAAGAGGAGAGACATACATGGGTAGAGGGACAAAGACACAGTCATAGGAGGGAGAGGAGAGAGACATGCATGGAAAGGGAGAGGAGAGACAGACATGGGAAGGCAGAGGAGAGACAGACATGGGAAATAAGAGAGACAGACAAACATGGGAAGGCAGAGGAGAGACAAATAAACTTGGGAAGGGAGAGGAGAGACAGACATACATGGGAAGTAATGGGAGAGAGACAGACATGGGAAGAAGGAGGAGAGAGACAGGCGGACATGGGAAGGGAGAGGAGTGCGACAGACATGGGAAGGGAGAGTAGAGACAGGCAGACATGGGAAGGGAGAGAAGAGAGACAGGGCAACATGGGAAGGGAGAGGAGAGAGACAGGGCAACATGGGAAGGAAGAGGAGAGCGACAGAAGTACATGGGAAAGAGGAAAAGACAGACGGAATGTATCAGACTTTGGATCCGCCTCTGCCCCTTCGTACACAAATGGCACCCTGTAAGGAATCATTTACCTCTATCCGCAAGACCCTGGATCCACAACACCCTGGATCCTCATCTTCTGATCCAAGGAAAGGGGCCATCCATATTTTTTTTAAATTGTATTAATTATGTTATTGGGGGTGTTTACTATTTTATTTTTTGGAAATTATGTATTATGATGCCTGAGTATTATTTATTGGAGGATGGGGAGTTATGATTTAAACAAATTCCAGGAACCTTGGGTAAGCCTCCAGAATGGGGGGCTCTCAACCCAGGTATTTTAAGTGGGGGGGTTGGCTGGGAGCCATTTGGCAGAAGATCGAATTGGGAGGTCGATCTCTCAAGTCGGCCTTCTCGCACTCTCTGTCTGGTTATCTGTCTGTTTGAATTTACATATGTGTGGCTATCTATCCATCCATTTGAGTTTCTGTGAGTTGAAAAAAATCTATCTTTTATTAGTAGCTGTGAATGTTTTGTTGGGGTAGAAAAAAATTGAAAATATCTACTTTCCACCTGTTTTCAGGTGTTGAATACATATGTATGTAAATCTATACCTCGTTGCTGTCTGCAAATTGTCAAAAGACTATACTGTCTGTGCTTTAAAGCTAATTTTACTTGCAAATAAGAATGGAATTTATGCACCATGTCATACCACATTATGCAACCTATAGCTCATGTTGCTTGCAGAAAATGTGCTTAGATGCTTTAAAAGATATGTAGCAAAACTGAGAATGAACATTCATGGAAACAATTAGCTGTGCGTCCACAGTGTGAAAGGGACTCCATCACTTCAGCATTGTTCATACTATAAATTAAGACAATAAAAAAAAATATTAAAACAAATATCTACTCATGCATAGATTGAGAGAAAACTGGGTTTTAAATGTGTCATTTGCATATTGAGGAAGAGGTCAGGTTATAAACAGTAGAAACCATAGGCACATTTAAAACTCAATTTTCTCTTAAGCTATGCATGTGCTTAGAATTCTGCTAACACAATGTATAGATCCTTTTTCATTCTCTTCATTCACAGTATAAACAATATTTAGGTGAATCTTTAAAGGACAACTGTCTGTAAAAAAATAAGTTGTTTAATTGAACAATAGCATCAAGTGTAGGCAATTTAAATAGAAACCATCTGCATGTGTAGCTCTATCCGGAGGCAGACATCTTGGGTCAGATCTTCATTCAACTGACCCAACAGTCTAAACCAGTGTTTTTCAACGTGCCGCGAGATGTTGCCTGGTGTGCCGTGGGAAAAATTGAAAAATTCTAAAGATTTTTAAAAAAAAATGTCAAATTTTCGCCCACTAGGCGGGCGCCGGACTGTGTCCTGGGCAGAGGCGTCGCTAGGGGTGGGCTACTGGGGCTATAGCCCCGAGTCCCCCCTTCATAGCCCTGAATGGAGACTCTGGGGCTAAAGTATTCTTTAGCCCCGAGACTCTAGGGCTATAAATATATACAAAAAAAAAAATCCCCCGGTGAGCTTTCCTCCGTCTGGGACATAGTCCCAGAATCGGAGGATTAACCTCACGCGGGGGTGAGGGCCGATCGGGAGGAGAGGCTGCTATAGGGAGCTCACTCCCTAGCCTCTCCTCCTGGCCATAGAGATCACAGCGCGATGGGTGCAAGCTCCGCCCCCGTCGCGCTGTGTCAGCTGCTTGCCGGATGTCAGGTGGACGGACATCCGACAGAAGGTCCTGGATGACGGACCAAGTGTAAGGTAAGTAAAAAAAAAAAAAGTGTGACTGTGTATGGGTGTCTAGGTGTGTGTGTGTGTGTCAGGGTGTCTAGGTGTGTGTGGGTATTACTGGGTTCTGAGTGGCACAATATTCTTGGGCTATGATTGGCACAATATTACTGGGTTCTGAGTGGCACAATATTCTTGTGCTATGATTGGCACAATATTACTGGGTTCTGAGTGGCACAATATTCTTGGGCTATGATTGGCACAATATTACTGGGTTCTGAGTGGCACAATATTCTTGGGCTATGATTGGCACAATATTACTGGGTTCTGAGTGGCACAATATTCTTGGGCTATGATTGGCACAATATTACTGGGTTCTGAGTGGCACAATATTCTTGGGCTATGATTGGCACAATATTACTGGGTTCTGATTGGCACAATATTACTGGGTTCTGACTGGCACAATATTACTGGGTTCTGAGTGGCACAATATTACTGGGTTCTGAGTGGCACAATATTACTGGGCTCTGACTGGCACAATATTACTGGGCTCTGAATGGTACAATATTCCTGGGCTCTGAGTGGCACAATATTACTGGGTTCTGAGTGGCACAATATTACTGGGTTAGAAACATAGAATGTGTCGGCAGATAAGAACCATTTCGGTCCAATTTTTTTTTAAGTACTTTTATTAGTCCCCCGTTCCCGGTCTTATAACTAGGATAGCCTTGTGTCGATCCCACGCATGCTTAAAATCCTTGACTGTGTTTACCTCTACCACTTCTGCTGGCAGGCTATTCCATACATCCACTACCCTCTCAGTAAAGTAATACTTCCTGATATTACTTTTAAATCGTTGCCCCTCTAATTTAAGACTATGTCCTCTAGTTGTGGTAGTTTTTCTTCTTTTAAATATACTCTCTTCTTTTACTGTGTTGATTCCCTTTATGTATTTAAATGTTTCTCTCATATCCACCCTGTTACGTCTTTCCTCCAAGCTATACATGTTAAGATGCTTTAACCTTTCCTGGTAAGTTTTATCCTTCAACCCATGAACCAGTTTAGTAGCCCTTCTCTGAACTTTCTCCAAAGTATCAATATCCTTCTGGAGATACGGTCTCCAGTATTGCGTACAATACTCCAGTGCTCTGTACAATAGCATGAGCACTTCCCTCTTCCTACTGGTAATACCTCTCCCTATACAACCAAGCATTCTGCTAGCATTTCCTGCTGCTCTATTGCATTGCCTACCTACCTTCAAGTCCTCTGAAATTATTACTCCTAAATCCCTTTCCTCAGATGTTGAGGTTAGGACTGTACCAAAAAGTTTCTAGTTTAGCTAAATCATTTGCCATTTGGCTTATCCCTCCATGAATATCAACCCTGCTACAAATCTTTGTATCATCAGCAAAAAGACATACTTTGCCAACAAGACCTTCTGCAATATCGCTAATAAAAATATTAAAGAGAATGGGTCCAAGTACAGATCCCTGAGGTACCCCACTAGTAACAAGACCTTGCATCGAATATACCCCATTGACTACAACCCTCTGTTGCCTGTCACTCAGCCATTGTCTAATCCATCCAACAATAGTGAAATCCAAACTCAAAGATTTCAGTTTATTAATAAGCCTTCTATGTGCGACAGTGTCAAAAGCCTTACTGAAATCTAGGTAAGCAATGTCTACTGCACCACCCTGATCTATTATTTTAGTCACCCAATCAAAAAAATCAATAAGATTAGTTTGGAATGATCTCCCTGAAGTAAACCCATATTGTCTCTGATCTTGGAATCCATACGACTAGATGTTCAACAATCCTATTTTTTAACAAGGTTTCCATTATTTTCCCCACTACTGAAGTAAGACTTACTGGTCTATAGTTGCCCGCCTCCTCCCTACTACCTTTCTTGTGAATGGGCACAACATTAGCTAATTTCCAATCTTCTGGAACTACTCCCGATAACAATGATTGGTTAAATAAATCTGTTAACGGTTTTGCTAGTACACCACTAAGTTCTTTTAATAACTTTGGATGTATCCCATCAGGTCCCATCTACTTATTTGTCTTTACTTTAGACAGCTGAAGTAAAACCTCTTCCTCTGTAAACTTACATGCATCAAAAGACTCATTAGTCTTTTTCCCTAAATGAGGTCCCTTACCCTCATTTTCATTTGTAAAAACGGAACAAAAATATTCATTAAGGCAGTCTGCTAAGCCTTTATCCTCTTCTACATAGCATCCTTCTTTTGTTTTCAATCTAACTAATCCTTGTTTTACTTTCCTTTTCTCATTTATGTATCTAAAAAATGTTTTATCCCCCTTTTTCACTGACTGGGCTATAGTCTCTTCTGTGTGTGCTTTGGAAGCTCTTATAGCTTGCTTTGCCTCTTTCTGCCTACTCTTATAGATCTTTCTATCTTCCACACTCTGAGTATTTTTATAATTACTAAATGCTAGCTTTTTATTTTTTACTATTTTAGCCACCTCTGCCGAGTACCACAGTGGTTTCTTCAATTTTTTGCTCAATAATAAAAAGGGCTCAATAATGTACTTTATTTGTATTCTTTCATTAAAACATTATAAAATGCCAATACTTAATGCAATTGTTCGGTTAAACATAACTTCATTTTTGCCAATAGATATCCTTTAAGAAGGAGTGGTACGGCAAAAAAGAGTACACCCATTCACCCTAGGATTTTTTTTTATATAGCTTTTTATAATTTTAAACATAAAAGCTAATTGTCTTTTTAATGCACAATCATAGAACATAGAAATACCCCTCTCTAATATATCATAGTTTAGCCACATGGAATAGATAGTCAAACTAGGCTACTTTGGCCTAAAGTTTGAAATTCCTGACTCAGTTCTCTACAGTTCTCTTTTTATTGAGTAGGCCATGTAGATTATAAAGCTGTTTTGCAATAATTAATTTGTTACTCCTGTTTTTTTTATTTCTTAGATTATAGACAACAGCTATGTACCAATCTGCCAAGTTACTAAATGAAAATGCAGGGTTTTGGGATAAAAGCTCCTGCCATTCGTGAATTTTTCACCTGTTGGAGAGTGCTGGCATCTTGCTTCTCTTCTGGATTATTTGGGTGTTTAGTTGACTGTATCAATTATAAATCTTTATTTTTTTTTTAAATATTTATTATTTATTAAAAAGTTTATACATTATGCAATACAAAAGTAAACTTGTTGTGGATACTTAGCATATACATGTGTTAATGCCTTGTGTGAAAATAGATTACCATAATAAATAACGTGCATATATCATACAAAACACATAAAATACATTAAATGTGACCAAACAATGGTGTGCTATCAGTCAGGGGCAGGTCAGGGGGGAGGGGTGTCCATCCGTCCCTGAGTAATTACCAGTGTCTCACAGTTCAAATACAATGGTCGTGATCATGGGACCTAAGAATTATTTAGTAGTAACTGAATCCAATGACTCACCATTTTTTCACCCCCCCCTGATATGACTCCTTGTTCAAACTCCTGACACCCCTCCCCCCCACACACACATAAGTCTTTCACTAGGAATATTACATAATATGTATTAATAACATTGATGGAAAGATTTATTTCTATAATACATATACAAATGGGGTTAACCTATTCGTGAACATTCAGGTCCATTTGTTTGCCTGAAGTCTAGTTGAACAAACAGAATGAAACAATTGATGAACGCAGGGGAATGGACATGAATTCAAGAAATGTTCAGCTGAAACAGATCTTTCAAATGTCCAACACAGAAACCTTGCATTTAAAATAACCCCCATACCTCTCTTTTACAGGGTCCCTGATGGCATGTTAACGTCATCAGGGTCCCACCATAGCTGCAAAGCACTGCCACTGGTAACAAACACAAAGGCGTGAGACTAACCATCCAATTGCTCCCATTTATACTTAAGAAGATGGCAGAGGTACAGGGGCTTACTTATGGGAGACTGTATAACCATGTCACCTCCCAGCCATTAGGATGAGGGGCTAGGGAAACTGACTATTCACACATTTATCCTAAACCAGGGCTTGAAAAATTAGGAGCCATTTCTCCTAAAATGTGCCCTGCTGGCTCCTAACTTTTTTGATTGTTTTATATAGAACTCTAGTAAGCACCATGTCTACAAATAACTAGACTGGCTTCTGAATTGGTCTCCTAAAGTCTACAAATATGTGTCAAGGCCTGACCTAAACATATACTTAGGACTAATCAGACCCGAGTGCTGTATATGAAATCATAGTTACATAGTTTTTTGGCTTGAAAAAAGACCTGCATCCATCGAGATCAACCCTTTTCCTACCGCTGTTGGCAGTACACATGGTATAGGAAATAATCATAATGCTGTAGCCTAGGCCAGCATAGAGAGACAAAGCTCCCTCAACGCTACTGTTTCCCTAAGAAACTTTATCAAAGGGAGTACAATTGTCAGTTCTTATCCCAGGTGCAGAAAGAGCTAGCTATGGCTCTGCTCTGTGGTGCTTAATAACTACAGTGATCATGACATTCAGCCAGCTATTAGCTACTTGGTTAGTGGACTTTTAATTCCTTCATTTGGCCTATGTGCGATATCTCATTAAAGTTTTTTGTTTTTGAATTGTAACATAATAAGTTGTGATCATGGGTAGAGCTTTTACATAGCTCTCAAAAAAAAAAAAAAACACAAGCTACAAGTCATTTGCTGCTGCCATCACACTATATAAAAAAAAAAAAAAATCAATTTCAGCATATTCTCCCCCTGGAGTCAGTAAGCAGGAATTTCTCAGTGTCCTTAAAAAACCTTCTGCACTTACAAAACCAAAACATCACTGAATATAGAATATTCTAGCAGGTCCGCTGACAGACTGGATTAGAAAAGATAAAAGTAAAAAAAAAAAATGTTAACATTAGAAATACAAAAAGCAAGACGGAAGTTCATGAGTTTAATTTCTACTCAAGTGTAGACTTTTAATATGAGTGGCTTATAAAATGATCTGTAAACAAATTTATGTAGAAAGCAAAATGTCATGCAAGTGTCACTTGGCATAAGATCAGTGGTTAACGATACAAAAATTCCGGTAATAGTCCCTGAGTGTCCATATTAAGTTATCCCTCGTTTGACTGGCATTACAGTGGCGAGTAAGGAATTCCCACTTTGATATACAACACATTTTTTCTGTTCCATCATTTATTTATTGGCCGTGCGTTTTGTGTTTTATATGCCAAAGGGAACATTAGCCAGGTAAGATCAGTTTTTTTTTTCCATCCTCATTTCAAATATTTATTACTATCAGAATCCAGTAAAAGTGGCGTCGAATAACACTAGGGATGGGAATCACGGATAGCCAGTGAATTTCAATGAATGATACTGGTTATAAAATCCAAGTCGGAATGCTGCTGAGAAGTATTACTAGTGCTAAAAGAAACAGAGAGGAATGGCAGAAAGCACAAGATTAGCATGGACATAAGCCCCTAAAGAATGGGCCATGTTATTGTAACTATCAGACACCCCATTCTGATATGGTGCGTATACACCATTGAGCATCATGCAAGCTTTAGAGAGTTTAATGATGCTATATAAGCAGAACATTCCATACTGCTAATTGCATTGGTCCTATGAAGAGTGAACCTAGACAGACTATGTACTGATTAGATCACTTTAATCCACATCATTATAGCAAAGAGAACAGGAACCAGTAGTTGTTCAGAAACATCGTCATGTGAGCGTGCGTAGTGTGCCCGCCAGCAAATATTAGTAAATGAGAACTGCACTATGACAATTGGACAAGTGATGACATTCCAAGCAGGCATTACATTGTCTTTGTATGGTCAATACTGAGGTCAAATTACCAGATTTATCACCGGGTAGTATCTTAGCTTGTAATGTCGGATGTTTGCTGCTCACATCTCCATCCATCACAGTGAATCACAGTGAGGTCTATTTAATGAATAGATCTCACTGACACAATTCAATTGACACAACACACTTTGATGTACACTAACCTAAAAAAGAAGTAACATCTGCTTAAACAGGAGGTAAACCCATATTGTTTCTTTTAAATGAGGCAAAAGATTTCTTGTGGCTCATTAACAGTGTATTTTGACTGGTACACTGCTCATGCTCTTAGTCTTTGAGAGACTAAAAGTTCTTCCATCGAATGGAGCATTGAGAACGATGTCAAGTTACCTTATAACATGGGGGAGTTTGTCCCTTTTTGAAATATTTTAAATTGCGTTATGTTCACACCTGGCAGTTTTATCCCAAACCTAAAATACCTCGTTACAATCTGTTAATTGCTAGTCTCTCAACTGTCTCAGTTTTGTGTCAGGATTTTGAGGTGCAATCCCTCTATCCTGCCGAGCTCTAAATGTGTCAGGTGTCTGGAACACCAGAGACTGGTTACTGTGCCTAACGCTGCTGGTGTGATTGACACTGCCTACTGTGATGTGCGGTGGCGCTGACACTCGGCCTCCCAAACTCAGCCCCCACGCATTCCGCATTGCAAGAGTTGGGAAGCATTTACAGTGGATATAAAAAGTCTACACACCCCTGTTAAAATGTCAGGTTTCTGTGCTGTAAAAAAATGAGACAAAGATAAATCATTTCAGAACTTTTTCCACCTTTAATGTGACCTATAAACTGTACAACTCAATTGAAAAACAAACTGAAATCTTTTAGATAGAGGGAAGAAAAAATCTAAAAATAAAATAATGTGGTTGCATAAGTGTGCACACCCTCTTATAACTGGGGATGTAGCTGTGTTCAGAATTAAGCAATCACATTCCAAATCATGTTAAATAGGAGTCAGCATACACCTGCCATCATTTAAAGTGCCTCTGATTAACCCCAAATAAAGTTCAGCTTCTCTAGTTGGTCTTTCCTGAAATTTTCTTAGTCGCATCCCACAGCAAAAGCCATGGTCCACAGAGAGCTTCCAAAGCATTAGAGGGATCTCATTGTTAAAAGGTATCAGTCAGGAGAAGGGTACAAAAGAATTTCCAAGGCATTAGATATACCATGGAACACAGTGAAGACAGTCATCATCAAGTGGAGAAAATATGGCACAACAGTGACATTACCAAGAACTGGAGCTCCCTTCAAAATTGATGAAAAGACGAGAAGAAAACTGGTCTGGGATGCTACCAAGAGGCCTACAGCAACATTAAAGGAGCTGCAGGAATATCTGGCAAGTACTGGCTGTGTGGTACATGTGACAACAATCTCCCGTATTCTTCATATGTCTGGGCTATGGGGTAGAGTGGCAAGACGAAAGCCTTTTCTTACGAAGAAAAACATCCAAGCCAGGCTACATTTTGCAAAAACACATCTGAAGTCTCCCAAAAGCATGTGGTAAAAGGTGTTATGGTCTGATGAAACCAAGGTTGAACTTTTTGGACATAATTCCAAAATATATGTTTGGCGCAAAAACAACACTGCACATCACCAAAAGAACTCCATACCCACAGTGAAGCATGGTGGTGGCAGCATCATGCTTTCGGCTGTTTTTCTTCAGCTGGAGCTGGGGCCTTAGTTAAGATAGAGGGAATTATGAACAGTTCCAAATACCAGTCAATATTGGCACAAAACCTGTAGGCTTCTGATAGAAAGCTGAACATGAAGAGGAACGTCATCTTTCAGCATGACAACAACCCAAAGCATACATCCAAATCAACAAAGGAATGGCATCACCAGAAGAAGATTAAAGTTTTGGAATGGCCCAGCCAGAGCCCAGACCTGAATCCGATTGAAAATCTGTGGGGTGATCTGAAGAGGGCTGTGCACAGGAGATGCCCTCGCAATCTGACAAATTTGGAGTGTTTTTGCAAAGAAGAGTGGGCAAATCTTGCCAAGTCAAAATGTGCCATGCTGATAGACTCATACCCAAAAAGACTGAGTGATGTAATAAAATCAAAAGGTGCTTCAACAAAGTATTAGTTTAACGGTGTGCACACTTATGCAACCACATTATTTTATTTTTATATTTTTTCTTCCCTCTATCTAAAAGATTTCAGTTTGTTTTTCAATTGAGTTGTACAGTTTATAGGTCACATTAAAGGTGGAAAAAGTTCTGAAATTATTTATCTTTGTCTAATTTTTTTACAGCTCAGAAACCTGACATTTTAACAGGGGTGTGTAGACTTTTTATATCCACTGTATATGTTATAGTAGTTGAGTAGTATTTCCTGACTTTTCCACAGGATTTGGTCTTCTTCCCTGACAACCATAGTTTACATTGCTCAATATATCTCAGGCTCAAACAATGTTGTATTTCTTGTTTATAACTTTTTTTTGCATACAATGTTATTTTCTTATACCAATTGAAACCCAACACCTAAAATAAATGTCATAAAATTAAATTAGAGATTTGGAATCCAGAGACGTAAAATACACTTCTCGTCCATTAGTGGAGAACCAGAAAAAGCAGACTCAGCATGAGGTAGGCCAGTGGTTTACTGGCAATAGTGGATGAGACTAATGGATTTGTTGTATCAGCAAATGCCCAAAATATACCCTCAGTTGGAGGTGTGCCCAATTTCAGAGCATAATGTTTACGGGGGCTTAGTTATTGGCCTTAGCTCGATAATATATAGGAAATAAAGCTTGCCTGCTGGGCAAGTAATAGCACTGTATTATAAATATATATTGTATAACAAATAAACTTATTTTCATTTGTATTCATGTTGCCTAATGTCAGGAGCTGATACAAATAGAAAATAACTGGACATCCAGATATAACAGTTTTCTGCCCAAATCAGTACAGTAGTTTGTGAGAACGAAAAACAACCAAGAATATTAAAATAAGATTTCACAAAACAGTGTAGTTTAATCACTATATGGTGAACTGTAGTAAATTGAAAAGTGAATTACAACAATTAGGCAAATAAGGCCAATTTTGAATGGATAGGAGAGTTAGAGAATTCATCCAACTCACATATTAATGCCTGATTTTTGCAAGTCCAGGGTTCACTGTTTAATGAATAGACATCATTGTTTTCTGCAGGCAACTCTATTAAATAAAATGGATGTGAATGGTATGCATGAAATGGCGTTGAAGAAATAGTTTTTTGGACTCGGTCAATACTTTCTAATGAAGATTGGATGCCAGACGAGCAAGGTTATACCAGTGAAATTTAGTGTAGATTATGTTGATTGAGTTATTTCTTTTGTACTTCTTCTGCATCAACAGATACGTCTAGTTGGAAGTGTTGAGAATGGAGTTCATTGAAATCCTTAGGGTGCCTTATACTTTTTTTGAGATCTTAGTGTGTATTGGGAAAGTCAGCTTCATTTTTTGTGCTTTTGTTTTGAACTTGGCCCACCACCCCATTATCCTCATCGAATAATATTGGAAGATGTAGTTTGCCAATAACTGTAAGGTCAAATATCCCTTTAGCTTGACTGCAAATTCAGATGTATACATATATACACACACACACACACACATATATATATATATATATATACACATATATATATTGTTTTTTTTTGCTCTTAATAAAGTACACACACACATATATATATATATATATATATATATATATATATATATATATACATATTTACTTTATTTAAAAAAAAAGTACCACCTATTAAAAAACATGCACAACCTAAAATAAATCAAGAGTAAAAATAAGGTGGCTATACATCACCTAGTTAGTTCCAGTATTGGATCTGTCATTGTTGATTCACTGAACACTTAATGCTAAGAAGAAAAAGAACATATCCCACCCACTTGCTAAAATTAATTTCCAGTAACATAAAATCATGTCTATCATGTTTCTCTATCTCTTACTCTTGTGCCTGACCCACTTTCTCTACCTCCCTGTAATCACCCACTGGGGAGCCATTCCACATAGGAGAGTTTCTATATTTGTATCTGGGCAAGGTTATAGACTTCTAAGGTTGGTGATAGGATCATTCAGCAGCTGTGATTATCGTCCTATTTTACATGTTTATACACTGCATTAACATGTAAAACTTAGTGCTCAATATGCAAATCATGACAACAATAGCAAATTGTGCAGTAAAAATGTTAGATTCGTGTGTAATTAATAATTAACTATGTGAACAGTATCCCCTGATGTTTATTCTGCGAGGACTATTAGCACTCGCATCTTAAATTCATTTGGGAAATAAAATGTGTATGTCGCTAAAGAGAGACCAACAATACACTGCATGCCTCTCTGGTTCTCGGAGGGTTAAGAGATGTGTGTATTAATGCTGTTTTCCCAGGAAATCATATTAATAAAAGTAGAAATAGGAATGTTTAGCAGCAAATGGTCATGTGGTGGAGCTGAATTGTAGATGAATTTAATGGCACACGGGGATCCGAATATCAAGCCACCCAGTAGCCCTGATGTACCTCTGTATATGTCCGTAAAACGCACATCATAGCCGTTTCCATGCCATTATCTACTGATACCGAAATCAGCCAGAATTAAGTGGCAGCCTCGGTCCTCCCCATAGACTTCTCTGGAGAGGACTTTGGCTAATTTCGAGGCAATTTCAGAAGGACTTCGGCCATTACGAATATAGCTGAAGTCCTGCCATAGAACTGAATGTGATGACTTCGGCCATAGCAGAAATAGCTTTTCTCTTCAAAGGGCCTGAAGTAAATTAAAATAAAAATCTGTAAAAAGCTGGGCTTTTGATTATAGCATACCTCCAAAATGTGATCCATGAATTGGGACACCGGGGGCGGAGTCTGGGGAGGAGAGGGACACTGGGGGAGGAGTCTGTGGATGGGGCGGGGCATGTTGGCACTCAATATGCCAAATCCTGGCATATTGAGTGGCTAAATCCTGGCATATTGAGGGGCAAAATCCTGGCATACTGAGTGGCTAAATCCTAGCATATTAAATGGCTAAATCCTGGCATATTAAATGGCTAAATCCTGGCATATTGAGTGGCAAAATTCTGGCATACTGAGTGGCTAAATCCTGGCATATTAAATGGATAAATCCTGGCATATTAAATGGATAAATCCTGGCATATTAAATGGCTAAATTCTGGCATATTGAGTGGCTAAATACTGGCATATTGTGCTTAATGGAAACATTATAGTCCAAAGCAGCTGGGATGCTAAAGGTTAGTCACCACCGCAGTCTTATGACTATCACAGGGATTGATAATGTTTGGCTGGTGGCATTTCTCATGGTGCAGAATGGTATGTCTAAGGTTAGCTGTATTAATTTTGACTCTAGCTTTGCTCATTACCACTACTTTTTGGGAGAAAAGAATTTAGTAAAGATCTGTTCTATATGTGGTTTTCTTGTCTTCCTGATTTAAAAACTAGGGGCGTCTTATGGTCAGGTGCCTCTTCTGGAGTGAAAAATACGGTATCTTTTAAGGCCATAAATCATTTGGGCCAGCAAAATAAGGATCAATGTACAAATGGCATAGAAGTGAAAAAATGTTTACACACATACTGTATTTTTGGTTTGCACAATGAATCTAATATTTAATATACGGTGCCAATCATATTCACATATACAGTCAGTAGTCTATTCATTCTGAAAACCAATATAAAAACCAAAAACATGATTATATATTCATACAAATGTGCATATAGTTATACCTCATAACCCAATTAATTGATAGAATAATAATAATAATAATAATGTTATAAACAGTAAGACATATGTGCACTATTTTATTTTACAATCTCCTTTGTGAGAGTGAGCATTCTGATGGCTGTTCAAAGATTAATGCAGGGTCTATTAATTTGTATTTTTAAGTGAAATCATCCATTAAAGGACACATTTGCTTTATTACCATATGCAATACTGTAGTTTAATGTATGTGTTTGTGCTCTTGAGCTCTGAATCCAATTATTGGACCAAAAATACTAAGTGGGAATTTATTATGCAACAGTAAATTTGCACCAACAAATAGCTAAAATCTCTATGCAGCAGTGATACATCAGTGTTAACTCAATAAGGCATTCAACTATTCAACATGTAAACTAGATACCATGACAGACTATTTATACAAGAATCCCTATATTAAACCCTTGTGCAAATAAGAGTTGTGTAAATAGTTTAGAACAATTAAAAATAACCTGAAGACCATGTACACAAATCACAGGAGCCAGGGAGCCATAGCTCATACTTTTTTAAACTGGTGGGTTTTTTGGTTGTTGTACATAGAACTCCATGGAAGTATGATTTCTCTAAAAATGACTAGGTTGACTCATGAATAGGTCTCTTTGGTTTTTTGTCAAGCCTGGCTTTATTCTTCCTTTACCACATGATAAAAATCCTATCCAGATTTTCATTGATGCATTCAGCCATTTAACACAATCAGTGTAGGACTTCCTATGTATTATAACAATTCTCCATTTGGCTGCAGAAATCTGCTTACAATCTTCGTATTTCAGATAAAAGGAAGCCAGTCCACACTCCCTCCCAACCTCATCAGAATCCATTGGTATATTTCAATACAATCCTTTAAACCATGCTCCAATGTGAGCATTATCCCTTAGTTACGTGGGAGTGCAAGAACGGGTGCCAGGATACTCACATATCCTGATCTCACAGGTGCCAAACAGCAACACATGTGCCAGTGTAAAGAATTTCTTAGCATAAAAAAAAATGTGTTTTTTTTTGTTTCCTTATTTGTAAAAGACACTTTTTGTGAAAGTAAAACGAGATATAGATAGTGTCACAAACGGGTCCAGATGGCCTGGGGCACTGAGCAACTGAATACAGGAGATACGGTGCAGAGGTGGAGACACAAGGCCTGGTGCAGGGTAACCACACTCTCCTGAAGGCTTGAGGTCCCAGGTTGGTGTGGCCACATACCATGACCCTGACGTAGCAGCTGCTATATCCATTAAGGCAGAACAAAAAAACAGAGAAACCGTGCAGACATCCTGGTGCAGGCATGGAGGATAGCACTGGAGAGTAGTGTGCAGGATACTGTAGGCTGAGACAGGCAGGCAAAACAAAGCAATAGCAAAAAGGCAAGCTAAGATAGACCAGAACAGAATACATAGTACAGGGCCAAGGAGAAACTTAAAAGAATTGGTAAAGGGAACATAGGCAAGGACCAAAAGCAGAGTACTGAGGCAAAGGCAGAACTTAAATATACATGAGCAGGGCAATGCAATTTATAATTGTGGAAACTGCGAATTTATTATCTCTGGTCTTTGGTGCCAAATCAGCATTGACCCAAAGCACACAAACACACACACACACATATATATATATATATATTATATACACCATTTGAACAATAATAGAATAAATAGGAACAGAAAGGAATAGCATCTTTAAAATGACAGTTTACAATTACCTGGCATTATTTTGAATGTTTACTTGGACTAGGAATTTTGTCACAGTGAATTCTGTTGTCTGATCTTAATTGCAGGGCAATATCTCATTGACAATAAATATGCGCTTCCTTGACAATTCCACAAAGCTCGTCAAGTGCTGTGGACGGCTGTGTGTGAGCGGTTTTGATGTTCAAAGCTTGGTGTAATTTAAAGGGAAGCTTTCATGATTTGTTTTGTAATCTTGCTTACCTTTGAACACACAGCCTTATTGTATGCTTTCCATCTAATCAGTCTTGGGGGAAAGGTGGTGAGAGCACAAAAACAAAGCACTGTATGTGCTGTGCAAGCAGACTCCCTAGAAAATGTATACAGGAAGGGAAAATTGGGCCTTAAATGTAGCAGACCTGAAAATACACTTAGGTCATCAACCTATGTTTATTGGCTTATGGATTAGTGCAGTTACCTATTTTGCATAGAAGGTCAGGTCATATGCAGCTTCTCAATTCTTTTCCAGGGACACGTATGTGTACCACATGCTGGAATTATATACAATGTATATACGCAAAAACAAAATCCAATTCCTTAATCAGGCTGGAGATCTCATAGGACCTCAACTGATTAATTCATTGGGTTCTGTCTGTGTCTTTACATTGAACATACAGCATAGTTGCCAACATCGGCCATGTTTCAAGGGACACATATTTGTTCCACATGCTGCAGAAAGAGCATGTAAAGTGGAGCCCGGCAGGATGCCGGATGGATATTCGCACAAACACAATCCAATGAATTAGTCAGGATGGAGATCTCATAGGACCTACCATGATTAATTAATTGGATTCTGTCTGTGCGTATATGCATCCTACATACTGCCTGGCTACACCTTGCATGCTCTTTCTGCAGCATGTGGAACAAATATGTGTCCCTGGAAACATAGTCGATATTGGCAACTATGCATACAGCCAGGCTGCACTTTACTTGTTCTTTCTGCAACATGTGGAACACAATACTTCGCAACTATCCTGCTCTAAGCGGTTCCATTTTTAATTTTTGGTGTCCAGTCTTCAGGATACCAAAAAATGTGCGGTAGCACTGACACCCTTTGTCCAAAGCCATTTTACCGGTGTCTTATGTTGGCAGTGGCAAAGGTTGGAAGGTATGTAAGTGTCCCTGGAAACATCACCAATGATGGCAACTATGGAAGTCCAATGTTTCATCCTATGAGATCCTTAGAGGTTTGGGCTTTTGACAAGTTTGGTTGTTTGGTTCTATCTGGTATCATGTGTTTGGTAGCAGGTTTACATTTAACTAGCTAGTGTTTAGTTTTATCTTCACATATCACTTTACTGCTTTGATAGCTGCGTCGATGCAGTGATTTTCTCCTTATCATGGCATTTAACACCTTTTTAATCTGCTACCTGAATAAGTCTATTTTGGTGTTGTTTGTTACTTCTTTTGTTGTAGCAAGAAATGGCCAGACAGAGTGTTTAAATCTATGGATCTCAATGTGACATTCTTTGTTGAGTGCCCTAAACAAGTCTCGATATCACTGAGGAAGGTACACCTAGCAGACAAAGATAAAAACAACTAAAATACAATGTCACATGAGCAACTGGCATAGACAAGAACACTAACAGTAGTCGTATCTATGTAGAGATTGTCAGATCCACTGACATAGCAGACAGCAAAACCTTTCCTAGTAGAGACGAGTAGGGATTTATAATTGTCATAGACACTGGTCTCACAGTGTTGTGATTTCTGACAGAGGTAGGAAGGAGAAGACCTGTTGATGTCCTCATGTCCTCACACGGCCTGATGTCACATGACCAGCGAGCACTGTAAAAGATGCAAGGCCTGACATGTTTTGTTAGTCACAGTTAAGTCTGTTGGCGGTTCCAGCAAGAACATTTTTTCATGAAGCCTATATCCTAAAATAAGATTAAAACGCTTTGAATAATATTCGGTTCTGTACACGCACACAACTGTGAACTTCCTAATTATGCTGTTACATTTTTAAAGAAATATAGCAGCACAATGTCTACTTTAATTGGAACATTCTAGCACTTTTATAATGGTAAAAACGTAAGAACAATAAATGTCTTTACACATAAATGTATTACTACAAAAATCTGCACTTGAATTGTTTTTCTCTGTTTGTTGATGTCCAACATCATAGTTAAAGGTTAAAACATTTATCATCCATATTTTCCCCATGTTCTCTTTGTTTATGTGATTTTTAGAACCAAAAAATAGACACACAAAAATGCACCTTCTCAGAAAAATACTTGATTTACTGTTTATTGAGAGAATCTCAGTGTTATTTAAAGCCTCTGGCTTCCTTTATAGCCTTCATTATACAGTTTCAAGTCAGGTTTCCCAGAACAAAAACAATAAATGATTTTACGTGATGGCTGAGAATTCTCAATGTACCATAACAACACAAGCACTTATTTACACATTGAAACTTTTATTAGGTGATGTTTGAGCCATTGCATTTTAATGCTACAGTTGATATAAGTTGATGGTGCCACGTGATGGGATTTGTAAACAAGGTTGGAAATTCTGTGGGATGGGCAGTGGGATTACTATTAGTGAATAAGATTACAATTTTCAGCCTGGTTTTTAGCTGTATGCTTTTGGTAGCATTGGTAATCCAAACCATAACTTTATGACCACTGACAGGTGGCAGGCTGTCAGAGGCAGTGTAACAATGTTCACTTTGGATAATGTTCTGCTGTGAAAGCTTGGGCCCTGCTATTCATGTGGATGTTACTTTGATACGTACCACCTACCTAAGCATTGTTGCAGACTATGTACATCCTTTCATGGAAACTGGAGTCCCTGATGGCATAATGTGCCCTGCCAGCAGAACTGGTTCAGGAATAGTTTGAGGAACACACCAAGTTCAAGGTGTTGACTTGCCACTAAATTCCCCATATATCAATCCAATCGAGCATCTCTGGGAAGTGCTGTACAAACAAATCCATCCCATGGAGGCCATACCTCCCAACTTAAAGGACTTCAAGGATCTGCTGCTAACGTCTTTGTGCCAGATACCACAGCACATCTTCAACCAGGGCCGGACTGGGAACAAAAACCAGCCCTGGAAAAAATTTGTATACCAGCCCCATAGCATAACATTTTTAAACCAGCCCCATAGCATAATTTAATACATATTAATGTATTGTCTCTCTCTCCCCCCTTCCCCCTTAGTGGCTTTCTCCCCCCCTTCCCCCTGTAGTGGTTCTCTTCCCTCCCTTCTCCCTGTAGTGTCTTTCTCCCCCCTTCCCCCTGTAGTGTCTTTCCCCCGTAGTGTCTTTCTCCCCCCTTCCCCCTGTAGTGTCTTTCTACCCCCTTCCCCCTGTATTGTCTCTTTCTCCCCCCTTCCCCCTGTAGTGTCTTTCACCCCATCCCCCCTTTAGTGTCTTTCGCCCCCTCCCCTTCCCCCTGTAGTGTCTTTTACCCCCTTCCCCCTGTAGTGTCTTCCTCTCACTCACCTTGCTTCCTCCGCTCCCCATCCCGCTGCCGGAACTCAGGGCCGGTGCAAGGATTTTCATCTACACAGGCGAAGGTGCATTTTGGTGCCCCTCCTCTGACCTCCCACACCACCAACCCTCCATACATTTTATATATATAAAAGTATAAAGTATAGTGTGGAAAATAAATACATCTAAAAATTCAACTTGCATGCTCTAAATTTGTCACACATTGACACCCTAACACACATTGAAACCCTTAAACACAGAGACACCCTTGCAGTCACACACAGAGACACACTTACCACTTACACACACACCCTTACACAGACACAGTGACCCACTTACACACACACACACAATAATATGCCAGGATATTGCCAATTAATATGCCAGGGTATTGCCAATTAATATGCCAGGATATTGCCAATTAATATGCCAGGATATAGTTATTTAATATGGCAGGATATAGCCAATTAATATGCCAGGATATTGCCAATTAATATGCCAGGATATTGCCAATTAATATGCCAGGATATAGCCAATTAATATTCCAGGATATTGCCACTTAATATGCCAGGATTTAGTTATTAAAATGCCAGGATATAGCCAATTAATATGCCAGGGTATTGCCAGTTAATATGCCAGGATATAGCCAATTAATATGCCAGGATATTGCCAATTAATATGCCAGGATCTTGCCAATTAATATGCCAGGGTATTGCCAATTAATATGCCAGGATATAGCCAATTAATATGCCAGGATATAGCCAATTAATATGCCAGGATATTACCAATTAATATGCCAGGATATTGCCAATTAATATGCCAGGATAATGCCACTTAATATGCCAGGATATTGCCATTTAATAAGCCAGGATTTTGACCCTCAATATGCCAGGATATTGCCCCTCAATATGCCAGGATATTGCCCCTCAGTATGCTCATTATGCCACCCTCCTCCCCCCTTTCCCAGTACTTACCTCCTCGCTGCTGCTCTGTCTCCCGGTGCAGGTTCGTGGCTGTGAGGGAAGCGTTGTGCGCTCCCCTCCAGCCGCGCAGATCAATAAAGTTTGTTGAAAAAAAAGTTTAAACAAACTTTATTGATCCACGCGGCTGGAGGGGAGCGCACAACGCTTCCCTCACAGCCAAGGACCTGCAGAGCAGCAAGGAAGCAGGTAAGTAAATGGGCCCACCGCCACTTAAAGCAATTCGGCGGCCGTCGCCGCTTTAAGAAGTGTGCCTGCTGCCGCCGGTTGTTGCAGCAGCCGAGTCACTTTAACTGGGAAAGGCGGCCACCGGGCAGATTTTTCCCGGTATCCCGGTGGGCCAGTCCGGCCCTGTCTTCAACGGTCCAGTGGAGTCCATACCTCAATGTTTCAGGGCTGTTTTGTTGTCAAAAGGGGCCCTGCACAATATTAGGCATGTGGTCATAATGTTATGGGTGATCGGTGTATAGTATATCTGTAAATGTAAGAGTCTTGGTGTAAAGTTATGTTCTGGATGTACAGGGCCTTGTTTTAGTTGACATAATTTTTCATTACAAAATGGCAGCACAAAAGCTTCTGGATATGACAATTTACTGCAAGGGCAAAGTAATATTTGGCTATAATTAAATATAAATGTGATGTAACCAGTTTGTTAGGGGCTCACCTAGTATAGTGTTGGTCACCTAGGACTAGTTAGGGAACTGAACCAGGTATTATACATATTCTTTATGGACCAAAGCACCATCCGGCTCAAAGGTGAAACACCCAATGTAGATTACTTACTTTCAATCTTCGGACCTGGCACCAAAGATGGTCCGATTTATGATCCCTCCTTTAAATGTTAATCTTAAAAAAAATTCATGTTTTTTCTCTTTCTAGCAATTTGTCAAGCCTCCAATTATGAAAATCACCTTGTGTACAGTGAGGATAATAATGTCATGTCTAAACAACTCTAATTTCATTTGTCCTTTAACTATATTGTGCAGGGACAAACCTGGTGAGTTTCTCCCGCTAGACAAGTTCATCTCACCCAGTGCTACATTTAGTGTGAGGCAGTCAGGCCAAGTGCCTTGGGCAGAACTTGCCTGGTGGGCATGTATCATGCAGCCTGCTCACTGGCAGAGGGCTGGGGACGGGGGCTTTTTTTTATCTACCCAGCCAACACCTACGCAGGCAAGCTGTTTTTTTTTTTAAAGGGGTGACGTTTTTTAGTTGCCCCGCCCACCAGACAATTTCTGCCCAAGGCAGACTGCCTCACTCTAAATGCAGCACTGGGTGAGATGAGCTTGTCTTGCAGGAGAAACTCACCAGGTTTCTCCCTGCACAATATAGTTGAAGGACAAATGAAATTATGTTTAAATGAAAGATTGCATCAAGTGTAGGCATTTTAAATAAAAATATTTTAATGAAAGAACACATATAGATAACCTTTCTGCTTGTATAGCACAATAAGAGGGCAGACATCTTGAGTTAGATGGGTCAGATGTTCCTCCATGTGACCCAAGATTCCAAACAACATGTCTGCCGGCGCCACGTAGAGATATGCAAGCAAATAAGGCACTAAATGTTTATTCATTTATTAAAACATTCCTACTTATAATGGCTACACTTGATGCAATCGTTAAATTAATAAGAACTTAACTGTTTGCCGACAGTCCTTTAAGTCGGTGAGATGAAAATGTTCATCCTAACTCACATGCATCTCACTTTTAGTGTGTGTCATAGCTGGTCTAATCAAAGTCTCGCTAATTCTTAATTGTTGCTAAATTCCAAAATAAAAAGCAAAAAAGAAATATCGGAATAATGGGAGATAGTGTCAAGACAAATATCCTTGCCTGGGAGGAGCTCCACTGAGCTCCAAAGTCCAATGATCACAAAACGGCTGTCTCGCTCCATGTAGTGACACGTATAAATTCCAGACTTCATTGAAAATAATTACAATAAATAAGTTCAAGCGGCAGCAAAAAAAAGACGTGAAAGGAATAACCACAGAAACATAGTGTCAGACATCATAGGACACCATTAGAGAGACTACCCTAAAGGCTAAATAGTTTCAGTTAGTAGGAGCCCACTAGTAATCAAGCTTTCACATAATGTATGTGTTATGGTTTAATTACAAACATTATTCACAGGGATTATTTGCTCTATGCTGATGACTTTATTTCCACCCATTATTTCAGGTGAACGTTGTTAGTTTCCCTTTTGATGTCAAGCCACTAATGAATACATGCCACGTTGAGCTAATGCTTAGCGTGACTCTCATACTATAACTGGAGACATTGTTAATGGTGACACGGGGCACCTAGAGACCCCCTAACTGCATCTCACAATGAAAATGTGATCTATTAGAAACCTACTAATTGATTGTAATTTGCAGCCCCTCTGTGCTGTGGCCCCTTTTGTTTGATTTTTTTAATGGACTCTGATTAAAAGAAAAATACTTGTAGTGCTAATTTGTTCTTGCTTGCACAAATAAGAGGTGTTTTTTTTTTTTTAACCTTTTGAGTACATGCTATTGCTCACTACTTTGGTTTTCTCCTTAAAGTTGCCCTTATATTTGTTTGTTTTACCTTTTGCTTCATTGTGGTCTGTGTATGTCCTATCCATCATTATGCTCATGTCGAAACACCTTGGGGTCTATTCACTCAAAACTGAGTTGAGGTGAGATGAACAAGCGCCAATTTAGCTATACATTGTGTAGGGACAATCCTGGTGAGTTTGCTTAGCGGGGGAAAAATGTGTAGTTAAAATAGTGAGAGGAAATGTGCATCTCAACTCAACTCTCCTAAAACTCCCCTTTTAGTGTTATGGGAAGCACCCACATGGTTCATAGGGGTTATATATACTGTACTTTGTAACAGACAATTTAATAATGTAATATTGACTTTAACAACCTTGCCAAACACACTGGTGTTTTTTTGTACAGCCACCTTGTATATCCCTGCTTAGTGAGTTATTTATACAGCTCAGTGCTGGATTGAGTAGCTCCGCAGGATGCACCAAACGTGCAGGGCTAGTGCTGCATGCATGGACAACAGTCCTTCCAGGGTGTGTCGCAGTCCTAGCTCTGCACTGGTGTCCATACCCCCATCTCTAGCTTGCACATTTGGAAGACTGTCTTCTTGTGAAACTTCATCCTGCAGAGCTACTACATTGAGTGATACTGGACAGCGCCTCCATTGTAACATAGAAACATAGAAACATAGAATGTGTCGGCAGATAAGAACCATTCGGTCCATCTAGTCTGCCCAAATGTTTTTTTTTTTTTTGAGTACTTTTATAAGTCCCCCGTTCCCGGTCTTATAGCTAGGATAGCCTTGTGTCTATCCCACACATGCTTAAAATCCTTGACTGTGTTTACCTCTATCACTTCTGCTGGAAGGCTATTCCATACATCCACTACCCTCTCAGTAAAGTAATACTTCCTGTTATTACTTTTAAATCGTTGCCCCTCTAATTTAAGTAGTTCGCATTCTAAGCTAATCCCCTGGATCTCCAGGGGTAGCCCATCGAACATTCAACTTTTTACATTAGGATCTGTATTTTCCTGCAGGAAGACTATGGTGAGATCTATCATACTTGTACAAAAACCTATGTGAGATTTTTGGATGCTTTCTTTTTTGCAGGTTTATATATTTTTTGTACCCTCAGTTAACATCTTCTGGAGTAGTGCAGCTATTTTTTTTTAGCAACAGCTTTTTCTCCACTTATGTCTCATCCTTTGACCTTCTATATCTTGATTCAAATTTGGATTTAGTGACTAATTCCCTTGTCCCATTGGGTTTATCGTTTATTTGTACCCTAAACCCCTAAATAAGTTAATAAGACCTATTCATAATCATGTAAAGGTGAAGTGATTGGCCTTATCTAGGCTTTTTTTTTTGTCATTTTTTTGCCTTCATCTGCTCTGCTAGTCTACCATCAGTCCTATTGTGGTCTCCATATGGAAGTCATTATTTGAGACATTTTGTGCTGATATGGACATTATTTAGTTACTATATATTACAGTGTCCTGGTGACAAATATATTTTTTCCCTTTTCAAAATTATCCATGGGGTTTATTTTTGTGGTGGTTGTCTCTCCCCCCCCCACTTCCCACTCCTCCTCCACGTTTGCTGACGGATAATAATTAAAGCACGGTGGATAAGCAATACATTTGGCTAGAATATAACACATACTTATATTAGCAAACCCCAAAATGAATTAAGGTACACAAGAGATTGTCATGGAGAAATCTGCAAGCAGAGTAGAACTGAACATTGGGGTATCCCAAGAGATAAAGCAGGGATGAGGAGACACCCAAAGAGGGACAGGCAGGGTTGACACCAAGCCAGTATTGTACCAGCAATGTCTTTCTGCCAATGTTATGTCTAAGGAGGCAATAGGAAGGCCGGTATTTTTTTTATTGAAAAGGTGGCAATGACCTATGACTAAGCGTGATGACACGCGAAACGCGTTAGGTGGCCCTCCCTGTTCACTTTATTTTCCGTGGATTTTTACTTTACCCTGTTTGTTTGGACTTTTAAATCAATAAAGCACCTTTATGCACCCATTGTTTGGCGAGTGGAGTGCACACTTTTTTCTATTTGAAAAGGTGGGAACCCTAGGGACAGGATATACATGCAGGTTGGAATCGGCTTACGGTTTCCTGCATGTAGACTGACATCAAGCCTGTGATTCAATGTTATTGTCTTTGTTAGTGACTGAGGATTATTCCTGTCTCCACATGGGTGAACAAGTGAAATCCAATGGAGGAAGCTACAAGCCTAATAACTAAGACATCAAAAATTGCTGTAACAGCGATGACTGAATGTCACTCGTGAAACGCACAGGCTGCATTGTTTAATACTGCTTAGTATCGCTGGTTTATAATTAGGTACTTCACTGGATGATGATGCTGTAATACCCGCTCATTTCATGCTCTGTGCAATAATGATGGGTGATGACAATAAAATATGGTACTTTATTATGGAAACAAATCCTTTTGATACATATTCTGTCTAAAGGTAGCGCGTTTTTATATTAAAAGGTTAAAAAAAAAGCAGACATTAATGTAAAAATAAAATATTTTTTTCTGAAGATCTTTTATATTTCTTTGTACAATTTTGTTACAAATATCCTAAGAGATTAGAGTTCTAAAGGGTCTATTCAATAAGGAGAGAATTGCAGGGAATTGAGATGGGAATCTCAAATTTGAGGCCAGAGTAGACGAGTTGGAAACATTCTCCAATGCAGATGAATGGGAGCATTGTTCCAACTCAGCTATTTTGGCCTAAAGTTTGCAATTTTCTCTTGATTCAGTAGATCCTTAAGAATTTTAAATACATGTAAAATACAGTTAAGGATATTTTAATAAATGCATACATTTCTATCATTGAACTTTAATAAGCATGACATTTTTTTTAAGTCATAGTGGTCCTGTAAAAGGCATATCGTTGTGGAAATATACATGCATTATATTCCATGGCTGAGTTAATGAGCCCAGCAGTGTGATTAGTTGTAGAATCAATAAGCCTGCTGTATGGCTTTTGTATTACCACCCTTGGGACTGACGTTGGATACTGTCATGCAGACAGGCGTAACATTATGAAAGTCTGCGAATGGAGGTAAAAGACAAATTGATGGAAAAATTGGTTTCGTATCTAAAATTGTTGCGATCTTGGCTCTGCCTTGCATTATCTGAAATCAACTTATAATATGTATTATTTTTTATTTTTTTTAAAAACAAGACAAAATGGAAAAGAAATAACTGGGCGCTGTGATAGACTCTATACTGCTCAGGATCAATGACAAAACATAAAATTGACTTTTTGTGATCTTTTTTGTTAAATTGGAAGTTAATTTTAATGTTTTTCTTCTTTTTTTTTTTTTACTACCATATAAAATAAACTGGTTTTATGTAGTTCTGGTTGTAAATTAAAAAAAAAAAAATATGCACATGAAATATTATATACATGCAAATTTTGACATTAAAGGACTTTATATTCTCAAAAAAAGTAACATTAAATTCGTAAAATGCCACCAAAGTAATTTAGTCAATGAGTATATTATCTTGTAGAGACATTGTATATTCATTAAAAAACTTTCTGGGAGTTTTATTGTTTCAATCTTTGCAATACACAGAAGTGCTTGTATGAAATAGGGTTTAATAAATATATCCCCAGATATAACTAATATTCCACTGTACAAAAATCCTAATATTATCTGTGGAGTTTACAGTGTTGAATTTAAGTAGTTTGGCATTTTAAGTTCTGTTTATGAGCAGATGTTTTGCTTGTTATGATACCATTTTGCATTGGCAATAAGATCCATGCAGAAAGCATCTAAAAGCCGTGGAAAATGTAGTGCCACAGGCTTAATTTATATTGTTATCTGTTGTGCAATTTACAATAAGATCAGAAGATGCTGGTACAGCTTCACAGTAGAGGCTAAAGCTATTATATAGAAATTAGCCAACAGGATTTTAGGTGCTAAACTGATGGAAGAAACAGTTATGGTACATTTGTCTTGTCTAGATGTGTGACTGCATATGCAGCTTGGTTGAAAAGATAGAGTTGCAAATATTCTTCAGCTCTGGAATCAATGCCTGATTTCTGCAGTCACATCTCAGTTCACCACTTTAAAATACCTGCTGGAACCCTGGCTCTGTACAGGTCAGCCAAGTACAATAATGTGATGTATCAGGAGGGGAACTGGATTGCCATAAAGCAAACACTATTCCATATTATAGAAAGTGAGATCAAGATGGTCACAGGCAATGTTGTGTGTTTACTTAGGAAGACTAGGCCAAGGACAGTAGACTGCAAGGTGGTGGCAGCTGACTGAAGGTGGCGCCAGCAGCGCCATTACTACCATTGTTAGTTGGACATACACCCGCACTTCTTTCATCTGCTTGCACAGACACGCGGGCTGCTCCCACTAAATTACCAGAGAGCAAAAATCTGCAGTGGATATGGGTACAGGGGCAATCTAGCTCAGGGATGTGGGTGCAATCTGGTGTAGTGAAAATGTTATGCAAGGAGGTGGTGTGACAAAGGAGGGTCAGGAAAGTATAGGAATTTAGTCAGGCCTACTTAAATACACTACTGGCCCCAGGTAAACTATCCAGTGCAAAGCAGGAAATCATTTAATTAATCAAGGTAGTTGCAATGGAATCCAGTTGATCATTACTTTACTGGCTGCCCCTGGACACATTTGCTTTCTACAAGGGATCGGGTAAAAGTTTCATGTGTCCAATAAAATCCAGACAAACTGGTGGGGGAAAAAACCCCAGAACTGTAGAACTTGCACAATGCATAGAAACATAGATACAAGTATAGTTATTAATTGGGATAATTTGTTTCAAAATAAAGTTGCTCTTTATTCCTCCCAGGTTCTAATCAATTCCAGAGAGGAACAGTAGAAGCTGCAACCTGATATTTTTGAATAAATTACACATATATAGAACATTACAGATATTAAAACGTGAATGCAACCATTTTTTTAAAAAATACTTATTTAACTTTATTATGCAGGGACAAAAAGTATGGCATTTTCAAGTTGGAATGTTTCTTCAATAACTTTTTGAGTCATATTGTACTCTCACTTCCTTTCTGAGCCAGTGATCATTGTTGACCTGTTTTGCCTATGCCTACCCAGAATCCCTTGCAGTGGCGGTAGCACTGTAAATGTATGATTCTGTGGCAGAAGCAGGCCTCATGGCTTGTTTGGTGTGTGTAGATTTGTGTTTGAAAATGCCTCTCTACCCCATTGAATTTCAGGTGGAGGTGTTTTACTGTCACCTTTACCCCAATATTAGTTAAATGGTTTGTTCATACCGAGCCAGAGAATGGAATCTGGATGGACAGCCACTTAGCTAAAAAGAGTGGTAGTTATTCTACATTATGATATAACATTTTCACTTGGTGCCAGAAGGGAATGTTATAAACAGCAGACTGCACAGACATGTGGAAAACGTTTCCATCTGATCTTCACATTTTCTAGATTGTCTGTCATATAAATATATATATATATAATGAGCTGATCTGTACTTTCCTACTGCAAGTACTTTTAACATAATAAAGTCCCTTTAATGTGTACAATTTGCTGTGAATTGCTAAATGTGACTTTATTGATGTTTGACTCGCATTAAGTCTGTTAATATTCAATACTGTGCATGGTGAATAAGACTTGAGATGAGTAAACACAGGCAATCTCCTCCTAACTGGAGTTGAAGGAATATCAATGCGTATCATGTGTATTTGCTGAGCCTATGAGAGTTCATTGCTGATTGCTGAGTTGCAGGTTAGATGAACATTTCATCCCACCAACTAACAGACTGAGCCATACCTTGTGCAGGGATAAACTTGGTAACTTCTCAATGATGTAACCATGAATGCTTAGTTACTAGAGTTGAGCGGACACCTGGATGTTCGGGTTCGGCGGGTTTGGCCGAACTTCGGAAAAAAGTCCGGGTTCGGGGTCGAACTTGACCCGGAACTTGACCCCGAACCCCATTGAAGTCAATGGGGACCCGAACTTTTGGCCACTAAAATGCCTCTAAAAAAGTCCTGGAAAGGGCTAGAGGGCTGCAAAATTGACCTATTCTTATGAATAGGGTCTCTATTTCGGTTTATAGAATAGCAATAGCATTACATGTATTCCATAAACCAAAAGTCTATAAACCGAAAGACATTCGGTTTATAGACTTTCGTTTTATAGAATACATGTAATGCTATTGCTATTCTATAAACCGAAAGTCTATAAACAGAATGTCTTTCAAACCAGGTCAGTCCATACACTACATAAAGCTAAGTCTGTAAGGTCTATTCACTAAAATGTGCAGGTGAGATGAACATTTAATCTTACCAGTTTATCTATACGTTGTGCCGGGACAAACCTGGTAAGCTTGCTAAGAGAGGAAAAGCAACCATGATTGTCACTGCACAATGTTCAAATAAACAGATTAAATGTTCATCTCACCTAATCTCACCATTTAGTGAATAGCCCCTTCTGAGTTGAAATCTTCATCCCAACTCAATTCACCTGTAAGTCACTCCCCATATTTTCCTAAATCAGGTTGTTTTTGGTCAAAGCCAGTTATTTCTTTAAAACATTAACAATGTGTTTTGTTTTTTTTTTACAATGCATTATGCTGGGCTAGCAAACCAGGATCATCCCTGCACAATGTATAGTTCAGTTTTTCATCAGGCACCTATTTGACTTCAAAGATGATGTCTCTAGGTATGATGATTAGATGACCCAGTAAAACGAGCAAGACAGCGTTAGACAGGTTTAATTGTCATGATGGCAGTACAGATTACAAATCCCAAACAACTCGCATATGGTCAAGTAAGATGACACAGGTCTGAGATGCATGCAAACTAGCACAACATGGATAAATAGTAGATCAATGTTTGAGCAGAGAGACGCATATTCTTTGTGCTTATGATAAGGACGAGATACCTGAAATCCAAAATAATTTCATGCACATTTTCAGAGCAAGGGTAGAAAAACAATCTCTAGAAGCAAATGCAAACAAAGAGGGTTTGCACAATTGGCTTGGCAATTGGTTGAGAACACTTGTGCAAGAATTGGTCACCTGGGTACCACGGTGATCTAGAGTGAGCATATCACAATATATATACTTTGTAAAGTGTAGATCAGTCTGTAATGTTTTCTTAACCCAAAGCAGCAATGTGGTACCCCTCTGGTGAATATGCACTTCTGGAAACTTCGGTGATCAATGGGTGCAGAACAGCATGAGGTAAATGAACTAGTGAGGAAGCACAACCTTTCAGGCACTGTCTGCCTAGAAACTTGCCTTAGCACATCCTGCCACAGTGCACAATACACATAACTGGTGCCAGGGTTAGCTCTGCTTTAGCATAGACATCAAGCACATTTGCTATCTTTATTCAGGGGACACAGGGGACAAGGTTCAGTACAGTCTCATTAGCTTTAATAATAAGATAAATGGGTTGCTGCTACACACAGGGAAATATAAATTCTGTTCACAAGGTATCACGCAGCTTATAATAGAAAGCTTGAAAAAGGTTTTTAAAAAAAACATATCTCCCTTCTATAGAAAATGAATTCTTTATTTTAGAAGCATCAGACTATCTGTTGGATGACTGTAACTCACCTTGCTAAATTATAGTGTAAGAGAAGGTGGTGACAAGGATGCTGGTGTGGCTGGAAGCTGAGCATTCAAAATCTGTCTAAAGTGTAGTTCAAAGCCTTCATGCTTCTAGGAGGTAAATTATCAATGACCCTCTGGCACTGTAACAGCTAGAAGAAGACACGTCTAGTTGCAGAATATTTATTTGACACATTTGCATAATTTGTAATGCACTAAGATGAAGTGTATAAACCGTTCCCTACATAATGGCAGCTAGGGGTTAAACCTGCAACTGAACAAGGCAGGGAGGCAGGCCTTTTGGATGGTTTGGTTTTCACTGCAGGACTAATTGATTTGACTAAATGTACCAGAGAAACACATTAATAGGCTTTAAAGGGCTGCAGTTTGCTCATTGATAGGGGCAACCTTTGGACAGAAACCTCCAGGGCAACCAGATGTCCCAGTTTTGTACCCTATATCCTGGGTCTCAAAATGTTTTATCGGGAAGCAAGGATGCTTCCCGATTTTTGTGCCGGCGGCTGCTTCATATCGCCCGTGATACATGTATCCCGGCAGCAGTTTGATGATGTTCATTGGGGAGCCGAGAGCAGCTTCCAGTCTGTGTGATAAACACAGATCTCAGTGCTGCCTCACTCCCCCCGCCAGTAATGATTCATGCATAGTGAGTCATCACTGCACGTACGGAGCACGTGCAGAACTGACACAGTTCTGTGTTTAGCACACAGACTGGAAGCTGTCTCTCTCCTCCCTGACACAGACAAGAAGCTTCACAGAGTACCCCAAGGTACAAAATGTAGGAGGAAACATGGAGAGAGATAAAAGACATGGGGGGAGAGGCGAGAGAGAAACCAGACATGGGGGGAGAGGCGAGAGAGACAACAGACATGTGGGGGGGCAGAGACAACAGAAGTGGGGGGAGAGAGACAACATACGTGGGGGGACGACGACAGACAAGGGGGGAGAGGAGAGAGACAACAGACATGGGGAGAGAAGAGATAGACAGAAGACATGGGGGAGAGAAGAGAGAGACAGCAGACATGGGCAGGGTAGGAGAGAGACACAGCAGACATGGGTAGGAAAGGAGAGAGATACAGCAGACATGGGTAGGAAAGGAGAGAGATACAACAGACATGGGCAAGAAAGGAGAGAGACACAGCAGACATGGGGGAGAGTAGAGAGAGACAGCAGACATGTTGGAGGAGAAAGAGAGACAGCAGACATGGGGAGGAGAAAGAGAGACAGCAGACATGGAAAGGAGAAAGAGGCATGAGGGCAGAGGAGAGAGACTAATGGGTGTCCCAGATGTTTTTCCTTATCTGGTCATACTGTCCATAGCTGCTGGAACCTATGGGAAAAAGGAGTTACCATCAAAAGTAGTTAATTTGCATATCAAGACACTAATGATGTCATAAAATGAGACTACAGAAAGAATGCATGAAGTGTAGGCGTTTTAAATGCTTTAATGAAAGAATACAATAAACCACCTTAAGAATGTTGGTCAAATGGGTCAGCTGAAGCACAATCTTAACCAAGATGTCTGCTCCCTGAAAGTGCTGTAGAAGTGGAGTGGACTCTATAGTACTTTATTTGTATTCTTTAATTAAAGTATTTCTAGTTAAAATGCCTATACTTGATTCAATCTTTCAACAGCCAATTTGTCGGGGACAATAGTTGGGAGGTATTTTTTTTTATTCCGTGACACTTATGAAAAATTCCTGCTCCAGGGCTGTAATTAATAAAATGTAGGCTGGTCTGCATTATCTTTTTTATACAATGCAGTCCTAAATTATGTATTTTTCATAGGTGACCCTGCTTAAAATGACAATGTAGTCAACCTAATATCAGTGCTTTGGAATAAGCATGTTTTCTGTGCGAAACGCGTCAAGCGTATTGACCTATCTTTATTTGCTCATCGTTTTTGTCTTGCTGCATAAGTGTTTTTATCGTTATTAGGGGACATTAATGAAGCTATGGGTGTTTATACATGTATAAACACTGCTTCCTGATCATTTCCCAGGATTCAGCTGGGGTTTGTGTGACAACCTAATATCTACATCTGTACAATGGATACATTATCATTGACACAAATTACTTGTGTCACACATTAAGATCTTATTGTGGAACAATAGCATTCTGAGTGGACACTCCACTCACTTTTCGTCCAAAAATAAAGTGTCCTTTTAACATTGTTATCTTCCTCACTTCCCTGACCACTCATTTCAGTTGCCCCTTTCCTTGTTCTTCGCTGTCACCAGCAGTCCATATGATCAAGATCCTTTATTCCCTATCATTCACTATCTTACATGTTCCTGCCCTATTTGAATGATTTCCTCCTCCATTTCATTGAATTTTTTCCTCCTCCACCTTGATATAGTTATTTTGTATCACTTTACACATCACATCCAGACATCGCATCCTCACAGGTTCAGCATTCTTGCTCTAAGCAGTCTACAAGAGAAACATAGCTAGATGCGGAAAATAATGTATTTAATAAATGCAAAGTTTATTAGTAGAAATATAATAAAGAAACTAGGTAAAACATAGACCAGAAGATGGAACACCAACACATGTGTAACAACACTTAATAATAGACATACAATAAGGCGCATAACATTACTGAGCTTGTAATGGTCATACATTAGGCTTTAAACTGCCAGCTTAAAAGTCATAAACCAGTAATATGCCTTGTGAGTCTCAATCTACACCTTGCATATCTGGATATATGTGAATTGTTCAACAATTTTGTAACATTGCTGAAATCCTGAAATTGTCCTTGAAGAGGGAAAATAAAATCTTGCCACAGACATTCAGGATACCCATGAGGACCAGGCCTGCTCAGGTTCCTCTTCATACATTGTACAGAAGTATGTGTGCACAAGCTTAAAAAAGGTCATCAAAGGGCAAAAAACTATTTAAACAGCTTTTGCAATTTAACAGTTTTGTTTTGCGAAACGAGTCCAGTCAGAGCTGCTAAAACATTTGAAAACATATCTTTATTTAGAAGGAAAAACCAAAAAAAATGTTTAATAGAAACAGTAAAGTTGTTAATATTTTAAAAATGTGTATTAGGCATTTAATAAAGTTAAATTAGTGGCTAATTTAGTAATACTGTTTTAAACTAAGGGGCAGTCCCAGCAAGCATATTTTTTGGAAGCTGTATATATTTATATTATATAAAATATGCATGTATTTTTACTTTACAACCAATTACAGTTCCCCTGTAGTTGTACATGAATTCACTGGGGCCTCTAGTATGTAGACATGAGTTTTGGAACATGGGGGTAGGGTGAGGGAGTAGGAAGTGTTGAGGAAAAAACTCTGTTTCTTTTTATTTACAAAACATGTAAACAAGTTTCCATCTAACGTAATTTGTTTGGACACTCTAGGTCCTAGGTGTTCCACTGCGGCTCTCCAGCTGTTTCTGGAGGACAGCTACCATAATTCGGTGCCATGTTGGAAAGCTATTGGGAGATTTGTAGTTTAGCAGCAGCTGGAAGGCCACATGTGTACTCCAAGGCTTTAAGTAGAACAGCCACTTTAAGTGGATTTTAATATCCGATACTGAGGTCAAGCACAATAGTTTGTATAGAGGAGTAACAAAATCAAATTCTCTATATATAATATCGCTTTACAATTAACAGGTGTATAGCATCATGGGAGTTGTAATGCAGAGCAGCTGTAATGGAGGAGAGGATACTTCTGAAATGATCTATATAAAAATGTGTCCATTATCCTTTAGTAAAATGAAATGGCCATCCTGCCCAGCATCATTCAGCACTTAAAATTCAGTTATTATAACATATGATTTGTAACATGACTGTGCTATTAGGGATGTCATTGGGCTATGTTTCAGGGGATCTCTCCTAATAAGAGTATACTTCTGAAAAATGTATACTAATGGGATCTTTTACAATCCCAGCTGTCCTGTGGGATGCATTTGTTTGGGTTAATGACTAGGTCTGGTCACCTGACAGAGATGTTCAACCCCATAAGACAATTCTTTTCTCACCTCTGAGGATCTAGTGATGTGTACTAATCTATAAGACACCTTTCATACTATCAAACACTTTATAGCCCATTAACTTAAATGAGCCATCAGGGGCCCCATTTAAAGACTTGCTGGGAGGTGTCTAATATATCTACTTAGTAATGTGATTCAGTGTGTTACCCAGAGCTGTCTGCTATTCTTGTCCACATCATGGCTAAGAAATCTTAGGAAAGAAAAATGTTGGAACAGCTCCTTGCACAGGCAGCATTGAATTTAAACTGTGTATGTGTCAGACATACGCAGAATAAACTTAAAGAAATGAGGTTAAGACACCTTTTTGTTCTTTTTTTCTCCAGCATACAAAAGCAGAAGTATAACAATCAAAACTAACTTACAGAACACAATTCTTACAATTTTATACAATGTATATAAATAAATAGAACACTAAATAAGTTTCATAACAACATATCCAAAACCCAATGAGTGATAAATATCTGTTATACATAATAAGAAAATTAATTGGAACATTTGTAATTAGAAAAAGTCAATTGCACTATACAATAGAATCATACGGGTTCCGCTCTTAAGTCCTAAATTCCACACATTATTAGATTGAGATTGATATGTAGTTTGGGAGTCCGGAAGTAAACTGAAAGTCTATCTTAGATAAGATATATTGTCTATAGACAAATAGAGGAATAGAATAATCCTTCCATTTTCTAGCAAGACAAATCTTGGTTGCCAACAGAATATTAATTAACAAATTAATTTGTCATTTATTCCCAAGACCATGCTCTATATGCAATAAAAAATAATTCTGGCATCAGTTTAATATCTCTTTTCAGAAAGTTCACCAGTACAGTACATAAAAGAGAAAAAGAATGACTCCCCCCTCCCTGCTGTTTTATCTCTTTGAACGGGAGGGGGGATTTCTACTGCAGCTTGGTCCATGCCAATGTCACACACGCCACGACCGTCTGCACGCCACTGTTGATTGGTGGGATGTCACATGACACCCACCGATCGGACAGTGCAGCGTGAGGGGGCGGAGAAGGTAAAAATTCCATGGCTTTGTCGAGCCCTGCTGTATAGTATGCCACCAATGTTCTTGACCATTGCCTTGATCTTATATTGTGTTTTATACCTTGTGATGTCTTTTGATTTCTAAGTATTTTATGAGTTACCCGACATAAAGCATATACACCTGTGTGTATTTAAATGGCCTGTACAAATTGTTTCTTTTCAGAAACTTCCCAGTCCAATCTCTATTCCATGAATAAACATCCGCTTACAGTAGCTGATAATATATATTGAAATGTTACTGCTTTGCCATCCTCCCCCCCCCCCCCCTCAAAGGCAATGAGGCAGCACATTTTTGTGTATGATGCTTCTGTATGTTTAACCAAATCCAGGAGAATCGTTTAGAGTTTCTAATGAATTAGCTGGCTCAGGGCCACGTACAATAAGTTAACTGACAGCTGGGCAGCTTGATGTTTCTTAAAATCAGTTTTGGTATAATGGTTCTTTGCATCTGCACTAAAGTTGCTCCACTGAGACCATAATCTGATGAATGCACCCAGATGGCTCTTAAACCATTGCTGAATCAGTGTCCCTTACTGCTAAGGTCACTTTAATTGGAATATCAACGAGTAGCTAAAACAACTTTCTAAGCAGCACTGACACTTATTTAGCTACTTGAGATAAGTGGCTCAGTAAAACATGGCGCTATATAGAAAAGTACATAGGATCTGGCCACTTTTTTGTTTTTGTCTGTTGTTTTATTATTGATAATTCACTTATATTCAGCTGGGTATTTCTATTGCTCATTCTCAAATAAATGTTTTAAGATCACTTACCATGTGACTTCCACCTGATGTCATAAATTCTTAGAATAAACCTGACTCTGAGAGGAATCCGGGGGCATGTATAGAAAATGTGGTGTAGGGGAAGACTGGGGGAGAGTTGGTGTGCACTAATGAGACTTGGGTAGAGGTTGGGTGTACAAATGAGACTAGGTAGAGATTGGTTGCACAAATGAGACTGGATTAGAGTTTGGTTGAATTAATGAGACTGTGGTAGGGTTTGGTTTCACAAATGAGACTGGCTTAAAGTTTGGTTGCACTAGTGAGATTAGCATAGAATTTGCTTGCACTAATGAGACTGGGGTAGAATTTTGGTACTCTAACAAGACTGGGGTAGAGTTTGGGTGCACTAATGAGACTCGGTAGAATTTTGGTACTCTAACAAGACTGGGGTAGAGTTTGGGTGCACTTATGAGACTCGGTAGAATTTTGGTACTCTAACAAGACTGGGGTAGAGTTTGGGTGCACTAATGAGACTGGGGTAGAATTTTGGTACTCTAACAAGACTGGGGTAGAGTTTGGGTGGACTAATGTGACTATGGTAGAACAGGGGTCAACTAATGATGGTGAGGTAGAATTGGGGTGCAATAGTAACACTGGTGTACGAGTACAGTGCACTAATGAGTCTGGGGCAGAAAATAATGTGTGCAGACACTAGGTAGACTCTGGTAAATGTGTTAAGTAAAATTAGACTAAGGTAGAGGTTGTTAAAATAGACATGGGCACAGGATGGATTATTATAAGTAAAAGTTAAGTTTGGTTAGCGATTGGGCTACTAATTAAGGTAGTGGTGGGAAAATATAATGTTCAGGGGATCTAATTAGGAAAGTGGTGGGTAAATATGAGGCCTTATTAGTGAGGTTATTAAGGAAGCTGGGTGGGGCAGAATAACAAAGATAGTGTAGGGGGGATTATTTATTTAATTTTTAAAGCACTAGCACATTCCACAACCTGTTTAACAATATAGTGGGTTAGACTTAAAGGAAAACGAGACTGCATAGTAATTTGTGGAAATAGACGGGTGTTTAAAGGGGAGGCTTACAAGGCTGTAGGAAATTATTATTTCCCCATCTGGCTCTTTCAATATCCGTCCATAAAGATGAATGGGGGTATACAATGTGCATTGGACATCCTCTTTTATCTCTACTGGGACCTCGTTCTTGGCGGTGCCGGAGACTGAAAAGGTGAGAAGTATTCTGTTCTGCAGAGAAGCTGTACAAAAAATGACATGGGCAGGGGCGGTCAACATGCGACCAACAACCACCTCCAACTGCAAATCCCTGCAAATCATTACGCTGAAATATAGTATTACTTTATATAATTACTGAAGAAATGTCATATATGCTACACTACGAAACCGTTATAATACACTATTCTAATACATAGTTCTTTCTCGAACATATCGACCCTCTGGGGGGGGGGGGGGGTTTGATTTGCTAGCAAATATGGCTTCACATGAAACTTTTTTTTATATCATTTAATATATAATTTAACATAAAATGTTATTAAAAATGCATTTCTTGTTTTTATTTACTTCATTTGCACCTACAGGACTTGTCACTGAACTCCACTCTACCCATACAGTCATTGATCCCATATTGCACCCACAGTATTTGCCATTGCAAACATATTGCACACACACTTTCCATTGCACCCATATTGCACAACAAGACTTGCCACTGCACCAATATTGCATATGCTTGATATTGCAACAATAGGACTTGCCATTGCACCCAAAGGACTTTCCACTGGACCTCTTTTGCACAAACACTTGCCTCAGTGCACCCATATTGCACCCCAGTACTTATTGCATGGACTTGCCATTTGCACTCATATTACACCCAAACAATACCATGGCATGCATTGTTCACCCCGTGACTTGTGAGGACACCCATATTTCATCACAGAGCTGGCCAGGGCACCCATATTGCCTGACAAATATCTAGTCAGAACGCCGGGAGGTCATGTGACCCCCGATGCTCCGATTTCCTGCAGAGCATAGAGACATCTAATGAGATTCAGATTTCTGCAGCTCTGCTGGAAACCTGGATCTCTCCATCTTCTTTGATGTCCGATTACGAGGCAACCTTGAATATAAGCTGAGGTAATTCTTTCCGAGCATTTGAAAAAACGTCACCTTATGTTAAATAAAATACGACATTCCTATAAGTATGTTTAATGGCACCAGCCTGACATTTGGATTTAATTCAGATAAATAATGCAACAGTTGCCAGTGGGATATTATTTAAGTGCAATTTATGCATGTGTTTTCTCTGTAATTAATTGGAAAGATATTATAAATTACTTCTTCTTTCTTAATTATGTGATAAAGCTCATGCTGTCTTGTTTAACTTTTTTAAGCGTATTTTTCATTTTTCTGAGGCTCTTTTTGCCTTCATTTGACAGGAATTAAATTCTGTTTGTTCATCTCAGGTTTCAACAATTTTTCATTGGAGAAACAAAGAAAAAATTATAGCAAATTCCTCCAGAATGTCTTCAAAACTTGCCAAGAACTGTTTTGGAGAATAAGTTTCTAAAGACAAAAATTAATGATGCTCCATTATATCCTCCCATAACCAGTATTGGACCTGGTACATGGTACATGCACCTGTGTATTCACTAAAAACATGTGCATCGGTAGGGCCCTAGCGTTGTATATTTTATCCATAATCTAGACATGGTCTCGGGATCACATGGGAGCATGTATTGCGTCTCTTCTAGTTGAGGAGGAAGTCCAGGCTCATTTGTATTGTTAGAAACAGACTAGATGAACCATTCGGCCCATCTAGTCTGCCCAACAGGTTTCCCCAAATGTTTACAAGCATTGTTTACACGCAAATACAAATAAAGGGAAACATGGAGCTAAAAATATAAAGGACTAAGCAAGTCACAATTGTCGATAGGGAAACAATACTTAACCCAATGTCTTTGCTTTGAGCTTTCATTTAGGTAGTTTTTAGAAACTTGAAGGACCCAATGGTGTATAACCAAACTGTATAAATTATGTATGTTTACGCATATAAACTCTGGTCCATCTACGTTAACAAAACTTAATTCAGAGACAAAACAACTGCAACATACAAATAATAGCACACAATCTAGCTAACCAGAACAACAACAATAAGAAGAACTAAACTTTATAACATACTTATAACATAAGGGTCAACTTGCAGATTTTCAGGCATATTTGGTTCAGGGATTTTGGCCCCCCTAATGATAAATGCGGCTGGGAGCTGTCCAAATGGCTCCCAATCCCTTATAATACACAAGGTCGGTCAGGGCATGACCCCTGGTCACCATATTAGTTCGATGACAAAATGTCACCACAACCATACTTTCTAGTGTATTCCCCAGATGTTATTTGTAGACAGGAACATAGCTGTATGTCAGGTGGTGATTTGACAGAAATAACCGAATGGGGTTCTGAATATACCTTATTTTGGTCATTTCTGATCATTCTGGCCGCATCCAACTTTTTTAATAATAATATCCCTTGGCGTTTCTTTGGATACAGTGGACACTCTGCATCATCTGGCAGTTCTAGTATGTCCTCTACATTGCAACCATGTCAAATCTTAGCTTCGGATTGCCTGTGTAACCTATCTTACCTTTCTTTCCAACTGCCTTCAAGCAGGAGGAAACGTAAAGTTGAATTTATTTTTTTTTTGCACTTCCACATTTGCCACCTGCACACTGTAAACCAGTCAGCGCTTAAAATAACAATTACGCTAAAATGATTACAGTTCGCCTATATAAAAATAATAATATTATGTTTTACAGAAATGTTCAGGTGACAGAACCAGTTATCAGTTTAACAGCATGGCTTTGTTTATGTCCAGCTTTGTATCACTCACAATGTTGAGAAACCTGATTACGCCAATCTCTTTATAGAACCCAAACATCTAAACATTGTACTGGAAACAATGAGTGAGGATTTACATAATATCTTGGCAGCATTAAAAGTAAAGGCACATATTCCAATCAAATAGGATTTTAAATGTGTCTGTGCCATCCTGTGATGTGCAAATTAACTACTTCAGTGTAAAATGTGTAACTTGCACATCATGTATTAGCTAAGTGATAAGTCGTAAAATCCAGTTCGATTCACTATTTAATTTTCACTATTTTAACCTTTTCTTGCCTTTTTTTGTAAATGTGTCATTCTTACTCCTATATATTATTTTTTTTTTTTTAAAAAGTGGTAAAATTACATACAGCTTGTAATAATATGGGTTTTTGTGACATAGCAGGTAAACCTACTTTAATTTTGCTAAATAATATAATTGAAACATAACACTGATTTAAGAGCATTGGCGTAATGCATACTATTGTACTTGCTTTCAAGCTATCCTTGTAAAAAATGAAATGGTAATTTACACATCCTAAATAACAGCTTCATTGTCCTTTTTTTTTTTTTTTTACCAGTGGGACGCCATCACAGAAATGGATGAATATAATAGGCCTATTCATACTTATCAAGTATGCAATGTAATGGAGGCCAACCAAAACAACTGGCTCCGTACGAACTGGATCTCTCGCGATGCTGCCCAAAAAGTGTTTGTTGAAATGAAGTTCACACTCAGGGACTGTAACAGCATCCCCTGGGTAGTTGGCACCTGCAAAGAGACATTTAATCTTTATTCCATGGAATCCGAAGACGCTCACGTGGTAAAATTCAAACCAACTCAGTACAACAAAATTGACACAATTGCTGCTGACGAGAGCTTTACACAAATGGATTTGGGTGACCGCATTCTAAAACTCAACACCGAAATTCGCGAAGTGGGACCAATTACTAAAAAAGGATTTTACCTAGCATTTCAGGACATAGGGGCATGTATTGCCCTAGTTTCTGTCAGAGTTTACTATAAAAAATGCCCCTACATGGTGCGGAATCTCGCAATGTTTCCCGACACTATTCCAAGAGTTGACTCATCTTCACTTGTGGAAGTACGTGGCTCCTGCATCAAATATGCCGAGGAACGAGACACACCAAAACTGTATTGTGGAGCTGATGGCGATTGGTTAGTACCGCTGGGACGTTGTGTCTGCAGTGTTGGATACGAGGAAGTGGATGGATCCTGCCATGGTAAGAATGCTACCATTAATAATGTAAAGATTTGCCAATTTAGTCATTTTTGAATTTGTGGATAATTTTAATGTTTTTTTTTTATCGTGGAACACGTGTGTGTGTATGTGTATATATATACTATGAAAAAGTGATGTGAAAATTATAAAGCAGCTCACAGGCTAGAGGAGGCAACCCGTTAACCAATTAAATACAATTGTGTACTAAGAGACCGGAGTGCAAAAAAAAATGTCTAAATTAAATTGTGCAACAATTAATAATATTGTGTACTTGCTATTTACAATATATGAATGTTTGCATAATATTATTTACTAATATATATATATATAAGTAAATGAAATTATGCAAACATTCATATTTTGTAAATAGCGCTCCAAATTCTTAGTAAATATATATATATATATATATATATATATATATATATATATAAATATATATATATATATATAGTAACATAAAATAGCCAACGTTTCGGACCACGACGTGGCCCGTTTTCACGCTGTGGTCCAAAACGTCAGATATTTTATGTAACCACTAATAAAAAGAATCTAATTGATTTCTCTAAATAAGACCCAGCAGTGCAGCTGTTTTCTATGGACTACTGCATATTTTTATGTCAGCAGCACCCAGACACTTTTTATCCTTTGCGCTGAATGCAGACAGTTTTGACTTTAAATATATATATTTTTTTTATATTTATATATCAAGTTTTTATCATACGTAAGTTTCCATTTTTGTTTTTTAGATCTTTCTTAGCTCTACAAAGGGCAAAGTTTATTTGACACTACTTTAAAAGGGTAGTTACTCACACAGAATAAATAATTGAGATCAGTGTTGGGTTTCCTCTGTCAAGGACCTCTGTAGACACAAACATATTGATCGCACTTGTCTAAATATGGCCCTGCCAGTCGCCCTGTTGTTCGAAAATGTTATATTTCTAGAAAGTTGAAAGCGTGTTTCGCAAACTGAAATTCCACTTCCCTTTCTTAATACAATTGATTTTTGTTTCTTTGTGCATTCCAACACAGAATTAAAATAGTGTGGACATTTTTTTTAGCAGGTGCACAGTCTCCTTGTCTATTGAATATACCAGTGTGCAGCTGGCTTTCTTTATGGTGAACATAAGACAGCTGGATACTTCTGGCAGCTGTCCTAACTCTTTCCTAAAACTGTGAAGGGGGCGAAACGGCCAATAATTTTTGCAAGGTATGCTGCACTATGGCAATTGTTTATTTTCCCAGCGGCGTAGAGCGATTTCACATGATCCACTGTAACAAAGGACGGCACACTGAGGCACTGCCATTAAGATTTTGTGTTTGCTGTAACATATAATTGTATTCACACTGCAATTGCTCTTTAGAAGATATTATGTATTTCTTGTAAAAAGAAGTCTGACTTTACAAGCTGGGAATTGAAGTATGATTTCATGCAATACTCAAAAAATCTGAATGTATATTCACCCCTCTTTAGAACAAAACACAGAAACGTATAAGGTGTGCTGAGACAAGTTCAGAACACCTCTAGAGGGAGTTGAAAGAGATCAAGACTCTTATTTAGAATCCAGTTCTGACTGTATCTCAGCATACCTTATCAGTGTTTGCATGATGAAAGTAGCAGGATTTTGTTTACTCAGTGTCTACCTCGGAGCTCGACAAACCCCGGGTTCCAGGTCACCATGGCGACTAGGAAATCAGACCTGGCGCCCGGTTAGCATGAGCCCCACATGGTGTTCTCGTCGCTGGAATCCTTTAAAAAAAAAAACTTTAATTCGCCGGCGCGCGAGGGAGCAGATTGTGTGCACCGGATGCGCACACTTCCTGCTCCGCCCCCTCGCGCACCACGCTGTAGTGCCCGAGGGCACAGACCAACGTGGGCTGAGGCATAAACCAACGTGGACTTAAAATGCCCCCCTTTTCTGCAGTCACACCCCCGCTGGCCAATCAGCACGCCGGTGGGCGGTTCCAGAGGAAGTGACACGCCCATCTGCCTTCCTTATTTCCCCGTCAACTCTGACCAGCTAGGAGCAGTACTGTCAGGTGCGTGACGTCATGAGCCAGGGAGTGCAGGCTCACTAAGTAAAACCAATGCCTCACAGTGTCATGGACTGAAAGGGTTAACAGCATCCCTCTATGCTGTGGTTCCCTCTGCTTAAGAAATGTCACCCCTAAATGGCTTCCATTCCCCCTAGAGCAGTGGTGTCCAAACTTTTTTCAAAGAGGGCCAGACTTGATGAAGTGAACATGCGTGAGGGCCGACCATTTTGCCTGACAGTTAAAATTAAGTACAAATGAACTATTTTATGCAAACTTTATTGCAAACGATTTGAATGACAATTCTAAACAGTAGTAAAATCACTCTGCCTTTCATATCTGAAGGCCAGATGAAAAAAAACAACAACACAAGATGCTGAAATATATGTCAGGAACACAACTAACCCTTCCCATATCTGTCTGTCTCTCCACTGCCATCCCATATCTGTCTGTCTCTCCTCTGCCATCCCATGTTTGTCTGTCTCTCCTCTGCCATCCCATATTTGTCTGTCTCTCCTCTGCGAACCCATGTCTGTCTGTCTCTCCTCTACCATTCCATTTATGTCTCTCTCTTCTCCCTTCCCATGCATGGTTCTCTCGGCCAATTTGCCCAATAATATGCCAGTGTTATATGCCATTTAATATGCCCCAGCCAATTTGCCCAATAATATTCCAGTGTTATTTGCCATTTAATATGCCCCTACCAATTTTCCCAGTAATATGCCAGTGTTATTTGCCATTTAATATGTCCCTGCCAATTTTCCCAATAATATGCCAATGTTATTTGCCATTTAATATGCCCCTGCCAATTTTCCCAGTAATATGCCAGTGTTTTTTGCCATTTAATTTGCCCCTGCCAATATTCCCAATAATATGCCAATGTTATTTGCCATTTAATATGTCCCTGCCAATTTTCCCAGTAATATGCTAGTGTTATTTGCCATTTAATATGTCCCTGCCAATTTTCCCAATAATATGCCAATGTTATTTGCCATTTAATATGCCCCTGCCAATTTTCCCAGTAATATGCCAGTGTTTTTTGCCATTTAATTTGACCCTGCCAATATTCCCAATAATATGCCAATGTTATTTGCCATTTAATATGCCCCTGCCAATTTTCCCAGTAATATGCCAGTGTTATTTGCTATTTAATATGCCCCTGCCAATTTGCCCAGTAATATGCCAGTGTTATTTGCCATTTTATATGCCCCAGCCAATTTGCCCAGTAATATACCAGTTATTTGCCATTTAATATCCCCTGCCAATTTGCCCAGTTATATACCAGTTATTTGCCATTTAATATCCCCTGCCAATTTGCCCAGTAATATGCCAGTTATTTGCCATTTAATATCCCCTGCCAATTTGCCCAGTAGTATGCCAGTTATTTGCCATTTTATATGCCCCAGCTAATTTGCTCAGTAATATGCCAGTTATTTGCCATTTTATATGCCCCTGCCAATTTGCCCAGTAATATGCCAGTTATTTGCCATTTTATATGCCCCAGCCAATTTGCCCAGTAATATACCAGTGTTAGTTGCCATTAATATTCCCCAGCTAATTTGCCCAATAATATGTCAGTGTTACCTTATCATTAATAAGCCCCTGCCTCTTTCCCCAGTACTTTCCCCCAATCTCCCCAGTCCCCAGCACTTACCTTTCCCTGGTGGCTAGTGGCAGGCAGCATGGTCTTCTCCATGCTGCCTGTTCGTCTCACAGGTGGTTGTGCCGATAGGTCACGTGACCCGGCGCGCGTATGTCGTCAGCGCGCCGGTCACGTGACCTGTCGGCACTTCCGTGTCGGCACACTGCACGGGTAGCCGAACAGGCAGCACGGAGGTTTCTCCGTGCTGCCTGTTCGGCTCCCCGTGCAGCCTGGCAGGCAGAGCGATGGTGGGGGGGGGATCTTCCGATCCCTTCTCACCTCCGTCTCTGCCTGCAAGCTTTTTTTTCTTTTCAGAGAGAGACATTGATCAGCCGTGTCTCTGGGGCCGTATGGAAGTAAAGGACGGGCCGCAACTGGCCCGCGGGCCGGACTTTGGACCTGACTGCCCTAGAGACACCATGCATGGCAGTCTGGGCATTGCAACCACTGTCACTGGTCAGGTTTCTAGCACTTTAGGCCTGTGACTCACTTGTATGTCTGACATTGTGTGTATGTGTGACTTTGTGACTGACAGTATCTATGTGTATGCGTGTGTGACTGACTATGTGTATGCGTGTGTGACTGACTGTGTGTATGCGTGTGTGACTGACTATGTGTATGCGTGTGTGACTGACTATGTATATGCATGTGTATGTTTGACTTACTGTATATGTATGTGTGTGTGTGTGTGTGTTGTTATCTGGCTCCTAGATTTTTTTGCTGGCTCCTAAAAGTCAGTTAACTTTGTCAAGCCCTGGTCTACCTAATATCACGGAGCACACTGTACAGAACTCTATAGAGCTTTCATGAAAGGGTATTTGACATTGGTGTTCGTGCTCACTATAATATACATATAGATATATGATTACCCTAATGTATGTTTGTCAAAGGGAGTGCACCTTTGGATAGAAGGGGCATCATTTATTGGTTTGTTAAGATTAGAAAAGGTCTCTTTGCTCAGTCAGGGCAGTTAAGATGTGGAGTACAAGGTCAAATGATGCTTTTTTGAATATGGTCAGTATCATAAAAAAATTAGTAATTAACCAGCAAATAAGTGTTTTTTTTAACCTTAAAATATGACAAGTTACATAAATGTATTACTAAATTAAAGTGGAATTGTTTTCCCCCCTCTTCTTTAAGGAATACTTCGTGTTCTTTTCACTAAACAGAGAACAGTGGTGAATTGACAACCATGAAATGCCAAAATTACCTTTTGTATGTATATTTGTATATGTGTATTTGTATAAAACATGTCTGATTCTCTGTTATTATTACTGTAACAATTTCCACTATTTAGAAATGGCCTGTGATATTGAAATATATGAAAGGGCAGCATGACAACAGGTTGGTGATGCAGCCTCTTCACAAGCCTGTCAGTCAGAGGCCCTTGGCCAATAATTGCCCTTCATGGGCGGCCGTTCCTCCCCCTTTGGAGGCTGGGCAAAACCTTTATAAACCCTTGCAGAGGTTTTGCCCAGTCTCTTTTCTACATTAAAGAAATCAGTTCCCTCCCACCCATCCCTATTTGTCTTTGTCTATGTCAGGTGCCATGTTGGCAGGGGGTACCCGAGGTCTGGCGTCAGTGCAGGGGGTTGGCTGTCTTGGGTATGGCCAACCCGAGAGGCAGTAGCTCTGGTAGCTAGCTGCACGGGCTCCCCATGGGCTGGTCCCTGGGGAGCGAATATCAGGCGGCTACCGTGCAGGGGCATCGACCCCGGTAGCCAGATATTTTTGGTGACGCCTACGTCTGATCCTCGGGTACCCAATCCTAGATATGCTACCGCCTGGTGGCATATACATGCCTGTACTTAACAAGATGGTGTTTTGTATATGGGTTTACATGTTATACGTGTTGAATGTTTTGATACGTTTTTAGTATGCGTTAAAGTTTTCTAAGTTACTGATATAAATATAAAATCTTTGTTGCAGTATTTCTCAATAAATACTGTGACCTTCATATCCAGTTTGTTGTCCGTGTCTTTTCTTGGGGGGAGGGCACGTTTATTCTTCATACCTTTGTCATGTTGCTTGTACTCAGACTAGTCATCCCTCTCATTCAGGTATATGAAGTGCTCCTCCATTCTTGCTCTTATGCTGAATAGAGATTACCTTACATTTTTCATACTTTGGTGCGGCCATTTTGTGGGGAGACACATATAATGTTTACATGCTGCCCTTTAGAATGTATAATTCATATGTGTTCAGAGGGAAATCAATGAATTAATCAAGGTAGTTCCTTTGAGACCCTCTCCTTGATTACTTAACCGCTGGACACACATGCATTGTATATTCTTCAGGAGAGCAAGTAAAAGTTGTCCTGCAAAAAAATGGCTGACCTGGCAACCCTAGTCCCTAGAAATACACCAGATGGTTTACCTGAAGCTGTGTGTTCTTTCCAGTCTCTTATGCAATATAGGAATGCACACATTGCAAGTATGTTTATCAGTTGGCATACTTTGCTGTTTTGAAACATTGTGAAATATTGCATGCTCCACCCATGGGTAACATGTAAATACATAGTAATATTTAAATTAACTTAGAGGAGATAATAAGTAATTTGAGAATAAGTTTATTTCTATTGTGTTTCTTGTTTTGGATATTAAACAGAGTATTACACATATTCTAGCATTTGCATATTATTTAGTTTTTTAATATTTTAGGATGCACTTAGAGTGCAGAGAGTGAAGAGTTGATGCACTCTAAGGGAACAGCTTATTTTGGTTTGATTCGTGTAGCACCTTCATATCCTGGCAACTAGTAAACAGTATTTGTTGGATACCAAAAAATCAATGAAATGGCCAACGATGGAAAACAATATTTTGAAGGATTCAGGTGTCTTTGGGAGTTGTGGTCCAACAACAGTTGGAGAGCCAGAGTTGGGCACAAGTCTAGGTCCTTTGAACCATCCAATCACTGGGAAGCTTACATTTCCCATATACAGTAATGATGTGCAAACATCTTAACAGTTTATCGACCTTGTAAGCTGCACTGAGATTGTCTGGGTTAGTAAACTGCATAATATGTAAAACAACATGTTTGGAGAATCGTGTTACTCCTTGTCAGTTCTAATAATGCTTACCGTATTTATCGGCGTACAACACGCACTTTTTCTCCCTGAAAATAGGGAGAAAATGGTGTGTGCGTGTTATACGCCGAAAAAAAAAAAATCTACAACTTACCTCGTTCCTGCTCTGTCCCCCGGTGCTCTGAAGCTGCGTGGCTGTGAGGGAAGCGTTGTGAGCTTCCCTTCAGCCGCGCGGTCAATAAAGTCTGTTTTTTTTAAAACAAACTTTATTGACCGCGCGGCTGGAGGGAAGCTCACAACGCTTCCCTCACAGCCACGCAGCTTCAGAGCACCGGGGGACAGAGCAGGAACGAGGTAAGTACTGGGGTCTGGGGGAGGGGGGGGAGGAGGGTGGTATAACGAGCATACTTAGGGGCAATATCCTGGCATATTGGGGGCAATATCCTGCATAGTAAATGGCATATTGGGGCAATATCTGGCATATTGGGGGCAATATCCTGCATATTAAATGGCATATTGGGGGCAATATCCTACATATAATGGCATATTGGGGGCAATATCTGGCATATTAAAATGGCATATTGGGGGCAATATCCTGCATATTAAATGGCATATTGGGGGCAATATCCTGCATATTAAATGGCATATTGGGGGCAATATCCTGCATATTAAATGGCATATTGGGGGCAATATCCTGCATATTAAATGGCATATTGGGGGCAATATCCTGCATATTAAATGGCATATTGGGGGCAATATCTGGCATATTAAAATGGCATATTGGGGGCAATATCCTGCATATTAAATGGCATATTGGGGGCAATATCCTGGCATATTAAAATGGATTATTGGGCTTCAAAGTTCTTAATTTAAATTCTTACGTTATTTTCCCTGAAATTTCCTTCTTAAAATTAGGTGCGTGTTATACGACGGCGCGTGTTATACGCAGATAAATACGGTAATTAATTAGTTTGTTAAGAGTAAGCAGTTATATTCAGCATTCAGATCAAAACTATGGCTGTGGATTAGCGTTTGTGCCCAGAATTCTCACTCATCACATTAAAGACAAACAGGAAGCCACTGATTTTGCCAGCAAATCTGTAGATTACATTATTTTAATATGTGCTTGTGCCATTTAATTACACAGCACTTGATACAGAAGTTGCAGAGTTAAGATAGGCAGAGTCCTGCTTACAAGCTAGCGGGGTGGGCAACATAAGTCATACACAGAGTGTATACAAAAAACAAATACTGTCTGCTCTTCTCACCCTAATAAAGTTGGACAGTTTTTGTTTTTTGTATACATTGGACAGCCAATCACCCTGTATTTGCAGCATGCTCACACCTCTTTGGTAAGCATCATTTTATACATTTATATTTTTTGAGCCTGTGACTAGCTTAGCGCACTGACATACATAGAGTGTAGCAAGAGCTATAACGGTGGTGGCAGTTACATTGGGCACTATGTCAGGTAGGTAGGATGGGTGGAATATGCTAGTTAAGTGAATTGTATGGTTATTCAAAAAGTTGAGTTTTAAGGAACTTTTAAAGACTGAGCAAGAGGGAACTAGAGATTCAACAAACGTGTGCTTCAGAGGCATTGGGTGGTTCAAGAGATGTCTTGCAGGAAGAGTGGGAAGAGTTGCTGGGGTAAGAAGAGAACCATAGGTCATGTGAAGGTGACATATTTAATTTGAGATGACTGATAAATGGTTATTTGCTGTGGTCTTGATTGTCCAGGACTGAAAATTATGAATTATAGGATCATATATATATAATCCAGTAAACCTACATGCTGGGCCGACACCAGGAATTTCCGGGCCCCTTACTGAACAAATTTTCTGGGCTCCCTACTCGCCGCTCCACTGACAATATCTTGCAATCGCCCCACCTACCCTCACAAGCATGTTATCCCGGTCTAGTGTAATATGGAGGGTTGTTGGGAGTAGTTGGGAGCAGTTGGTCGATATGCCAGTAATATTTTGCCACTCAGTAAGTCAGTATTTTGCCCCTCAGTAGGCCAGAATGTAGCAATTCAATATGCCATGCTATTGCCATTTAATATGCCAGTATTGTGCCCCTCAATATGCCATTCTTTTGCCATTTAATATGCCAGTATTTTGCCCCTCAATATGCCATTCTTTTGCCATTTAATATGCCAGTAGGGGCATTTTTAAAAAACAAATTTCCTGGTCTGACCTGGGCCCGCCAGGCTCGGGACACTAGTATCACCCGTCACCCCCTGATGGCGGGCCTGCCTACATGGTTAATCTCTAAGATATATCAACTGTGGTAGAAGAAGTGCAGTACACTCTAATAGAAGGGGAAAGAATAGATGGAAAAAGCTGCAAGCTATGTAAAAGATGGTTCCCAGTATTTTCTTTTCCTTTAGCTCATTTATTTTCTCTTGATATATTTCCAACATGTATAAGCTGTAGCATTCAAAAGTATAAACATTTCCCTTTAATTAAGAAAAGTAAATGTTGTCAAATAGTAATAGCCTAACACATCTTTAAAGTCCATGGTACATTATTTGAACGTGTTAAAGCACTACGGAATGTTATACCAACAGAAAGAATAATCCTTGTTACTTTGATTCTAGTTATTAATTCTGTAATGAATCACAATGCCTGATAACTTTTTTCATCCATGCTTTTTGTTTTCTCTCTCAGCATGATATGCATGATTTCTCTGCAGACTTCTGCTTATTTAATCCCCCCCCCCCCCCCCCCAACACTGAATTCTATAGGTCAGTGACTAATATTCCAATACTCTAAAGGTTAATATTCTAATACTAAAGGTTTGATTAAAAAAATGAAAACAAAACCAGAACATGATTGGATACCCCCTGTATGGACTATGTCACCTCCGAAAACAGAATTACCAGACTGCAGTTCTTCAATTCTTTCAAATTATTATCTTTTTAAGATGATTTAATAGTTTTTTTATGATTCAGTCTAATAGCACATTCAGAGCTGGTAATGTAAATGTATCTTTTCATCGTTTAAAACTACAAGAGCATCAATTGTCATTCTGGCAACATTAAACTATTAAATGCTGAGTGGAATCTAGCTCTTGTTCAGTTTGTCATGCTCTTAGATTTGTCAAAGGTGTCTTTTTATCTTCATGTTTTAAAGGCCCACTCCAAGCAACACAATTTTTTTTTTTTGTTGCTCCATTCCTCTAAATCACACTTTATAAATCATTTTATTGCCATCAACATGAATACTCAAGTTAACTCCACCTAACAGACATAAGTTATGACATTTTTTTGACGCTTCCATCTTTTGCATGTTGCCTTAAACAATGTAAAATTCATCTGGTGTCAAAGGGATGGAAATTAATGAATTACGGTCATTCCTATGGGATCCACAGCTTAATAAATTTGCTAGTTCCCTCTGGACACACATTCTAAGTTCAGTGGGGAGCATGTGAAAGTTACGTGTCCAGGAAGATACTGGTTACCCAAGTTCAGGGGTGTCCAAACGTTTTTTAAAGAGAGGCAGATTTGATGAAGTGGACATGTGTGAGGGCCAACCATTTTGCCTGACATTCTTTGAACCATTAAATTAATTGCAAATTAATTAACACACACTTACACTATACCCCCCTCATACACACACTTACACTGTGCCACCTTCATACACACACATTTACACTATGCCACCCTCATACACACACACTTACACTATGCCACCCTCATACACACACACTCTCGAATTAAAAGCATCTTTTCATTTCGTTAATATTACAATGCCATTTAGGCTCTTACCTCAAGGACCTCCTGTCCGCAATGCAAAGAGGGAGAACCCGTTGTGTCCGCCCATAGTATACATCGTGGGAGGTCATGTGACTTCCGCGTTGCATAGCTACGAACACCAAATCCCGGAATTCACTGGGGCCACAACAGATTGATTTTGCCAAATTACCTGTAGGGCCGTATTAAACCGGGACACGGGCCGCAATCTATTTTTATAGAGAAATTCAGACAGTAATAGAGAGGCAGTTCAGTATGCAAACTGGCATGTAATATATCAGGGTAGGCAATTAAGTTTGTGTGGTACATTGTTGGTTAGTGTTAAATATATCAGTTTTAGTCTACAAAATCAATAGACAGAATATAGATATTTTATGAATACATGTATTTTTTCTTCCTGCCTCCTATTATCCCAGCACCCCACTCCCTATCATCATTTCAGCACACCCTCCCTCCCATCATTCCAGCACCCCTTGTCCTCCTTTCTATATTTACCAGTCTAACTCTCTCTGATCATCCAAGTTACATTCCTTCTCCTACCATATTAGCACCCACACATGATCTCTCTTTCTCACTCCCATCATCTTGTAACCCTTTCCCTTCTATCTTATAATCTCAGTTAGTAGACTGTCACACACACATAGACATATACCAAAAATGATTTTAAAAAATCTCACATTTTCAAATATATACCCATATAAATATCCACCCCCTCCTTCCTTTTTTTCTCGCAATTCTGTTTATTTTGTGTGATTATCTAACGGAGTCGTTTATTTTGAAATATATTATTATTATTTAATATAGTTTTGGCATACATATATATATATTTATATGTTTTCCCATTTCTGTTCTCTATCCCTAAAAATGTCAATAACATATAAATTAAAAAAAATATATATACATATCCCAGACAATTTGTCAGACCTGTTTTTTTCCCCACAGAATTGAAAATACGACCAGTGATTCTGGGTAATAATATGCAAATAACGTCTGTAATGACAACCTTCGTTAGCTCATTATCCAATTTACACATGGACCCCTTGGTGGCATAATGCATAGTGTTGAACACATTTATCCTTTTGGAATTCTTCAGAATGAGGTTAGAATCTAAGACAACTCGATGACCATCATCGAATATTATCTACGTATTTCAAGTTGACATACATGTTTTTTTTTCATTTAAGCAGCACTTTATCTCCTAGTCTCTCACCCGTCTCTTAGCTCCCCCTCCATCCCTTCCATAATAGCATTGCTTTGAATTAAAACATTTATTATTTTAAAGGATTATTTGGTATTTTCTATAAACTATAAAGGATTTTAATGCTCAAATAGGTGTTGAAGAACATAAACAATCATATAGGAAGATACTCCTCCTTACACCACCTGCCCAGAATAATCTTTTTTCCTCAACTCCCACTGAATGAATGATAAAGTCAGTGCTTACCATAGTAAGTGATAGCGCTACAGTGCATTAAATCAAGCCAGTATCTCCTTGAGTGCCTGTCATTGATAAAGCAATTCTTCTGGCAGGAAAAGGGACAAAGCAAAAACGTATTCTGTGTATTTCATATAAATGCAAGATGGTGATGTAAAATGATATAACCTATGGTTGGTGGTGACACTACAGATGAGTCTAATCACCAAATCACCTGAACTACAGGTCTTGGCAAGGTTCTAACGCAGGGCTTGACAAATCCCAGGAGTCCTGGCTCCTAAAATTCCTACTGCTGGCTCCTAACTGTTTTGTTCTTTTACATTGAACTCTATGTACGTTTAATTCCCCTGCCTCCTAAACATAACTAGGCTGACTCCTGAGTTGGCTTGTCTGGCTCCAAAAGACTGCAGTAATTTTTTGATCCCGGTTCTAGCTTGTCTGGAGTTCTTTGAAGTAAACTTGCTTTTGACTTCCAAGCCCAGTGCCCTCATTGTGAACACATCATGTTCCCAAACCACAGGACACGTTAACACAAACATGAAACCTGTAAATCCAATGGCTGGCATTTTTCCAGCTTGGCTATTAATTCTTAATGTTTGTAGTCTGATGGCAAATCCGGTTTAGTGAATAGCCCCAAAAGTCCCCTATTCTCAAAAGCGGGATAGGAAATTAGTCTAACTGCTCCCATTCTTGCCAGACATTTAAGTTATTTGGTGCATTCTGTTCCCAAGTTATTTCTTCAAGGTTAGAAGTGTAAGTTGATTTTATAGTCCCCAATAATAAAGTCATAATCATGGGTGGGTGATTACAGTTGAGGAGATCAAGCTAATCAATAATTAATATTCCATAATATCAACCATAATTCAGCATGACATATCGTGTATATGTATGTCTACTCCAAAGTATCTATAGGCTATGATAAGTTGCTGTTTGCTACATATTACATTTTTTAACATTGATTGCAAAGTATTTGTTGTCTCAGTTGTGAGCAATCTTACCAACACACCTACTGTTCAGCAGATGTTCATTTTCTAAGCACAGAATTCATTATATCACTGATGCCTTATTATATTATAGAGTTGAGAGAACATTCCAAGCACTGTAGTTCAACGTGCATCAAATTACATGTTTAAAAAAAAAACTAATTGAGTGCATCAATGTGCTGTTATGGGTTGACCTTAATTCATTGAGATATAACACTGTGTTTTCATCACCGGAGTAACATAGATTGCACATTTACACTCATTGTAATCAATGCTTTGCATCTGTGTTGGGAATGAAAACATTCCACATGCTTCTGAGGCACTGTCAAAGGTCATGAATATTTATCATGCAGTATATTAGGAATGTGATACAAACTAAACTGCATTCAGTGAACACATAGTTTGCTGCTGCCCATGGTGCTGTAATAGTTCTATTGCTGTCCAAGGTGCTGTAATAGTTGTACTACTGTCCAAGGTGCTGTAATAGTTCTATTGCTGTCCATGGTGCTGTAATAGTTTTGTTGCTGTTCATGGTGCTGTAATAGTTCTGCTGCTGTCCAAGGTGCTGTAATAGTTGTACTACTGTTCATGGTGCTGTAATAGTTGTATTGCTGTCCATGGTTCTAAAGTTGCCTCATTAGATTTCATAAAACAGTTGCTTAAAGGAGTAGTAACTCCCTTAATGTTCATTGATGGGATTACTAAGGCCTATCATCAGATAAAACATGTTGAAAAAATATCTTACTATGGATTTGAAATGCAGAGGTATGCCTATCATTCACCATTGTTTATGAATGGGAAAACATGTTGGCTTATTAACACCATTTTTGCATTATATATTGGTTAGGGGGTGGTTTATATGCTCTGCTACATATGCTGGGGTGCTGAACACATAGAATAAGGCGAAGCCAGAAAGTACCCTAACTTTAATTAAATTATATTATATTAACATTTATCTATATAGTGCCAACAATTCCTACTGCTGGCTCCTAACTGTTTTGTTCTTTTTTACATTGAACTCTATGTACGTTTAATTCCCCTGCCTCCTAAACATAACTAGGCTGGCTTCTGAGTTGGCTTGTCTGGTTCCAAAAGACTACAGTTTTTGATCCCTGTCCTAGCTTGTCTGGAGTTCTTTGAAGTAAACTTGCTTTTGACTTACAAGCCCAGTGCCCTCATTTGGAACACATCATGTTCCCAAACTACAGGACACATCAACACAAATATAAAACCTGTAAATCCAATGGATGGAATTTTTTCCAGCTTGGCAATTAATTCTTAATGTTTGTAGTCTGATGGCAAATTCGGCTTAGTGAATAGCCCCAAAAGTCCCCTATTCTCAAAAGCGGGATAGGAAATTAGTCTAACTGCTCCCATTCTTTCCAAACATTTAAGTAATTTGGTGCATTCTGTTATTTCTTCAAGGCTAGAAGTGTACGTTGATTCTATAGTCCCCAATAATAATGTCATAATCAATACATGCGAAAGGCGGCGCCAGCTACAAATTCGGCAACAGAGCCGCTCAGTCTGTTTCCAATTGGACAAGCACTAAAAGAATACGACTTTTCGTATACTTTTCGTGCTTATCGAATTTGCAACAATGAGTGACTCTGTTGCTGAATTTGTAGCTGGCATCGCCTTTCGGATGTAACTCGTGTATTTCCAGGGGTTTGCGTGCTGGCTGTTCTCAGCACACAAAGCCCCGGATATACATCGTGCCTCCAAGTGACAGGTGTGCTCCGCGCTGGCAGCACGCCTGTCACTCAGGGGCACGATACGCCCCTGGTGATTATAGTTGAGGAGGTCAAGCTAATGAATAATTAATATTCCAATATGTCAACTATAATTCAGCATGGCATATTGCTGAACACATAGAACAAGGAGAAGCCAGAAAGTACCCTAACTTTAATTAAATTACATTGTATTAACAATTATCTATATAGTGCCAACAATTTCTGCAGTGCTTGTTGACGCTATATGAGAATGAACCAATCATTGGTATTTAAACAGCGGTGTGTGCATTTATGAGATCACTTGTGTAAAAGTACGTTCCCTGGTTTATGTGAGGTTTCTTGTGGATGCAGGGGTATAAATTTGTTCAAAAAAGAAAAAAAAAATTCTTTCTGCGACTAAGATTATAAATATATATTTTTTACTATTTTAGCCATATATTTTAAGTAGCATTTAGAATTACTCCGCAGCCAGCTAATCCATATTTGTTCAGACAGGGTTTGGTGTATCATTTATGGCACTGCTTAACTTTTTATTACTGCAAATAAAATTAATCTCCCTTATCATGGCAGAAAAATATCATTCTAATATCTTACTGCAAAAGATATCTTTTTACTTTAAAAAAAACATTCCCTGTGATTGTACCGTTGAATCTAATAACACGACCAAGCCCTGTGTTTTAGTGTAAGGATTCAAGAAGAAGCTATTGTTTTTATAAACTAAAAACCTACATAAACGTAGTGACACACTGGATATGATGCTCGCCTTTAAGTTCATAGGTCAGCTATTTTTAGACTGAGTAGCAACAACAGATAATTATACACACACTGGTTTGGAACCAAAAATTTACATAAGATAATATGTATATCTTGTTCTCATTTTAGTAATTAGGTTAGTGCTAATGACCATTTAATTGTCCTCTACCCTTTTGTAGCCAGTATCTATTTATAAAACTCAGAACTTATTACTATAATTGACATTATATTATTCAAAGAACTACCACCAACCATGCAGATAAGCCCATTGCAGTTGCCCTTTCGTAATGCATTGGCATAATATTGTTTATTGGCTTTATTAAAGTATGTTTATTACATTTTTTCAAACATGAATTAAAGGGACTCTAAACTTTATTTTTCACTTGTGCATCTAAACTAGAAGGACACGTGAAAAATGAGCTGCCCTCAGTCTGAGGATGAACTGGTATGTACGTTTGACAATACATGGCAGTTTACTCTCTGACCGGCAGCTGCTTGTTCTGGTCGCCGACTGGCTCTCTCTGCTAGCGTGTTTTTGCATCGGATCAGCGGCAGCTGTGTGATAGGCTGTGTGCGTACTGACACTATCAAGATACAGGTCGGGCTTACTTTGGAGAATCAGGACATCTTTATGGAAGAAAGGGTTAAACATGTTTAATAGTCCTTTAACATACACACACACATATATATATATATATATATATATATATACAGAGAAGCTGAGTCAGTGCATATTTAAGAGTGTTATAACACTAAGGGCCAAATTTATCAAGGCAAAACAAGTGCTATTTTTTTTTTTTAAACTGCTAAATTTGGAGATAACTCCCATGACGTTCCATTGGTTTTCATGGTTACTACTACTATTTTAGCACTTTTTCCTGAAATACCACCTTTTTTGTCTTGATAAATACAGCCATAAATGCTCAATTTATTTCTCTTGACATATCCAGATGGATGCACTTATGGAAGTATGTGCATATGCATTACGATCTCAATTAGTGCTATACTGTGTATCTTAATGACAACCGGCATACATTAAGCTACATGAACCATAATGAGTACTAGGATGTATATGAACACATCATCTATCCTGGGCAGAAGTTTGTGACAGAATTAACAAAACATGTATGCTTGAAAAACTTTGTGTGATCGCCTCAGGTCTTCATGAGAATTTTGAAGATATCTGGGGTCCTTGGATACATTATCAGCCAGATAAGACTGTTTTGCTTTGAGTTATAATAATAAATGATAAAAGTGACAAAGAGACAGGGCTACTTCTATATATATATGTTAGTAAGGCAAATGATCAGTTTCCTTCTATATTATTGTATCATTCTCTCTTATTTTTATCCTGTATTCATATACTCAAATCAATAAAGAAATGATTAAAATAAATAATTAAAAATAAGCTATATGAACGTTGGTAATATGTTATATGAGACAAAAGAGAGGCTCATTTGCTTACGGAAAATTGTTAGGGTTAATGCTCATTCATGTATAGTTCTAAGAACGGAAAAAAGCTCTTTCACAGCGCTAAACATTTTGATACTTTATTTTCATTACAGTAAATCAGTAAAATGATGCTTTTCACAAGCTGCACATTCATCACAGTAACAAATATAGATTCCCCACAGGGCTCCCATTTTTATATGTACGTCTGCCTGTCGGAGATCTTCATAGCTGAAAGCCGGTTCGTTATACTGAAAGGCTATCTTTGATTTCCATAGCTTAGATCTATTGGATGCTGATGTAGGTTATCACTTGCCATTGGCAATTTAGTTCACTGGAGCCATTATGTTGTTCTATCAGTGCAATCCTGTACCTTTTTTATTTAACAGGCAAGTTTCATTTCTGGGTTACATTTATTTTAAAAAATACAGTGATGGAAAGGTATTAGATGTGCACACGTCAGCCTGCTTAGCACCTATTCAGGCAGTACGACTCAAAGCAACAAACAGCAGCTCAGCGGAAGCTGCTCCAATCTAAAAGTTACTCTGTGTTCTTCAAAGTGCAGTTTAACTTTTAAAAGTCCTGTTTTAAGTTTTGCTTTGTTAACAGATGCAGGAGTTATTTTTACAGTGAGACCAGTATGGAGAACCTTTATCCAGAATCCAGTAATTTTGGCTTTTATAGTTTTCCAAATTGTCTACCCCAGGACTTAACAACATGTTAACTGAAACCCCCAGTTAGAAGTATGTCAAAAACCACAGACCTTGTTTTTAGACAGATTTTTTTTTTCTTAGTGATTAATTTAATGTTTTATGTTACATTTCCACATATGTGAAGTATGGTATAACAGGACATATCTAGTCAAGTATATTACCTGGAGTAAATAGAAACCCAGTATATCCACCTACTTATATTATCTCTGGAGAGTTAAAATATAATACAGCAAATTTGAGGTATAAATCTCTAATCATGATAATGAGAAAATGTTTATCCAGGAAGGGTGCATTCAGATATGGTTTCATTTCCCCAATATCCACCAGATGCTGTTGTATTCTGATTTAATGCTTCTCTTTTATCGACCTTGGAAGGAGGCAGAGCTGAGTTCACCCTGTCAGTTATTGAATATGCAACCCTAAGTTTTGAACATATTCAACATATAGTGCATTGGCCCACTGAGCTACCTCACAGGATATCCCATCAACCCTTATTCTCTAAAATGTATTATATAAAAGAAATATATATATTTCGCAGAAAATTCAGTGCAACATTTATTGCACAGTGACTTGCACAGCTACTCAAGGTTCACTTCACCTTAAAAGTGAATTTTGCCCCTCTATGCCAGGATTCTGCCACTCTACTCTATATGCCAGGATTTTGCCCCTCTATGCCAAGATTTTGCCCCTCTATATTCCAGGATTTTGCCCCTCTATGCCAGGATTCTGCCCCTCTATATGCCAGGATTTTGCCCCTCTATGCCAGGATTCTGCCACTCTATATGCCAGGATTTTGCCCCTCTATGTCAGGATTTTGCCCCTCTATATGCCACGATTGTGCCACTCAAAAGACCAGGATTTGCTCGTTTTTGAAATTCTATGTGCCCCTGTTATATAATATTCTCTACTCATTATGACTGTGGCACCTCTCATATCTCAATCTCGCCCCCCTACCCTCCCAAAGTAATTTTATCAAGGTCTTTGAATATCATGTGTATTTAAATCATACCAATGATTTAAATACACCCCAGGACATGCCTCGGTACTTACCTCCAATGCGAGAGGCAGCAGCCTTCCATGCCGCCTCTCTTGCGCTCCCCGCGCACTGGTTGAGCACCCAAAGGTCATCTGGCCCTGGCACTCTGACATCAGATCAGTGCATGCACGGCGTGAGAAAGGGAGCATGGAAGCATGTCTGTGCATGAAACGCTTTTTTTTTTGTTTATAATAATTTTTCAAATATTTTTTAAAGGGCCGGGGCCCATGATGGATGCAACGCCCTCGATAGGGTAACTCTGGTATGTCCTAGCTTGGAAGAACAGCCTCTTGAGATACATGAGCACAATCACCCTCTATAGACTAAGCAGGCATGATTATCCTAAATTGGATTAAAACAAAGTCCACCCAAGAAGATATAATCAACCTATTGGTCATTCTTGTTTATTTATTTGTATTATTTATTTTTATATTTATATTATTTTTGTGTTACATTGAGTTATTTGTAAGTATCTATGCATTTTTAAAAGTACTCGTTATGCATGACCCCGGGAGTATTCTTCTTCCAGACCATGAGTTACATTAGAAGACAAAAGTCTCTGAAGATCTGTGTTTCTATAGCGGGCATTGCATGTTCTATGGCTGCGTACATGTTATCTTGGTGGCAGAGGTGGGACATCACTGGTGTGGAGCCTTGATGCACATGCAATTTCCATTTGCAGGTGATGGCTATTTGCAGGACACATGGGACGGAAGCAGGATATTAAAGCTGCAATTTAGGCATGAGGGGATAGAAAAGTGACTTTCTCAATATTATTCTCCTGAGTAAATTGGCTTGAATAGCGGTGAAACACATTGAGAATTTTCAGGTTTTTTCCCTGAGTTGTTGACTGGACACTGGGACTTTTTGCATCTATTCCACAGACTGGAGACATTTTGGCTGGACCAGAGTACTGCTGAGTGGTTCCCAGACTGTCAGTATTATATCTTGTAAGTGTAATTGAATACTGTGTTACTATTCCACAGATGCTGCACAGTTGGTGTATTTTATCATTTTAGAGCCTTGGATTAAAGAAGATGTTTCATGGGTCTGCTCATTGCCTCTGTGTAACAACCTTACCTGTTCCTCATCGCGACACTCCCCACTCGCATCCGCCGCATACCTAACGCAGTGCAGCTCCTGTTGAGTTCCCAGATTTACCTTTGCTTTTAATAGGTCCTTCGGTAATGTTAGCTACCTCACATTTCCTTGCTATCCTGATTCCTGACCTGGCTTGTTTTGACTATTTCTGCTCTTCATTCCTGTGTACCAGATCCTCAGCTTGCCTTTTGACTATCCTGTCTTGCATTATCCTGACCTTGGCTTCCACTCTGTATCCAGTATTCTGTATCTCAGTTCCAGAACAGCTGTGTGTCCAGATATCCAGTATCACAGTACCAGTGGCTGTCTGTATCCTCTATCTAAGAACCAGTGGTTGTGTGTTATCTAGTGTGTCAGAACCAGTACTGCTGTGTGTCCAGATATCCAGTATCTCAGTACCAGTGGCTCTGTGTCCAGATATCCGGTATCTCAGTACCAGTGGCTGGGTGTCCAGATATCCAGTATCTCAGTACCAGTGGCAGTGTGTCCAGATATCCAGTATCTCAGTACCAGTGGCTGTGGGTCCAGATATCCAGTATCTCAGTACCAGTGGCAGTGTGTCCAGATATCCAGTATCTCAGTACCAGTGGCTGTGGGTCCAGATATCCAGTATCTCAGTACCAGTGGCAGTGTGTCCAGATATCCAGTATCTCAGTACCAGTGGCAGTGTGTCCAGATATCCAGTATCTCAGTACCAGTGGCAGTGTGTCCAGATATCCAGTATCTCAGTACCAGTGGCTGTATATCCAGATATTCAGTATCTCAGTACCAGTGGCTGTGTGTTCGGTATCCAGTATCTTAGAACCAGTGGCAGTGTATCCAGATATTCAGTATCTCAGTACCAGTGGCTGTGTGTCCGGTATCCAGTATCTTAGAACCAGTGGCTGTGTGTTATCCAGTGTGTCAGAACCAGCACAGCTGTGTGTCCAGATATGCAGTATCTCAGTACCAGTGGCTGTGTGTTATCTAGTATGTCAGAACCAGTACATCTGTGTGTCCAGATATCCAGTATCTCAGAACAAGTGGCTGTGTGTTATCCAGTGTGTCAGAAACAGTACGGCTGTGTGTCCAGATATCCAGGATCTCAGTACAAGTGGCTGTCTGTATCCTCTATCTAAGAACCAGTGGTTGTGTGTTATATAGTGTGTCAGAACCAGTACTGCTGTGTGTCCAGATATCCAGTATCTCAGTACCAGTGGCTCTGTGTCCAGATATCCGGTATATCAGTACCAGTGGCTGGGTGTCCAGATATCCAGTATCTCAGTACCAGTGGCAGTGTGTCCAGATATCCAGTATCTCAGTACCAGTGGCTGTGGGTCCAGATATCCAGTATCTCAGTACCAGTGGCAGTGTGTCCATATATCCAGTATCTCAGTACCAGTGGCTGTGGGTCCAGATATCCAGTATCTCAGTGCCAGTGGCAGTGTGTCCAGATATCCAGTATCTCAGTACCAGTGGCAGTGTGTCCAGATATCCAGTATCTCAGTACCAGTGGCTGTATATCCAGATATTCAGTATCTCAGTACCAGTGGCTGTGTGTTCGGTATCCAGTATCTTAGAACCAGTGGCAGTGTATCCAGATATTCAGTATCTCAGTACCAGTGGCTGTGTGTCCGGTATCCAGTATCTTAGAACCAGTGGCTGTGTGTTATCCAGTGTGTCAGAACCAGCACAGCTGTGTGTCCAGATATGCAGTATCTCAGTACCAGTGGCTGTGTGTTATCTAGTATGTCAGAACCAGTACAGCTGTGTGTCAAGATATCCAGTATCTCAGAACAAGTGGCTGTGTGTTATCCAGTGTGTCAGAAACAGTACGGCTGTGTGTCCAGATATCCAGGATCTCAGTACCAGTGGCTGTCTGTATCCTCTATCTAAGAACCAGTGGCTGTGGGTCCAGATATCCAGTATCTCAGTATCAGTGACTGTCTGCATCCTCTATCTAAGGACAAGTGGCTGTGTGTTCTCCAGTGTCTCAGAACCAGCACAGGTGTGTGTCCAGATATGCAGTATCTCAGTGCCAGTGGCTGTGTGCTATCTAGTGTGTCAGAACCAGTACGGCTGTGTGTCCAGATAGTCAGTATCTCAGTACCAATGGCTGTGTGTTATCCAGTGTGTCAGAACCAGTACGGCTGTGTGTCCAGATATTCAGTATCTCAGTACCAATGGCTGTGTGTTATCCAGTGTGTCAGAACCAGTACGGCTGTGTGTCCAGATATCCATTATCTCAGTACCAGTAGCTGTCTGTATCCTCTATCTAAGTACCAGTGGCTGTGTGTTATCCAGTGTCTCAGACCCAGCACAGCTATGTGTCCAGATATCCAGTTCCTCAATACCAGTGGCTGTGTGTCCAGTCTTCTAAGTCTTTTGTTCGTGAATCTTCTGTTACTTGTGCTTCCTTATCTAGTGTTCGGAGAGAGGAAGAGATGCAGCTATTTAACTTTTCAGCTATTTTAACTTTCAAGTGGTGACTAGTTGTACAAGAAGATCTCAAGACCCAGTATATTCAGGTCCTGCATCGTGGATCCTAAACTCTGATCATTACATTGCTACACTCTGTTTGTGAGTGTATATGCTATATAATACAGGGAATTGCAGCTACTCATTATCCCTGAATTTGGGTCCAATATGGCTCTTTGGGGTCACTGTCAGGATGTGCACAGCCAATCAGAGCAGGGACTCACTCTATTAAAGGTCCCCTCTGCTGATCCCATGCAAAACCGAGGGCCTTTCTCTATACTAGCAGAGAGAGCCAGTTGCCAACCAGACCGTGCTGCCTACTTTCCATGACAAAAGTACATGCCGGTTTATCCTCCTATAGATTAGAAGCACAAAGTTTAGTTGTCCTTTAAAGATTGTACGTTGAACATATACAAACAAGAGTCACAAAGCAGTGATTGCTGACACTTAATCAGTATCTTGTTAAGACCCCACTGTATTGTGAATAGTCTGGGAACAAATCGTACTGCTATGCATATCACTCATATTCCATCTGCCAAAATACATAAAACTAATTACCTTTCAGAGGAGCTATATTTCATTTTTAATATCTTCCCTACCACTCCAGTGATAAAGGTTGACACTTAAAATTTCTCTCGGAGGCACTGAGACACAGCAGTCTGCAGTCTAGGGATGCTGGAGTTTTACTTTTATCTATAAACATACTATTCTATACATGTTTACAATTACCACATGATACATGTATATCTTCGTATGTGGTAATTATAGGTGTTACTAGAATAAAACCTTTTACCAGTCTGACTGTAAAATAGACTGAGGAGTTTCCCAATGCAGACAGAGATAATTAGTCAGTTGTATTTATACAGTCACTGAGAAGGTAGTGGATGTATGGAATAGCCTTCCAGCAGCAGTGGTAGAGGTAAACACAGTCATGGATTTTAATTATGCGTGGGATAGGCACAAGGCTATCCTAGATATTAGATAGGGAACTGGGGACTAATAAAAGTATTTAGAAAATTGTGCAGACTAGATGGACCTAATGGCTCTTATCTGCCGACACATTCTATGTTTCTATATAGCAAAAAACTCCCATAGTATATAATGGGGAGTTTGATGCTACTTTGATTTGGTGATTTTTGGACATGTTTCGCCAGATGTGGAATTGGCTATCATTTCCGAACTGCACATTTATTCGGAGGAACATTGGGGCTACCCGGGTAGCTCGACATTTAGCCCCGACGTGTCACCAAAGTGTCCCAAACCCATCTGCAATTTGGAGGCACAGATTATTGGCGCATATCGAGTTAACTCTTTACTCTCTTATGTGTAGATAATGTTTCGTGATGTTTTACTCTCTACATGTGTTAATGTGAGTTCCAAACTTCCCTTTAACGTATGCATTCCTTTTCAGTTGTGCTGATAAAATACACACATCATTTATTGGTCATTTTTTACTCTCCACTTTAACAGTATAAAAATATTTTGGGGACAGATTCCCATCTAGGGATTTATTTCAAAAATGGATTCATTATTACCTCACCTCGCTGAACAGATTCTTCACAGCTGACAAACTGAAAATAAAGCATCTGCACTGCATGTAATAAGAATAAGAGTTAGGTTGTGTAATAAGAACGTTTGTACTGCTCAGTCAAAGCAGACACTTTTAGTCACCCAAAAAAATACATTTTTCTAATTCAGACCTTTAGTTCAAGGAATCATTCTGTATCTGAATGGGGGTGGAGATTACGTGTGACCCGCCCATAATGTTATTCCATATGGGACTGGAAAGATGGAATGTGGAGAAAAGAATACTTCTAGTCCAAATCCTTCTGGCAGCGAAACTTATTATTACCAGATCATGGAAAACGTGGGGCATCTGGACATAACCAATCTAGTCGATCAACTAGACTATCAGTCCCTGATGGAGAAAGGCTATTATCTAAATAATTACGATAAAATCGAAAAAGTATTATGGGGTTTGGTCACCGTGGCTAGATAGACAGGTAGTTAGATTAAACTAGAAATTAAAATCACCGGTCCCGGATGATGGGGTATGAGTGTGTATGAATGATAGAATGGATGAAGACATGTATGTAAACAAGAGAGAACTCTCTTATATTTAGTCAAGAATAATAAAACATATATATATATATATATATATATATATATATATGTACATCTTGTAATGTGTGAATAAAAAAGAAAAAAAAAGAAAGTATCTATGGAAACTCATGTAAATGGAGAAAATGTAGTGATGGAATGGATTGAAGCAAATTGATTCTGTCATTTTGTTTGTGAGTCTACGGAACATTCTGCTATGTGATTGTTGTAATATAGAAAGAGATGAGGGGAGTGTTCTGCAGGAACAGTACGATATATGTGATCGAAATGTATATGTCATGTACTCTGTATTTCTTATTAATCCATTCTGTTTATATACTTGTTATAAACATCATTATTGATACATCCATTGATGCTCATGTACGATTGTGATACTTTAAAAAAAAGGGGAAAAAAAGGAATCATTGTGTATCTGGAAATCTTCCATAAGTTCACCTTGAAGGTATAAGAAATATAAAACGTCCTGTGCTGTCATGGACAAAAAGTCCCAGAGAGGTGAATTCTTTTGCTTACGAATGTCATCCTGCTTCCAAAGTACTGACTTTTCTATTTAAATCATTCCACACTTGAATAATTCAGACATCTGTAACTTTCAAACCAGCATTGAATCAGTATTCTGCACCTGAACACCCACAATATGTTCCCTTTTATGCTATACCCATTAAATTGACAACCTTTAACAATTTCCACATGCTAGGGCTGGCACTGTTCCCAAAAAGCACAATAATTTACGTTTTCTTCACTTACCCATTTATCTCTCCTGTTCATCTTTCAATTAATCGGATACAATGTGCAACATGTTATTTGTTTTGTTGGTTTGGTTTGAAAAGAATCCACATAAAATCAGCATATTTGTGAGTTAACCCGTGTTTTAACCTGAGCCAGTAACTTCATTGGAAAGGCTTCTTCTTACAGTATTAGGTTGCTGACAGTCATAGGAGATGCTATAAATTATCACGACAAACATTACCACAACATGTTACATGACTGTTATACAAACTAGAAAGTAATAGGTCTAATCCAAGTCAGGAAAATGGAAATATATCCATGAAGGTTAGAAATAAAACAGCTTAAAAAAATGATATGTAATTATGTAAGTTAGAGGGTACAGGTTTGAAAGTAATATCAGGAAGTATTACTTGACTGAGAGGGTGGTGGATCCATGGAATAGATTTCAAGCAGAAGTGGTAAAGGTTAATACAGTGAAGGAGTTTAAGCATGCGTGGGCTAGAAATAAGGCTACATATACTAGATATATGATAAGACTAAGGAAATTAGTCAGATTTTTTTTTTTTAACTTGGCAGAAACTGGACACATTCTATGTTTAAATGTAACCAATGTATATGAATATCTCATGACCAAGATTTATAGGCTTTTTTAGAGGCCGTTATGGAAATAGCCTACCGAAATTCATTGGCATAGTAATAGTTTTAACATGCCATAATAGCATATTTATTACAAAAAAAAAAAATGAATGATTGTAATTGTTTATCAATATATGAAATCAGAGCATAAATGGTGCAATTATTTACCCTCCTGCCATCATGCCATGTGAATCATGGCACCATTTCATGCCCACGGTGTTGATGTCCACATTACTTGGAAATGTACCATTGTCCACCATGGATATGAAATGGTTCCGTGATACATGTGGCATAATGGTAGGAGGGTATGTTTAGTCTAACAGCTGCTTAAGGTGAACATTAACCGGTAATGTGATGCCAACCTATAGCTAGCATGGCATCACCGGCATAAACCACAAGATATGTTATGGCAGTGGATAAAATGATATGGTAATGTATGCCTACATGTATACATGTCCATTACGGAACTTTCTTTGGGGTTGGAAAGTGATGCATGTGTATTTTATAGTGCATGAGTATTGACGGATTTGTGTTTTTCATATTTTTTTATTTTAATTTACTTTATTACTTTTGTATACAATTATATTTCTTTATACTTTTTTTTATTAATTAGTTTAATTTTATTTAATTTCGGAAGGACCTCGGCCATTACGGAAATAGATAAAGCCCTCCCATTGACCTCTATGGTAAGACATTGCCTATTTACATAATTTCTGAGGACCTCCCAAAATGGTTCCAAAACAAATCTCAGTCTTCCCCATAGACTTTAAATACAGCTTTACATCCCTATCAGCATTTGTCTACTCTCCAAGTCTACTCTCAGAGCTGATTCACTGGGCTGTTGCTGCACCACTTTTAACATCTAAAAACCCAAGGGCACAGTGCCTGCATTCTCTCTATCCAATTATCAATCCGTCACCATATCTTTTTGGTCTGTGTATTTGTGCCTATGTCTGAAGATAACAGGTGGGCTGTTGAAATTGCACTGTGGGCCACTAAATGAATGTTAAGACCAGTATTGAATGCCAAGTTGGTTATAGATTCCCAGTGGAGTGGTTGAGTCATCCTAACATACCTGGATCCTGGATACCGGACACATAGCCACTGGTACTGAGACACACGATACTCAACACACAGCCACAGGTACTGAGACACAGGATACTGAACACACAGCCACTGGTACTGAGACACAGGATATCTGGACACACAGCCACTGGTACTGAGACACAGGATACTCAACACACAGCCACAGGTACTGAGACACAGGATACTCAACACACAGCCACTGGTACTCAGACACAGGATATCTGGACACACAGCCACTGGTACTGAGATACTGGATACCGTACACACATCCACTGGTACTGGATACTGGACACACAGCCACTGGTACTGAGATACTGGATACTTGACACACAGCCACTGGTACTGAGATACTGGATATCTGGACACACAGCCACTGGTACTGAGAATCTGGATATCTGGACACACAGCCACTGGTACTGAGATACTGGATATCTGGATACACAGACACTGGTACTGAGATACTGGATATCTGAACACACTGCCGTACTGGTTCTGACACACTAGATAACACACAGCCACTGGTACTGAGATACTGGATACCGGACACGCAGCTACTGGTACAGAGATACTGGACACATAGCCACTGGTACTTAAATACTGGATACTGGACACATAGCTATTGGTATGGAGATACTGGATACACAACACACAGCCACTGGTACTGAGATACTGGAGACCGGACACACAGCCACTGGTACTGAGATACTGGATACCAGACACGCAGCTACTGGTACTGAGATACTGGATACTGGACACATAGCCACTGGTACTGAGATACTGGATACTGGACACATAGCCACTGCTACGGAGATACTGGATACACAACTCACAGTCACTGGTAGTGAGATACTGGAGACCGGACACACAGCCACTGGTACTGAGATACAGAATCCTATGAGTTCCGTCATATTCGGTCATTCGCACATGCACATAGGGTGCCGCACGGCCTTTTTGTTGACTACAGGACTCTGGAAAGATGGTGTCTCGGGAACTCGATGAGAGTTCCAAGTAGTTAGGTGAGAATGCGGAGGATACAAGCGGGGAGCATCGTGGCGAGGAAGAGGTAAGGTTGTTACAGCTTACCTGGTACACCCTGCAGTAAAAAGAGCAAAGGCAATGATCAGCGATGAACACGCAAATTCGACTCTCCAGGGAGTGATCACACAGTGGCATGTTAATTGGCATACTTGCTGTGGCATGTTAATGGGCAAACTTGTTGTTGTGTATTCATGAGTAAACCAACCATGACATATTAATGGGCTGGCTGTGGCATATTAATGGGCAAACTGTGGCATATTAATGGGAAACCTGGCTGTGGCATATTCATGGGTAAACCAACAGTGACATATCAATGGACAAGCTGTTGCATACTAATAGATGAACTGGCTGTGGTATATTAATGAGCAAACTGTGGCATATTAATCGAAAAACTGGCTGGGGCATATTAAGTCTTGGATGTGCAATGTGGGTTATGGGGCATGTCCTGGGGGGTAGCAGCAATTCCTAAATGTGCAAAACAAGTGATGGGTCATGTCCTGGTGTATATTTAAATCATTGGCATGATATAAAAAGACCTGGATAAAATTACTTTATGAGGGTAGGGGGGTGAGAGGCATTAGGTCACTATAGCAGAAAATTGTTAGTAAAAAGCAACATGCAATTTTGCCGTTACTTTCAGTTATTGCCCTGTAACTTGCAAAAAACAACAGAAAACATGTAAACATTGGATATTTCTATGTATTAGCTTTGGTGATGTGTAAAAGATGTTTCATCATATTTTATTTTTTCTTTATATTAAAGTATATGATATTATCAAAATTATGGTATCTAAAGAAAGCCCTTCTTACAATATTTAATTTGTGTGGTACACTTACTGAGGAAAATTGCAGCTAAACACAAACATAGCAGAAATGTTAAAACAGCCACAGCATTTTAAAAACAGTGGGGGCATAAAGATGTTAAAGGCAACACCTTACAGTCTCCCTAATGAAGACTGCATGTACATGCAAATGTAAAAAAATGTTTACACTTCTTAAATAAGGAACATATGGACTAGGTGAGTCTGTTGGACTTTTTTTTATCTGAAGGTTTACCTGCCTGTGTTTATATGTGACATACAACGACTTAACAGTCTTATTTGAGTGTATAGTTTTAGTAAATTAGGTTCTCGGCAGGAGCCTTTGGCAGGAGTACTCTCGGACTGAAGCCTGCCATTTACCAGTCTGCTAGTGATTGCTATAATGACAGTTCAAAATCAAGACGCAGATCTTACTCTTCCATGCACAAAAACCATTTATATCCATAATATATAATTTGTGAGTGCCTAAAACTTCAGACAAGCACTTCCTATAGGTTGGCATGGTAAAAAGTTTCCAGCTTGTGTGGGTACATGGGGGGAGGGGGGGGGGGAGCTTCTTCTGCATAAAACTCGACAGCCTGGTGATTATTCGGAGCCTGGGTCATCTATCAAACTTTCATATTTTTAATATATTACATTCGCAGCAAATCAAATAAATGCAGGAAACAAAATCCTGCTTGGCTTAGAGATTTTATAAAGGGACAAATACGTTTAAAAAATGCATTGTTTTATGGGACTTAACATTTTGAAATCACATTGTACTTACCTCAGCTAATGTTTTTTTTTTTTATGTTTTACTTATTCATTTGCTAGCAATAAAAGAGAAACAGTGTTATACATTTACAAAGCAGTGTACCTATGGATGTTCCGCATATATGTGTAGGATGTGTAGGCATCTACCATCCCTGCATAGGAAATATATGTGTAACCTCTACATATATACCTGCTCTCCTGCCTATCTTGTAAGCATATGTGTGACCTTTAAAGTAGTGTAAATGAGGACCCGGACCTCCCTCACCTTTGACCACTTGTAAAAATGGTTGGCAGCTGTGGTCTGGTTGCTGTGGCTACCATCCCAGGACCGAGCTCTGGTGTATGGTGCAGCAAGGTGGTGGGTAACCGAGCAGAGTCACATAACATTCCACAGAGTTACCTGACACCTAGGCTCCAGCCTACCGATACAGATGCACATTGAAACTATGTAAGTCTCATATATAACCATTATGTGGCTGCTGCACCTCTTGCATTACTCATGCTACTGGGGGGAAAAGGGTGAAAGTTTAGCCAGCTGAGTCACTCATATGTTGTAATCATTATTAAAACAGGAAACAAACCCAGCAAAGTTCCCTAGTATGTAATACCTGCCAATACTTAGGGGTGAGGCCGGGGTAGGGCCAAAAGGCAGGGTTTTGTGATGTCACTTGATGATACACAACTGTATGTGATCATGCAATATTGCGCTCCAATACCAGGTCTCAGGAATCTGCATCTTTAGCATTTAGACTACATGCTACATGCTCTACTTGTACACAGTGCACTATATACTTAACTGAACTGCTGTGTTCTTACTTTAAATCTTCCTGGCGCTTTAATATTTCCTTGAAACACAAAATAAAGAACATTAACCAGAAACTCACCCTATTATTTCAGTGAGAGTTTTAAAATCAACAATCCTATCTGATGGGAACTGTGCACTGGTTTTCGCTCTCTTTTCTTACATTTCACCATCTGGAGGTTTAGAAGCTATAGGATTTCAGATTGCCACTTTGTTGACCACTGTGCTCAGCATATTTCTGCTGTGTATTGATGTCTGCAACACTTTCATTGTTCCGTTCAAGAGCCTATGACTCTTTTAAAGAATGATATAGCTGAAAATTGCATTACACTGCTTCAGAAAGAACTCATAATGTGAAGGGGAGAGCCATTGCACCAGTACAAAGGAAGCAGGCAGAGCAGTAAGTTGGCCTTACGTAAGGTTTAAAGCAGTTTAACTACTAATGATATAGCAGTCAGCCTCAATCCTTTTTCAGGAGAAAAAATATGTCTGAAATTCATGTATATTACATTAAAGGGCATGTGGTAATATTTAAAGATTTGTGATGCATTAAACTGCATTATATTGCAGGAGCCAATTTGCAGTATCAGTTTTTCCTCCCAGAGTAATAGCACATGGTATTTAATATATTTTCAGTGAGAGGCCCACTATGTACCCTCTTTTGGATACATATGAAAAGAGGGTCTCTCTCTGCGCTACTAGTGAGATACTCTCAAACCTAACAGATCTGGATCAAGTTGCCGATCTGATTGGCTGAATGTGTTCTGACACTTTTAGTAGGTACCAGTGTCCAGGTCAGCTTTGCCTTAGCAATGCAATATAGAAGGGTCACACTCAAAAATGCATGAAAATGATATGCATGTGAACACACAGCAAGACAAAGTTACAGAGCTTTATGTATACATTAAAGAATTGAACAACTGCCAATGTTGCCTCGGAAGAGTTTTGGCACTATATGACATGATAACATCGCGCAAGAGAGGCAGATGATGTCGTGACATCACATTTAGAATGTGTCAAAATATATAAGGTGTCAGCATATAGGACTGTATGTTATGGAAGTTGTATCCTGTCTTGTTCTGTGAGAGGAGGTCATCTGTAAAACTGGTCATTTGCTTGACAGGCTGAGCAGGAGATGTAACCTTGCTGTTAGCGGAACGGCTACCCAAAGCCGGTAGGACCTCTGCCCGTTGTATGAAATCACCAACTTTGCCCCCGTTTACAGCTCAGCATCCACCCAGCAAGTCTTTCTGGAACCTTGCTCTTTGTACCCAAATAGAAGACAGGACCACTAGCAGTTAGGTACAGCAAGAAAGAACAACAACTTTATTTGTGAAAAAGCACAGACTTATATTCACCCAACAGGACATCACAGACATTACTATACAATGGGGGGATGGAACTAAGCATAGTTCTCCACTAGGTCCTCCAATTAACTGGATCTATGAATACATTATGCTTCCAGGCTGCAAACCAAATAGGAATTAACATACAATGAGTAAACCTAATTACAAAACACACATTAAGACACAAAATGAACACAACATAATTAGTTTAACAGAAGGACATACAAAGGGGAAATCCTGCCTCACAACTTTCAGGATACCAAGGTGTCAAGTTCAGAGTACACTCAATTAAAGTAACTTGTTAACTGAGTGACATCACTGTACAACATCACACTGAATGACTTACATAAAGACAATGGGTAAGGTGACATAGTGACAGGGGTTTATAAGATAGGATACAATCTTAACCTGGGGGAAACAGGGAATGGGACAAAAGTTTGGATCCAAGGGTACACATCTTGGCTGACATTCTGAGTGTGCCTGTGTTTGAAGTCCAGTTAAAACAGGGTTCCACTGGTGCCCTCAAAGTGTGTACCCCCAAACTAAAATATCAACAGACAGGGTGCATAGTCCACAGGAAGTCTTCTGGCTCCCAGGGCCCTCCAAGAACCCCCGTCACAGTGGATCTTCAAACCCATTTTGTGACACTTGCTAATAGGGCAAGGTACATGCGCAGTTCAAATGGGTCCACCTGCATGGAAATGGCACATGAGGAGGTGAGGCTGAGCAAAGGGATACTTAATGAGCTGCAGGTACATTGTTCTGCCTACTAAGAAGGGAGCAGTTAATGTAGGAGTAATTCTGCCAGGTTATACAAATATACACACCCAAATATCTTGAGTTCCTAGTGTAGAGATGACCAGCATAGATGATTGAAATGCGCCCCAGACAAACCCCATCACCTGCATTACACATCCAGGATATGCTGCTGCCCCCAGTACATTCCCCATGCCCCGCATTGCACATCCAAGACGTATCCCATTAATATGTCACAGACAGTTTTTCCATTAATATGCCACAGCCAGTTTGTTCATTAATATGCCACTGTTTTCCAATGAATTTGCCACCTGACAGTTTTCCTAATAATGGTCCAGTCTTTGCCCATTAATATGCCACTGTTTTTCCATTAATTTGCCACAGGCAGTTTTCCCATTTATATGCCACATTTTTCCAGTTAATTTGCCACAGCCAATTTTCACATTAATATGCCACATTTTGCTCCTTAATATGCCACAGCCAGTATGCCTATTGATATACCACAACCAGTATATCTATTAATATACCACAGCTGGCCTATTAACATGCCACAGCCTGTATGCCCATTCACATGCCAAGCTATGCTAATTAATATGCCACTGCCATATTGCCCATTAACATGCCACAGCCAGTACGACCATTAATATGTCACTCTTTGTCCATCAATATGCTTCAGCCAGTATGCCTATCAATATGCCACAGCCAGTATGCCCATTAATATGCCACTTTCCCATTAATATGCCACAGTCCCCCCCCCCCCCCAGAAAGGTCACGTGACCCCCGGTGCTCTGCCATCAGATCAGTGCACACATAGCGTGAGAGAGGACGCATGGAGGAATGTATGTGTATTGCACAGAGATGCTGGCAAGGGGAGATCTGGAGATTTGCAGCCCTGATTTTGCAAGGAGGGATACATTGAGATTTATCTTGTTTTTTTTATATGTCCTGGGTAAAGTATGACCGGGACAAAAATAGAGATTATTCTTCAAAAAGTGAGACATTCGGGCGGTATGATTCATAGGAGCATTAAATTAAAAAAAAATAAGTGTCTTTCATTTTTTTTTTACTTTTACAAGTTTAGTTATACAAGTATATTACTTATACAAGTTACTTTTTTTTTTTATATGACCCCAATTCAATATTATTATTTTATTTACAGGTGCAAATTAGATTCTATATAAAATGTATTTGAGTATTTTCAAATTTATATAATTTCACAATTTACAAGTAAAATCTATACTAACACTTTTGACAGCTTTAATATTACAATTACATTTGCCTATCATAACACTTTATTTGGTCCTGTGAAGCAGAATAAAACAATATCTTGCCTTATCATGGTGATGATTAACACTTGTAGGAAGTTAGACAGATTTTATATTAGTCCCCGAAGTTGCAGAATGCAGATGTTGCAAAATCATTGTTTTTTAATACTAGGGAAAGAAGCTTACTGCTCACTTAACATTGACGCACTAATTATTGATTCTCTGCTAAAAGTATTCATTATGATTTGGAGTCAAGAGGTGTTTTGAGAGTATAGTTTTATTGCTCCATAGTTTCCTTTTATTGAGTTTCTCTAAGTTTATTGGAAGACATGATATAGTGCAATTAGTAGAATATTTCCCACAATGTATTGTCAGTAAGTCAAGAAATGCTAAGGGTGAAAAATGTAGGGTTTCCCAAGACATTTATTATCTTTCCCCAAAAAAAATCTAATCAAAATTAAGAATGTATTGCTTCTCATCCCAAAAACAGGGGTTTGTTCAGTAGCCCAGTGTGTGCCCAGAACTACAAGCGCTGTGGGATAGTGCTTTGCACTATGGTCTGCGGTACAAAATGAATTATAGAGGTAACTTAAGATTCCCATATCCTTTCTACCTAAGAAACCATGAACCAAGGCTATGGTTTGTGTTTTATGGCTCATTCACTGAACTCTAGACATCTGCTAGGGGACTATACCTGTATGTGGTAGGCTGGAGCTCGTTCTAACTGGGTCATGCAATGTCATGTAATGCCACATGACCCTGTCCCCCTTTTATTATCACCCACAGCTGGACCACCATGAATAGAGCCAGTTAGGCAAGCATAGGGTTTCCATCCAGTGGGCAGGCCAGTAAAAAATTTGCTTGATGCCATTGTTAAGTCCATGGAGGCACCAGCATGGCAGGTAATTTTTTTTTCTAGAAACAATGCCAACTCTAGGCAAACAGGAGTTTTATGGGCACTGAGCATTATGGGAATGTAAACCATAAAACTGGAGTGCTTAATGCAGTCATGGCTAATCATAACCTTCTAGCCGTAAGGACTACACTCTTTATAATACTATTTTATGGCTGATGGAGCATCATGGAAAATTTCGTCCAGACCATTTTGCCTTGGCCAGTGATGGAAATGATAGAAATCTGGCACTCTACGATCCAATTCAATATTCAATATAAATAAAAAGTGCAAATACAATGGAGCCAAAATCCCAGACCGTACAAAATGTAGAAAGAACGCAGACATTTCACGCATTTCACGTCCTATAAAACTTACAATATTGCAGTCATCTTTATTTAAAGTGTACATGTGTGTAAAAAGGAATGTTTCAGACTTTGTCAAGCAAATCATGATATGCTGGATGGAGTATTTACTCTTAGATTTCTCCTTATACTCACTCTTTGGTGGTAAAAAACGGGAAACAGAATCTACTCTGCAGCAAAAAAAACATTGTGATGAGAATAATTTTACTTTTTTTTATTTAATTTGAATTATTTCTATCCAAGCTTCCATTCTTTTTCCAATTTATGCCCTTTCCTTTATTTGATATATTTCATTTAATAATTATTCTGATACATTCCACTATGTGTATATTGATTCCTGTTATTCCTTTCAGCGCTGGAGTAGTCTATGATAAATTGCGAAGCAACGAGCCATAAGCCTTTTAAATGGGTTATAAACATTTATTAACAACCTTTTTTCCCCCCATAATTTTAACATGGTTCGAACATTATTTTATTCTCCATCAGTACATTCAGCACAAAACCTTTTTTTTTCTTTTTTCAAAACTCCTTTTTTAATCAAAATGCACTTTTTTCTTTTGCTATGTTCACATATTTGGTAATAGTGATTATATGGTTTCCCGCAATGCGAGAGATTGGAAATCAATTTAAGTTCATATATCCCATCTAGCTATGCGGTGCTTGTATTTATCGTGAGAAAAAAAAACCTATTCAACTAACACACCTAGGAGATTAAGAATTCAATTTATGCAGAAAACTGGCACAGCACCTACGTCAATTATTGTCACAGCATACATTCAGGTTCCCAGAACTGTTTAACGTTCGTACTTATAACATGAATACAATTTATTTAAATACTTTCATTGTCAATAATCTAGACTTTGAGGACTGTTTAGGTCTCCCACTCCCAGGGAGTCCAGATTTTAAATGAGAATAAGAAGTCATAGAATACAGCTATGGATAGACAAGAACACCGCTGCTTGGGATGTGGAGATTTCCAAAGAGGGGCTAAACCCTAAAATTATTTTTAACGAGACAGGGGACCTCCATTTAAGATTTTCTTAGCTCTACTCTTTGCAGACTATGAAGATGGCATGTCACGGCACACACAACCGTTGTGTTAATGTGTAAGGGGAGGTTTGTTCAACATCACAGACACCACACACCAATGAGTGCAGACAGGTCACAGTGCAGAAGCTCCACAATATGAGAGCCTGGACGTTTCAATGAGTCTCTGTGAGACTTTCATAAGAAATGGTAATCACTTCTGAGAGGTGCTCTCAGAGCACTTGTAGTGTCCTGAAGCTAAGCAATGGGGAACCATGCCCCACACCGCATGCCAGACAGTGTCAACAACAAGCCAAATGGTGGGGTGAAGCCACACCTGATAACCCAGATACTTGGTATCTGCTAAGAGGAATGCTGTAGATGGGTTCAAGGAATGTGGGTCAGAGGCGGTGAGATGTTTAAAGTAATGAGAAATTAAGGTATCTCTTTTGGATCTTCAATGGTAAGCTGATGATTAAAGTTCCCATCTCCTTGGAGTATCGAAGTGTCATTAAAGGGACTACTGATTTCCTCCACAGTAGAACAGCCAGTGAAATATTTTAAGATATTTGTAAATTCACATTACTATAGGGTAAAGACTGGTGTTTACGTGCTATTGATAGGATAATTTTGTCAGATGTTGACCTAATAAGAACGCCTCGCGGGGCATCCTCTGTGCTTTTTTTTAATATGAAAAATGTCCAGAATCATATACCCCGCTTTGGGGTGCAGATGTATTAGCAGGTGTTGTATATAGGTCCTGAGGTCGATGGACCCAAATGCCTCTGGAATACCACATATACGTTGATTCGCCAGATGCAGTCTGTCATTGGCAACCCTTCAGTTTAAATAAAATAGTTGCCTCATGAACTCAGTTGCATGGTCAGCAGCAGCAGACTGTACTGACTGCGCAGCCTCTGTACCAAATTCCAGAGCTGTCATTTTAGTTTTTATCGACTCGTCACCTCTTCATAGCCAGCATGGCTCCCAGACCAGCATAGATCTAGTATGTTTGACACATATTGTGCCCTCTTCCTCCTCAAGGGAATTGCCTACAAATGTCGGGGCCAGCTCGGCCTAGTCAGCAATAGAACAACGTCAGGGGTAGATGATTTTTTTGGCCTTCTCTGGCTTTATACTTTGTCGCCCCATAACATCAGCACCTCTGGGAATTTGAGACTTTGAGGGTTTTGGTAGGGTCCACCTGTGAAGCTGGCGTGAATATGATCTGGAATCAGGGATAGGCGAAGTGCCTGTACATGGACACCAATATCCATGACAAAGTTCCATAAAATATCATTAAATTGTCCCTCACAATGTCTAGTAAATGCCCACCATGAACAAATGCCTACCTTTACCTAGAATAAGACTACAGGCTATTGGGCAAAATCTTGTAACATTGTAGGGTTACTATGTTATTTATCATATGTGCAACGGTACCAGTTTGTTCTATGGTTAACTGACCAGTTCGTATCCTTTTTTTTATGCAAAGTTAAATATCATGATCTTCCTTTAAATGCTATGTGTTTAATTCATGAAATAAGAAGGTATGCAGTTCAACGACAGTAACATTATCAGTATAGTTAATTTTATTCTTCTAGTGCATCAATGCCTAGAATAAAATGGAGAATAAAATATTTGCCGGTCTTTTTATGTCTCATTTTTAATAATTGATTTTTTCCATAGAAGTGGATTTATCCTGTAATGTAGCGTGCTGGTTGGTTTTCATATGTTTCCATCAGTGCATTGCTCAAGAGCGGCTGATACGCCTGAATGCTCCTTAAATAATAAGGTTGGAGAGGCTCTGTTATTATTATAAATCCATTTTATAATCCCTTTCCATGCAGCAGACATATTATAAAGCAATGACATACTATATGAAATATAGAAAAAACTTTGGAACCAAGAAACACCTATGACCAGCACCCACTCAGTGACTTCCCCAGACTCTAGCAGTCACAAATGCAAAATCTAGTAAAAGTAGTATATATACCCCCCTAAAATGTATGTGTAACTTTGTTTTATTCTCATAGAGAACAGATGTGTAGGGTAAGATAAAAAAAAAATTAAAAATTATTTTGTGTAAGCTTCTGAGCAAATGAAAATAAATAAGTCAATAAATAATATAAGCCTTTGGAAAACGTGGTACCACAAGGAATCTTTACGAACGCAAGGATGAAGATGTTAATACCGGTCACAACCCTCCAGCTCCTTGTGGTTATCAACTAGGTGTCAGAATTAGTCCTTCACAGTTCCTGCCAGAAATGTTAATTTTTAGACTTCATTTTTCATACTTTATTTTTTTACGTTAATTTTTATACTTAATATGTAACTAACCAAGCAATACCGTAGTCAAGACACTGATATTTAACATGATATTAACTTGGATTAACTAACATAACGTGCCATTGAACACAAGGAGTGATGATAATGGACCTCTGTAGATATTCCATGATAATTCAATAGTTTCCAGCTATAATAATTATTTACGTCTACACTGTATTTCTGATCCATTTGATGTTATTTTAATAGAAAAACTGTCCTTTTCTTTTCAAAAACAAGGACATTTCTTAACTGACCCCAAACTTTTGAAAGATAGTATGTCTATGGACATAAATCTATACACTATATTTACAGTATATATTTATAAATATACCATGTTTACTGTATATATTATACATTTTACTGTAGATTTGTTATGTGAACTCCAAAGTCAATTTTCCCAAATTCTGCCGATCATTTGAAAATAATAAACACAATACAAACTTTGAAGGAGCGCCATAAACTTGTGTATATAATAAAGGTCACCACAATAGTAAATAAAAAAAACATATAGTTACATTTTCAACAGTTCTACTGGCAGTGTTAAATTCATACAGAAAACATATAAAGCAAGAAAAGACAATATACATAGTGCTTACTGTATAAGATTCAAAGTGACCACTCAAGTAAATGATTACACTCAGCAAGTCTTCAGCGCATCAACCAATTAGCTCTTTAAAATGACCAGGAACCTCCCCAATATGAAGATTTCACATGATCTCCTCATATGAGATGAAATATATTGTATATTACCACAGTGTAGCTTTGAATAGCATTTTGTGTCTAGCACCCGCATCTTCTCATAGCTCTTCTTATGCGCTTGAGATCTTGGGTTATGCCAGGAAGGCTGAATCCCAATATTTAACTTTGATTGGATTATGAATTTAGCTGGTGCATATGTTAGACAGGGCAGTTTATTAACCATATCAGCGAGATAGTTTGTAAAACTATCATTGAGGTAGAGGTATGATTCCAACAGAGCACTGATTAATGTTTGGATCTGTGAATTATATGTGGCTTCAGTATATATGTTAAATGCAAAAATGACGCTTCTATAAGGAATAATATTGATGAAAATGTCCAAACCAAATTAGATCCTGACTCCCAGAGTGCACTGGTTTACACCATGGTTCAGTAACATCAAAACTACCAGGTGTGCAGCTGTGATGTGGCCAAATATCCAGGGGAATATTCCCTTGCCCTTGAATAGGGAAGTAGAACTATTCCCTGGTGGTCTAGTGGTAGCAAGAGTCTGTGCACTCCACAAACCGCACAGTTCCAATTTCATACACACTGGGCACCTCTTGTATGAATCATAAACACCTGGCTGTTTGACAGTTTGAGGCGCATGAAATGAAGGGTCTGCGGAATGCACAGACCCTGCTGTGTTATGTGCTAACCAACGAGTATTTGATTCAGGCTACTATTTAATAACTAGATAAACAAAACTGAAGACAATGATTTCAATTCTTGTTCAAATAACAAGGAGATATGGATTTTTTGTATATTTTATGTGATAAGGGATAAAAAGGAGAACTCTATAAAGCAGTACAATGGTAATAAACTGAAGTGTACTTTATTTGTCTTAATGCTAGCTCTGTGCTAAAACAGATATAAAGTCTGTTTGGTTTTTTTGTTTCTCGGATTTTCATCATCATTTATGCTGGCTGCAAAAGGCTGTAGCTGATTCAGATATGAAGATTTCTTATCCTCAGTGAATATAGTGTGAAATATAAAATTGTCATTATATTTCAGATAAGTATTTGAGAAGCCATTGGCTCATTGCAGATAATTTATATTTATGTTGCCCAGGTTTAGCAGAGATAACCCGTAACCAAAATAAACACACTGCTCTTTCTTCTTTTCTTATTTCTTTGCACTATTTCGTGCCTTTCGATAATTATTCTGTATATTTTAGATGGTTATTGACCCTGCTTGCATTCCAGTTGATAAGTACTTTAGAAAAATTGCCATAAGGATTGTTCACATTGATTTTCTCGTGCAAGACAAGGTAAGACGGCCACACGATTTGATTGCAGCTGCAGTTACTAACAGTGGTCTATTATTTATAGCTCTCTGTCCTTGGTGTCACACAGACACAAAATTACAGGGCTACCTAAAAAAGGCATTTCCGTTTTTCTTGTCTAAATGTGCTGGAATATACAGTCACAACAGTCGGATACAAAGGGCATGCATCAGTGGCAGGATTATGTTGTAAGAGCCAAATCCTTGCGGTTTTTAGTGATGTGGACTACTATATTCAGCAGAACATCATGTGTAACATACTCCTGCACACTCCAGGAGTGTCATAGGTAGCCGTCACTGGCATTGCCAGCTGTGAGGACTACACTACCCATGATGCCAGCCAAAAGATGCCTGAGTTTAATAGTAAATGTGGACTACAAATCATACAACACTTAGATAATAAGAGCAACCACTTGCTGCTTCCATCTGATTGGCTGTGGGGTCCAGCTAACTTTAATTTTTACTTATAATCACTAGATGCTACCTACTTTGGGTCTCCAGTATTGAATGATTGTAAAAAAAAATATACCGAGGCACACAGTTTATTAAACTAGTGAGTCACAGCAGTGTGTGCAAAGGTGTGAGAATCAAAGTATTCTTCGGCTAATTCTCAATTTCTGATCCATTTATATGCAACGCAGATTGGATGTTTTTATAGTACACTGACCCAGTTATGATATAGATCAGTTGGGGGAAATGGCGAGGTGGCTTGTACTCTATTGGTTGGTGGTTGCGCGTAAGGGGTTCTAGCGGGAAGCAGTGTAGTATAAATTGCACTCTGAGGTAAAATTGTCAGAGCGCTGGACGCTAGGCAAAGGAGCTGTGTGATTATTTTTGCACCCCCGAACCCATCCCTATGTAAAAGTTTTGTTTTTCTTTGTCGTGACATTTTGTTAGAGTTTATAAGTCACCCTCCTGTGCGGTTCAGGAGGGTGGACTTGGTCAATAAAGAGTTAAAGGTTTAGCTCCTGGCTTTCGGGGCGGAGCCAATTGGTCATTATGGATTTTATTGGTTTGGCGTTTAAAAAATGTAAAATGGTATGTGGTTATAATAAAATTGGTAATGGTTAAAACGCGTAATAAAATGGTCACGCCTTTCCACCACTGTAAAGAATTGTGTGTGTGTCTTTTTTTCTTGGGTTTATTTTTTTATATGATATTCCCTATGCAAATATCATGGGCAGACCAGGGATTTTTTGCAACTATTTTGTGTTTTAGTTGTTTTGCATCAGGTTTCCACAATATTATATCATTTCAGTAATACACTAAAATCTGCCATTTTCATCCATTCATACACTTACTGCTCTCGTTTCCACGTGAGCTACTAATGATGCAAAAAAAAGACCGATGCAGACTTTATCTATATCATTAGTATCCACGGGGCACTGACAGAAGCTTCGTAGGGAGCCAAGATACTTCACTAAGCAATATATTTTTATCCAGACCGATCACGCCTGATTATACTTCTGATTACTATTGAGAACCACAATCACAAACTATCTTATGGGAGTCAGATCAGCTGCATATAACTTCAGGCACTTTAAGCAACACTTATATTATGCGCTCACATACTAACTGCAAATTCACTGCTTTATTTCTTGCAATATTGACAAATTCCAGTTGCCTTTTTTAAACATATATTCATATATATTTTGGTAGAGATTTCAAACTCAACTATTTACATTCTCATTCTCAAATTCTCATTTAGCCAATAAAGAGCATAATTTGCCTTTATATAATACATCTCTATACAGCTAATTTTGGGCACTTATACTTTGGTTAATAATATACCATTTTTTTATTAAAACATAGAAAACACATATATTTCCTAAAAGTGTTAATTAACCACAGCACCTCACATACTTTGCAGCAATCATACATATTTAACCCCTTAACGACAGATGACGTGCCAGGCACGTCACGGCAAATCGAGGACTTGCCGACAGCTGACGTGCCTGGCACGTCATGCACTAAACTGAGTAAAGAAAGCGACCAGCGGTCGCTTTCTTTACTCTAACGGTGTTGCTACAATGCCTCTAGGTAGAGGCATTGTGCAACACCCCCCAAAAGTGCAGGGGCGCGCTACGATCACTCCACGGAGTGATCGTAGCAGCCATTTAAAAATGGCTGCGCCCACTGCACACATGTGCTTAGAAAGCGAACGATCGTTCGCTTTCTAAGCATCTGCGGTGTTTCTAAAGTGCCTCGCTAGCGAGGCACTTAGTAACACCTTGATGCTCCCCAGAGCCGATGGTGGTCGCTCTCCTGAGCGACCCCATCGGCTCAGTAGAAGGGAACGCTGCCTATACAGGCAGCGCTTCCCTTCTAATGGCAAGAGCATCGGAAGTGAAAGTATTTCACTTCCGATGCTCTAGGGGGAGCCAATCGATGCCGGCACAACAGATCTATGTGATCTGTGTGCAGGCATGTATGATAAGTGCTCTGATGAGCACTTATCATACTGTCAAAGGCAATATTAGCAAATATTGCCTTTGACAAGTATTGATCTGCCTCCCTCACCTTACTAGTTATAGTAAGGGAGAGAGACAGATCAGATAAAGTAAAAAAATAAAATAAAATAATAAAACAAATATTTAATAAAATTTTAAACACCAAGGGCTTTTATAAAAGCCATTTAACCCCTTCCCTGCCATTGATCGCTGTGTACGCAGTGATCATACACAGCAGCACATTTTTTGCTGTCTGTGCATTTTTTAGGGGTTAATTTTTTTTACTGTAATTCATTACAGTATAAAAAAAAGCTCTTTTAAGAGAGATTAACCCCTTTCTTGCTGTAGATCACTGCCTAAGCAGAGATCTGACGCAAATGCAGCAATCTTGCTGCAGAAGCATTTTTAATTTTTTTAAAACTTTTTTATTACACCCGTCACGTGTTAATTATACCCGCTAGGGGACTACGTTTAACGTAATTTTTTTTTTAAATAAGAGCTATTAACCCCTTCCTTGCCGTATATCACTTCCTAAGCAGCACATATGGTCACTGCCTAAGCAGTGCATATGGTCACTGCCTAAGCAGCGCATATGGAGCAATCTAGTCGCAGAAGGATTTTTTTTTTGCTATCAGCATTTTTTTTGTCAGACTCGCTAGGGGTTAATTATACCCACTAGGGGATTACGTGTATTCCTTTTGAAGCTGTCTGAACACGTGTATAGCGATCAGTAACAGCCGATCAGTGGCAAAGGTGGTTTGGTGATTTCTCAGATGAGCATCACCATTCGTCTGGTTCGATCAATATTGGTAAATATTGTTCTGACCCATATGGATCTGCCTCCCTCTCCTCACTTGAGTTTTAGTGAGGGAAAGAGACAGATCTGTATAACATAATTTTTTAATTGTAATAAATTAAATAAAATGTTAAAAAAATTGTGAGTCCCAAGGGCTTTTATAAAAGCCATACCCTTTGTATAGTGTAGTGTATTAACCCCTTCCCTGCCACTGATCACTGCACAGCAGAAATTTTTTTCTTGTCTGTGCATTTTTAGGGGTTAATTTTTTTGTACAGTACTATAAAGGCTCTTATAAGAGCTATTAACCCCTTCCTTGCTCTACATGTTCAAATTCCAAGTTTGAAAATCAAAAAGCGCACCTCTCAAATGTAGCCTTTCAACACCCAACAAAGCTGACAAAGCTATGCATGGGTGGTATCCCTGTGCTCGGGAGATGTTGCTGAACATATATTGTGGTATTGTTTGTCAGTGACACATACCGAAATATGTGAATTTGTGTCTAAAGTACAATGTATGTGGGAAAAAATACACAATAAAATGACTACCACAAACTTTGACAAAGGCTGGTGGTAGAATTGGTGCATGGAAAGTGTTAAAATAACACCATTTAAAATAGCCTAGGGTGTCTACTTTTACAAAATATATACTTTTTGGGGTAAAATACACTGTCCTACTTTAAAAAAAAGTCCCAAATGAAAGATGGGCTCAGGCTGGCTACACGTCAATATTCCAAGTTGAAAATGCGCACCTTCACAATGTGGCCCTTTTAGCCCCCAAACAACCCAACAAACCTATGCATGGGTGGTATCCCTGTACTCAAGAGATGTTGCTGAACACTTATTGGGGTGTTATTTGGCAGTGACACATACCAAAATCTGTAAATTCATGTCTGAAGTACAAGGTTTGTGAAAAAAAAACACAAAAAAATGACTACCACAAACTTTGACAAAGGCTGGTGGTAGAATTAGTGCATGGAAAGTGTAAAAATACCACCATTTGAGATAGCCTAGGGTGTCTACTTTAAAAAAATATATGGGTTGATGTGGTAAAATACACTGGCTGGTTTCAAATATGTCCCAAATGGGACATGGGTGCAGGCTGTCTGCATGTCAAAATTTCAAATTGGAAAACCAAAAACTTCACCTCCCAAATTTGGCCTTTTACCCCCCAAACAATCCAACAAACCTATGCATGGGGGGTATCCCTGTACTCAAGAGATGTTTCTGAACACTTATTGGGGTGTTATTTGGCAGTGACACATACCAAAATCTGTAAATTTATGTCTGAAGTACAAGGTTTGTGAAAAAAAAACACAAAAAAATTACTACCACAAACTTTGACAAAGGCTGGTGGTAGAAATAGTGCATGGAAAGTGTTAAAATACCACCATTTGAGATAGCCTAGGGTGTCTACTTTTAAAAAATATATGGGTTGATGGGGTAAAATACACTGGCTGGTTTCAAATATGTCCCAAATGGGACATGGGTGCAGGCTGTCTGCATGTAAAAATTTCAAGTTGGAAAACAAAAAACTGCACCTCACAAATTTGGCATTTTAGCCCCCAAACAACCCAACAAACCTATGCATGGGTGGTATCCCTGTACTCAGGAGAAATAGTAGAATCTATTTAGCATGTTTTTTCGTTCGCTATTGTCGATGAGGAGAAGTTGTTTCAAATAAAAACAAAGAAATTTGTGTATTTTTTTTTTTTTTACCATATTTTATTATTTTTTTTTAATAATATGATAAGATATGATCAAAAATATGGCATCCATAGAAAGCCCTTTTTGTCCCGATAAAAACAATATATAATATGTGTGGGTACAGCAAATGACGAAGAAGAAAATTACTGCTAAACACAAACAGCACAGAAATGTTAAAATAGCCATTGTCCAGAAAGGACAAAAATGTTTCAAAGGCTCTGTCCTTAAGGGGTTAAAGTTGACTGCAAAGGGTGCAAAGTAATAATCTCTCATGAATAGTTAATTAGTACCCAGTTAAATGGTTTGTGTTCTCTGCATAAAATGAGATATGTACAAGATATGTTCAAGGTCAATGTAAGGTGTTCTCAGAAAACTGCTTATTCCAGCATACAATGCCATCATTGAAGACTAGAGGAATATAAGCATCTGTATCAACAGAGGAAGGAAATGCTTATGGTGTGAACACTAAAGGTATATTTCTTCTATGCTTTAGGAAATGAGTGTGCATAAAGGTCACCCCTTTGTGACAATGGACTTGTCAGGCACGTCCTTCAGTGAAATGAGTGGTTTTCGCAATCAACAATCGCGAACACCGCTCTGACGATGCTGGTCTATTGCCTCGATGTTGAAGCAATAACCAGCACCAAAATTTGCTCTCTGAGGCATCCACGATTGCCCCATGAAGCGATCGTGGGCGCCATATTGACAGAGCAGCATGCTCCGGGAATATGGCTATGTTCTCTTGTGGTGAGAGCTTCGGAAGTGAAAAAAAATCCACTTCCATCGCTCTGAATATGTTGCTTGACTGCCCCTAGAGGCAGTCAGCAACAATGCAATGGAGAAAAAAAAGACACAATTAGCTTAAAACTGGTATTATGGTTAGATTAGGGTTAGCATAAGGGATAAGGTTAAAATTAAATTTAACTATATTAAGGGATAGCATAAGGGTTAGAGTTGGCGTAAAATTTAGGGTTAGGGTTAAATTTAGGGATGGGGTCAAAAGGTCAGTATAGGAAAAAAACAAAAAACACTATTTTTGCCCCATAACTCATGCCTATTTCTGAACTCGGGACAACATTTAGAAACTATTTAGACAGGGTCTTTTTTAAAGATTGTATTTGTGTCAATTAGAATTTAGGTCAAAGTTAGAAAAAGTGTTTTTTTTTTGTTTTTGTTTTTATTTCATCATATTTTATGATTTTTTTGTAGTAAATTATGATGATTAAAACAAGATATAATTTGTGTTGGTACAGTATGTGAGAAAGAAGAAAATTACAGCTAAACACAAACACCCCAGAAGTGTAAAAACAGCCCTGGTCACCAAGGGAAAGTCAAGGTCAAAATGTCTTGTCACAAAGGGGTTAACAGAGATTCCACCAATATTGGCTTTAGTTGTTCCACCCTGTTTCTCCCCTTCATACTATGTTCCCCCTTTCTTTGTCTCTTTACACCCCCCGCTTTACTTCCATCTATTACCTCCCAAATATCTGGTCTTTCCACATACCAATGATTTAAGACTTAAGGATGCCCATAGTCCACGTACGCCCTTCCTCCTTATGATTAGCTGAATTGGTGTATCATGCTGCAGAAACCATTGTCTATTTTTAAATGTTTGCATAATTGAGCATGGAAACAGATAGACATGCTCCACCCCCTAAATCACCTTTACATATTCCAAGAATACTGCTGTATCCTTAGAATTGCGCATGTCTATTGCTTCCTTCATAGAAAATATGTTGAAAGCACTGAGCATGTACCATAATAACATCACAGTGACACACTGCATAAAAGTGTATGTCCCTATGTGTCTCCTTAGAGAAGCATGGAAACATCAAATTCGCAATTGCATGAAATTGGTGGAGAGAGAATCAATCCCCGTAAGAAAGTCTGTTGTCAAAGTAAATATTGCAAGCAATGTTATTAATTTGTCAATATTTCAGGCTTGAATTGTTTAAGTAACCAGACTAACCATTTCCTCACAGTGCACAAATCCTAGATCAATACCTTGTTATATTTTTTGCAGAGACCCAATGATCACATTTTTTTTTTCAAAAATTCAGTGAAAAGAGTTAAAATATTTTTCCAATATCAACCCCCAAATTCCCAGCAGTCCTTAGAACTATACCGAAGATGTCGCTATATGCTGCAAAATACTAGAAATTAATGAGCCAAATAATTTCATTAATATCACATTAAGTGTATTATTTGCATGCTTATTAATAATGTATACTACATAAACATGACACACATTATAATGGAAAGTCAGAAAGACTGAAATTGCAACCTTAAATGATTGTTAAAGCTGTCTCTTTTTTCCCAAGGTTGATATCTTGTTATATATATATAATCAAACCCGTTGTATTTTGAAAATCCCTTATTCTAGTTAACTCATTAACCCCAAGGGAAGTCACCCTGTCTTGTCAGCACCATTGGCCCCGACGATCCACTTAACATCCGCTGCACAATTTCTCCCAAATTTCCGCCCCTGAAATACAAGATATTTATTGCATTATAATTATGTTACCCATGGAGTCCTTTAGAATTTGCATTAATATTATATAACCTACAAAGTAAATATACGCTACAAAAAGGAAGGTGAAAGCAAGTGACGGTACTTTGTCTCTAATATTTCCGAGGAGCCGGTGCTAACGGTGGAATAATTATGTAAAAAAAAAGGATTCATACCTAACATTACAAGATCTAACGAAGTCAAGGGTTTCACTTAGAATGCATGCCTTTAAAAGACGCTTACTTCAAAGACAGAGTGATCAAAGTCTACACAAATTCTCAGAGGACACCCAAATATATGCAGACAGGGACTTTCCCCCCCCCCCCACTGCTAACAATGAATGTTTAGTTATTTGCTGTCTGGATGTTATATAATACTTTATTACGACTGTGAAACATCTTAATATCACTGTGACAGTTTGGCTGCGTTCCAAAAATGCACATATTTCAAAGCACAATACGTCTTGCACATTATGGGGACGAAAAAAGAAGAATGAAAAAAAAAAAAGATAAAAGTATTCATTTTAATTAAATTATGCATGGCTAGTCCACAGCCTGGCAAAAGACCATAGGGGAAATAAAATGAAATAGATTTGTAACTGGCCAATTGGACAGATGCTTAAATTGGTGGTTGAACTTTTTATTCTAATTTTATGCAGCTTTTTTTGCAATTGTATGATTAAACCGATTTATTATGTCATCTTAAAGAGCCTGCAATAGCTAAATCTCTCTTAAAACAATTACAATGTGCTATTTAATCCTACCAAGGCTTTTTGCTATTGTGACAGCAGCAATACAAAGTGTACATGACTGTTCTTTGTTCTGTAGAGATAAGTATTTATACCCTATTCCTAAATGGACACAATTTATGGTTACTATGTTTGCAGCGCTAGGTTAGGTGAGGAAAAATGTTTAATTGCGGATAGATTAGATTTCTTATCGTTGGCAGCCAAACATAAAGCATTGAAATGCTGAATGAGGTGTCCGGTAGCATCATAAATGCATATTTAGCCAGGGTTGGATGACACAAAGGATCAGTAGTGTATTCATTCATGCATTTATCTGGGGGAGGCTTTTTATTTGTTAAATATTTATTGGCAGCGGTTTGTTTTGTTGGTTATTTTTATAATGACTTCTTAAGGAGTCGAACCATAGTCATTATCTGTTTTTCTTCGTTAGTTCGAAATCTTATACATTCATTCGAAAGAGCTCAAAAGAGAACAGGAACACTTAGCACTGTCCTTGGAAATTTGGGGATCACATTACAGGATGACAAAAGTTAATGGTGCATTATATGATATTAACATATTAAATAAGACCATTATAATATGTACAATAAAACAATAGTTGGCATTTTCCTGGTATAGTATTATAATGTATTTTTACATTTGTTACATCTATTAATTTACATGAAAGAATTTGTAGCAGATACACACTTATACAGGAACATGTGCTATGGCACGTGATTATTTTGATACAATGAAAATGTGTGTTGTAAATTGCCAATGAATGGTATTTATCTGGGAAACAGAAATGTGGTTTAAATCTCAAATTTTTATAGTGACACTTCACATTGCGATTGGTACCTTTTCCTTTTTTTTTTAACGTATTTCAATTTTACTTGGTTGGTTTGTCATTTGCAGCACAGCACGATAAGATTCAGAATCATCTCTACCTGACACTATAGATTAGAAATTGAAAGCACACATTGTGAAGTATGTAGAGGAAATGAAAGGCGTATGTAAGCCAGAGGTAATAAAAACAGCGATATAATGAGTCCTTTACCTAACACGACAACGCCATACAAAGTGTGGGCCAAACAAGCTATTAGGAAAATATCATTAATATTATGCAGGGGTTTTTTTTTTATTATTTCTTGTGAACTCCAGTATTACATTGTGTCTTAACTCAGTCCCAAATCCTTGTACTTATTTATATAGCAATAGTGTAATCCTGGAATAGCGTATCAGATGCGGAGCTATCAGATACAGCACTATGCACTGCGGATTTTCAAAATATCAACTTATGTTTAATTGAAAGATTGCATCAAACGGAGACAAATGCTTTAACGAAAGAATTCAAATACCTCTGAGTCCACTTTGCTTTGTTTAGGTCTTTCAGGGGACGGACATGTTGTTCAGAATATTGGGTCAGATCAACCTGTCTGAAGATACTGAACATGTCTGATTAGTTAAAGGCATCAGTGTCTTCTGCAATTTAACATGAGCCAGGCTTTAAATTATTATATATTTTTTTTTAGAGAATATCACTGTAAGATGATATTGACAGATAGGCTGTAGTTTGGATCAACATGTGAAATCATTGGCAGCTGGTAAATACAAGACAATATTAACTAGGTTTGTTAGTGCTAATATGGTCTGCTCACTATACACAGCTGTCGGCGACCAAATTCCATGGCTGCTTTCAATTGTGAAACTTTTCTTCTATGAAAAAGCTGTTATTTTTAAAAAAATGATTGAAAATGATCTATACATTGTGTTAGCAAAACTGCCAGCAAATGCCTAAATTAGGAGAAAATGTGTTTTAAATATGTCTGTGACATCTGTTTATGACATCATCTATGGCTTGATTTGCAAATTAAATTGATTTCAGTAGGAAATATGTATTTTTTTTTTTTATATTCTTTATATGTATGAAAGTACAAAATACACACAACAGAAATACAGAAATCCATGCTCATCCATATGAATTGGCTTTTCCAATTATCTATCCCTTCCTTTTTTAATTCCTTTACATAGACTCTTCCTTAAGGTTCTGTGGTTCGTTCTTGCATTATATTTTATCTGATTTAGAGTCTAGTTTAGGCCAAAGAGTCCTTGGAAAGTCTGTTTCCTTTAATTGTTCTTTCCTTTTTTTCTTTTTCCTTCACATTATTACTCACATCATATATACCCAACACCCAGTGATCTCCCATCTCTCTATAAACAATTACCTATATAATATACAGAAAGTGTACAGTGGAAAATTAGCAGTATCTTTTCTTTCCCTTTACTTTCCCTCCTCTCCCCCTTCCCCCTTCACTCCCTCTCCCCGTTCCCTTTTTTCTTTCTCTTATCATTGCTACGATCTTTTATATCATTCTATCCTTAGTTCTTCCACTGCAATACGACCTGTACTCCACTCTCTGTTTCCCTTTTAATCCTTTAGGGAGCATCCCTGTCTGATAATATAATCGTTGAGATTCGTTATGGGATCTCTACTACGGGTGTTATATCAGACATACGTGGCGGTACCATAGGCGGAGGGGGGACGTGGCGATGATCTATTATATTGAGCTTATTAAGTTAGAGCCTTAAATTCATCTTATGCACCTCCTGCTGGATAAGTGGATACATAGTTCTCCTTAAAAGGGACCCAGATTCTATCTGTTCTATCCAAAGATTCCAATATTGGTATTCTGAATTGTTTGTGCTTCCCCTTTCCATCTTGCACTGATAGTTCACTTAGGTTAGTATCATAGTCCAGGTTGGAATCTTGTCTGTCTTCCAGTTTCTGGCAGTCTCCAGTTTTACAGCAGAAAGAATATGAATAATTATTTTATGTTTATTACTGTATTCTGGAAGGTTCAAATGACGGAGTGCCCTTTCTGGAGACAGATCCCACTGATTACCAAAAATCTACTTTCGCCGACATGAGAGATCCTGCCAGAAAAGCCTTATAGGAGGACATAACAAGAAAAATATGTAATTTACAAATCAAGCCACAGGTGATGTCATAAACAGGGGCCTCCACAACCCCCCCAACCCCCCCCCCCCTCCCAATTTAGGCATTTGCTTGCAATTTTAGTAACAAGATGTACAGATCATTTTCATTCATTTTAAATTCTCAACATTCACAGTATAATCCATGTGTAGTTAATAAAGTCCCTCTAAGACAGCATTATTGACAGGAATTCTTGCTATACAGGTAATAAAACAGCAGAAAACAAACTGTGCATGGTGTGGGTCTTTAAGGGAAAAAAATGTTCTCCACAAGAACAAAATGGCAAAATAACATTGAGAAGTAACGATCCCCACATTCCAGCATGACCTTTAAAAGAACACGTAGTAATGAACCATAAGTACAGCAATGAATAAAATGGTGACTAGTTATATCTAGCATTGCAGTGTGCCGTGTACATAACCGTTATTCAGTGTTAACATTTGGAAAAAGGAAGTGCTAAAGGACATTAGTTCTGTTATTTAGCTCATGTTATTGCTTTTAAATGATATTCTTTAGTCACCACTTTTAATGTATTTATTGGAAATTGGATGCAAAACGCACTGGCATGAAAAAAAAGTGCATAAATGTTATCTTTTGGTTACTGTTATTGCATTTTTGTACACTCAGCTCTTAGTGCAATATGCAGGTAGTAATCTGCAGAAAAAAAGTCCACAGCCGAAAAATGCCACAAATAAAATCTGTATTCCAGCCACAAGTACACAGGAGGGGGAAACAGCAGAGAACACAGGAGAACACACAAACACAACAGTGATCGAAACAACATTTATGGTTTATCGGTTCCAGATTATGTATTCACAGCTCTCAATTTATCATGTGACATGACAAAAACTATGAGTTTGTAATTCTACCACTTTATACTTACAATTATTTGTTATAATTTGAAAGCATTAATTGTATACAGATGTAAGCATCATGGGATATATGTAGGGTTGCCACTATTTTTTGAAAGTAAAGTGGCAATTCTAGATATATATATATATATATAGGGGGAGATGTATAAAATTATACATACACAAATTTACCTTAATAGACTGGTGCACAAAGTGACAGGATCAAAGCAATACATAGAAAGAAAAACACAATAAAACCTCTAAACCAGAATGGGTATTTTTTACTTGAAGCCCATGATGAGGCTTTTGGGTTGAGCACCCTGTCCAAAGCTGCTGGGTAGAGCACCCCATCCATCACAGGTGATCCATAAATAGGGTCTAAATTAATTTATAAATTCCTATAATTTCCCCCGTTTGTGGGGCCTTTGGTCCCTTGTAAGTAATATATCTGAAATTAAATTAAATTTTGTTAAAATATTTAGGGCCATATTTATCAAGACAAAATAGGTGGCATTTCAGGGAAACAAATCGATAAAATAGTAGTAAAAACCATGGAAACCAATGAAAAGTTAAAGCAGTTTGCTCTAAATTTTGCACTTTTTTTAAAATAGCACCTGTTTTGCCTTGATAAATTTGACCCATAGTGTTAGGACCCACAATATTGACGCAGTGGTGGGCTAAGCATGATATGGCCACAATATGTGACCAACTCTCCATTTTTTTATTTAAGACAGGTGTTGTGATGCAGTTTTTATGACACATGAATATTCCCTAATCATTATGCATCTGCAGCTTAGTACCTAAACATTTGCAGTGCCAAGGTTAGCCATCACTGATCAGTAAGATGAAAACACATGTGTTATTCTGTGGGGTCTGTTCAGCATAAAAATAGATCAGATACACGTCTAACAATTCTACCACTATACAATGAGGAGAGTCTCAGGAGGCCTCAATGTTTTAATGCCTTGAGATACTGGGATTGAATGAATCCCTATGCCATCATTGCCGTTTGCAAGAAAACAATGCAGTTGACTTGCTTGCTTAGAAATAAAATATTTGATGATTTTTCTGCTTCAGAGAACTGGCAAGACATTAGAGTGCCTAATTTTCCTAAGTTCTTGGCTTGTTTGTTTAATGGGACATTATCGATTTCAAATGTTCTGAATTTTTTCACTGAGATGGAAGACCAATAGATTTTTTATACTACACCACTACAACAGTGGATCACAGTCAACAGAGTAACCATTGGAGATGAATCTTCATCACTGAGTAAACATATAATATATCCCTAAGGCTGAATGAATTCACTCTTGGAAACATCACGTGAGCTGGATAACCGAGTGTTAACTGGACTACGAAAATATATCTTTATTTTTGTAAAATTTGTTAAAACAATAGAAAATTTCAGGATACAATGTGAGCTCCACAGACGTCAATAACTGTCAACAGTTCAATTACACGCATAGAAATTGCACCTTGATATCATTATTTTGCAATAAGTTTGGTTTTGGGTACACAGAATGAAGTGCCATGTTTACTTATTGTATTATTACTGACTATTTAGCCCCCATCATGGTGTCAACCCAGGAATATTGGCACAACAATGAACAGATCTATAACTATTATTTTAGGAATTCCTCCACAGTACCACTGTAATATTATGGAAAGACACACCCCAAAGCAGCAATTATCCCACCCATTCCTACACACACCATTCCTTTATCTTGTAATTATGATATTGGTCAATAAGGTACAGTTGATATATTTAAACACATATAGTTAAGGTTCTCAAAGGACAATGACACAATTAGGTTTGTTTGACATTGTTAAATGAAATACTTAAATGAGTAGTAGTGCATTAGCCGTGGAAGGACAGGAAACAAGTAGAGTTATAATGATACCACTTATTGGCTAACAGAGTTTGATTGCAAGTAGGGTTGCTACCCATCTGGTATTTTACCGGCAGACTGGTAAAAAACGTTCACAAGAGTCAATGGAGGCAACCTTATGGCCTGTATTTTTTTATTTATTTATTTTTTAAAGGTGGCAACTCTAATTGTAAGCTTTCAAGGCCAAGTTGATAGTTTTCTTCCTCAGTCATTAATGAGGCTACTTTTTAATTACATAACAGAATTTACAGCTTTAAAAAAAAAGGCAAGCAAGCACAGGATATTGCAGAATGTACTTGGCAGTTAATCAGCCAGTTCTAGGTTTGAGGGAACATAGAAAATATTTGTACACATATGCACTGTTAGTAGGTTCCAATTTTAATCTTTAAACCAATAATCCCCAAGGTGGTATAGTGCTAACCTCCCATACACGGAAAAGGTCAAGTACAGAGGTAGACTGTATTGATCACTATCTTAAGGTCAGAGGTTTTGGCATACATGAGCATAACACAGCACAACATTTAAGAGACATAGAAAAACTGTTCAATTATAAACAAAAAAGAAGAACAACAGTTTTGGAACACGTTATGGAAGCAATATCATAATTTGAGTACCTTGGAAAGAATCCCCCAACTTTGCTTTCATTGGATGTTGCCAGACAGGGTTAACCTCTTACACCCTGCATGCATATGATAATTTATGAACAGTGAAGACTTTAATTAGGACTTTTCTGTCTGTTAACACATTGTATTTGGCTTTATTTTTGCAGGGTACAGCCATCTATGGACATTTCACAGTACAGCAATAACATTTCACAGCCAATTGATCCATGTTCATCAAAATTCTCTACAGTATAAAACGTAATTTATTGAACTCACACTCACAGAACACATTGCACTGGGAACCAGCTCAAGACGCAACAAATTCATGAAAAATACAAAAGGTTACCCCCTTGTGCGATTTAAATAAATTACGTTTTATACTTATACAATAAAGGGAACATGTGCGCTAGTGACCAACACTAGAAAAAAAGAGCATTACCCTTTTCTATGAGACGAAATGCTCAGATATTATGCAAAGGGAAAAAAAAAAAAACAATAATAGTGTAGTATATCAGTGCAATGGTATAATAGTGCACAGTGCATAAATGGTACACTCACATTTACATGAGCAATACCCTTACTGTTTGTTGGTTTTATTGCTTATATTAAAATACTTACTTGTGCAATCCTGCCTTCTCCTTCCCATGTGATCTGGATATCTGGGCTGCCTCTGGAGCTGGTTTAAAAGATCTACCTGCTCTTATCTGAGCTCACCCACGCTATTTATCTTGAGCAGGGTATTGCTCATGTAAATGTGAGTGTACCATTTATGCACTGTGCACTATTATACCATTGCACTGATATACTACACTATTATTGTTTTTTTTTTTGTTTTTTTCCTTTGCATAATATCTGAGCATTTCGTCTCATAGAAAAGGGTAATGCTCTTTTTTTCTAGTGTTGGTCACTAGCGCACATGTTCACTTTATTGTATTTGTTTTCACTGGTTTGCTAGGAGTGAGACACTAGCTGTGCACAAGTGCTAGCTTACTCCATCACAGTTATTGGCGCAGTATACTTGTTTGTTTATTATGTTTTATACTTGCAATACAGTGCTACACTATTGTTTGTCCTCTTCCCTTATATCTACCATATGTCCACCCACGTCTCTGAGGATCCACGTCCAGTTTGAGGATTTGAGAGCACCTTTTTGCGATTTCTGTTTTGAATTTCGACTGCAGTCTGGGATTGGAGGAGTCCTTGCAGATATCGGCTTTCCTATAGGAGAGTATAGTTTTATTTGGTCATGTTACTGTATTGGGTCACTTTGTGATATACATACATTGTAAATTGTTCAAAACATGTTGAAAAGGGTGTTAAATACTTCACAGGGGGTTCAACCTTCGCCCTCTCTCCATTTTTATAGTTGGTTCACAATTTCTCTACAATGTAATGGGTCATCCATTTATAACACACACATTCAGGAATTGATTTTGTGATTCAGGATACTGTTTTTCAGGTATGCTAAATAATTTGGCAAGGTTGACATTTGCATTATCGAATTATTGGATTTGCATAACTTCCTACTCCGATTTGAGTACATTAATAAGCGAACACAATTAAAGCCTCACATTTATTCTCCAAGAACATGCAACATTCAGAAGCCAATAAAGCTATTTGCATTGTCAAGTACATTCATTATTGAGATTGCAATAAAGATGCGGAAAGGTGCTGACAGTTTGATTCATTAGGAGTAGAACTGCAATGGACACTATTTAACACACACTATACAGGTTGAGTATCCCTTATCCAGACATCTGTTATACAAAATGATCCGTTATCCAAACATTTTTGGGGATTTTGCCAAAAGTTGCAAATTCCACATGCACACCTGTCTGAATGCAAACGCACAACAGTTTATTCAGTGTCCAGCCCTCCTTAAGCCGTGATATAGCCTTTCCATGCATGCTCAGATTCCCCCACGCCCACATAGGATAATACTATGGCATGTATGCAGGCCTTACACATCAATGGCAGGGTCCCAACAATTTGTTTTGAGGCTATTGTATTCCATGAGTGCCGAGAGGCTTTACACCCTGTGCCAAATTATTATGCAAATTATATTTTTCTCCTTTACCTAAATAATTGATGTAAATAATAGTCAGCATAATTCTCATGTTATGAACTATTAAAGTACAATTCAAATTTTATTGAACAAACCTCCCAATGATAACAGTATTTTTTTAAACATAAAAAACTTACAATGCACTGTTCCAAATTATTACGCACAGTAAGTTTCAAAACACTTTATAGGTTGTAAAGAACTGAAAATTGTCATTCGTTGTGTTTGCAGCATAGCCTCCCAGAGCTGCTGTTTGGATGTAAACTGCCTCCCACCCTCATAGATCTTTTGCTTGAGGATGCTCCAAAGGTTCTCAAAAGGATTGAGGTCAGGGGAGGATGGAGGGCACACCATGACTTTCTTTCCTTTTATCCCCATAGCAGCCATTGATGTAGAGGTATTCTTTGCAGCATGAGATGGTGCATTGTCATGCATGAAGATGATTTTATTACGTAAAGCATAGTTCTTCCTTCTGTACCAGGGAAGAAAGTGGTCAGTCAGAAACTCCACATACTTTGCAGAGGTCATCTTTACACCTTCGGGGACCCTAAAGGGGCCGACCAGCTCTCTTCCTATGATTCCGGCCCAAAACATGACTCCACCACCACCTTGCTGACGTCGCAGCCTTGTTGGAACAGGGTGGCCGTCCACCAACCATCTACTACTCCATCCATCTGGACCATCCAGGGTTGCACGGCACTCATCAGTGAACAGGACTGTTTGAAAATTAGTCTTCATGTCTTTTTCTGCCCAAAGCCGTTTCTGCTTGTGAGCATTGGTTAGTGGTGGCCGAATAGAAGGTTTATGCACAGTTGCAAGACTCTGGAGGACTCTACACCTTGATGTCCGTGGGACTCCAGAGGCACCAGCAGCTTCAAATATCTGTTTGCTGCTATGTAATGGTATTTTAGCAGCTGCTCTCTTGATCCGATGCATGGATCTGGCAGAAATCTCCCTCAATGTGCCTTTATCTGCACGAACCCGTCTGTGCTCTGAATCAGCCACAAATCTCTTAATATATCTAATGTTTCCATACCTCGTCCAAGACATTGAACTATTTCACTCTTTTCGGCAGCAGAGAGATCCTTTTTTTTGCCCATATTGCATGAAAATGGTGCTCTGCTTAACAATGTAGTTTTTCCTTAAATTGGGCTCACCTGGCAATCTAATTATCACAGGTGTCCGAGATTTTCTGTCCTGTTTTCAGTGATCAAAAGAGCCCTGAGACACAATGCCATCCATGAGTTAAACTGAAAAACAAAATAAATTGACACTTAAATAGAATTTGCATAATAATTTGGAACAGGGTGTAATATATCTTATTGGTGAAAATGATCCGTTATCCAAAATTAATTTGGTCCCAAGCATTTTGGATAAGTTATACTTCACCTGTACTACTGTTAGTGGGTTTTTAAGACAACAACGTGATGGCTGGTCTGTTTTGCTGATTTCTAACAATCCATAGAATTAAAGATCAACACTTTTTAAAGCCTGTTGAACTAGTTGATCATGTCACTAAATCAATATGTCAATGGAGAAAAGAAAAATGTCTTGTTACTTCAAAGCATGAAGAGTGTTATGTGTTTTCAGTAAGTTGGTTTAAGACAAATGAAGTATTTAAGAGAAATGAAATAAAGCAGTAGCAATCTGAGTGGATGTGTTCAAGAGAGTGTTCAACTTCTCAGCAGTTACAACTACTGTTAGGCCGCTTTCTCTGACTCATTGAGTATAGGCTATCTATGTCTGTTACTGTGGTGGTTTTATGTCATCTTGGTGGCCAGTAATAGAAAGTGTAGATCCTGTTGTCAGCAGTGTTAGGATGGAGTCCACATGCGGGGGATTTAGGACTTCACTTACGCCTTTCTGGTCCAACACCAGAAATATACTTATATTTCACCGCTGATATGCAAGTATATATCTGGGGACAATAGGTTGTTTGGTAGGAGTTAGTTGTTCAGAGGAAGTGAACTACTACTTTTACTACTATTACTACTACTACTACTACTACTACTACTACTCCTACTACTGGTACTACTGCTACTACTACTGCTACTACTTCTACTGCTACTACTATCTTCAGGTTGGTTTAATAGTTCTCAATCGGCGTCCATACATTTATCAGCAGCTGCACTGGGATATGTGTGAATAGATTCAACTTTGCTTTTGAAAGTAGTTAGGCTATTAAAACCATTATAAATAAACATGTCAGGTTCTACTCAATAGAGAGAGAATTACAGGGGAATGAGATGGGGAATTCAAACTTCAGGCCAATACAGCCAATTGGGAACAGTTTTCTAATGCAGCTGATCAGAAGAAAATTTCCAACTCAGCTAGTTTGGTCTTCAGTTTGAAATTCCCGTCTCAGTTCCCTGAAATTCTGTCTTTATTGAATACACCCTCCGGTGGCTTTTTAGGTTATTTACTGAAAAGAGTCATGAATTCCCCTCTACATGCCATTTTATTGTCACCTTCATATTACCACAGACCACAGCAACCAAAGTATTAATGTACGTCCTGGCAATATTTAATGATAGAGCTAAATAGGTCTACCCTTTTTTATATCGGTTATTTTAATTATAGCATGGATGAGACTAATTTATGTTAAACAAACCAATCACAGACATTAAGGAAATCTAATTATTGTATTTTAGACTGAAGCTTTGGTAGGATTTTGCCAAGGAGGGATTCATCTCTGTCCCTTCTTTCTTCTTCTTTTCGTTTTCTAAGCATTGTTATATAATGGTTTCAGCAACTGAGATATGATTTTTAAATCTTTCAGGCATAATACTGTATGTAGCAGCGTGGTGGCTGTAAGGGTCAGCTCGGCGCTGATGGAATACAACAAAACTGTAGGGTCCACTGGAGCTGATATAAAGAGAAAATTGAAAGCCTATTTGATGACTTTAACACTCTTCCGCTGTTTTGCTTAAACTGAGAAAAGTATGGCTGATGTTAAGTGTCAATTCAATATCACAAAAATAGCTGTGGCACAAAAAAAAATATCATATCAAACAAACTGCACAGAAGACAGTTTTCGGTTTGCTATGTGCTTGAAGCAAGCAAGTAAAATGATCAGCTACAAATCCACCTTTACCCAAGTCAATAGTTGCAAGGCAGGCTAGATAAAATGGCTTCCAGTTAAGGATTATTAATATTGACTTGGGGGCCAATTACTCTTCTAGACTGCATGTCTGTAGCTCGTCTGCAGTGTACATGTGCCCATAGCTGTTTTTAATACTAAGTGTAAAGCTCCTTGGCTACATCTGTTATATTTCAGCTTTAAATGACAAGCTGACCCAAATGCAATTGGAATATTGTTGTATTTTCTTTAATTTACAAATCGTCGAAACATTACAAAGTCTGTTTCAAATCGGCAGCATCTCACATACACTGGCCTTTGACCTCAGTAGCTAAACGTTTTGCAAATGTCTACTAAGTATCAGAGCTGACTTTTCATGTAATGGACAACTGCAAGCGAAAAATTAGCTTGTGTTTAATTAAAAGATTGCATCAAGTGTAGACAGTTCTATGCCGTCCTAATTTTACAGGCCCCAAAAAAAGCTAGGACGGCATAGTACGTCCAGTGTTAAACAGCTCATAGCGGCTCCACGCGATGAGCTGTGCTCGGATCCCACTGCAGGGACTTGCAGCGGGATCCCATCTGTCAGATGAGGCCACTTTGAGTGGCCTCAGTGTGACAGGGGAAATGTAGCTGATGCTTAAAGCGAGCACCGGATCCATTTGACTAAATCACGCTGTGCCTGAACTTCCGGGTTCGGGCACGCCTCCGTGACATCACACGTGATGTCCAGAAGTCTCACATTCTTTTGGCAGCGACCCACAGGCTCTATTAAGACCATGAACAGGTCTCTGTCAATGTGTTCCTGGCTACTGATCACCGTGTGATCAGTGACCAGGAACAAAACGTGGCGTACATAAGCACCATGCTTCACAAAGGGACACATGAAGTTGCTGCCACGTCATAAATTGAATCAAGGGACATGGCATTTAAAAAAAAAAAAAGAATCCTATTAAATTTTGTATATACAGATAAATATGGCATCAAAAGAAAATAATATTGTTCCTAAAAAAAAAATAAAAAAATTTATATATATATATATATATATATATATATATATATATATATATATATATATATATAGTTTCTCACTAAATGACAAAGAGAAATTACATTTCAATATGCTAGTAACAAAAAATTACCAGCAAGCTATTGTAGGTGTTAATCCAAATATTCTTTAATTTGAATGTTCTAAATTGTTCAAAATGTGATAAGGTTTGTTTTCATACATAACGCAGTATACAACCGATTCATGGAAAAAAAAGGCTCCAAGTATATTGAGAATATAATCACCAATATCATAAAAATGGAGGGGAATACACAGTAACTTATACTTGAGTTAACGTTTACTGTGCGTGGGCTTTGCTGTTTGAAAAGAGGAGAGTTGGAGATGTGTTTTGAATGCTGTGACCAATTACAGTTTTCCTGTGTTCCATTTGTAAATTCTGAAACAACCCTTTTCTGATCGATTCTAATTGATTTTACCTGTCTGAGTTGATACAGCGGCGAGAAATTCCCTGAAGCTGTCACTTGTGCGAAAAATAATGTAATTCTTATTGGACATATTAGGTTCTGTAATGGTAATGTTATAGTTTGGTTTTTATCTAATGTTTCAGGGTTTATAAAATCATCAAAAAAAGGAAAGATTGTTTCTGATAATACTATTTTCTTATACTCTGTGTGTTTTGGTGAAAGTCTTGTCTCCTGTAAGAATGTTGCCAGCTATTAATAATAAACAATGATTATTTTTTTTAAATACAGTGCATTGCATAATAACATATTAGCTATTTAAATATGTTTCAGCTCACATTAGCATAAATTCTACAAGATTGGGCATTTATAGCCTTGTAGCCCCCAGTTGGGGAGAGGCCTTCATAACCCTTAGGGTGCTGAGGGGACATGGTCAGCCTATTGGGTGATGTTTAGGGGGAGGAGTTTGGGTATGCATAAAAGTTAGGGAAATTTAGGTAGCCATTTTCATAAAAAAAAGTTTCCCCTACCTTTTGTCCCACCCACCTTCCCCTTTTTCTTTGTAATTCTGTACACGAATATCACAACATTGGAGGAAGCTTGCCGAGTATCAAGGAGGGATAATAGAGGAGCAGAATGGGGGGAGTCAAGCAAGACTCTGCTGGGAGGTTTGAGGAGAGATTGGTACCTCGAACCTTAGGATTTGGGGGACATTGGGATATGCCCAGAACACGGAAGTCATTCGGCAGCCACCTGGATACTCGTGCATGCTTGGTTGGTTTTCTGGTGTGTAATTTAAAGTGTTATGTTAGTCATTGTGGAATGTTGGAATATGATGTGGAATGTTTAGAAATGTAATGACTATTCAAATAAAGTGCTGTAGCCGTTTGTTCTGGTTTTAGTTATCAGTTTCTAGACGATTTAATGCCACACTGACCGACACTACTCCTGTCATGTCATTTACAAATTGGTTAACATGTTTAGAGAGGTTGTGCTAATAAAATGTGCACTTTTTCGGGGGTTTGAGGTAATAAAAGTTAATATCCTAATGGAGACAGGACAATTGCAACACATGACACGTTGGATCCATATTTAGCAGGAATTTTGTTTTCGGCCCTCAGATGTGAGTTATACATTGCAAAGCCCCATATGGTCGATTTACTAAAGAGTAATCTGTGGTGAACTGACAAGGAAATAGCAACCATCAGACATTAATAGCAGAGTTGGAAAGATCACCAAACTGGAGAACTTTTCCAATGTCACCATTAAAGAGACACCTAAACGTTGGGAATATTGAGAATAAAGATAATGGAACGTGATGTCAAAGTTTCAATGTGTTAGTAGAATTGCAAATAAGATTAAGAGAAAGATATCTCTTTTTAAATGTGGACATCACTTTGTGACCTGGTATGCAAATGAAACGCTTTTCAATGTGAATGTGCAATTTGCATATCAAGCCACAAGGTGATGTCATACACAGACGACACCACAGAGTTATCTCTTAAACCGTATAGATCATGTTTGGTTATTTTTATTCACAATATAAACAATGTTTATGTGATGATGATACATTCATACCGGGTTTGTACTATTTCCCTTCCAGGTTACCTAAGCTCAATGTTTAATGAATAACCATCCAACAAGGCCGCCATTAGAAATTGTAGGGACCCATACAGACCAAATGGTCTTGCACCCCCCCTCCATTCTTTCCCCCACTATATTTTTCCTTATTGCCCCCACATCCCTTGCCATAGCACATTCATTCACACCCAGGCCATGCCCCAGCACCCACATAACACACCCAGGATTTATCCAAGCCAGCACCCACTTTGCATCCACAGGACATGTTCCATCACCCACATTGTACACCCAGGACATGCCCCATAACCCACATTGCCCACCAAAGAGATCTTCTCATCTCCCAGCCGGCAAGCTCTTGTCCCCCCCCCCCAGGGCCATCGGGCCCATGACAGGGGGCCCTGCCTGCCAATACAAATATTAATGTTTTAACCACTGGATTCCAGCCACCACTGGATTAACAAATGTCATTACTGCTAATATATAATATCCTCCAGAAAACAGATGTGGTACATTTCCTTTAACAGAGGAATTGTGGGTATTTAGCGGCTGACTTGTGGTTTATAATAAAATTGAGACTGGAAAAGTAAGTGTCTATGATATGAAATTGTAATTTGCACCTGTCCTTTTACCTTTAGATACCAGCGTGTCCCTAGGGAACCCAATGACAATAACATCCAACTTGTGTTAGTCCTGCTGATATGTTAGTGAGCATTTCATGATTAGATAATCATCAGCAGATTGCTTAATGTTATGATGAATACAGAATTCCTACTCGGAGCATCTCATTTCATTTAGGCCACTCAGCAGCTGACAATGTTCGAAATGACGGGTTGTAAAAATAACATCACATTGATTTTTGATAATAAAATTATGGAATGTAATAGGGAGAAAAGTGAACCAGGTGCACCACTAAAAGCACTCAATATACATAAGATACATATCTATAGTATAATGCAATATATAGGTAAGGAGCAGTCCATCCTATGTGCTTAAAAGGAAACAAAAAGACGCATGGGACAGCATCAGTGCTGTAAGCAACTAATACAGTATGTAGGGTAATTTTACACTCCCATTTATTGGAGCAGATTACCGCTCATTCAGGTGACCTTTTTGGTGTCTGTAAACTCCTTCTCTACTCCCAGGTGTCATCATATAATAGGTGGTCCAGTTAATCCTTACAATATTCTCCACTGGACCATCACCTGTTATGTTACCTCTGGCACACATATACTTTGAGTCTGGCAGCTCTGGATAGAGGCGGCGTTTGAAAGTTAGGACAGTGATGATCACAGCTGTTTTAAATGTAAGACATAAAGTAAGGTTCACTTTTTAACTGGAAACCTAATTTTTTCGTCTTATTATTTGAAAACCACTAAAGTGAATTACACCCTACATAAGTGTATTTTCTACCAAGTGTTTTTTTTTTTTTTTCTAGTGCACCTGGTTCACTCATCTCTGTATCTTTTCAATATCTCTCTAGTTTGAGGCACTAGAGGGCTGGGGTGGTGCTCTGTTAACACAGATCATGGTGGTTTTTATTGACTTGTCTATATCTAATGTAATATTTCAATGTACATCCAAAATCTTAACGTTACTTTATGCAGAATTTTCTATCTGCAGAGAGTGCAAGCTCTGTAGTCAGGAACTCGGTATATCCGGAACTCCTGTGCACAAAGAGCATGTTACCAATACCATATAGACTGTGTATAGTTTGGGTCAATGAAGCCCCATTAGGGATGGCACTGGAACATTGCTGGAACAGTCTGACCCTATAGACATAGTAACAAAGCTTTTCAGAAATACTAGGTCACATACGTTTAATATAGCTCTTGTGTGCCTCAGTACAGAAAAATACTTCATACCTCCTAATATAATCAGTGTCCATAGAGAAGACCAGTGCCCATGGCAAGGTCTGCGAAGATCCATAAAACATGATTCATCACAAACACCATTAAAAGTCCGCTATGAACAATGTTGGTGTCTAATCGTTGTTATAATGGTGAAAGGGGTAGACTTCCCGGGACTAGGACATTATCCTCTCTTCTACAGGGATACTAAACTAGGAAATAAAGAAGGATGAGTTTGAAAGAAGGTATGTCCTTTTAAAGAGACTTAAGAGATAGGAGTATTACTGATAGATGTGTCTTGTGTCATATCATACTGGTAGATCATTCCAGTAGTTTTCTAGTGTCAATAGATTGGCATGTGATTTCGCTTTGACAGTAAACCGGCATGTGAGTACAATGTTTGGTGGACATCAATCTCTTGGTTTACAAACATAATATAATTGACTTTGGTGTGATTTTTCCTTTTTATTATGTGTTCCATTTTTTATGGAGATCATAGCATGTTCTACCTTCTGTGACTGTATAATGTCATTATTTGACCTTATTTGCACTTTGCGTTGTATATCCTCTTGCACAGTGGCAGTGAGCATATGTGACAATTTGAGTCCAGAACAGTATTTTTTGTATTTTTTTATTTTTGCAATATTATTACTAATTCATTTACCATACTTTTGAAAATGTGACCCAATTATATATTCCAATAATTGGGTACAATGCTTGAATATCATAGAATTATAAATTATATATAAAGACTGTTCTCGCCATGTTGGTAAATGTATTTATTTTTGTGTTCTTTGTAACATTTCTTTACAGCCATGTTATGTAGATTTGATGGTGTTGGGGACCCTTGGGGAACCAAGTTAAATAGGCTTAATTCATACTGTCTGTTGTGTCCTGCAGGATAGTGCAGGTGTTTACTGTATAATGTATAATTACAGAATGAATGTATTACTTCTTCTTATGTTAGTTTGCTGTTTTATCGCATTGGATATTTATAATATATTCTGCTACAGATGTAGCCATGGTGGCCATAATATGCCAGGTGCAAGCATTTAATTGGCTGCTGATCAATATCTGGTTTGTTCATAAGAAGAACAGCACAATCTAAGACTTGTTCAAAAAAATGGTGGCCAATAATTTTTTTGCTCTTTTAATTGTGTTTTACTTCTAAAGATTCATCTTAATCCACTACCGAAATATCCGAAAGACACACCGGCACTCTTGGATCCAATATAAAGTACAATTGTAATGGTGATGGAGGTACAAATATGTAAACGCAAATCAGGAACAGCAGACACTTAACGCGTTTTGCGTCTAGCGACGTTGATCTAAGAGTGCTGGTGTTTCTTTCATGTATTTCAGTGGATTTGCAGCATGGTCGGCTGATTGTATCCTGAGCACCTGGGATTCTTTATGTAACCAATAGAGAGGACCTCCTGACGGGGCTGTACTCTGTGCTGTAGCTGTAATCTGGTCTGCTCAACTTCCGCTCGGTGTCCACAGCCGAGCCAGCTTAGAGAAGTGAGAGTAAACGCAGAAGAAGGTGCTATCGACAGAGCTTCAATAAAAGTAGCTGACAAGCATCGATAATGCTGGAAATAGGTTTATTTTAGATGGCAAAGTGCTGAGAAAACAGTGGGCTGCCACCTCCTGACACAGGCTCCGCCTAACGCGCTTTGCACCACTTCATGGCGCTTAGTCATAGACAATCCTTTATGCAACCACTTATTTACCTTACCAGTGAGTACGAGCGTGTTTTCTTTCCTTCAGGAAAGTGGAATTTGTGTTAATCCACTACCAGCTTACAACCTGATCAAGTGTTAAGTATCCTTAGCCCAGTTGGCTAATGTGTTAACTGTAGAATCTGTTCAGTCCTCAGATTTGCAGGTGCAATTCCTGCCAGGGGCTATTCAGACTTCTTCCCCTTCAACATAAATAAAATGAATACCTTTAAATTGGGGAATGGAAAAGTCCCTGGATGATGGACAATAGTAACATGCCCAGGACTTACTGGAAAATTAGTAAAGATCTTGACATACCTTTCCTGGTTAAAGAACCTTAAAAATGGGCCATATAACAGTGTTCCCGTAATGCCTACCTTTTATCCTAGTCCAATGTTCTAGAACAAACAATTTACCTAAATGTCTTCAGTATGTTGTTTGCTCCTTCTGATACTACAGTGCAGGCATCTTTGAGTAGAACTGACCAGAAAATATTAGTGGGCATTTATTTAGAGAAAACCAAATCAAAATTCAAACATTCCACTTGTTACTGACTATTTACCAATGAATCTTGAAAGGCTTATACAGATAAAATGAATAAAATAATAAATTCACTAATTACCTTTCCATTTTTATAGACTAGCTGTGGTCATGATCCAAACAGCTTTATCATTGTGTCATTCAAACAGTATTACACAGTTGGAAAGAATTTCAATTCAAGCCTTGAAAATACTACAGTGCGGATTGTTTACTGTTACACAATTAGCCTTAAGAAGGGATTTGTCAGCAACATTATTAGTCATTTTCACGGATGTTCACTTAATTGCTAACTTTTGGAGTTAAGCCATCTTTATGTGATAATCAATATCCAAGGTGTATGGCTACATATGTAAGACCTCACACTTTATAATTGTTCCTACCACTCAACTGTGGTGTTAATAGAATTGTCGTCTCCAATAAAATTAGTTTATAATCCTTATCTCATAATACCTGTCATAAAAAATATATTATTGCTGTGTAAAACTATTGTACGGCGTGATACATACTAACAGAAATCCCTGACAATAAACTGTTGCTAATCAGTTGTGCCTCAAAGCTCGGCCTACATGCTCAGATATGACACAGTAGTTGCAGGGAGCTAGATGAGAGGTTGGCTGAATAAAAAAAAGAATATCAATTGAAATAGGTTCTTAATTTTTCTATTCCTTACAGTATAGTAACTTATACTTAAAAGAACAAATCACAAAAAATTGTATTTCACGTGTGGAGCAATAGAAAAGGCCATTGATTAAAATAAAGTCCTAGCATTTGGCTTCACATTAAATCTAAACAGTAAAACAGTAAAGTAGTTTCTAAATTTTGTCCTTTAGAGATTAGATATATATCATGTTTACATGTTTTTCTGAATTTTATTTTGCAATTTCTAGGGCAATAACCTTAAGTAGTCTTTTTTCCCTTACAGTAACCTTTTGAACCTAACCCTGATGATCAACTTAACCCTAGCTATAATCCTAACTCTAACCCATAACTCTTACTCTTACTGTAACCCTAACCCAAGATCTCAACCCTATAGTTTATTTTTTGGGTTGTTGTAATATTGCACACAGAAACAAGTCTAGCAGCCACAACAATGCACCTGAAGCAGTTATTTACCTTTTGCAAAACTCTTGTCCACAAGAGGGCAGTGCCATTTCTAGTATGGAGCAGGTCTTCCGGTATGGCAGATACTTTCACTCTTAGGAGTGATTGTATGTGCGCTGTGTGGTCTTTTTCAGTATTGCTTGGTGTCTCCCGATCAAGCTATCAAGCAACCTGATCGCCACAAGTGATTATTGATTGCCTCCGACAGACATTTAAATAATAAAGCCTTATTTGATTGTTTTTTAGTCTCCATAAAGTCTCATGTCCAGAATAGGACATCAGGTGGCAATGAGACAAGCTACAGTATGTAAAATAACTAGTCAACATTAAGGTTAAGAAGAAACATGCAGAGGGAAATTGAAGTGTACTGGTTGAGTAGAACGGGAAACTCACGCTTTCAAGTTCCATTACATTTCCACTTCAGGCATGTTATACAATTAAAGCTGAATTAACCAAATAATCTAAACACTGACAGACACAGCAAATAGTATAGATGGGAACAATAAATTAGCGTCACACAGTCATGTTAGCAGGAAATACTAATCCTTGATCAACTTAGATTTCCAATGTAACATGTGGTTACTTGATAACGGTAATCTGTTTTGGGCTATTATAGGGTTGTGTAAGATTAGAAATGATGGCACATATTCCATGTCATGAATTAGACTATAATTTACAATAATACCCTCCAATCTGTTTCTTTCAATTTGATATTACAACAACATCATATGCATTGATGGACACAATATTTGGTGTTCTCTTGGTGCTTACAGCATCATTTTTCCTATCTTGTAACCATTAAATAACCATATTGGCTTAATGATGTCATAGTTTCAGAGGACGTAAAGGTAGGTAGGCAATGCAATAGAGCAGCAGGAAATGCTAGCAGAATGCTTGGTTGCATAGGGAGAGGTATTAGCAGTAGGAAGAGGGAAGTGCTCATGCCATCACTTGGAGTATTGTACGCAGTACTGGAGACCGTATCTCCAGAAGGATATTGATGCATTGGAGAGAGTTCAGAGAAGGGCTACTGAACTGGTTCATGGGTTGAAGGATAAAACTTACCAGGAAAGGTTAAAGCATATTAGCATGTATAGCTTGGAGGCAAGACGTAACAGGGGTTATGGCAGAAACATTTAAATACATAAAAGGAAACAACATCGTAAAGAAGGAGAGTTTATTTAAAAGAAGAAAAACTACCACAACTAGAGGACATAGTCTTAAATTAGAGGGGCAAAGATGTAAAAATAATATCAGCAAGTATTACTTTACTGAGAGGGTAGTGGATGTATGGAATAGCCTTCCAGTGGAAGTGGTAGAGGTAAACACAGAGTTTAAGCATGTGTGGGATAGGCACAGGGCCTTCCTAGATATAAGATAGGAAACTGGGGACTAATAAAAGTATTTAGAAAATTGGGCAGACTAGATGGACCGAATGGTTCTTATCTTTCTATGTTTCTGGTGTGATTGCATCCATATTATGTGGATGTATCATGATATTATGGCTACTTTACAAATGATCACTTGTTACAGTGCACATGGGGCAGTTTAGGATGTCCAATTATGGAACTATAAAGCATTTCTAAATCGACCTTGTGTGCAGACCACATTTTGCCACCCCGCAACTTTTTAATAATATTCATGTAGATACTTATTATTTAGGCTTTCATACATTAGCCCATTGATAATTAATAACATTCCTGCTTATGACAGCTCAATACTGTTTGAAAATAACACTGAATAAGGGCACTATACAATGAATATAATTTAAATAGACAATCAAAAGACAAGCGTTATACGCCGATCGGTGGCAAAAATCTAAAAAATCTAAAACTTACCTCGTTCCTGCATAGCGAGCATACTAAGGGGCAATATCCTGGCATATTAAATGGCATATTGGGGGCAATATCCTGGCATATTAAAATGGCATATTGGGGGCAAAATCCTGGCATATTAAATGGCATATTGGGGGCAATATCCTGGCATATTAAATGGCATATTGGGGGCAAAATCCTGGCATATTAAATGGCATATTGGGGGCAATATCCTGGCATATTAAATGGCATATTGGGGGGCAATATCCTGGCATATTAAATGGCATATTGGGGGCAAAATCCTGGCATATTAAATGGCATATTGGGGGCAATATCCTGGCATATTAAATGGCATATTGGGGGGCAATATCCTGGCATATTAAATGGCATATTGGGGGCAAAATCCTGGCATATTAAATGGCATATTGGGGGCAATATCCTGGCATATTAAATGGCATATTGGGGGCAATATCCTGGCATATTAAAATGGCATATTGGGGGCAATATCCTGGCATATTAAAATGGCATATTGGGGACAACATCCTGGCATATTAAATGGCATATTGGGGGCAAAATCCTGGCATATTAAATGGCATATTGGGGTCAATATCCTGGCATATTAAACGGCATATTGGGGGCAAAATCCTGGCATATTAAATTGCATATTGGGGGCAATATCCTGGCATATTAAATGGCATATTGGGGGCAATATCCTGGCATATTAAAATGGAATATTGGGCTTCAAAGTTCTTTATTTGAAATGTAAGTTTTGTTTCCTGAAATGTCCTTCTTAAAATGAGGTGCGTGTTAAACGCCGGCGCGTGTTATACGGCGATAAATACGGTATATATATAGAGAGAGAGAGAGCATTGTTTATATCTTTTATTCTTTACATTCATGGTATAAATAACGTTTAGGCGGTGGTGTCCTTTCTATAGTTAAGTTGACAACTCTTTTGCATATATTTAAAATTAAAGGACTAACTTAAAAATCTTGGATTACATTAGTGTCCAGCAGAATGTTAATAGATGTCTGGATAGATTCATCAAGTCTGATCATAAAAAAGGAAGACAAGGTTTTCATTAAAACTAGAACTATAATGCAGAGTTTAGCACTTGCTAGTCATAAATAAAAGTCTATACCTAATAGCATAGCATTTTATCTTTTATGCTTATAGAGCAGGGGAAGGCAATCTTCGGCCACTCCAGTTGTTGATGGGCTACATCTCCCATAATTCTCTTTCAGCATCTGGAGATGCACACACCTAAACAAGTATATATTATTGGAGAGCTGCTGAATTAAAAAAAAAAAAAATTCTGTTAATAAAGGGACACTTCCACTTACAGTACCTACACAATTATTTTTAGATAAGTTCTGTAGCATGTAAAGTAAGGACAAAATAAACAGATTTGTCTTGCTTCAGAGTTTCAGTCTCTTAAAAATAAATTATAAAAATAATTATAATAATTGTAATAGATTTACTGCTGTTCAGTCCAACCCATCTGTGTCCCATCCCACATCACATTCCAATGCCTTTAAACAGCTGATTTCAACAGAGAGAGACTGATTCCACAGTCTTGGTTAATGACAGCACTTTCTTACAATGGAGCCAGGCAGGGCCGATCCTAGGGTCACGGACGCCTGGGTGCAGGATTTTTTTGGCGCCCCCAGGTGGGCGTGGCTATATTATAAACCCCTCCCCTTTACACATGTATGTTCCAGGCATACCAATTTTTCATTATTGGGGTGGGGGGATTCTTGTGGAGAGCACAAACTTTTTTTTTAGATGAAGGACCAACACAAGCTTTTATTTTAAATAAAGATATTTATTTGGCCATAAAACAGTGTAGTGGTTTTAATTATGTCTATGATGCTCAGCCAGCAACATGGGAGACTTTTTGCTGGCTAGCAGTTTTAACTACAGTTCCCATGATGTCCAACCAGCCAAAGTCTCCCATTAGTCTGGCTGAGCATCATTGGAAAAGAAGTACACAAGGAGCCATAAATAATATTCCACCAAGTCAGTCACTCACTTGTCTCTCTCTTCCCATACCTTCCCATGTCTTTCTCCCTCTCCACTCATACCCTCATGTATCTCTCTCTCTCTCCACTCATACCCTCATGTATCTCTCTCTCTCCACTCATACCCTCATATATAACTCTCTCTCTCTCAACTCATACCCTCATGTATAACTCTCTCTCAACTCATACCCTCATGTATATCTCTCCCTTCATACCCCATATATTTTTCCATGTCTATCTTTCTGTTCCTCATGCTCCCCATGGTGGTCTTTTTTTCTGCATGTCTGTCTCTCCTTCTATACACCCATGTCTGCTGTCTCTTTTCTCTTCATAACTCACATGTATGTCTCTCCCTCCTCATAATCCCGTGTATTTGCCTATTAATATGCCACAGCCAGTTTGCCCATTTATATACCTCTGCCAGTTTGCCCATTAATATGCCACAGATAGTTTGCCCATTAATATGCCACAGATAGCTTGCCCATTAACATACTACAGTTAGTTTGTCCAATAATATAGCACAGTTAGTTTGCCCATTAATATGCCAGTGTCAGTTTGGCCACTAATATGCCAGTGTCAGTTTCCCATTAATATGCCACCACAAGTTTTCCCAAGAAAAGCATTACCCCCTCCCCCCATTCCCCAGTACTCACCTTGCTGCTGTTCTTTCGTGTCTCCTCCGCACAGTCTTCCCTCTATGCACACTCAGTGCAGGAGGCGGGAAATAGCCGCCGACTGGATGGGGACTGTCAAGTGGGCAGCGGTGGCCCCTTTAACCGGTTAAAGTTGCCCTGCCTACATACACAGCCACACTTATGCACAGGGTCATGCATAAATACACACAGTCACACTTACACAGACACACTTAGTCAGGGCCGCCACTAGGAATTTCAGGGCCCCTTACTGAACACATTTTCTGCAACCCCCCCCCCTCCCCCGCCGACAATATCTCCCACTCGCCCCACCTACTCTCACAAGCATGTTTTCCCAGTCTAGTGTAATATGGAGGGTGGTTGGGAGCAGTTGGTCAATATGCCAGTAATATTTTGCCCCTCAATATGCCAGTATTTTACAATTTACTGTGCCAATATTTTGCCCCTTAATATGCCATTCTTTTGCCATTTAATGTGCCAGTATTTTGCCCCACAATATGCCATTCTTTTGCCATTTAATATGCCATTCTTTTGCCACTCAATAGGCCAGTATTGTGCAATTTAATATGCCAATATTTTGCCCTTCAATATGCCATTTAAAATGCCAGGGTTATGCTTGTTATTTGCACCCTTCCCCAGTACTTACCTCCTTGCTGCTCTGTCTCCTGTTGCTCTGCTCTGTTTAGCAGGTCCCCGGCTGGAGGGGAGGGCTTAACGCTTCCCACACAGCCGCGGACCTGCTAAACACAGGGGATTTTTTATTTCTGTTGTGACCTGGACCCCTGATGGTGGGCTTGCACTTGGTCACCATTACACACAGACATCCTTATACACACACAGAGCAATACACACAGACACACTTATGTACACACACTTACACAGACAGTAACACACACATTGACTCACACAGAGAAAAACACATTCACACACACACACACAGTGAAACACACATTCACACACACACACTTACATACATTCACACACACACACACTGAAACACACACACATACATTCACACACACAGTGAAAAACACATTCACACACACACACACACTTACATACATTCTCACACACACACATAGTGAAACACACATTCACACACACACGCTTACATACATTCACACACACACACAGTGAAACACACATTCACACACACACTGAAACACACACACATACATTCACACACACAGTGAAACACACATTCACACTGAAACACACACACTTACATACATTCACACACACAAGTTGAAACACACACTTACACCCTGACATACACATTGAAACACACACACGTCTTTTCTTTAAAAAAAATAAAAAAAATACATGTTTTACTATTGCTCCCCCTCCCTGCAGGGAGGAGGATGTTTCCGGACGGTGTCTGCAGAGGCAGAACACCGTCATTCAGTTCTTCTGCCGGATGTCACCAGACGCGCTGTACTCAATGAAATTAGGAGGTGCGGTGACCGCAGGCGCTCACCTGCGGGCCGCACCTCCAGAATGAGGGAGAAAGGTCCTCATCGGAGCGCCTTTCCTCCCGGTGCGCCTGGGCGCGGTTCACCCCGTGCACCCGCACAGGATCGGCCCTGGAGCCAGGATACTCCTGCAGAGGGAGACACCTGTTGTCTATTCTTTTTTAGGAATTTAAAGACACCTGTGAAATTATTTATAATGTAAAAACACAGGAGAATTGTAATTTATTTTAAAGTCAATATACGTGCATTTATTATACAATAAAATGCACAACATATAGAAAAACTAGGTGAAACCTTATATTGCCATATCATGTTTTGTACAATTCATTGCTCAAAGATATTATGAGCAGGATGTGGCAAGGTTATATCATGTGGAATTTTTATTTGTTGAGATACCACGTGAAACTTGGGCTAGAACTGACCATAGTAAGCATTATGTAAAATGTACCTTGACCTCCAAGCAGGGGACGGCTGGCAAGGACAGGCAGGGGGGCAATTGTCTATTGGGCTGATATGTAACATCACTTAATGGGCTGGGGCTGCACAATTTTAATTAGCACAGTGATCAGCATTTTCTATCCAATTGTCTTTACTGTCCATTAATCTTTGTATGTTATCTGTCAACATATCTGACTTGCACTCTATCTGTTTCTGTCTCTTGTGATAATGGTTATACTGATGAAGTTTCACCATGGGTCACAAAATTAGCTTTGCCCTGGGGCCGAAAGTTGCCAGCCATGTGTGTTATGCAAACAAGCACCTAAATAATAAATACAATAATTAGATATTTATTTTAAATTGTTTAAGTAAAAATAGATTTCATGGACATGTGAAGAAACATCTAGCTTTCTTTATCCAAGCTCTTTGTCATGTACGGGGCGAGGTGAGACTGGACTCAGAGTGCCCATGCGTCCATTGGTGGTATACAGGAGTTCATGTGCAGGAATGGAGTAACAGGTGCAGGCTAACCACACTCCCCTGAGGGATTAAGCCCACATGTCTTTTTTGGCTACATACCAGGGCCATGAGGTAGCAGCAGCTGTATCCAAGATATTACAGGACAGGAGCTTGAGATATCTTGCAGACAAAGGCATGGAGGATAGCACTGTAAAGTAGTTTGCAGGATGATGCAGGCTGAGACAGGCAGGCTAAGCAGAGATATAGCAGAAAATCAGGGGAAGGTTAGAACAGATACGGAGTACAGGGCTAAGGAAGGACTTTGGCAGAACTGGGACAGTTTTAGTTTAAAGTCTAAATGCCTTGAAGTGAAGAAGTATTTTTCTTTGTCCTTGGCGATGACATTATAAGTGTCTCAGTGTTTTTTTTTTGTTGTTTTATTTGCCTTCTTCTGGATCAGTAAATATGGGTATGTGGGAGACTTGATGGACTATATGTATTTTTTAACCTAATTAATTATTCTACTATGACAAGGAACAAAAGTAAAACTGAAACAGACACGAGCAGGGCAAAACAGAAACCAAACTAAAGCAAGGATAAGAAATACAGGGCACAAGACTTAAGACAAAACAGGCATTTGGGGCATAAACAGGCAAGGCACAGACAAAGGGCATAGCAACAAAACTAAGGAGAAATACAAAACCACCTACATAAAAACAGGACTACTCTTGATCTCTAAGATGATAAAAGTGAGGGTTTAGTTACACCAAATGGCCATGGGACGATAAGCTTGCCAACTGCATCAAGGTACCCCACAATCAGGCAAGTCCTAGCACTACCCCTGCCTATGTAAATAACAAATCACTGCCCTAAACATAAACACAGAACATACCTGAGACTGAACCACAGAGCACAGACAGGTGGGACACATTATATAATAGGCAGATAAATAAGGTAAAAGGAAAAACATAGCAAAACCAGCAAAGGGCAAACAAAAGCATAAAGCATAATATTAAGGGTACACAGCGAGCATAAGGGCACACAGTGAGCATAAGGGGGCATAGCGAACTTAAACGAAACTAGAGCAAGAAAGGAAACACAGAGAGTGACAGGTAGAGACAGGATATAGAATAATCAGCCTGCATGAGCCTTACATAGCATGCTGGAGATTCAAGTCTAGACGAGCCTGACAATTTTGTTAGCTTATTTATTATTAAGACATCACATTTGTGTTTTTACAATTTCAGTTACCTTTATTTGAACCTTTTAACTCTGTCAGAATATAAATCTACAATATTTTATTTTCAATTGTCATATTAATAGAGTTCAGGGCTTGACATGGCTCCCAGGCTCCCAGGATTCGTCAAGCCCTGAAATAATTGCAATTATAATTTTTTAGTCTTGCTGTCTGTTTATTTTCGATGATTGTCCTTTTCCATTCGCCCACTAGTTATCTATTCAAATCATTTTGTTCTAGATTGAAACCACAAATAATAAGCGCTATTATCTTTATGGGACATTTGTATTAAATTAATATGTCACTCTCCCAATTAATAGTCTAGCAATAATGCCAGATCACTTTGGTTTTTCCCACAAAAACAAGCTGCTGATTGTAGTTGTTTGGAATGGAATTCTACAAATATAATTAACTCAATTTCTAGTTCTGATTTGCTATTTTTAATGGAACTCCTTACTATATAGCTAGAACTTCACAACAAATAACTTCCCGCACTGCAAAGTGTCAGTAGTTTTAGAAAAAGCGCAGTTGTCGTTTGGTATGTGTTGTGCAGAGTTTCCCCGACATAGGCTGCATCAGCGCATTGAGTGCCGGCACAATCTAAATCTACGAATTCGGTGTGAGTCTGTTATTTACATATGCACAAGCGCTGATTGTGCCCGTATTTCATGCCTCCAATGTGTCCACTAAACCCTTTGCAGCTTGTGAAAAAAAAACAAGCTGCCTCGACTGTTACAACTGCAAAAAGACATAAAAGAACATGAACCCAGTAGAGTGTAGACACTAAAATACAGTGAATGTACGTGCATTAAATAAACTGCAAAGTTTGCTAAAATAGATAGTGTCACTAATTTAAAGTACAAAACAGTATAAAGTGTAAATGTACAAAACAATATACAATATGTAAAGAAATGGTCATGCCACACATCAACAAATATACATATTAATATACATAGATACTAATATCCAAATACACCTGTGTATATGGCCTATATATGCATATGGTACACTGATTTATAGTAAAACCAGTGAAAAAAAAATCTATTTTCAAGTGCATAATGCACAAAAAGCATTGTTGTTTCTACACAGCATTGACTAATACCTTATACTACCATGAATAACTGATGCTGTTACAATTATAATGTCTTAATAACTAATAGAAGGTTATCATGACTACAGTAGAAAGTGCTTATATGTTACTTGCTATATATATATATATATGCACACAAATGAAACACATGCTTTATAATCTGACCTCAAAGGGGACCTGCAGGGGACCTGGATACCTCTCTCTAACAGCCGGGGGATGTCTGCGCGATGAGTGCAGAATCCCCCTGCTGCCGCCCGGCACGACCGCCGGGACTTCTATGAGGAAGCCGGGTCCTTCCTGTTTCATAATAAAAGTCCCGGCGGAAGTGCCGGGCAGCAGCGGAGGATGTCTGGGCGTATTGTGCAGACATCCTACGCTGCCTCCACTAGCCACCAGGAGAATCGGGCAGCTGGGGGATGTCTGCACGATAGTGCAGACATCCTCCATGCTGCCCAACACTGCCGTCTATTATGACGGACCGGCTGTCCGTCATAATGGGCAGAAGTGTCGGGCAGCATGGAGGATGTCTGCACGTATCAGGCAGACATTCCCCGGCTGCCCCCACTAGCCACCAGGGAGCAAGAAACAGGTGAGGGGGAGGGAGGGAGGGGGGGACAGAATAACAAGGGGGGGACAGAGAAATGAGGGGGAGGGAGGGGGGTAGAAAGACAAGGGGAGAGAGGGGGGACAGAATAACAAGGGGGGACAGAGAAATGAGGGGGGCAGAGAGAAACAAGGGGAGGGAGGGGGGGACAGAATAACAAGAGGGGGGGACAGAGAAACGAGGGGGGGAGGGGGAGAAGAGAGAGACAAGGGGAGGGAGGGGGGCAGAGAGAAACAAGGGGAGGGAGGGGGAAAGAGACAGAGACAAGGGGAGCAAGGGGGGAGACAAAGGGAGGGGGAGAGAGACAACACTAAGGGGGGGAGAAAGAGAGAGGCAGCATTGGCACATAAAAGGAAATAAAAACAAGAAATGCATTTTTTGATGTCATAATTTTTTATTAAAAAAGAAATTTACGTGTGAATATATATACAAGTTGAACTTTTTTCCTATAGGGTAGTCTTATATTGAGGCTTTTAGTTTTTTTACTAAAGGAATATCCAAAGTTTGGGGGGTCGTCTTATAATCAGGGTCGTCTTATAATTGAGCAAATACTGTATTCTCACTGAATCTTATATTGTATTCCATTACTTCTCAAAGCATACACAAACATAAAGTTCATTAATATAGATATATAAAGCTGTGATTGACAGTGTTATTTTCTGTTGGATAGCGTTTCCACACAGCATCTGTCACTGTGTCACTACAGCATACCTTCCAACTATCCCGCTTTGCGTGGGATAGTCATGGGTTTGAGGCTTTGTCCTGCTGAGCGACCCACCAAGAGTAATAGAGCTTGGTGGGACTAGGGTTGCCACATTTTCTTCAAAAAAATACCGGCCTTGGTACTGTCTCCATAGACTTAACATTGGCCTGATGACAATTTTTTACCAGCCTGCCGGTAAAATACTTTTATTTTGGGACCCCAATCCTGCAGTCTTGATCTAATTAAATGGTGTCAGGAACACCGGAGATCGGATTCTGCACATGGACAGCATTGTACGCATGCACAGTAGCGCTGCTGGTTTGAGTGACTGTGCTACTGTACAGTCACTCACACCAGTTGCAGGACTACATTTTACATACATGTTGCCAGCCTCTCAGCTGTCATGTGTAATTCATCAGCAGCTGGAGTGCTGCAAGTAACCTGCCCATGGTCTAGAGCAGGGGTCCTCAAACTACGGCCACATGCGGCCCGCCGAGGACATTTATGTGGCACGCGGGGGGTGCTGCCGGCACCCACCCCGTTTACTTTTTTTTTTCTTTCTGGCAGCCGCAAAGGATGCGGCTGCAGGAAGAAAAAAAAAAAAAAAATTCACCGCGACCGGATGTGACGTTACGTCAAATCCGGATCCGGTAACTGTTTCCCTCCTCCACAGGAGGACACCGCGCGAGACGTCCGGGGACACAGCAGCTGGAGGTAAGTGATGGGGAAGCGGGGGAGGAGGGAGGGATAACGAGCACTATTCCTGGCCTCTGACTGGCATAATATTCCTGGGCATCTGAATGGCAAAATATTCCTGGCCATCTGACTGGCATCATATTCCTGGGCATCTGACTGGCATAATATTCCTGGGCATCTGAATGGCATAATATTCCTGGGCATCTGAATGGCATAATATTCCTGGCCATCTGACTGGCATAATATTCCTGGGCATCTGACTGGCATCATATTCCTAGGCATCTGACTGGCATCATATTCCTAGGCATCTGACTGGCATCATATTCCTGGGCATCTGACTGGCATCATATTCCTGGGCATCTGACTGGCATCATATTCCTGGGCATCTGACTGGCATCATATTCCTGGGCATCTGACTGGCATCATATTCCTGGGCATCTGACTGGCATAATATTCCTGGGCATCTGACTGGCATATTATTCCTGGGCATCTGACTGGCATAATATTCCTGGGCATCTGAATGGCATAATATTCCTGGGCATCTGAATGGCATAATTTTCCTGGGCATCTGAATGGCATCATATTCCTGGGCATCTGACTGGCATAATATTCCTGGGCATCTGAATGGCATAATATTCCTGGGCATCTGAATGGCATAATATTCCTGGCCATCTGACTGGCATCATATTCCTGGGCATCTGACTGGCATAATATTCCTGGGCATCTGAATGGCATAATATTCCTGGGCATCTGAATGGCATAATATTCCTGGCCATCTGACTGGCATAATATTCCTGGGCATCTGACTGGCATCATATTCCTAGGCATCTGACTGGCTTCATATTCCTAGGCATCTGACTGGCATCATATTCCTGGGCATCTGACTGGCATCATATTCCTGGGCATCTGACTAGCATCATATTCCTGGGCATCTGACTGGCATCATATTCCTGGGCATCTGACTGGCATCATATTCCTGGGCATCTGACTGGCATCATATTCCTGGGCATCTGACTGGCATAATATTCCTGGGCATCTGACTGGCATATTATTCCTGGGCATCTGACTGGCATAATATTCCTGGGCATCTGAATGGCATAATATTCCTGGGCATCTGACTGGCATATTATTCCTGGCCATCTGAATGGCATCATATTCCTGGGCATCTGACTGGCATAATATTCCTGGGCATCTGAATGGCATAATATTCCTGGCCATCTGACTGGCATCATATTCCTGGGCATCTGACTGGCATAATATTCCTGGGCATCTGACTGGCATAATATTCCTGGGCTCTGACTGGCACACTATTCCCATTGAAATACTGGTAAGTTTGTTGATTTAACTTTACTTTAAATATTGTATTTGTTCTCGTTTTGTTCAAAATAAGATATATGCAGTGTGCATAGGAATTTCTTCATAGTTTTTATTTTTACTATAGTCCGGCCCTTCAACGGTCTGAGGGACAGTGAACTGGCCCCCTGTTTAAAAAGTTTGAGGACCCCTGGTCTAGAGGGATGCTGAAACTCAATTCAGTGTCATTGTTTTGGTACACACATGGTTAAAATGGTTTTTAATTACGTGATGGGGATATTGTTCTGTGATTCATTTTCCTATAGCGTTTCACCATTCTAACATTAAGACACATAACCCAAAATACTAAATCAGATGGTGAGTGAGCGATTAAAGAGAAGGAAGCATTTGTTCTTTGAATTGTTTATAACCTAGCGTCTGCACAGTTTTGCCTAATGCAAGTATAAGTAAATCTCTTCACTTGTAAAGTGTGCAGAATTGTATTATTTTGAACTGCCAATGTTAGGGAAATTGCTTTGTGTCCTTTTATTTTGTTGAAATTACCCATTAAAAGCTGCACAACTCAATAGGACATGTCTAGTAGCTGAGCTGTATATTTTTAATGTGAACTATGGTAATTTACTTGCTCACAACTATGGATGTAACATGCTTCATTGTTCATTTTGGGTAGGATGGAGTTTGATGTGTTTTGCTGCTGCCACCAAAATTTGACAATAAAAGAGGCAAGTAAAAAAAAAAAAAATAGTGTTCCTCTGAAGGTTATAGTGTAGCCGTTAAATTGGTTTGGAGTGTTAAATGGAACCTCCTGGGTAAATAAGCCCAAGGTTTTGCATACATATAAAGAGATCTTTCAAAAGGCCTAAACTGCCAGGGGCATGGCTCTCCTAGAAATCTCTGCTGGCACACACAATTCCAGTTGTACATGTGCAGAATCTTTTGTCCCCAAGAATTGACAAAATTAACAAATAACTCTGTAAAGTTTGGGTCCAGAAGCAGGTATGATCAGAGCTTGATGACTGTTGGGATCCAGGTACCTTCTTGCTGACTCATGAATCAGTCTGTGTGGGTGGCAACCATCCAACCATCCTAATTATGATCTTTGTTGACCACACACTGTACACATCATCTGCTATTAGACAATGCACGCAGTCAGACTGAGGCCACTCAAAGTGGCCTCATCTGAAACTGGGGATCCCACTGCAAGTCCCTGCAGCGGGATCATCAACACAGCTCATCACGGGCCTATGCCGTCCTGCAGGCTTTTGCCGTAAAATGTAGGCCACTCAAAGTCCCTGCATAGGGGGGCAGCGATGAGCTGTTTAATGTAGGACGTTCCATGCTGTCCTACTAGCCTCTAGGCACTAAAATGAAGGACGGCATGGAACGGCCTACAAGGGGGAAGGGGTTAATTGTGATTACTTGTTGCCCAGGCACTACACCAGTATCACCAATCTGGTTTCTCCTGTCGGAAAACCTACATGTATATTGGATTATATTATTCCTTCAAAACAATACTGGGAAATAACCTTTCAGGTACAAATTGACATGGAGTATTTTGCATAATATTTCTGAAGACACCTGAACACAAATGTCTCTCAAGAACTATTTAGAATTCGAAATATTGAAAAATAACCATGTTCTTAGTGCTACAAACTGTCTGTTGTCTCACCTGGTACCTACATAGCAGGATTTGTAGACGTTCATTTTAGAACACTTTGAACAAGGCTGGGAGTAGATGGAGGGGAAGATTCAGGCAGAGCTGTGATGGGTTTAAAATCGGATAATGAATGTTATAACCAATCTTCCAAGGCAATTGCAGTTTATAGGTTTGAATACAGGACGCAGTATCAGTCTTTCAGAAACTCTGTGAGTTGGCTGTAATTAGATTTCTCAGATGCATACGATGCATGCACACACATAATAACCTTTTTTCTATTTAGGTTAAAGGTTCACTCCAAGTAAAAAAAATGTCTACACTCTTCTTTTTATTAAAAGAAGAGGATTAAATATAAGACAACTGTATAGGAAAAAAAAGTTTTACTAGTAAATATTCCTTCACATAATAATCATTTTAAAAAATGCACTTCTTATTTCCTTTGCTGCCCCCCATCATCCCAGACTTGCCAGTGCATCCCTGGAATTTGCAATATGCTCCCAGACTTGCCAATGTTCTCCCATTCTTGTCAGTATGTCTCCCTACTTGCCAATACTCCTCCAGGCTTAACAATGCATCCCCAGAACTGTCAGCATGCCCCCTATACTTGTCAATGCTTCCCCAGACTTATATTCCACTATACCCCCCAGTCATGTCAATACATTCTCAGAGCTGTCAATATTGCCCAAGATTTACCAATGCACTTCCAGACTTGCCAGTGTGCCGCCAGATGTGCCAGCATGCTTTCAGACTGTTCATTCTGTCGCCCTGGTGTTTAGAGGGTCGACCGGAGGATGTCTGTTTGTTACTTGGTGCACACAGACATCCTCCATTGCTACTTGACACTTCCGCCTCTATAACGAAACGCCAGGAGGTCATGTGACCCCAGTATTCCATCATAGAAGCCAGCTGCCTGTGAGGAGGGTCTAGGTCCCCTGCAACTCTGAAACCCCCTTGTCACATTTTATCATCAGGAACAATTTCCAGTATGACCATTAAGTGAACCAATTGTGATTGTAATTGTCATTGTTATTTTTATCGCAAAATTAAAATTGTTATATTGTATAGTTGTCTTAGTTTTAATTAACTGGTTCCCCTTGGAAACATTTGCATTCTACATTGTGCAGGGGAGCATGTAAAAGTTACATATGTGCTGCAAAAACATGGCAGACCTGTATGACTTATGGGAAAACCTGCAGATGGCTGATCTATACAGGCCCCTGTACAATATATGTATGCACTCTTTGCAAGTATATGTATCATATGAGATACTTTTGTTTCAGAAAAGTAAAATACCCTTTAAAATTCAGATTTTCATGATTGCATACAATTTTATAATTATTTAACTTTAATATGCATTTAAAAAGGGTAAATGATTTTTGACGTCTGACACCTAAAAAAACAAGCATTTTGATCTGGAACTGAGAATTATATGGCTTGGAATTACAGAATCTGTAGCTATATCAGTGAGTCTCCCAAGGATGCCATATACCAGTGAGAAAAAACTAAATGGTAATGGATTTATCGTCTTCATAATCACTTCTGTGTAACCCCTTTACACCTAGTGGTGCTTTTATCCTCAAAAGGACTGTATCACCTAAACATTGTTTTTGCTGTGATTATGGGGGGGGGGGGGGGGTATTACCTCAGTGTGGCCGCATTTGACAGGTGCAGCACAACTCATCGCTCGGGACTGCAGTATGCTTTCAAAAAGAGAACATTCAATGTCATGCTAATGGAGACTGAGTCCTGTGTTTTAGGAAGGTGTAGAACATCTATATGCGGGAATGTGTAGAACGTTTATATGCAGTAACACATAGAACGTCTATATACGGGAAGGTGTAGAACCTCTATATGAGGGAAGGTGTAGAACGTCTATATAAGGGAAGGTGTATGTAACGGACCGTCTACAGGACGTAGTAGACCCTCTGTCCGTTGTGTGAAATCACCTCCTTAGCCCCCGATTACAGCTTAGCATTCACCCAGCAAGTCTTTCTGGACCCTTGCTCTTTGTATCCAAATAGACAGGACATCTAGCAGTTAGGTACAGCAAGAATAAACAACTCCTTTATTTGTCAAACAACACAGACTTATAAAAAGACATAAACATGACATCACAGACATTAGTATACAATGGGGGGATGGAATTAACATAGTTCTCCAACTAACTGGGGCTAGGAATACATTAGACTGCAAACCAAATAGGTATTACCATACAGTGAGTAGACACACAATAAGAAACATAATGGACACAACATAATCAGTTTACCAGTTAATCCAGTTAATACAGAACAATGGATGTTGGCGTAAACTATCAATTCTAGTCACTGACACATTATAATCCTTCAGAGTGGTCTACTCACAGAATTAAACGTTACACATAAACCAATATACTCACAGAATATGACTAACTAACAATATTAACGGATAGAGTTATGGTACATAAGACAGGGTCCATAATCTACAGGGAGGTGTTTGGCCCTCAGGCCTCTCCAAGAACCCCAGTCAGGCAGGCTGTCAGAATTCACTTTGTGACAATGTACAAAGTCTATAGTTGGGAAAGTGTAGAACGTCTATATGCGGGAAGGTGTAGAACGTCTATATGAGGGAAGGTGTAGAACGTCTATATGAGGGAAATTGTAGAACGTCTATATGCGGGAAGGTGTAGAACGTCTATATGAGGGAAGGTGTAGAATGTCTATATGCGGGAAGGTGTAGAACGTCTATATGAGGGAAGGTGTAGAACGTCTATATGAGGGAAGGTGTAGAACGTCTATATGAGGGAAGGTGTAGAATGTCTATATGAGGGAAGGTGTAGAACGTCTATATGAGGGAAGGTGTACAATGTCTATATAAGGGAAGGTGTACAACGTCTATATTTGGGAAGGTGTACAACGTCTATATGCGGGAAGGTGCCCAACGTCTATATGAGGGAAGGTGTAGAATGTCTATATGCGGGAAGGTGTAGAACGTCTATATGCGGGAAATTGTAGAACGTCTATATGCGAGAAGGTGTAGAACGTCTATATGCGAGAAGGTATAGAACGTCTATATGCGAGAAGGTGTAGAACGTCTATATGGGGGAATGTGTAGAATGTCTATATGCGGGAAGGTGTAGACCATCTATATGCGGCAAAGTGTAGAATGTCTATATGCAAGAAGGTGTAGAACATCTATATGCGAGAAGGTGTAGAACGTCTATATGCGAGAAGGTGTAGAACGTCTATATGGGGGAATGTGTAGAATGTCTATATGCGGGAAGGTGTAGACCATCTATATGCGTGAAGGTGTAGAATGTCTACATTTGGTAAGTTGTAGAACGTTTAAATGTGTGAAGGTGTAGAAAGTCTATATTTGGGAAGGTGTAGAACATCTATATTTGGGAAGGTGTAGAACATCTATATTTGGGAAGGTGTAGAACGTATATATGCGGGAAGGTGTAGAACGTCTATATGAGGGAAGGTGCAGAACTTCTATATGAGGGAAGGTGTAGAACGTCTATATGTGGGAAGGTTTAGAATGTCTATATATGAGGGAAGGTGTAGAACGTCTATTTGCGGGAAGGTATAGAACGTCTATATGCGGGAAGGTGTAGAACGCCTATATGAGGGAAGTGGTAGAGTGTCTATATGAGGGAAGGTGTAGAACGTTTAAATGAGGGAAGGTGTAGAACGTCTATATGCGTGAAGGTATAGAATTTCTATATGCGGGAATGTGCAGAACATCTATATGAGGGAACGCGTAGAATGTCTATATGTGGGAACACGTAGAGCGTCTATATGCGGGAAGGTGTAGAGCGTCTATATGAGGGAAGGTGTAGAACATTTATACAATTAATTACTAATAAAAATGTACTATTTTATTGTTTTTTTATACCTCTGCTCAAGAACATAAGCTACAATAAATGTAATACTAGTGATCAACGTGTTTTGACAATAAGTGCACTTGCCATATTCTGGCAAAAAATGCCACAATGTGCAATAAATGCAATTACTTGGCACGCTATGGGAACAATTAACTGCACTACATCAATCATGCTTTTCTCAGTACACTGAGTGCCGAAGGGTAACATTTTTATTCATGCATTGATACGTAATGATATTTTAGAATGGGGTGTATTAGTGCAGTAGCCTATTTTTCAGCAAGAGAAAGAGATATATATATGTAAAAATGTAATATGAAACAAAAAACAAAAATTCATAGTCTAATTTTTCCCTCTGTAATGTGGCATATTGGAGGGTGGAAAAAATACCCTTGAAGCAGATGAACATTTACATTTAAATTAGTCATTCTTTTAAAGAACTACAATAAAATGTACACACAAACTATATTCTTTAGTACAATGATAATCAAGATGGTGTTTATTGAATGGGAAAATGTCCCAGTGCTCCAAAATTACAAACGGATGCAAAGTGTACTAACTGATTATTCAACATTGAAAGAATACAAATAAAGTGCTTTATTGATCCCTCTTTGTACTGGATGGCTCTATTAACCCCTTCATGACGCTAGGTGCTTGCTTCCCAAACGACGCAAGCACCAAAATGTCACAAATTGTTCCTGGCCACCGATCACAAGGTGATCGGTAGCCAGGAACACTCTGGCAGAGACCCGATCAGGGTCTTAATAGACCCTTTGGGTCCCTGCCAAAATATCGCGAGACCTCTGGACGTCACATGTGACGTCGCGGAGGCGTGCCCGAACCCGGAAGTTCGGGCACGGCGCGATTTAGAGAAATGTAGCCGGTGCTCGCTTTGAGCACCGGCTACATTTTCCCTGTCGGACTGAGGAGTGGCCTCAGATGACAGGTGGGATCCCGCTGAAGTGCCTGCAGCGTGATCCGAAAACAGCTCATCGCGGGGAACAGCGATGAGCTGTTTAATACAGGACGTACTATGCCGTCCTAATGACTTTAAGGCACTTAAAGTCAGGACGGCATAGAACGTCCCAACGTCACGAAGGGGTTAAGGAACATACATGTTTGGAATCTAGATTTAGACCCTCCTTCATCTGAAGATTCTAAACTAGCTTGGACCCATATGGCTCATTAAGGGAGTGAAGACAGGTCAACATTATGTTTTATACCCAGGGTTGGTAACTGCATCCACCAGGGATTAAATATCCTCCTTAGCCTGCTATGGATTCGTTAAATGGCCACAAATGTTTGCCTGGCACTCTGCTATATGTTACAAATAATTTACAGACACGATTTATTGTAGTACAGTCAGTATATTTATACATTTACAGATCAGTATAACATCTGACTGAACAATTGAAAACTACACAGATTATCTCTACACAATAGTGAATCCTAATCCAATTTGGGCCAGAGTGGTAGCAACCAATGGGACGTTGAGCAATGCATTAGGGCTAAGGCTCACAAGCGCCCGTTTGAGTTTGTTCCCTTAACTTAGCGACCGATCAAGACAGGAGCGATGGTTACTTGCTCCTAACATGGAGGCAGATGTACACCCTTATACAATCCAAACTAAGCCAGGTAGTTTTTACAGAATGTACCCAGTGACCTGGCTTACCTTTATTGAAATTGGTCACTCAGGAACAATTCTGGGGAAGAAAATAAAAAAGTGGAATAAACTGTTCTGGAGAAGGGTGTGGGTGGGGCAACAGAAATATCACATATGTCCCAGAGGGGCGGTTACAGTTCATCACAATTAATATTCTGTCATTAAAGCATTTCTATTTAAAATGCCTACACTTGATGCAATCTTTAAATTTTTTTTTGCCTACAATTGTCGTTTCAACTCAACGAAATGGGCAGTAGTTGCCTTTAAAAATCTAATGAAAGACATATGTATATAAAAACCTGACCATCCTTATTTAAAAATTGTATGCTGTGACTTTAAAAATGTTCAAACTATAGTTATATTTTTTCTATGAATACTATTACAAATGTTTAATGTAGTTATGTGCGGTCAAATTGTCCTGGTATGTGTAAGTTGCATCACAGAGTACAGACAATAATATATTCCGCTAATGTGGAATTTCAGCTTGACAGATACAATATGTGATCCATGTTATCCACTTCTCAAACAATGAAAATGATTGTAATACAAAGTCTATCATAAAAACCTTTCAAATGAGCAACACGATAACAATGTTTCTACTGTAGTCTCCTGATTTGTGTACATAACTCAGTTCGACCAAATGCTTTTTTTTTTTTTTTTACATTTTAATAGCTTAACCCCTTACTGCTTGTAGGATGTCCTATGCCGTCCTACTTTTTAGTGCCTAAATGCTAGTAGGACGGCTTATGATTACCAGCTCACTGCGGATTCAAACGATGAGCTGTGTGCCTATCATGCTGCAGGGACTTGCAGTGGGATTCCTAGTGTCAGATGAGGCCACATTGAGTCACCTCAGTCTTACATACAAAATGTAGCTGAACGTCGACTACATTTTCAGAAACTCTGCATGCCCGAACTTCCGTGTTTGGGCACACCTCCGCTACATCACTCCCTGATTGGGTCTGTGCTTGTATGTTCCTGGCTCTCAGTCACAAAGTGATCGGGGCCAGGAGCACAAAGACACTGGTTTGACACTTTGGTCATTAAGGACCTTTGCAGCATCCAGTGTGATGGGTTTAAGCAGTGAAGATGCCTTTATTATTTCCCTTCATTACAAAGCAGCATGATATTTAATTAAGTTGTACCTTGCTGATCGTGAAGGTGAGTGTATCAGGTACCGATATGCATATTGAAGCCTGACCAGCTTTTGGGTGTAACACACCCCACAGGTGTCCCATACTTTGCGTTCTAGAGTAGGACCCACCAATACTAGAGTACTTTGACACAGTGGTAGACTAAGCATGATATGACCATAATATGTAACAAAATATCCAATTGTTTTCACCTATGATACGTGTTTTTTAAGTAGCTTTAAGGTTGTGTGTGTTATATTTCTATGCATTGTGTGTATCAGGTACTTTGACAAACATATTTTCCAACATGAATACAATGGATTGTTTGAATGGCTCCTTAATTCTTTATAGTGTTTTTTCCAATTAACTTATTTTTGTTATTGAAGAAAATGAAAAACACTTATTTTTACTTTCAAACAAATTACAGTTCACATGTAGTTTTACATTGAAAATAATTTCACAGGGTAATGTAAATTCAGTGAAATCCGAGGGAGTAAACAGAAAGACTGCTCTCTCCCCTTCAGCAGTTTTCATTTAAAATAATTATCGTCATTAGACCTGGAATCAGATTTTCTCTTTTCAACTTAGCTGTGCAAACACATGTAAAACACTTATTTCTACAACTTCTCTTAATTTACGCAGTCGCAACTCTGCAAATACAATGTACATAGCGTTCTTGATAATCTTGTATTCTCTACATACAGAGTTTAAACAATGTTTAGATGAAGGAGTCGCTTTTAAACTTTAACCCCTTAACAACATAGGATGTATGTGTACGCCATGTGTCTAAATAACCGTGATAAAATGATCAATATTCTCTTCCAATCAGATGGCATTGCCATGGTGCCTCTATGTGGCAACATCAGGCAGCACTGGAGAAATCGCTCCGGGGCAAATATGATCGCTCCCAGAAGTGATCGTATGTGGCATATTGCTAAGGCTACTGCTTCTCCAATATGGATTTGCCCTATGGTGGGCAAGAGTTTTGGAAGTGGTGAATTACATGTAGTTGCTAGACTGCCTATAGAAAAAAAAAACCTACCTTAGGTTATTGCCCTATAACTTGCAAAAAACATCAGAAACTCATGTAAACATTGTCAGTTTCTAAAATCAGGACAACTTTTAGAAACTATTTAGCTGGGGTCTTTTTTTTTTTACCATTTGTAGATGTGTAAAATATCATTCAGGTAAAAGTTTGAAAATATGTTTTTGTTTTTTTTAAATGTAATCATATTTTATGATTTTTTTTAATATTCAATTATATGATATTATTAAAATCATGGTATCTTAAGAAAGCATTTCTTATGGGGATAAAAATAGTATATTATATGTTATATTACAAATGAGACAGAGGAAAATTACAGCTGAGCACAAACACCGCAGAAATGTGGGGTTAACATATTCATAAATCTGTACACCGTACAAGTCTGGAAAAGAAATGTGGGCATTTTATGACTATATCGGCGCTTACACATACTCTTATTTATGAACTTAAACTTGAAGTACATTTTAAAATAATCTGTTTGTGCTTGAAAAGATACAAAGTTACTTTTAAAGTTCAGTTAGTTCCTTAAGTTCTATCAAGGTCTAAAACATTTCTATGTGGGAATTTGCAGATGAAATTAAAGTCAGCCAATTGAATGCCTGTGCTGTTATATTGTACTCACAGCATGAATACGAAGGACCAGCTCTTCATTTCTCATAGCTTGTGCTTATGGATGTTATTGTTAAAACAGTGTTTATTGTGAAAACAGGAAATGTCCATTAAGAGAAATGTATGTTAAATATTAATGAGAACATTGTGAATCTGCAATATAAATCTTTGCCAGCTTCTTTCTTGGTGTATACAGAAACACTCTCTGGGAGAAAATGCAAAAGGTTAAAAGAAAACTCATGACTGTAGCCAGCATATCAATATTTATCAAAGAGCTAAAACCCGCTAATTGACGGACCAGTTTTGTTTACAAATTGCTGTTTTCAGGAGTAAGGATTAATCTTAAAACAAAAAGAAATATAAAGCTTTCCCAATTAAGCTCAGTGTTTTCATTAAGTTCTTCTTGGTTAAGATCTGTTCTAGGAAACTACCATGCAGAGTTAATTATTAACATTATTTATCATCCAAGTAAAAAAAAAAAAAAAAAAAAAAACACAGATTGGCTGAGAATCATGGGATTCAGAATTCAATTGATTGGCAGGATATTGTATACAGCTCAAGATCCCACATGTCCAATGTAATGTTAAATGGACACTAGAGAACAGCATGATTCTCAGACAGGCAAAAATAAACAGGCTGGCTGACAGTCATGTGATTCTATATGCACTGAAATGACAGTCTTGTTTAATGCAATGATGAATATATGCTAAAGAAACTCAGCCAGGCAAAAAAAAAAGGAAACATGTTGGCTGAGAATCATGGGGTTCAGAAAAAACCTGTTTGGAAAGTTAGTCTATACCACTCTAGATCAATGTCACACAGGTTTAGTGCAATGTTGTATAGACACTAGAAAACACTGGATTTGAAGCCTGGTTAAAAAAAAAAAAAAAGAAAGAAAGAAACAGTCTGACTGAGAATCATAGGATTCAGAATTAACAAGATTGGAAACATAGTCAATACCACCATGGAACAACCCCACACACGTTTATGCCTATAAAGAGTAATTTTGTCACCTTTACATTCTTTCTTTTTGTCTGTCTTGGGATCCTCTCACCTAGTTGCACTCAACTGCAATATATCTTGGTTAATTTCCATTCCCCTTTCTGTAATCATCTCCTATTCAGTAAAGCTGCCCATGCATGGCCTATTTATCTTCTGTGCACTGCTGATATCTTCGTGATATTACTCTCTGCCTGCTGTGCATTTGGATAATTTAGGCACTGCTATGTACATTTAAGGCAATTTTGTTCTATGTGGGCCATTCACGCTTAAATGAAAATATTGCTTCCCAATATTTACCACCATCCAGAAAATAGTTATTTGAAGTGGCTTTTACATTTTATGAAATAGCTGAAACATGTATTTTATTTCACTTAGGGTGGCATAAGATATTGCCCTGGTGATAGATTTGGATAAGTTACAATTTCATTGGGCAATAAATGAAGAGATAATTGTAGTTCAGGCTACTGATAAACCTATGCGCTGGAATCCAATTGTTTGGGGGTTTACGGTAACAAATTGTCTTCAACACGGAATTCTGAAAACACTTCAGTCTGAAGACTCTTGTCTGCAGTTGCTCATGTCTTATAAGGAAAAGATATTTTATTGTGAGCTTGTTTGGAAGATGCTTGTCTCAAGCACAAAATGCCAAGTGATTACTCTTGGATGATACTTTTTGGCTTGAGATTATGATCCTGAGGGGATGGAGAAGCAGAAATCTATCAGAAATAAAGAACAGAAGTGCTGGAAACCTATATTTCCAATGCTTCCTAAGCCAGCAAATCCTTGACATGTCTATTCTTGAATCCATCCCCACTACCTTTAGGCCTTTTAGATGTGTCCTTTCCTGCCGGATGTGCAGAAATGTATCCAGACATCATCCGTTCTTAGGTTTTCATTTAAAAAAAAATGCCTGAAGGCTACCTTTCCAAAGTGCCCTTTAAATGTCCTTGAACTAGAGATATAATTGATGTCATTTAGGTGTAAAGTGGGGTTGATACAGGCCTCTGCCTTCTGAGGTCTCTACCACAGCTTGCTTCTTTCAGTAACTGCTAAGCTATTAGGTGTAAAAGTTTTTTTTTTACAGAGGGAGTACAGTTGAACCCCATTATAATGTCATGCAAGGTTTCTGATTTATCATGGTACCATAACAACTCCCACAGAGCCATTGGGTACCAATAACTTGTGAATGACATTGTGATCCTGATTGCATTGAGATTTGATTTGAAGTGGATTGGAGATTAGGTGCCCTGATAGCTTTGTGGGAGCTGTTATGGTGCAGCTCTAGATCAGCAACAGTGTTATAATGTGGTTTACCTACACTTTTTTTTTTTTTTAAAGAGGCCATGAATAAAATTATTAAAGGGACTGTGTCACCTAAACATTGTTTTGACTGGGAATGTAGACAATAAAAAAATAGAACATGTTTGAAAATCTGAAATTGAAAATTGTGCCAGCAAAATTGCAAGCCAATCCCTAAATTAGGAGAAAATAAGTTTTAAATGAGCCTATGGTGTCTCCTGTTTATGATATCACTTCTGGATTGATATGTAAATGAACTGTAATGTGCATAATAAGCCACAGGTGATGTGACAAACCGGAAACTCCACAGACACATTTAAAAAACAAATATTCTCCTAAATTAGGCGTTTACAATTTTGCAAACACGATGTATAGATCATTTTTAATCATTTTGTATTCTCCACACACAATAAAAACAATGTTTAGGTGATCCAGTTACTTGAATGGTTACATCAAATTATAAATATGATAAAACATATCTAAAAAAAGTAAAACAATTGATAAATTGTAAATGTGCTATTTGATAACCTTTTTTTAAAAATCATTTTAGTAAAGACTTAACGTAAAGGATTAATGCCATGAATGTAAATACACAGTCTCTCACAATGCATAATTTTGTTCTATTATTATTAAACATGTTATTACATTTGAACTGTTTGTCAGCTAGTTTGCTGTATAATATCTGTATTTTTCATACAAGCAAATGTAGTTCCATTTAAACCTCTACTCACATCCATTACTGCCCATTGTCCCACCATGAAAGTCAGTAACATATGGTTCCCATATCTAATTTAGCAGTGGGTATCTGCTGGTATAAGCAGTATCAAATAATCTTCTAGTTAATTATTCATCTATAAGAGGACATTTCATGGCAGGTGATGACCATTATGTCTTGTAGATTATTTAACAGGTCTGAAAGATTAATTACCACAAACAACTTTTTCACAGGTTATTAAGTGAGCCGTGATCACTTCTGATATTGTGATTACCTCAGCATTGTTGCCTTTTAATTAACTGTTTGATTTTCTTTTTTCATTCATGGCATGAACAGCCATTTTGAGAAATGCATAAGTTATTTACCATTTGGAATACTGGATGAATTTCACCTAACTTGCTCGCATTAAGAAGTAGTGATAAGTGTTCAATTAGAGGTGTAATAAAATGTTAAATAAAGTCCCAATAAATCCACCCATCCACCTAGTGGTATAGTGTCCACTTCCCTGTTTGTGTTGCATTTCCAGCAGTCCTATTTAGCGGGTAGCACACAGACATCTACATTTTTATTAACTCCTTTAATTAATTTTTATTAATCTGTTTTATTTGGTGTTTATTCATTGGATGGGGATTACCCTTAGGAATTTATGAAGACAATTCTATTTCTTTTTAAAACATAATACTGAAAACAATATCTGGGTAAAACACTTGCTATGAAAAGAGGCAAGCTCGGTACCTACTGATATATGTCTCCAAAAGATCTACAGCCGGCAGTTTATATACAGACTTAAGTAATAGCACCTGGGCTCGCAAAGACATGTATAACTTTGTCCTCTTCTGGGAGTTAGCTTACAGTAAGCGTGTATTAGAAGTAGACTATTAATCACAGGTTTCACTGATGAGCAGTATAAGATGACAGCCTCATCAACCACTGTTTGTGTTTTTCATAAATAAACCTACGTGTTCTGCTGCTGACTAGACCAACATTTTGTATGTATGACATTCAATCATGTTGAGTAATTGGGATGATAAATGAATTTATAGTCTAATCCGCACTACTGGAAAACATTGTCGAGTATGAAGGTACAGTTTGGTTTAAAACACGCCTTTAAATAAACCAAGAAAAGAAACAGATATTGAAATGTATTTAAGATTTAACACACCACTTTTCTAATTAATCTATATTCAATCTAGAATGATTACTTGTATCATTCTTCTCAAGACTTCTGTAAAAATCTTCTAAATAAATGTGTAGGAGATGTATATAAAATATATATTTTGTCCCTTAAAATATGTTTAAAAGGACTGATAAAAATTGTATTAATAAATAATTTTGATGATTAACAATTAACAATTGATGATTATTTAACTTTATTTTCATATTGAAATATGGCAGTCGGAATTCAAGAAATGATAATAAAATTATCATTCATAGACTTGTGAATTTCTTTACTTGGAAAGGAATAACAAAAGAAGCCTGGCCAACTCCTACAAATAATGTTCCATCTAAGAGATTTATAGTTTAAATTTGGGCCACATTCTCTTAAGTGTTTTATTATTTTCCTGGTTTATCAGAAGGACTTTGACAAAATTTTAATGTGTTTTCTATAATGCTTGAAAACGTATGTTATGATACTTTTGACTGTGGTTATAGCTAAATAGAATGAAATAAAAAAAAAACAATGTTATTGCATCTATAAGTTCAACAAAGTTAGTCAGGTTTAAGAAGAAATAAACAAACTAATATATTATTTTAAAGGAACACTAAACTGTATATTTCACTTGTGCTTCTAATTTGTTCGTTGTTGCTGTTGTGAGAATAAACTGGCATGTACTTTTGATAGTACACGCCAGTTTATCCTCTGACTGACAGCTGCCATGCTTCCATAGGAAGCAGGCAGCCATCTGGTCGACAACATGTTCTCTCTTCTAGCTAGAGCCCCTCGTTTGTGCATGGGATCAGCAGGGGGAACTTAACTAGGTCCCCTTTGTAGATCCCATGCAAAAACGAGGATCGGCAGTCTGAGCGGGGCAAGCCCTTGCTCTGCTTGGCTGTGCACGTGCTGACAACCAGGAACTGCTGTGTCTCAGACGTGAGACACAGTAGATAGTAAACCTGCGTGTATCTATTAAGATACAAGTCAGGTTTACTTCAAAATCCAGGACATGTTTGTTTTTTTGTTAATAAAAGGTGCAATGTTCCTTTAAATATGCATAGTCAATTCCACTTGGATCTGTTGTAAAAGCAGGATCTTAATGTTTCTCTTGTTGATTGTCGCACTACTGTTGACCACATTTAATCTTAGACAAAGCTGCTCATTGACTTCTGCCACCTTTGCCAGCAATATATAAAAGCTCTTCTTGCTTTTAGTTAACCCTTGTCCACTTCTTTTACCTCATGTACTGAAGGGGCCACTTAGGTAAGCAACGCGTTGAATTCAACTCAATGACCTCAGGTTACCACCATCCCTGTCTGCTCATACTAATCTCACTCTTCTTCAAATCCATACATGCGTTCTATACACAGCACAAATCTACTTTGATTTTCATTCATTTATTGTATTCCTGTCCTTTTCTGCATTTTGATAATTGATTTGTAGAAAACCAGGGTCATTATATTTGCTATTAAAAATAACACTTCCCCATGGATATTTCCTCATTTGTGGTATCAGGCTAATTTCACCACTTAGCACAACCAGTTTTATGACATCTACAGAAACAACCTCATAGGTCATTTGAGATAAATTTGAAGATTAGATTGAAACCTACACAAAATATGCCCTCCTCCCTCCATGTCTCTGAACCCATGTACAGTATCCAAGGAATAGAACATATTGTATATTGGTTATGCGTAGGAGGGAAAGAATCTGAGTTCATCAGGTTAAATATATCGCTTCTACTAGCAATGTTCTAGATTTTTATCATAACATATATTACTAATTGATGGTTAGTCGCAGTATGTCTGAGTGTTGTTTGTTTTTACAGTATTATATAATATTTGTGTAATTTCAGAAGTTAATAACATGTATTGCTAGTGCTAATAAATACTATGAAATAATGGTGTTATAATAATCATTATTATTATAATGAATGACTGCCAGTCACTTTTAACAGTTAAAAGTCAACCTTAATTTCATTATAACACTGATTTTAATTTTATGTGTAGCTCAAATCCTATCCAAAGACAATTATTATATACAACTCATAATCCATTCCAGGTAAGGGTTACCCTTAGTCTTCGATTAAAGGCTTCCACCAAATATAACCTAACCTGCTGATTTGAACTTTATAGTAGATTAAATGTTTGCTTATATTGATCGGTTTATAGATCCTGACCTAAACTAGCAATCTTCGAGAAATTCAATATGAGCACTAATTGATGCTTGCACATCATCTTCTCAACATGAGTGATAAGGTAGGATTATCCATCAGAAAGGTCAAGAAAATATTTAATACTAAACAGAGTTAACTATATATATATATATATATACCGTATTTGCTCGATTATAAGACGACCCTGATTATAAGACAACCCCCCAAATTTGAACATTCCTTTAGGAAAAAAACTAAAAGCCTGATTATAAGACTACCCTTTAGGAAAAAAGTTTAACTTGTATATATGTAAATTGCTTTTAATATTTAATAAAAAATTTATATTATACAAATGCATTTCTTGTTTTTATTTGCTTTTATGTGCCAATGCGGCCTCTCTCCCGCTCCCCCAGCTGTCTCTTTCCCCCCCAGCGTTGTCTCTCTCTCCCCCCAAAACTTCTCTCTCTTGTCTCTGTCTATCCCCCCCTCCCCTTTTCTCTCTGTCCCCCTCCCTCCCCTTGTCTGTCTGTGTCTCCCCTCCCTTGTCTGTCTGTGTCCTCCCCCCCTCCCCTTTTATCTCTGTCCCCCTCCCTCCCCTTGTCTGTGTCCCCCCCCCCTTGTCTGTCTGTGTCCTCCCCCCTTCCCCTCACTTTGTCTCTCTCTATCCCCCGCTCCCCTTTTCTCTCCCCCCCCTCCCCTTGTCTGTCTGTGTCCTCTGTCCCCCACCCCCTCCCCCTTACCCGGTTTCGTTCCCTGGTGGCTAGTGGGGCAGCCGGCGGATGTCTGCACGATACGTGCAGACATTCTCCATTCTGCCCGACACGGCAGTCTATTATGACGGACAGCTGGTCCGTCATAATAGACTGCCGTGTCGGGCAGCATGGAGGATGTCTGCACGTATAGTGCAGACATCCCCCAGCTGCCCGATTCTCCCTGGTGGCTAGTGGGGCAGCAGAGGATGTCTGCGCGATGAGCGCAGACTCCCCTGCTGCCGCCCGGCACGCCCGCCGGGACTTCTGTGACAAAAGCGTAAGTACCCGGCTTCTTCATAGAAGCCCCGGCGGTCTTGCCAGGCGGAAGCAGGGGAGTCTGCGCTCATCGCGCAGACATCCCCTGCTGTTAGAGAGGGGGATCCAGGTCCCCTGCAGCTCTGCTGGGGACCTGGATCCCTGTCTTATAGTCTGACCTCAATTTGAGGTCAGATTATAAGACAACCTCGTATGTAAGACGAGGAGGATTTTTCAGAGCATTTGCTCTGAAAAAAACATCGTCTTATATTGGAGCAAATACGGTATATTTGTGTGTGTGTATACAGGGCCAGCCTTAGGGGTGTGTGACCTGTGCGAGCGCACAGGGCGCAACACCCCAGGGGGCGCCCTCCCGCCCAAAGAAGAAAAAAGAAAGCCTGTAGAGGCACTGGGTGGGGGAGATATAAAGATCCCCCCTCACCAGCCCTCTGCTCGGCATGCTCTGCTAGATCGCGGGAGGTGGCGGAGCTAACCGGCTGAGCGGTGTAGCTCCGCCCCCACCCTGTGAAGCAGAGCAGCGTCTGCTTCACGGGGAGCCACTGGCACCATGATAAAGTGCTGCTCGGCTCCCCATGCCTGCACTAAGCATGGGGAGCCGAGCAGCACCTTCTCTTGCTGACCTGGGCTCCCAGTGAAGCAGACGCTGATCTGCTTCACATGGTGGGGGTGGAGCTACGCCGCTCAGTCGGTTAGCTCCGCCCCCTCCCTGTATCCACCTTTGAAGGCAAAGGGAGGGGAGGGGTGGGAGAGAGAGACAGGGGCAGGGGGGGGAGAGAGAGAACAGGGGGAGGGGGAGAGAGAGATACAGAACAGGGGGGTAGAGAGAAAGAACGGAGGGAGAGAGAGACAGAACAGTGGGAAGGGGGAGAGAGAGAGACAGACAGAACAGGGGGGGAGAGAGAGACAGAACAGGGGGAAGGGGGAGAGAGACAGACAAGGGGAGGGAGGGAGAGAAAGACAGAACAGGGGGAGGGGAAGAGACAGAACAGCTGGAGGGGGAGAGACAGAACAGCTGGAAGGGGGAGAGTGATACAGAACAGGGGGGTAGAGAGAAAGAACGGAGGGAGAGAGAGACAGAACAGGGGGAAGGGGGACAGAGAGAGACAGACAGTACAGGGGGGAGAGAGAGACAGAACAGGGGGAAGGGAGAGAGAGAGACAGACGGGGAGGGAGGGAGAGAAAGACAGAACAGGGGGAATGGGGAGAGAGAGAGACAGAACAGGGCTAGAGAGACAGAACAGGGGGGGAGAGACAGAACAGGGGGGGAGAGAGACAGAACGGGGGGAGAGAGAGACAGAACGGGGGGGGAGAGACAGAACAGGGAGGGAGAGAGACAGAACAGGGGGGGAGAGAGAGACAGAACAGAGGAAGGGCAGGCAGGGGGGAGAGACAGAACAGGGCAGGGGGGGAGAGACAGAACAGGGGGAGGGGGAGAGACAGAACAGCTGGAGGGGGAGAGACAGAACAGGGGGAGGGGGAGAGACAGAACAGCTGGAGGGGGGAGAGAGAGATACAGAACAGGGGGTAGAGAGAAAGAACAGAGGGAGGGATAAAGAGACAGAACAGGAGGAAGGGGGAGAGAGAGAGACAGACAGTACATGGGGGGATAGAGAGACAGAACAGGGGGAAAGGGGGAGAGAGAGACAGACGGGGAGGGAGGGAGAGAAAGACAGAACAGGGGTAATGGGGAGAGAGAGAGACAGAACAGGGATAGAGAGACAGAACAGGGGGGGAGAGACAGAACAGGGTGGGAGAGAGAGAACAGGGGGGGGGAGAGAGACAGAACAGGGGGGAGAGATAGAGACAGAACAGGGGGGGAGAGACAGAACAGGGGGGGAGAGAGACAGAACAGGGGGAGAGAGAGACAGGGGGAAGGGGGAGAGAGAGACAGACAGTACAGGGGGGGGAGAGAGAGACAGAACAGGGGGAAGGGGGAGAGAGAGATAGACGGGGAGGGAGGGAGAGAAAGACAGAACAGGGGGAATGGGGAGAGAGAGAGACATAACAGGGGGGGAGAGACAGAACAGGGGGGGAGAGAGACAGAACAGGGGGGGAGAGAGAGACAGAACAGAGGAAGGGCAGGAGAGAGACAGAACAGAGGAAGGGGAGGAGAGAGACAGAATAGAGGGAGAGAGAGAACAGGTATGGGGGAGTTAGAGAGAGACAGACAGGACAATTAAGAGGAAAGGAACAAACATGGGAAGGCAGAGAGATACATACATGGGGGGGGGCGCGCCATGAGGGAATCCCGCACAGGGCGCCGGAACACTTAAGGCCAGCCCTGTGTGTATAGTTGGCTGTGTTCTGTTCTGTACACATGTATATTTAATTTTAGATATTGTCACATACACAAGTAACATTTAAAAGTGTATTATTTATTTTAGTGCCCTAAACTATTTATGGCATTTTTTTTCTCATTTACAATTATTACTCGGGACCATCAGATGCTATTGATTCTGTTAGTTAATAAAACACCCTATACACTGATCAGCCATAACATTATGGCCACCTGACTAACACTGTGTAAGTCCCCGTTTGATGCCAAATACAGCCCTGACCCATTGAGGCACACATTACACTACACTAGACCTCTGAAGGTGTGCTGTGATATCTGGTACCAAGACATTAACAAAAGATTCCTTTAAGTTGCAAGGTGGGGGTCTCCATAGATTGGACTGTATGTTCAGCAAATCCAACAGATGCTCAACTGGATTGATATCTGAGGAATTTGGGGGCCAAGTCAACTCCTTGAACTCGTTGTTGTGTTCCTCAGACCATTCCTGAGCCATTTTTGCTTTGTGGCAGAATGCATCATCCTGATTTAAGAGGCCAATGAGAATACTGTTTTCAACAATGTTTAGGTAGGTGGTATGTGTCAAAGTAACATCCACATGAATGGCAGGACTCAAGGTTTCCCAGCAGTACATTGCCCAAAGCATCCCACTGCCTCTGCTGACTTTCTACCTGTCAGTACTCATAATGTTATGGCTGATCTGTGTAAACCCAATTGATACAAAACTGAGCATCATAATGTAAGACTTATAAAACATCGAGAATGTACACAATAATACAACCCACAAGGCATGCTTGAAAATTGGCACCTGCATAAAATATATGTTTACATTCAAACTCAGTTATAGATATTGTAATACAACATTACAATTAGACATCACATTGACAATTCTTTTTGAGCATTTGAATCTCTCTGTTCAATCATAAAATGCAAAGTACAAGTGAAAAGTAAATCTCTGTAGACAGAAATGCAATAACACATCAAAATTGATGAAAATATAAAATAATGTCTTAGTATGGTGTAATAAACATACACAATAAAAAGAGAAAGAGAAACAGTGAAACAAAGCAGGGTTACATTGTTGAAGACAATAAGGATGGGCTGGAGTTTTAATAGTAATAAGAGCCTGAGGAAAGAGTCTGAAATAAATGACCAGGCCGCATTGTATGCATCCTCTTAAGTTTCTGAAAATTCTCATCAACGTATGTTCAGATGTAGGCTAACTTGTAGGGTTTAAGAAAAATGGTTTAATTCTCAATCAGCTAGGTTGCACTATGTATTTTTTAGTAAATATTGGAGGGTTCCATGTCTGCCCCCGACACGTTACACTGCCTGCACCAAATCACTTTCGCGCAGGGTGATATCTGCCCCAAATCAGGAGCTACAGTGTCATTTTTCAAATCATTTTCCATTGACATGTCTGCCCCCAAATGATTTTCCAATACAATCTCTGCCCACAAATCACTTTCCATACGACAATGACTGGCTATTTTCAATAGTGCCATGTCTGCCCTAAAATCAGTTTCCACTGTGTTATCTGCTACCCCCCAAAAATCTCTACCAGTACCATGGTACACACCTATTATTATCACCACAACCCCCAACTGCCTCTACTGCCATATCCAGCAATGTCTCCGGTGCTATTCACTCTGGATATCCTTAGGCCCACAAATAAAACTTTACAAAGTCATAGCTAACTTGTAGATTTATACACAAACCAGAAGCTCAGGATTTCTATTTGTTAATAAGGAGTGATTTAAGTTCTGTTTTAGAGTGAAAAAAATGACATGTGATGTAGGCAAGGTACAATGAAACATCATGATCGGTAAGTAAAGCTACATATTGTATTATTGCCCAGATAATGTCAGCAAAAAAAAAGTTCTGTTTAATTGAAAGATTGCTTCAAGTGTAGGCATTTTAAATAGAAATACTTTAATTCAAAAATATAAATAAAGTACCTTAGCAAGCCCACTATTCCTTTGTATAGCCCTATCAGGTGGCACACATGTTGTTTGGAATCTTGGGTCAGATGAAGGAAGATCTCATCCATCTGACCCTAAATGTCCAGTCCCTAACATTGCTCCACGGAGCAAAGAGGACTTAATAAGGTAGTTTATTTATTTATATCCTTTCATTTAAGCATTTCTATCTAAAATGCCTACACGTTATCCAATCTTTCAGTTAAACAGAACTTCACAGATGTCCTTTAATTTTCTGCAAATATTCCAGTTACTAGGAGACCTGATTATTGTTACGTTTGTATTACTTCTAATTAGGTTGCATGCTTAGCTCTGGCTTATCAGAGAAAGTTCTTTATGGAGAGTCTTATATTATTTGAAAATAAGCCCTTGGCATTTAACTAATGTTTATACATTTATTTCTTCTTTGGTAGTTTCATTTTCCTAATTTATTTAAATGCCAATGTGTGCTCACCATTTAGCAATTATTTTGCAAGCTTGCGTATTTCTAATCAGGTCACTGGAAATGAAATACTTAGAAAATATTCTTTTGTTACACTGAGTGAATGTATGTTACCTTTTTAATATCAAAGATGGTTAGATGTTTCGAAGCACCATTGATATGGATGTCATTTACAACATCCCTTCATGTTAATGTGCAAGTCTACATTACTGGCACAAATATGATTCCATTAATATTTAATGAAATATGAATGTTATAAAATAATGAATACAAATCATAGTATTGGCAATTTGGTTCATTGTCTGCTTTAAAAAATATATAGCTTTTTTTCTCAGTCGGAATCAGATACCTCCCAGCATTTCAAATGGTCAAAGGGGAGCATTTTTTTTTTGTGGGAGTGACTGAAGGTGTCTTTATGGGTGGGGCTTTACCTGAACCATTTTCAACTATTTTATGGCCAATATTTATGTAATTTGATTAGTTATTTAGAACAAGAATTAAGTATTTGATTTACACAAATTCATATAAAAAGGCATATACTTCACTTTATTGTGAGATGTATTGTTCTGGAACTCTGTGATACACTTATACAAACTAAACATTCCGAGCTCTCAGAAAAGAAGGACAATAGAGGAGGAAAGTAGGACAGTGGGATTTGGGTCTGTTCCTGATAAACAGGGGCACTTGGGAGGTATTCAGTGATCATGTACATTAGGTGCATCTGTGAACATTGATCCAGTCTTCACCGGGGTCTTTCCTTTAGCTATTCCTCAATATACAGAAATAGAGCAAACTAAGTTAAAATGGCTGGATATTGATTGTAAATGAACAGGAAGTAAATTAGAAGCCTTGGATTAAATGATGAATCGAGGAAAAAAAATGGTGGTCCTTGAGGTCAGATCTGACAGATCTGGCCCAAGGATGTGAACAACATTTCTGCCTCCTGATTTATCTATACGAATCCACGAAGGCTCAGTACAGAACTTCATTTGTATATTTCCATTAAAGCAGTTCTATTTAAAAAATAGTTATATAATTGGGTTGAAAAAAGCATAGCTCAACCCTTCCACAAACCCATGTTAGTTGATCCAGAAGAAGGCAAAAAGCTGTAAGACTTCTAATTTCATATCAAAGAGAACAATATTCTTCTTGACTCCAAATCAGTTGGACTTACATTGGATACACATTACATAAGCTGCTTGAAATTGTAATAAACCTGTATGTCTTTCATTTCTAGAAAATCATCCAACTTTTACTATACATTTAATGAATCTGCCAAAAGAGCCTGCGCTGGCAGTTTAGTCCACAGTTTAACCACCCCACCTTATCAGTAAACATCTGCACTTGATGAAATCTTTCATAATCTAATCATAATTTCATTTAAGCCCACGGTTGGCCTTTAATTAAATGTTCAAGCCATTATTCACTTTTTATTTTTTTTTTTTATTTTAACAGATTTTTTTAAGTTTATACTGGGGAAGTCTTCTATTTAACCTAGGCACTGAAAACTTGAGCTTCCGGTTAAAACAGAAGACTTTCCAGATCTACAGACCCACTTCATATAAATCCTTTTTAGCATGGACCTCAAACACCCATATAATATTATGATCCTTACACACAATACCTTGAATTTGCGTTACACCAAAATAGAAGCAAAATAACTCTCATAGCTCAAATGTAATAATATAATGGGATAGAGGGGAAAAAAAGACAGAAGAATACCAAGGAATAGCTGTAGATCATACTATAGTAAAGATCAATGGCATTTGATCATAATACTAGAGAGATTTGGGATTGTGCTTTTTCAGCCTCATATACAGTCTCTGCAACTGTAAATTAGAAACAGTAAGTTAATAAAAATAGGATCAGGGGCCTTGAGTCCTGCTTGAAGAAAAGGTGTTGGGAATGGAACTGTAATTCAGTCTTATACTGAATACTTGATTTCCCTTGTGGGAAGAATACAGTAGGATACTAATATTTTATTGTTTGGTTGACCTATATATGACTAGACAAAGGACAACTTTGTTTGTTCCACCATGACTGACCCATGGAATAATATTTGGTTCTCAAATAATTGCCTTACATGACAAAGTCAGGAGACAGATATCTAATAAAGATGACATTACAAATAACTGAGATATATTACACCAGCATGATGGACCAGGAAAGATCAAAAACATTGGGACTAATATGTGGCTAAATATTTACCTCCCAACATTGAAGGAAGTTATAGCTCATCAACAGCTTGAGAGCAAGCAGCTTCCAGCATACAACCTACTTACTGCAGTCTCCGTCGTACTGTGGCCTGGACCATTGCTCTGCATGTGCTTCACATGTACCAAACAAACACACGACTCACATTATCTTGAGTACACAACAATGCTAGTTGATTATTATGGAAATAGTAGCTAAATGTTGTTGGGGAAAGTGGGGAGAACATTTTTCTAAATCAGCGACTTTGGCCTTAATTTTTAACCCCTTGGCGACACAGGACGGACTAGGTCCGTCGGGTGTGCCGAGGCGTTAGTGACACAGGACGTACCTAGTCCGTCCTGTGTCAAAACGAGCACTGAAAGCGGAGTTTTTCCGCTTTCAGTGCTCAAGCCGCATTGTAACGATGCTTCCATGTGGAAGCATCATACAATGCTAAAAAAAAATGCCCGTCGGCATTTCGATCGCTCCGGAGAGCGATCGAAATGCCGGTTTTAAAGGCACAGGCATTTCAAAAATGAGCATAGGAAGCGAATCTTTCGCTTCCTATACTCAGAAAGTGTTTCTGATTGCCTCGCAAGTCGAGGCAATCAGAAACACAAAAAAAAATTAAAAGATCTTGGTCACTGAGTGACCAAGATGGCGCTGCCCTTCTAAGGGCAAGAGCACAGGAGGCAGGAAGTACCTGCTTCCTGTGCTCTCTGGCTGTCACATGATTGCCTCTTCACAGAGGCAATCAGTGACTGCCAGGCACACTGACAGGCAGTGGGGATGCTCTGCTGAACATCCCCACTGACTGGTCAGATCAATATTAACTCTATATTGATCTGACCAGTTATGATCTGCCTCCCTCTCCTCACATTTTTTTTAGTGAGGGAGAGAGACAGATCAAAGTTCTAAAAGTAAGTAAAAGTTAAAAAAAACAATAAATACACAACACACAAATAATAAAACAATAAAAAAAATTTTATTAAAGCAATTCCCTGCGTTTAACCCCTTCCCTGCCACTGATCTTGCATAAGCAGTGATCGTGCACATCAGCGCATTTATTTTTGCTGTTTGTGCATTTTTTAGGGGTTAAATTTTTTTTGTCCTGTAATTTATTACAGTACTAAAAAGGCTCTTCTAAGAGCCGTCGATCACTGCTTACGCAATGATATTGACGCCAAAGCAATTTTTATCTGTCTGCATATTTTTATTTTATTTATTTTTTTTACACATACCCGCTAGGGGATTACATGTAAAGTAAAAATATTTGAGATTTTTTTTTTTAAGCTGCCTGAGCGCATAGCGATCAGTAACAGCGAATTAGTGGCAAAGGCGGTTTGGTGATTTTTCAATTAAGCTCACCATTCGCCCTGGTCAGATCAAAATTAATCGGATCAATATTCACAAATATTGATCTGCCTCCCTCTCCTCACTTACATTTTTGTGACGGAAAGAGACAGATCAGTATTAGTGATATAAAATAACATTTTATAAAATTGGCAGGTTTTATGAAAGTCTTTCACTGTGTATTAACCCCTTCCCTGCCATTCATCACTGTGTAAGCAGTAATCTTGCACAGCAACAGTATGTTTTGCTGTCTGCACTGTTTTATGGATTAATTTCTTTGTACTGTAATGTGTTACAGTACTAGATAGGCTCTTCTAAGAGCTATTAACCCCTTCTTTGCTCGAGATCACTGCTTACGCACTGATTCTGAGGCCGCGGACTCAGTGTTCGATTTTGACCCTATTCAGCTTTCTGATACATCATCTAGCGATGTATCGGTGGCTGCTGAGCCCTTGCCACAAGTAGTGATGGGGGTCTACCGATAAAAAAATATATGGTTTGGTGGGGGTAAATTACATTGGCTGGCTTCAAAGATATATCCCATAAAGGACACGGACGCAGGTTGACTACATGTCAAAATTCCAAGTTGGAATTTTGACATGCGCATCTCACAAATGTTGCCTTCTAGCCAAAAACAAACCAACAAACCTATGCATGGGTGCTATCCCTGTACTCGGGAGATGTTGCTGAACACATATTGGGTTGTTGTTTGGCAGTGACATATACCAGAATCTGTGAATTCATGCCTGAAGTACAATGCATGTGGAAAAAAACTCCCAAAAAAGTACTACCACAAACTTTTACAAAGGCTGGTGGTAGAATTAGTACCTATACAGTATTAAAATACCACCATTTGAAATACCTTAGGATGTCTATTTTCCAAAAATATATGGTTTGATGGGGTAAAATTCATTGGACGGCTTCAAAAATGTTCCAAATGGAACATGGGCGCAGGCTGACTACATGTCAAAATTCCAGGTTGGAATTGCGCACCCCCTAAATGTGGAATTTTAGACCCAATACAAACCAACAAACCTATGCATGGGGGGTATCCCTGTACCTCAATTGCTGTGTTGCTGAACACATATTGAGGTGTTGGTTGGCAGTGGCAAATACCAGAATCTGAAAATTCCTGCCTGAACTACAATGTGTGTGGGGAAAAAATGACATCCCAACCCTTTGACATAGGTTGGTGGTAGAATTAGCACTTGGAAAGTGTTAAAATACCACAATTTTAAATACCCTAGGATGTCTAGTTTTCCAAAATATATGGTTTTATGGGGTAAAATACTTTGACAGGCTTCAAAAGTGTCCTAAATGGAACATGGGCGCAGGCTGACTACATGTCAAAATTCCAAGTTGGAAATGCACCCCCCCTAAACGTGGCCTTTTAGCCCCCAAACAATCTAACTAACCTACACATGGGTGGTATCCCTGTACTCAGGAGATGTTGCTGAACACATATTAAGGTGTTATTTGGCACTGACACATAATAGGATCTGTGAATTCATGCCCGATGTACAATGAATGTTAAAAACAAATTACTATCCATAACATTGACATAGGCTGGTGGTAGAATTAGTGCATGAAAAGTGTTAAAATACTACCATTTGAAATACCCTAGGGTGTCTAGTTTTCAAAAAATATATGGTTTTGTGGGATAGAATACACTTTTTGGCTTTAAAAATGTCCCAAATGGGACATGGGCGCAGGTTTTCTGCACGTCAGAATTCCAAGTTGGAAAACCAAAAAGCGCACCTCTCAAATGTGGCCTTTTAACCCCCAAATAACCTAACCAACCTATACATGGGGTGTATCCCTGTACTCAGGAGATGTTGCTGAACACATATTGAGGTGTTGTTTGGCACTGACATATAACAGGATCTGTGAATTCATGCCCAAAGTACAATGTATGTGAAAAAGAATTACTACCCAAAACATTGACATAGGCTGGTAGTATAATTAGTGCATGGAAAGTGTTAAAATACTACCATTTGAAATACCCTAGGGTGTCTAGTTTAAAAAAATATATGGTTTTGTGGGGTAGAATACACTTTCTGGCTTCAAAAATGTCCCAAATGGGACATGGGCACAAGTTTTCTGCATGTCAGAATTCCAAGTTGGAAAACCAAAATGCGCACCCCCTAAATGTGGCCTTTTAGCCCCAAAACAAACCAACAAACCTATGCATGGGTGGTATCCCTGTACTCAGGAGATGTTGCTGAACACATATTGAGGTGTTATTTGGAAATACCCCTTCACATTTTAAGGTAATGTTTACCTAATTTGCAATATATGTGAAAAATTAAAAAAAAAGTTTTTTGCTGCAAACTTTGGCATAGATTGGTGGTAAAATGGCTACATGAAATGTGTCAAAATACCCCAAGTTAAATGCCCTGAGTTGTCTAGTTTTCAAAAATATGTACATGTTGGGGGTCATTCATGGATTTAGTACAGAAATCAGTGTTACAATGTCACTATCGCTAATTTTGAAAGAAAGGATTTTAAAATAGCTTTGCACCACTTATAGTTCTGGCCCTGTAACATGAATAAAAAAGCACAAAAACATAAAAACATGGGCTATTTCTGAACTCAGGACATATATTAGAAACTTTTTAGCAGTGTTTTTTTGTTGTCTCTTGTACATGAGTATACGATTTTTCAAATAAAAGTCATAAAAAAATTATTTTTTCAATTTTTTTGCCATATTTTATTATTTTTTTTACATCAAATTATATGCTATTATCAAAATAATGGTATCAAAAGAAAGCCCTTCTTGTAACGATAAAAACGATATATAGTTTGTGCGGGTACACTAAATGAGACAGAAATAAATTACAGCAAAACACAAACACCTCAGAAATGTTAAAACAACCCATGTCACCAAGCGTCGGACAAGCCAAAAAAGTCATGTCACTAAGGGGTTAAATTAATTTGACAATGCCCTGAAATTCCCTCTTTCATGAATAAAGCTCTAACGTCAGCCATTACTTTCTGAACACCATAGGAATTGTAGACTGGGGTAATTGTGGCTAATCTTTACCTCCCCCCCCCCCCCCCCCCGCCCCAGCTATTGCATTGGTACATTCTGATCTGTTAGCAACTACTACACTGGTCATATCATTTTTCCGATTTAATGGGTAATTAACAATTACCTCCCACACGCTAACTTGTCTCCTGAGTCAACAAAGGTTGGAAATGGGGAGGTGGTAAGGAGGTATTGGGATGGTAGAGCGGAAAAGTGGGGAGTATATTTTTCCACCGGAAAAAATGATGTGGACGCCCCCTTCTACTTTCTCTCAGCTGAGGAGTTGATTGACTCAGTGTTCATTCTTGGAGATGGATTGCTGTATTCTACTGGGAATTGCTAAAAAGTTTTGCCTTTGGTTTCTTTACTTGGTTCTCTCTGAATTGGTTGCTACCTGCACTGACCCCTTGCTCATTTAGGAGGCAAAGAAACAAAAAAAATAAAAAAAAATGCAGTACAAAGTAATGCATTGCACATCCCTGTAACTATTAATTGATTATATCATAGTTATTGGTATTTGCAATATTTTTTCCATGGATTTTCATATATATATATATATATATATATATATATATATATATATATATAAAATGCATATCTTGTGTGAATACTAGAGCATAGTGCGAATATGTGTGTATATTTTTCTAGTATTTTGGACCTGGTAGCCTTGACATTGAAATCTAGAGCTTCTATTGTAACCTGGGAAAAGATGTGTACTAACACCCAGTATGGATATAAAAGATAGATATAGAGAGTAGATTAAGAAGCATTACAGTGGTAACATTTCTCAGGGAGCAGGAATAGCAATGAACTGTTATGACAGGATTTGGCATATGTACTAACCGTTATTTATGTGCATATAAATCTAGATTCAAGCCACAGGAAACATACTGCCAGTGGGAGCAGTAAAATTCCCATCTGCTGAATACCACTGTAGATGATTGCCAACGCATTCCTCTGCTAATACTAACATAGCTCAACTTTTGGGTGCTGGTTAAGGAAGTGCACGTTCATGGTTTATTAACTCATTATGGTAAAATTTGCAGAACAATTAGGACACTCACAGAATCCATATCTTCTGCAACCCAGAACTTGTACATCTCACAGCAATACATGACTTATTTCATGGTAAATCATTGAAGGTGTGTTCCAAAGAGAACACATCATTCAAATTCCTTTCATACGTACACTAATGGCTTCTATGATACAGAATTACAAAAATAATGATAAAAACAGAACCAATTTTACGTAAGTCTTTAAATAAACATACCTCCAATAAAGGTTGCATATTGATGCATGTGTATATACACTATTGTTCACTGTTACCTACTGGTTATATATTATCATTTAATAAATACTAAAATATTGTAATTGGTTCATAAAAAAGATATTTACAAATACATTAATTACCACAGAGATAAATTAATCTTTATCTGTTTGCTAAATCTCTGTGCAAATGCTATTGATATGTATATGATATATATATATATATATATATATATATATATATATATATATATATATATATATATATATATATATATATATATATATATATATCATATACATATAAATTGCATTTATATACACCCTTCAAACACCAAATGGTGGTTGTGATGCTTAACATTGGCCTCAAGCCAATTGTCGACCGGCCTGCCAGTAAAATACCCTATAGTCATAACAAATATTGTTAATATTTGATTTTTAGTATGTGCTATCAAATGTATTTCATTTTCAGTTAGTGACATTAAATAATTTAACAACAAAATCTGAAATAAAAGCAGATCGAGGTAGTGACATTTTCAATATATGAGTAAAACACATTCCATATTCTGAAGTTTTCTTAAACTTTATTCTAAATCTAAATGATTTCTCAGCATGAACTATCTGTTCAGTATGACAGCATCAATCAGGATTACAGCTAACCAACCACAGAAAACAAATCATTAGTGATGACTCTCACCTGGAACCTGAAGCATTTGTGCACGTCCATGCCAGTCTCTGCTGCCATCCTTCACAGGAGATTACCACATTACTACATTAAGCACTGACTGACAGCTTTTTAACTTCTTAAGGAGAAACTTGAAATGCAATTTTATTATGTTTTTATTGCTATTATTATTAACCCCTTAAGGACAGAGCCTTTGAAACATTTTTGTCCTTTCTGGACAATGCCTATTTTAACATTTCTGTGCTGTTTGTGTTTAGCAGTAATTTTCTTCTTTGTCATTTGCTGTACCCACACATATTATATATTGTTTTTATCGGGACAAGAAGGGCTTTCTATGGATGCCATCTTTTTGATCATATCTTATCATATTATTAAAAAAAATAATAAAATATGGTAAAAAAAAAAAAGATACACAAATTTCTTTGTTTTTATTTGAAACAACTTCTCCTCATCGACAATAGCGAACGAAAAAACATGCTAAATAGATTCTACTATTTCTCCTGAGTACAGGGATACCACCAATGCATAGGTTTGTTGGGTTGTTTGGGGGCTAAAATGCCAAATTTTTGAGGTGCAGTTTTTTGTTTTCCAACTTGAAATTTTTACATGCAGACAGCCTGCACCCATGTCCCATTTGGGACATATTTGAAGCCAGCTAGTGTATTTTACCCCATCAACCCATATATTTTTTAAAAGAAGACACCTTAGGCTATCTCAAATGGTGGTATTTTTACACTTTCCATGCACTAATTCTACCACCAGCCTTTGTCAAACTTTGTGGTAGTAATTTTTTTGTGGGTTTTTTTCACAAACCTTGTACTTCAGACATGAATTCACAGATTATGGTATGTGTCACTGCCAAATAACACCCTAATAAGTGTTCAGCAACATCTCTTGAGTACAGGGATACCACCCATGCATAGGTTTGTTGGGTTGTTTGGGGGGTAAAAGGCCAAATTTGGTAGGTGCAGTTTTTTGTTTTCCAAATTAAAATTTTGACATGCAGACCGCCTGCACCCATGTCCCATTTGGGACATATTTGAAACCAGCCAGTGTATTTTACCCCATCAACCCATATATTTTTTAAAAGAAGACACCTTAGGCTATCTCAAATGGTGGTATTTTTACACTTTCCATGCACTAATTCTACCACCAGCCTTTGTCAAACTTTGTGGTAGTAATTTTTTTGTGGTTTTTTTTCACAAACCTTGTACTTCAGACATGAATTCACAGATTTTGGTATGTGTCACTGCCAAATAACACCCCAATAAGTGTTCAGCAACATCTCTTGAGTACAGGGATACCACCCATGCATAGTTTTGTTGGGTTGTTTGGGGGGTAAAAGGCCAAATTTGGTAGGTGCAGTTTTTTGTTTTCCAAATTAAAATTTTGACATGCAGACCGCCTGCACCCATGTCCCATTTGGGACATATTTGAAACCAGCCAGTGTATTTTACCCCATCAACCCATATATTTTTTAAAAGTATACACCCTACGCTATTTCAAATGGTGGTATTTTAACACTTTCCATGCACTAATTCTACCACCAGCCTTTGTCAAAGTTTGTGGTAGTAATTTTTGTGTGGTTTTTTTTCACAAATATTGTATTTTAGACATAAATTCACAGATTTTGGTATGTGTCACTGCCAAACAATAACCCAATATGTGTTCAACAACATATCCTGAGTACAGGGATACCACCCATGCATAGGTTTGTTGGGTTGTTTGGGGGCTAAAGGGCCACATTGTGAAGGTGCGCATTTTCAACTTGGAATATTGACGTGTAGTCAGCCTGAGCCCATCTTTCATTTGGGACTTTTTTTTAAGTAGGACAGTGTATTTTACCCCAAAAAGTATATATTTTGTAAAAGTAGACACCCTAGGCTATTTTAAATGGTGTTATTTTAACACTTTCCATGCACCAATTCTACCACCAGCCTTTGTCAAAGTTTGTGGTAGTCATTTTATTGTGTATTTTTTCCCACATACATTGCACTTTAGACACAAATTCACATATTTCGGTATGTGTCACTGACAAACAATACCACAATATATGTTCAGCAACATCTCCCGAGCACAGGGATACCACCCATGCATAGCTTTGTCAGCTTTGTTAGGGGTTGAAAGGCTACATTTGAGAGGTGCGCTTTTTGATTTTCAAACTTGGAATTTGAACATGTAGAGCAAGGAAGGGGTTAATAGCTCTTATAAGAGCCTTTGTAGTACTGTACAAAAAAATTAACCCCTAAAAATGCACAGACAAGAAAAAATGTTCTGCTGTGCAGTGATCAGTGGCAGGGAAGGGGTTAATACACTACACTATACAAAAGGTATGGCTTTTATAAAAGCCCTTGGAACTCACAATTTATTAACATTTTATTTAATTTATTACAATTTAAAAATTATGTTATACAGATCTGTCTCTTTCCCTCACTAAAACTCAAGTGAGGAGAGGGAGGCAGATCCATATGGGTCAGAACAATATTTACGGACCAGACGAATGGTGATGCTCATCTGAGAAATCACCAAACCACCTTTGCCACTGATCGGCTGTTACTGATCGCTATACACGCGTTCAGACAGCTTCAAAAGGAATACACGTAATCCCCTAGTGGGTATAATTAACCCCTAGTGAGTCTGACAAAAAAAATGCTGATAGCAAAAAAAATCCTTCGGCGACTAGATTGCTCCATATGCGCTGCTTAGGCAGTGACCATATGCACTGCTTAGGCAGTGACCATATGTGCTGCTTAGGAAGTGATATACGGCAAGGAAGGGGTTAATAGCTCTTAAAAGAGCCTTTGATATACTGTAATAAATCACAGTAAAAAAAATAACCCCTAAAAAAATGCACAGACAGCAAAAAATGTGTTGCTGTGTAAGATCACTGCGTACACAGCGATCAATTGCAGGGAAGGGGTTAAATACTGGAAACGGCTTTTATAAAAGCCTTTGGGTCTCAATTCTATTAAATATATTATAATTAAAAACTTACATTATACAGCTCTGTCTCCCTCCCTCACTAAAACTCAAGTGAGAGGGAGGCAGATCTACACGGGTCAGATCAAATATTTACACATATTGATCTAACCAGACGAATGGTGATGCTCATCTGAGCAAACGCCAACCCGCCATTGTCACTTATCAGCTGTTACTGATCGCTATACATGCGCTCAGACAGCTAAAAAAATTTTTTTACGTTAAACGTAGTCCCCTAGCGGGTATAATTAACACGTGACGGGTGTAATAAAAAAGTTTTAAAAAAATTAAAAATGCTTCTGCAGCAAGATTGCTGCATTTGCGTCAGATCGCTGATTAGGCAGTGATCTACGGCAAGAAAGGGGTTAATCTCTCTTAAAAGAGGTTTTTTTATACTGTAATGAATTACAGTAAAAAAAAATAACCCCTAAAAAATGCACAGACAGCAAAAAATGTGCTGCTGTGTATGATCACTGCGTACACAGCGATCAATGGCAGGGAAGGGGTTAAATGGCTTTTATAAAAGCCCTTGGTGTTTAAAATTTTATTAAATATTTTTTTTATTATTTTATTTTATATTTTTACTTGATCTGATCTGTCTCTCTCCCTTACTATAACTAGTAAGGTGAGGGAGGCAGATCAATACTTGTCAAAGGCAATATTTAGTAATATTGCCTTTGACAGTATGGTAAGTGCTCATCAGAGCACTTACCATACATGCCTGCACACAGATCACATAGATCTGCTGTGCCGGCATCCATTGGCTCCCCCTAGAGCATCGGAAGTGAAATACTTTCACTTCCGATGCTCTTGCCATTAGAAGGGAAACGCTGCCTGTACAGGCAGCGTTCCCTTCTACTGAGCCGATGGGGTCGCTCAGGAGAGCGACCACCATCGGCTCTGGGCAGCCTGGAGGTGTTGTTAAGTGCCTCGCTGGCGAGGCACTTTAACAACACCGCAGATGCTTAGAAAGCGAACGATCGTTCGCTTTCTAAGCACATGTGTGCAGCGGGCGCAGCCATTTTTAAATGGCTGCTACGATCACTCCGTGGAGTGATCGTAGCGCGCCCCTGCACATTTGGGGGGTGTTGCACAATGCCTCTACCTAGAGGCATTGTAGCAACACCGTTAGAGTAAAGAAAGCGACCGCTGGTCGCTTTCTTTACTCCATTTAGTGCATGACGTGCCAGGCACGTCAGCTGTCGGCAAGTCCACGATTTGCCGTGACGTGCCTGGCACGTCATCTGTCGTTAAGGGGTTAAAAGGACTTCATCGCCAAAACACTGTTTAAACTTTGAATACAAATAATATTTCAATTTATCTACATTGGGGGTTGTGGAAAAAGGTAATTTCTGGTGCAAAGTTCTGAAAGTGATCTAATCAGCAGGAACATTCCATTAGTTTTCATGGCGACAACCACTTTTAGAACTTTGACCCACAATTGACCATCAAACATAATCCCCCAAGTTTTAGTAGAATTGCAAGCAAATGCATAGGTCAAGAGAAATGGGGAAGGGGGGGGGGTGGGGGTATGTATAAATGTAAATTGTGGGGCAAAGTTCTAAAAGGGGTCAAGTCACCATGGAAACCAACTGATTGTTCCTTTGGATTAGATAATTTTTGGAACTTTGCACCTTTTACATAACCCATGTTGTGTCTGTAACAATGGTCCTGCCTATCTTTCCCAGCCCTCCTTCTTGTGTTACACCACAGCGCACAGTGTTAGCTTAACCGCTTTGTGATGCTAGAACATTCTATGCTGTCCTATTTTTTTGGTCCCAGAAGAGACTAGAACGGCATAGAACGTCCTGTGTGTAACTTTGAGTGGCCTCAGACTGACAGGGAAAATGTAGCCAATGCTCAAATTGAGCACTGGTTACATTTTATTATATCACGCCGTAACCGAACTTCAGGGACGTTGGGATTTCTTGGCAGGGACCCACACGGTTTATTAAGATCCGGATCTGTTTTCTGCCATTGTTTCCCTGGCTACCAATCACCTTGAGATCGGTGGCCAGGAACAAAAAGTGGTGTTTTGTTGCTTGTGCATGCATCACAAAGGGGTTCAACCACATGAGGGGAGCACAAAACTGCTGATTTCAAATACAATTTGGAGAATTTAACATTATAGGGCCAAAGAGTACAGAAAAATAAGTTTAACATGGTCAATTGATATGAAAATTGCTAATTATATATCTTAATAGCATTTTTCATTTAAAAAGATGATGATTGGGTTATTTTTTTTAAATATACTTTTCTGGTGCCGTTACCATGTCAACGAACCTATCATTTTGAATATCATGTATTTAAACACACATGTATCTCATACGCCACTTATTAACTCGAGAAAAATGGTATAAAATATTGTATATGCTTTAACACATATTATTTTACACACCAACATAACAGTGGAATGACAATACCGGTAATGTTATGGCAGTTATTGGTTAGCGCCACATCACCAGTTATTGTTCACTGTCCATAGCTGTTATATGTACCCTCCAGCCATCATGTATATCACAGCATTATTTCATGTAAACAGTGTGGATGGCAACATTGATTGGCAATGCACCATTGCCAACTGTGGAACTTTACAGGGTTTGACTAGAAACCACTGTGGTAAAATTGCCACGTGGGCCTTGATCACTTAGCACATCACTAGAGGATACTAACAGGACTATGTAATCCCAATTTCCACCGTCCATACATTACTTCTCAGTACGGTAATTGAAGGGGTCATCGAAATTAGCCAAATTCGGGCGTGAATCAGAGCATTGATTTTCAAGAAAATTGAAGTTTCTTGAACAGGGCCTGAAGTGTTTCCTTGAAGGTGGTTAACTACATTGATCCTTGATAGAAATGGCAAGTGAGAGCCATATGATGTGCAATAGGAACTCATTTGGGGTCATGTAAAAAAGGTCAAATATGGGGGAAAGTTCTAAAAGTGGAACCGTCACCATGAAAATTAATGGAATATTCCATTTGTATTAGAACTTTTAGAACATAACCCCCTTTAAGATCGGTTTCTACCATAGCTATTGCATTATAGCCCTTGTTTTTAAGTAATGCTCTCTCTGAAATATGTAAATATTACTGCAATAAACAGTCACTGAAAGGCCTGTAATAACGTAACCACACTTAATAAACTAGGCAGTAAATTTATACTCGGAAACATTTACAAAATATACATTGTAAATGTAGCACGACGGAATGCATATGATTTCAAAATGATAATTAAACATCTAAACACCAGCCAGATGTAATTTCCAAATATCTGAAGCAAATACACAAACCTGGACTATAAATTGTTATTAGAATTTAGCACTGGAGCTTAATAGGAAACAGGCATCTTGTCTTTTTCCAGTATTAATATAAATTGATGTTACTGAGGCCTTATTTTCTGTGGATAATTGAAAAGGCTGTTATAAATCATTGTTATTGAGAATAAAGCTCATTTCCATTGTCACTACAAACAAGTACTTGTTTCAGTCATAAGCGACTACGAAACTGTCACTGAGTTTTGTATGACATTCAAAGCAAAAATAAACGTATTAAAATTCTAACATACACCTAATTAATTAATTAATTGTATTAGTAGATCCCTCTAGGCAGAGTCACATTAGCCTATCAGGTACTTGGAAATTACCCAGAGGCCACCTGGTCTGGGGCTGACTTCCTGCACCACTTTTACCACTTTGCATAGCGCATACCATTTTATACTCTTTTGTATGTGTTTTCCCGATAAACAGTATATTTTTTAAATGTGCTTTATAAAATATATTGTTTTCTCTGTTGTGAAAAATAAAACAAGCGTGTAATGATGTGATTGTATGGGGCGAGTATACAATTGTTTCTGAGGCTGGTTTTTATTCTCAGTCCCAGTAGTCTTAGATAGGACAAAGGACAAAAAAAGTCAGGCTACTTTGGATATTTACGGTATGAAAACATAATACTTTATTTCAACATCCATAAATCCATCATCACATCTAGGTTTAGCAAGGTACTGGAACCACGGGGAACTGTGATGCAGAAATGCACCACTTAAAAACTCACCCCCCCCCCCAAAAAAAAAAAAACAACAACAATAAAGACAGACACCAAATTTGGGATGAAACATGTTATAATAAATGTTGTGGCCTTTCATAAATACCACATAACACTTCCAATATCTTTATTTGTAAAACACAATACAACATGTATACATATAATAGATTCCGAAGTCAACTAAATAACACATAAATAATAAATAAAGTAACACATAGTGCCATACAGTGTATAACTTTAAATACAAACATCCTTGCCAATCTCCTCTCTCGGACAACAATTCCCTTTACCGCATAATGTCTACTACTAGATGGGCATTTAGACATTCTCTGTTTTAAAGTCAGTGGCTCGCAAGGGGTGGGCTACTGGGGCTAAACCCCTGAATATCCAGTCCATAGCCCCCAATCTCCGAGACTGCTGTCCTGCTTTATTTTTTGTTTCCCCCAGCCCCGCGCACAGCCACGGCTGGTAAATAAACCTATAGAGCATAATGATAACAGGGAGAGTGGGGACAGCGTGAGGTGGGTTTATTTATTCTTTAGTGTTGTTCACTGCTTGTAAAGACTTTTTCCCTGTCCCAGACCCGTTACAGTGCCATACGAGTGTGCTTACCGGCTTCAGCAATAATTAAATCATTGGTGTTAAACCGAGGATGCCGCTGGCTCCACCCTCAATCTCCACTTGCAGCCAATTAGTGAGCCGGGCAGAGGCAGCCAATAGACGTGCAGCAGGTGTGATGTGCGCTGGGACTGGTTCATACACAGAAGCAGCAAAGCAATGTGAGATGCTCTGCACCCATGAAGGGTCATAAAGGGTTAGAGTCTTTTTTGTGAATAAGCAATATCTGTTTTAGTGGTTCTCCATAATAGAAAAAGTGATTAGCTAAATTTAAATTAGTATAGATGTATTACTCCTACACACAGGCACACCAAACTCTGAGCACTGACCTTATTTTCTCCATATGCCTTGTTACCTATGATAAGTGTCCGGATATGAGGTGAGTTCTATACATGTATTAGAATTAAGTAATTGTCAAGTAAGTTTACACAGCTTATTTAAAGACAGTGCAGAATTCCCTTTTGCTATTTGAATGATCTCTACATTCTTATGTAAATTGTACACCACACATATCAAACATATTAAATGTTTATATACACACTAACGCACATACTCATTTAGACACACTGGGAGAATGTATATAGACTCCCACACACAAACTGCAAATACCTTGTTATATATAGGGTTTCCATCTAGCCGGAATTTTGCCAGCAGGTCAGTAAAAAGTAGCTTGTCTATAGAGAGAATAGCATGGCCGGTATTTTTTGGGATAAAAGGTTGCAACACTAGGAGAGGGACATGTCATGGACTCGTGGATGTCTGGACTCTGGATGTACATGAAAAACTGTTTCCCCACAGCCCAGATGCTCATTATGTGGATTTAAGTCCTAGTCCTCTAATGATGGTCATTAAAAAAAAAGCTGTTGGTGTGTCTGTGAGTGAGTGTGTACTGGCTGAGTATGTGTGTGAGTGTGTGCTGGCTGTGTGTGTGAGTGAGCATGTGCTGGCTGAGCGAGTGAGTGAGCGTGTGCTGGCTGAGTATGTGAGTGAGTGTGTGTTTGCTGTGAGAGAAAGGGAGTGTGTGTGTGTGCTGTGTGAGGAAGTGTGTGTGTGCCGTGTGTGTCTGTGAGTTACTGTGTGCTGGCTGAGTCTGAGTGTGTCTGCGAGTGAGTGTGTCCTGACTGATTGTGGGTGTGTCTGTTTACTGAGTGTATCTGTGAGTGTGTGCTGGCTCAGTGTGTCTGCGAGTGAGTGGGTACTGGCTCAGTGTGTCTGTGAGTGAGTGTGTGCTGGCTCCGTATGTCTGCAAGTGAGTGTGTGCTGGCTGAGTGTGTATGCAAGTGAGTGTGTGCTGGCTGTGTGTGTTTGTTGAGTGTGTGTTTGCTGAAAGCATTTGTGAGAGAGTGTGTGTTTGCTAAGTGTGTCTGGAGGAAGGAGGAATAAAAGTGACCTGATGACAGTTGTAGATTACAAGAGGGGAGCAACATGCAATTTTGCAATATGTGCCCACCATTTTAGCACCCCTAGCTATACATACATTTTCAATTTCACTGGGGATATTGCATGTTTTTTTCTTGCGCTAGTGTGCCACATTATACAGAAGGAAAGCCATCAGCATTGCTGTTAATATTAATTATAACAAAACAAAATGAATTAAAACAAAATGCTCTATTGTGTAAGCATCTGATAGCTGAAATCTGTGTGCTATTTTGCATTAGGATGGGGAATCCTTTTTCCTCTAGAGTGCAATAGCGGAGTTTGTGTAAAACCCATGCATATATATTTTATCAGAACTTATGCCCAACGATTAGGGGATAGTATACTGCATACGCACATAAACACGTAAAACGTCATTTAATTGTCCCCTTGTGTATATTTTGCAAAAAACATCCTTGAGTATGTGTTGAAGAACATGTATTAAACTGCATTGCTATTATGTCAGTTTATTCTCTCTCTAAAAAAAAAAAAGGGATGGGGACATTATTGAAACATGTATTTTATTTTTCAAACTCTTCTTTTGGCTGGTATGTGTGTGTGAGACAGCAAGTGTGTGTGCATGTGAGACAGCAAGTGTGTGTGTGTGAGACAGTGTGTGTGCATGTGAAACAGCAAGTGTGTGTGTGTGAGAAAGCAAGTGTGTGTGTCATACAGCAAGCGTGTGTTTGAGAGAGAATGTGCATTTACAGCCCATAGACATCATATACATTATTTAGATATTCACATTGGTATAAAGCCTTGCATATAATGTTATTGATAATTGGCATCATACACATAATTTATGTTTTATTGCTTGTTGCTATTATTGTATATACCTATTCAGGGGAGGGCTGGCAGCCTTAGGCCTGGGGGGCAAATCCAGTCAAGTGGCCCATTGCACCATCGAATCGCCTCCCCATCCACGGCCATCTTTTCCTTGTTTTATAACGAATATTGCCAGGATTTTCCCCCACAATATGCCAGGATTTGCCATTTAATATGCTAGAATTTTCCCTTACAAAATGCCAGGATTATGCCCCTCAGTATGCCAGGATTATGCCCCTCAATATGCCAGGATTTAGACACCCAATATGCCAGGATTTTCTCCTCAATATGCCAAGATGATGCCCCCTCAATATGCCAGGATTTTCCCCTAAATATGCCAGGATTATGCCCCTCAAAATGCCAGGATTATGCCCCTCAATATGCCAGGATTATGCCCCTCAATATGCCAGGATTATGCCCCTCAATATGCCAGGATTTAGACACCCAATATGCCAGGATTTTCCCTTCAATATGCCAAGATGATGCCCCCTCAATATGCCAGGATTTTCCCCTCAATATGCCAGGATTATGCCCCTCAACATGCCAGGATTTAGACACCCAATATCCCAAAATTTGGGCACCCCCCCCTACCCACGTTGCACACCTACGACATGACCCATAACCCACGTTGCACACCAGGACATGCCCCATCACCACATTTACATGCCTCCATCACCCCATTACATACACATTTCCAATATTATTTGCCATTAATATTCCCCAGCCAATTTGTCCCATAATATGCCAGTGTTATTCTGCAATTTAATATAACTCAGTAAATTTGCCCAATAATATTCCAAGGTTATCTGCAATTTAATATGCCCCTGCTAATTTGCCCAATATGCCAGTGTTAATTGCCATTTAATATTCCCCAGCCATTTTGCCCAATAATATGCCAGTGTTATTCTGCCATTTAATATTCCCCAGATGATTTGTCCAATAATATGCCAGTGTTATTCTGCCATTTAATATTCCCCAGCCAATTTGCCCAATAATATGCCAGTCTTATTTGCCATGTAATATTCCCCAGCCAATTTGCCCAATAATATGCCAGTCTTATTTTCCATGTAATATGCCCCAGCCAATTTGCCCAATAATATTCTAGTCTTATTTGCCATGTAATATGCCCCAGCCAATTTGCCCAATAATATGCCAGTCTTATTTGCCATGTAATATGCCCCAGCGAATTTGCCTAATAATATGCCAGTCTTATTTGCCATGTAATATGCCCCAGCCAATTTGCCCAATAATATGCCAGTCTTATTTGCCATGTAATATGCCCCAGACAATTTGCCCAATAATATGCCAGTCTTATTTGCCATGTAATATGCCCCAGCCAATTTGCCCAATAATATGCCAGTCTTATTTGCCATGTAATATGCCCCAGCCAATTTGCCCAATAATATGCCAGTGTTATTTGCCATGTAATATTCCCCAGCCAATTTGCCCAATAATATGCCAGTGTTATTTGCCATGTTATATTCCCCAGCCAATTTGCCCAATAATATGCCAGTCTTATTTGCCATGTAATATGCCCCAGCCAATTTGCCCAATAATATGCCAGTCTTATTTGCCATGTAATATGCCCCAGACAATTTGCCCAATAATATGCCAGTCTTATTTGCCATGTAATATGCCCCAGCCAATTTGCCCAATAATATGCCAGTCTTATTTGCCATGTAATATGCCCCAGCCAATTTGCCCAATTATATGCCAGTGTTATTTGCCATGTAATATTCCCCAGCCAATTTGCCCAATAATATGCCAGTGTTATTTGCCATGTTATATTCCCCAGCCAATTTGCCCAATAATATGCCAGTCTTATTTGCCATGTAATATGCCCCAGCCAATTTGCCCAATAATATGCCAGTCTTATTTGCCATGTAATATTCCCCAGCCAATTTGCCCAATAATATGCCAGTGTTATTTGCCATGTTATATTCCCCAGCCAATTTGCCCAATAATATGCCAGTCTTATTTGCCATGTAATATGCCCCAGCCAATTTGCCCAATAATATGCCAGTCTTATTTGCCATGTAATATGCCCCAGCCAATTTGCCCAATAATATGCCAGTCTTATTTGCCATATAATATGCCCCAGCCAATTTGCCCAATAATATGCCAGTCTTATTTGCCATGTAATATGCCCCAGCCAATTTGCCCAATAATATGCCAGTCTTATTTGCCATGTAATATGCCCCAGCCAATTTGCCCAAAAATATGGCAGTGTTTTTTGCCCCCCCCCCCCTTACCTTTTTCCCTGGTGGCTAGTGGCAGGACTTCCCTGGTGGCTAGAGGCAGGACTTCCCTGGTGGCCAGTGGCTGGAGGACTTCCCTGGTGGCAGGCAGCATGGTCCCTCCATGCTGCCTGTTCGGCCTCCCGGCGGTTGTACCGACAGGTCACGTGATCGGCGCCCGTCTGACGTCAGAGCGCCGATCACGTGACTGTCGGCACTTCCGTGTCGGCACACTGCACGGGGAGCCGAACAGGCAGCACGGAGGTTTCTCTGTGCTGCCTGTTCGGCTCCCCGTGCAGCTTTGCAGGCAGAGCGGAGGTGAGAGGGGATCTTCCGATCCCTTCTCACCTCAGTCTCTGCCTGCAAGCGCGGTTTTTTTTTTTTTTTTTTTTTTTTTTTTTTTTTAAAACACTGGCCCAGCGGCCGTGTTTTACATAGTTTAGGGCGGCCTGGGGGGCAATTGCCACCCTGCCCCCCGGCCCAGCCCGCCCCTGTACCTATTACTCATTGGCATCATCATAAAATCATTTATATGTAATTAAAGTTTAATATTATATATACCCTAAATCAGGGCTCGATTTTTGGCATCCTCTACTTGGCGTCCCCTCACCTCTGGGGCCCATTTTTTTTTTTCTGTTCTTGGGGACAGCATAGCGCGAGTGGGCAGCATGTGCCGTTTTGCACACACTGCCAGCTCCGCCCCCTCGTGCATCGCGCTTCCAAGTCTGAGTTCCGGTTAAAACATGACATCCATGTCACTTGACAACCCAGCGCTCAGCAGGATGGGGTTGAACGATGGTCTATGCCTGGCCGAGATGAAATGGAAGTGCTCCCCTCCCCTGCAATCAAACAAAGTAGTACGGACACACTGAAACACGCACCTTTTATTTATTTATTTTAACAAAAGAATGGCTGACTTGTCAGGTCTGTATGTCAATCTGTCTATCTCAATCTGTCTATGTATGTCTTTTTGACTGTCTGTTTCTGTCTGTGACTATCAGTGATTTTCTGTGTATGTAAGTGGAACTGTCTGTGATTTTCTGTGTATGTAAGCGGAACTGTCTCTGTCTATGTGACTGATTTTCTGTGTATATAAGTGGAACTGTCTCTGTGACTGTCTGTGACTTTCTGTGTATGTAAGTGGAACTGTCTCTGTGCCTGTCTGTGATTTTCTGTGTATGTAAGTGGAACTGTCTCTGTCTGTGTGATTGTGTGTATTTTTGTGTGATTGTGTGTATGAGCAGTTGTCTGGCTCCTAGATTTTTTTGCTGGCTCCTAAAGCAAAATTAAATTTGTCAAGCCCTGCCCTAAATACCTATTGCTCATTGGCATCCTATAAATCCTTCATATGCCCACCTAAGCATGTGAGCACCTTTACTTCACTTCTATCAAACCTGCTATGGGCTCCAGCCCCAAATCTTTTGGAGACCTAGCATTGCCCCTGTTTAAAGTTAAGATGTGTAAATACGTTATTGAAATAATTATTTCTTGGCAAAAAAAATAATAAATAATTGACTGATTTGAAACCTTCATATATATTTGTACTTACGGGTGTTTTTAAGCTTATTAAAGCAATTTTAATAGGGCCTTAGAGCTTCACTTTTCCAACAACCTAACTTTTTTCTAAACATTTCGTTAGCCTCTTTTTGGTAATCATTAAACGACAACTAAAAGGTAGCAAAGGTTAAAAAATATGTAACCCAACATGTACACAAACGAGTTTACTCTCTGCCTTGATAATAGATACATGCAGATTTATTCTCTGTTGTGTGTCACGAGTGTGCAGACAGTGTCAGTACGCACAGCCTATCAGAGCAGGGTCTTGCCCCACTAGTCTGATTGAGTGTGGGGGTCTCTCCAATGGCATCCCCGGGGGGTTCTGAACGCATCATATCACGCTGCTGAACTTTTTTATTTTTTTCTTCTGGCAGCCGCATCCGCTAGATACGGCTGCCGGGAAAAAAAAGTAAAAAAAAAAAAATCATTGATACCCGATATGACCTTATGTCATGACTGTTATGACTGTATATTCCTCCTGCCAGGAGGTGAGTACTGGGGAAGGGGGAGGTGGGTAGTATGTAACAAGCACAATTACGCTGGCATACTAATGGCAAAATACTGGCATATATTTAATGGCAAAATACTGGCATATGTTTAATGGCAAAATATTGGCATATATTTAATGGCAAAATACTGGCATATTAAATGGCAAAATACTGGCATCTATTGAATGACAAAATACTGGCATATATTAAATGGCAAAATACTGGCATATTAAATGGCAAAATACTGGCATATATAAAATGGCAAAATATTGGCATATATTTAATGGCAAAATACTGGCATATTAAATGGCAAAATACTGGCATATTAAATGACAAAATACTGGCATATATTGGCAAAATACTGGCATATATTGGCAAAATACTGGCATACATTTTATGGCAAAATATTGGCATATATTTAATGGCAATGTACTGGCATATTAAATGGCAAAATACTGGCATCTATTAAATGACAAAATACTGGCATATATTAAATGGCAAAATACTGGCATATATTAAATGGCAAAATACTGGCATATATTAAATGGCAAAATAATACTGGCATATTATTTGGCAAATTGGCTACGGCTTATTTATGGCAAAATAATACTGGCATATTATTGGGTAAATTGGCTGTGGCTTATTTATGGCAAAATAATACTGGCATATTATTGGGTAAATTGGCTGTGGCTTATTTATGGCAAAATAATTCTGGCATATTATTGGGTCAATTGGTTGTGGCATATTAATGGCAAAATACTGGCATATTATTGGGTAAATTGGCTGTGGCTTATTTATGGAAAAATAATACTGGAATATTATTGGGTCAATTGGCTGTGTCATATTAATGGCAAAATACTGACATAGTATTGGGCAAATTGGCTGTGGCATACTAATGGCAAAATACTGGCATATTATTTGGCAAATTGGCTTTGGCTTATTTATGGGGAAAAATACTGGAATATAATTGGGCAAATTGGCTGTGGCTTATTTATGGCAAAATAATACTGGCATATTATTGGGTCAGTTGGCTGTGGCATATTAATGGCAAAATACTGGCATATTATTTGGCAAATTGGCTTTGGCTTATTTATGGCAAAAAAATACTGGCATATAATTGGGCAAATTGGCTGTGTCATATTAATGGCAAAATACTGACATAGTATTGGGCAAATTGGCTGTGGCTTATTAATGGCAAAATAATACTGGCATCTTGTTGGGCAAATTGGCTGTGGCATATATATGGGCCAGCTAATACCGGTATATTCATGGGAAAACTGTGGCTTATTTTAATTGGCAAAGTGATGCTGTGGCGTAATCTGTTGGGCAAAATAATATGTACTATCCGGAAAGTGACAGTGGCTTGTTCCGCAGGGGCAGTTATGTGGGGCAAACTGACACTGTGGCATGCCAAATCAGGTAGGTGTAATATGAGTGCAAGCCAAGTACTGTGGGTGCAATATAGGTGCATGGCAAGTGCTGTGGGTATTGTATGGTTGTGTGTTAAGTCCTTTAGGTGCAATGTGGGTGCAGAGGAAGGGAGTAAAAACAAGAAATGCATTTTTTCAATAAAATTTGTATTACAGTTGAACATAGTTGAATGTAATATTAAAAAGTTCAAATAAGTATAAATGCAACTAGTTATATATAGAGAGAGAGGTGTCTGTGTGTATAGATATTTATTGTTTTAGAATTGTATAATTGTCACTTCGCGGGACTCCCATGTGTGGCATATTTATTGGGCTCCCATCTATGGCATAATTAAGGGGCTCTTTTGTGTGGCATAATTATGGATCTCTTGTGCGTGGCATAACTAAGGGGCGCTTGTGTGTGGCATAAGTATGGGGCGCTTGTGTGTGGCATAAGTATGGGGCGCTTGTGTGTGGCATAAATATGGGTGCTTGTGTGTGGCATAAATATTGGTGCTTGTGTTGTGCATAACAATGGGGAGCTCGTGTGTTGAATAATTAATGAGGCTCTGGTGTGGCATAGTTATGGAGCTCCTGTGTGTGGCATAGCTAATGGGCTCCTGTGTGTGACATAATTTGTGGGGCTCCTGTGTATGGCATATTTTGTGGGGCTCCTGTATGGCATATTTAATGGGCCATCTGACTGGCATTACTAAGGAATCTGTTTGGCACGGTACTGGAGGAAATCTGGGGGGGTGACACCATGAGTTACTGCACTGGGTGACACCAACCCTAGTGACGCATCTGGGTCTCTCTCTTATTATGCAGAGAGACATAGTTCTTGTGAAAAATCATATTGCACTGTAAGTAAGAATACAATTGTGATATGTGCTCTGTGTTTGTTTGTTTTTGTTAGGGATTTTATTATGAAGCAAAATATTCTGTTCCAGAGAGTTACACCAGTCTAGAAGTGTATAACAAGTTTGATGTCTCAAGTGGGAGTGGTTTCAGGCAGCTCGGTGTGTGTGATGTAAAACTAAGAGGAAGCGTGACAGGCCTCTGTTGCTATAGAAACCATAACTTCTCAGTGAACATTTTATTCAGTTTCTAATTGCACATGTGTTTCTTTTCCTTTGCTTAATAACATGAGACGTGTATCCAGTGATTTTTTAAAAAAATTTTATTATAGTTTTATTGAGTCAAATAATGTTAAATACAACAATTATTAATTCTACATGTGTCAAAGAATAAACAGAGCCATGATACATAGTTCAAAAAACATACAAACATATGGACTCTTTTTAATTGTTCTTGTAGGGGAGTATATTACATGTATATTGTTATACATATTTAAACCATTTGATTTCAAAGATATTAGTAACACATTGCTGTGTTTTGCATCCTTCCTGCATCCAAATAGTTAACTGGTACACTTACAAACAGGTGCACTAAATTCCCAGTCTTTGGATCTGCATCAGAGCCTCGGGGTACATATATTATCTGTACAACCATATAGATAAACTGCATTCACTAGATTAATTTATTTCTTTACCTGGTTGGGGGGTTGGGGGCAAGACGTTAAGTGCAAACTAAACTGGGAGGGGTTAAATTAACATTGAAGTCATGGGTTAGTTCGACATTCAGAGAGACCTAGAGGTTAACGTAAGTGGCTATTGCCGACTGGCCTGAAGCATTCTGGTAGGCAGGCCTGTTTTATTGCTCATTGCTTATTCAAACTTTCTTTTTATATTTATTTGGTCATTTGTAAAACTGTTCTAAATCCAAGGCATTGGTACAGTGCAATGTGTTTGTGAACAAAAACCCAAGAAGGTTAATGAAAACCTCAGCTACATTGGCCTAAAGTTTGAAATTCCCATCTCAGTGATCTTCAGTTCCCTGTTTTTTGAGTAGACCCTCATGTATTTATAGTGCACAGGATACATTGTGGAACATAGTATCATTTACTCATACAATGCAAAACGAATAGGGAATACGGTCAAGACGTTGACAAGGTTAAAAAAAAATAATAGATTTTAAAGCAGGATAATGTGCCCTGCCACTAAGCAAAAATAGCAATTCAGCAATGGTTGGGGGAACACAACAGTGAGTTCAGTGTGCTAACTTTGCCTCCCAATTCCCCGGATCTCAATCCAATGGAGCATCTATGGGATGTTGTGGACAAACAAGTCTAATCCATGGAGGCCCCACCTTACAACTTACAGGATCTGCTGCTAATGTCTTGGTGCCAGATACCCCAGCACACCTTCAGAGGTCTAGTGGAGTCCATGCCCTGACGTGCCAAGGCCATTTTGGCATAAAAAGAGGACCTACACAATATTAGTTCAGGTGGTCATAATGTTATGGCTGGTCGATAGAGGAATTTTTACAAAACCAAACTGCCATCTTTTTCTTACTTCCACATTCTTTGTTATCAAATCAAGATTACTTGAGTGCATTTACTATTCACTGTACAACAATTTGATAAATGTTTTCATGGAAAACAAGGAAATGTCTAAGTGACACACACACACACTTTTGAACAGTATTGTATGTATATGGAATCTATTCACTAAACAATGCATGACGATCTTATAGATGTCAGACATGGATCACCAGTGTCATCAGACAGCCCCGATCATGAACAGGAGCTTCTTTGGTTAGCATTGTTTCAGCAGTAACTCATCTAACATATGTTTACATATGTATTTTAAAATTTAAGTGACATAGACAATTGACTGAAAGCATCCTGCTTTTTTTGTTTTATTCCAATACTTTTTTTAATTCATTTTTCTGTGATCATTTGCATACATATTAAACACTCTTATAAGTAGGTTAGTACATCATACATTTGAAAAGCACTGTGTGTAGGGTTGTCACCTGGCCGGTGTTTTACCGGTAGGCCGGTAAAAAATTGGCATCAGGCCAATGTTAAGTTTTTGGAGACAGTACCAAGACCGGTATTTTTCTGAAGAACAGGTGGCGACCCTATACTTTTGTGTTGGTTTATAGGACAGTTTCATATTTTATACCGTATTTGCTTGATTATAAGACAAGGTTTTTTTCAGAAAAAAAAATCTGAAAACTACCCCTCGTCTTATAATCGAGGTCTCATATAATCTGACCTCAAATTGCGCAGACATCCTCTGCTGCCCCACTAGCCACCAGGGTAAATCGGGCAGCTGGGGGATGTCTGCACGATACGTGCAGATATCCTCCATGCTGCCCGACACAGCCGACTATTATGACGGACAGCTGTCCGTCATAATAGACTGCCGTGTCGGGCAGCATGGAGGATGTCTGCAAGTATCGTGCAGACATCCCCCGGCTGCCCCCACTAGCCACCAGGGATCAAGGTAAGGGGAAGGGAGGGTGGGGGGCAGAGAGACAGAGGGAGGGAGGGGGCAGAGAGACAGGGGGAGGGAGGGGGCAGAGAGACAGGGGGAGGGAGGGGGGCAGAGACAGAGTCAAGGGGAGGGAGGGGGTTAAGAGACAGAGACAAGGCGAGGGAAGGGGTTAAGAAACAGAGAGAAGAGGAGTGAGGGGGTTAAGAGACAGAGACAAGGGGAGGGAAGGGGTTAAGAGACAGAGACAAGGGGAGTGAGGGGGTTAAGAGACAGAGACAAGGGGAGGGAAGGGGTTAAGAGACAGAGACAAGGGGAGTGAGGGGTTTAAGAGACAGAGACAGGGGGAGGGAAGGGGTTAAGAGACAGAGACAAGGGGAGTGAGGGGGTTAAGAGACAGACAAGGGGAGGGGGGAGAGAGAGCCAACACTAAGAAATAAAAACTAGAAATACATTTTTTGATATAATAATTTTTATTAAAAAAGCAATTTACATGTGAATATATACAAGTTGAACTTTTTTCCTATTGGGTAGTCTTATATTCAGGCTTTTAGTTTTTTTCTAATGGAATATCCAAAGTTTGGGGGGTCGTCTTATAATCAGGGTCGTCTTATAATCGAGCAAATACGGTATATTAAAAAAACACATGCCATTTTTTATCAGTCTTTTTCTAATATTTAAGGCAGGTATGAAAATAGAATGTTCTGTATATAAAATCAGCTCCCTGCTGCTTCCATTTGATTTCATACTTTCCCAGTATGAAGGAATTAAGATTCCGCGTGTCACATATATTTATGTTTTTATTGAGCCCGTGGTGCTGTAATGTGGCCGCAGGTTATTCATGCTCAGTCCTGTGCTACACGTCAAGTGAACATTTTCTGTCATAAGCCTATGGATTTGGGGATTTTCTAGGTTATTTCTCATGGCAGATTTGCCTCATACTTCAGTGTGATTTAGAAATTGTCACTTGCTATCCGCTCATGACATGTGCATTATAAGACTTACTCATTTTTTATTAACTTTGTATCCTTTGTTGTTCTAATGCTGTGCACTGCAGTTATATTATAATAGAGAGGTGTAGAGACACTGTATCTATAATCTCTTTATTTGTCCTATTCCGCTGTGCCCTAACCTTGGTAACAAAAGCAAAGACAGTCCGCTTATATAGTTGTTTGTTCATTTTGGGGCAGGTAATGCCTGTTGTGTGGAGGAAACAGTGCACATACAGAGGGGTAGATCAACAGGTGCTACAGTGAGTGGCGTAACTCGTTGGTGCATATGGACATTATATGTTGACCTTAAATGTATGGCTCAGATGTCCAGGAGATTGCCATATTATGACCAGGAGGATGTGAACAGCAATGCATCATAGCCCTCTGCGCTGTGCTGCAGATCCCGCCGCATTTAACCCTTTAGTGACCGAGTGCTATGTTGCATTTGATGTGCCTTGAAGACCAGAATTCCATTATTTTTGTCATACGTCTACTGAACTGGGAATTTCTTTCTTTGTGTTCAGTCCACCCACACAAATGATATATCATTTTTTAAAGGACAGACAGGGCTTTCATTTGATACTATTATTTTCATCATATGATATCATTTACTGAAAATATGCCATAAAAAACACTTTTTCTAACTTTGACCACATTTTTTTTTTTACACAATTACAAATGGTAAAAAAGACCCCGTCTATATATTTATAATATTTGTCCTGAGTTTAGTAATACCAATGTTTCCTTGTTTGTCTATGTTTTATTTCAAGTAATAGGGCAATAAACAATATTAGTGTTTTTTTTTTCCTAATCATTTTCTTCTACAGTGACTTTTTTACCCCAACCCTAAATTTACCCCAACTCTAAATTTACCCTAATCCTAAATCTACCCCCACCCCTTAAACTAACCCTTGTGATCATCCAAACCCCCCTGTAACACTTATTATGAACCTAATTATGACCCTAACCCTAGATCTAGGTTTAGTAGATCTAGGGTTAGCATTTTCCCTTTATTTATTTATTTTATTTATTTATTTAATTCATTTTTTCTTTCAAACTGTAATATACTTAACTGCCTCTAGGGGCAGTCAAGTAGCGGTTTCAGAGCGACGGAAGAGATTTTTTTTTTCTCTCTTCCGTCGCTCTGTGCTGGGCACGCTGTATTGGAGGAGCATGCTCCTCCAATGCAGCACCCACCCGCGATCACCGGGTGATCGCGCTGCCCAGGGGGGCACAGAATGTGTTGCATGATGCATCATTGCAACACTTTAACACACATAGGCAGTGATCAGCTTTCACTGCCTATGTGTGTAACGCGCATACGATCACATTCGCGGTGATCGTATGCGCGCGGGTTGGGGGGGCTGAAAGCACTCTCAGAGGCTGCTTCGGATCCGAGAGTAGCACTACATGTATACGGAGGACGTATATAAACGTCCTCGGACCATGCTTTTCAGGACGTATATATACGTCCAAATGCGTTAAGGGGTTATCTGCACCAAAACCCTTGTGTCCAATTAGGCCACATTTAGTAGCCTCAGTCTCACAGCCTAAATGTAAGCAACACTTAAAGTGCTAAAAATCAAGCTTACCTCGATTGGTTGGTTCTCTAGGGGACTGTTAAAGTACTAAAGGGTTAATTGTAATATCATATTTAATCCATTTCATATAATTTTAGAATGAAAAATGGTCACCTTTTACTCCGCCTTTGAGTTTAGTCCTGGATGAATATTAATAGTGAATATGCATTAATATTCACTATTCTGACTTGTCCTATTCTGCAAGGAGAGCTACTTACATCTAACACATGCCCTTCTAAAGACCTCAGTTTTCCAGGACACTCTGTCCTGAGGAATGTGTCATTTTATATTCTTTAATAATGCCAATCAGTGAGGTCTCAGCTTCACCCACACTCACCCCTTAAAGAATGAAAGCTGCACAGTGACTAGCCTAAAAAATAGGAGTTTTATAAAAGTATAGTGTCTTGAAATCAGGGAGGGTGGCAGGTTCCTAACTATCGTGATTCGGGCTGTTATCTTGCATTCCCAAAGTTAGTAGCCACAGTGAGTGTCAGTGCTACAGCCCAGAAGGGCTGACACTCCCCCTCCCAAGCCATGCCCTGCGAAGGCCACTGTTGCCAATGGTGCATGTTTAGAGCAGTGTTTCCCAACCCAGTCCTCAAGGCACACCTACCAGTCCAGGATTTAGGGATTACCTGGGTGTGTCTAAGGTGTTTTTTTTCTTCTTTGTAAAAACACCTTAGACAACTGGGTAATCCCTAAATCCTGGACTGGTAGGTGGGCCTTGAGGACTGGGTTGGGAAACACTGGTTTAGAGGATGGCATGGTAGCAGCAGAGGGGCCTTACTAGTGCAACCATGTGCCTAGGGATCAGCTATATGATCTATGCTTGCATCAGCAATAACATTGCCACCTTTTCTTATTGCTTCCATAGACTTAACATTGTCCTGAATAATTTTTTTTACCTGCCTGCCGGTAAAATACCAGCAGAGTAGCCATCAAAGTTCTCTTTCTGTTCCTAGGTTCTCTTTCTGGTCTAGAGTTTACTTCAGAATGTTTTACATTTATATAGTTACCATTTTCTTCAATTCTTACATTGCATTAGATGTATCTAGGGTAACCATTTTTAATGTTGAATGTCTTAATCCAGTGCCTCCTTGTCTCCTGCCCCTGCATGTACTTTTTTAAATATTTAACCAGACCCAAATAAAATGTAAATAATATGTAATTTAATACATGAACGTCTCTTTTCTTCTTCTTACGCTATGCCGGGATGTAGGGTGAGATTTATTGGCGTTCCCTGGCTCAGTGTCCATAACCATGCGTGGTAACACTGACATTCTATACCCCAAACTCCGCCCCACCCCCGACGTGCCAATTCACTGGGGGCCAAAATTGGGACATATGGTGCTTTGTGTTCATCAAAATGTACCTAAAGCAATACATAAAGGGATCGGGGCACTCACAAAACAGGTTCGATCTTAACATTACAGTTTCTAAAGACTTCCATTTCAATCAAACAGAGATACTCTTACAATACTTATGGAGCACCTGTGATGGGTGGGGCGCTCAAACCAGAAGCCTAGTCCGGACCTCAAGTATTCAAACCAATAAACAGAAAGGGAAACACAATAAAACCCCTAAACCAAAATATCGAATTAAAAATATTACGTGGTGCAGCTGAAATTACTAAGCTTACACACAATCCTTAAAAAAGTGAATGAAATACTCTACAATGTGTCAGTTTAACCCACTATCCTGGCTTTTTCCAGCCCAGCCTGTATATAACAATAACTAGAGGCACAAAGGGCCATACAAATAATTTCACTTCCAGTCCAAGAGCCTGCTTGGATTCTAGATGGATAAACAGAGATCTCTTATCATGTTCCTGATCATCACTCAGTTGTCTTTGAAATCTCACAAAAAAAAAAAAAAAAAGTTTAAATAATGCAATATCAGGACACGTCTGCTGACAATACCGGCATCCGGCCTCTGTTCATCCAGATTTAATTCTTGGATTCGACGAGATTTATGCAAACAAACTGGCGTTGCTTTCACCAGGCGTCCGCACGCTGTTATTATCTGTCTTCCTCTCATTTCCTTCTGAGCATATTTCATTTAGATAACTTCATTCATCGACTGATCCAGGCTTATGGACATTTTGTTATAGAAGAGAAGAAAAATAAATGATGTGGGGTTTTTTTTTTCTTTTTTCAGAAATGCTTTGCATATGGATACACAGTGGAGATCGTGCACGTTTGTTTATTTATTTATTTATACAGCCAGTTTGTATTCCTGTTTAAAGATGCCTTTTTTTATCAGGAAATTATATACAGTGGTATCCCTGAGACCAGAATGGAGGTTACGCAATGTTTGTGAAAACCCTGCTCTGTATTCTACTCATGTCCTGTGCATGCAGACTTCTCATCCACTGGTTCCCAACCCAGTCCTCAAGGCCCACCCAACAGTCCAGGATTTAGGGATTATCCAGTTCAAAATAAAAACACCTTAGACGTAACTGGTTAATCCCCTAAATCCTAGACTTTTTTGGTGGACCTCGAGTACTGGCTTAGTCCATCCCATCCCATCCCTTGTTTTTGGTTGAAGCATCCCTGTTCCATCCCCTTCCTTGCTGATGTTTAAAGGAACAGTCAATCTTAAAAAAATATAAAGGCCTGTTCAGGCTTTCTGCTTTGCATTGAATTCTGGCTCCGTCCAAGCCGTCCAATAGAATATGCATCACGGTCACATCATATGTGTTTCAGATGCATGTGGATACAATATCTACTTCCCCATGCAAGTCACTTGGCCCGGTGTAAGAGGAAGATGTAGTGATTAGTAAAGGGTTTCACTGTGAGGCAGCACTTGATCTTTTCCACTGTTCTCAGTGAGACTATGGGCTTTATTCATAGAAGAAAGAATTGAAGGAAATTCGAAGAGAATTTCAAACTTAAGGCCAAAGTAGTCGAGTTCAAAAGATTCTCCCATTCAGCTGAATTCCCTGTAATTCTCGTTAATGAATATATAATGTTTTTTTCTTGACGGTTCCTTTAAAGACCATATACAGTTATCAGTCAGCTAGCGATTCCATTTATAGATTGTGATTATTATTATTTTAATAATAGTGATATTAACCCATTCATGACGAATGGTGATAAAGCACCATGCTTTCCGTCCCAGACGACGAGAGCACCAAAACGTCACGATTTGTTCCTGGCACCAATCACAAGGTGATCAGTATCCAGGAACACTATGGCAGAGACCCGATCATGGTCTTAATAGACCCTGGGGGTCCCTGCCAAAATATCGCGAGACCTCCGTATTGTCACGTGTGACGTCACGGAGGCGTGACCGATCCCGGACGTTCGAGCACAGTGCGATTTAGTGAAATGTAGTCGGTACTCAAAGTGGCCTCATCTGATAAGTGGGACCTGAGCAGCATCCGAGCACAGCTCATCACTGGGAGCCGCATTGAGCTGTTTAACGCTGGACGTTCTATGCCGTCCTAGTGTCTATTAGGCACTGTAAAATCAGGGCGGCATAGTACGCCCTAGCGTCGCGAAGGGGTTAAATCAGTGCTCCATGCACCTGTGATGTGTGTAATGCCGAAACATGTCACAAAACACTGAACACATTTGTGTTTATGTGCGTGTTTACATGAAAAGACATTTAACCCCTTTTTAAACCAGAACTTTTTCAGGATTCGTGTTTGTTTTACTGTAATTTCTTTTTTTTTATTTTCTCTCGTCTAGTGAGCTTACATAGGCTATGGGTTTTATTCATGAAAGAGGACATTGCAAACGTGAGGCCAAAGTAGCCAAATTGAAATAATTCTCTAATTCAGCTATACTTCAAAGTCTGTTTATTTTCTACCTTCATTTTGCACTTCCCTTGACAATTTTGGGCAATTTTTTTTTTTTAATTACAAAAAGCCCTACATATTATTATATAGATCATATTTATTTAGAAATTAGCTTAGTGATGACATACTTGTAAGTAACTGGTCACGTATGCCTTTTCCATTAGTATAGTAAGAGTGTTGACCATTGTGATTGAACCCATTTGGAAAGTAAGCTTTGTGTTGGACTTTTTTAGCCACTATACTGGTTTTGATATAGAATTGTGAATAACATTCAAAGTATAACCAACAACTGACACCAGGCCTGCTGTCTATTTATGTAGTATAATACTAGGCTAAATTAGCAACAGCAACCTTCAGTGTTATATATGTAATAGTCAAATACATAAATGCCATCCAAGCATTATATAGTACTGTATTTACAAACATAAATCCTGACACGCTGCAAAAAGATTGAAGAAAAATCAGCATATTAGAAAGTAGAGAGAATGATAGTGAATACTTGCGGTATTGAGAGGTTATTGACAGGAAAAACAATTTTCAGTATTGACATAGTATTGAATTAGAGGGTCAGGAATTTAAAAGTAATATCAGGAAGTATTACTTTACTGAGAGGGTAGTGGATGTATGGAATTACCTTCCAGCGTAAGTGGTAGAGGTAACACAGTGAAGGAGTTTAAGCATGCGTGGGATAGACACAAGGCTATCCTAGCTATAAGACCGGGAACGGGGGACTAATAAAAGTATTGGACAGACTAGATGAGCCGAATGGTTCTTATCTGCCAACACATTCTATGTTTCTATGTTTCTTAGCACAGCCATAAAGCATATGTCTTATGGGTATGAGTTAAATACTAGGATTTCAGAGACAATGTTTTTCCATTTAGATAATGCTTCCTATTCTCCATAAGCAAGAATGATACCTCTTATAACATATTCAAGGATTATGCGTAATTCCTGGTAATCCTAGTCAGAAGTCAGGATTTTCACATTGTAGACACATTAATACTAGAAAGACTCTTAATACCTTTTCTAGTGTTTAAGTGTTACCAGGTAAAGGCTTCCTAGCTTTAATAAACCTGTTGAACACCAGAGATATCCAGACTTTGGTGGCTTAAATGCTGGATGGTTTATATTTTATACAGATCATATCCATGTTTATACTGAGTTATGTTACTTCAGTTTTTAATGTCCTTGTGCTCTTGACCAAGAGCTTGATAGCCAATGTTTTATAGTTGATCAGACACACACAATCTATTCAACTGTTTTAGAGGGCCACTATACAAAATGTATACATTTATTCAAATGTAAAGATGAATGTATTCTAAATATGTTTATATTACTCCCAAATATCAAGTTTACTACTTCTACCAATCCTGCATATCATCTACCCAGTATTTGGCTGGAGCCTAGAAAAACAAAAACAGCACAGTGAACGTGTCTGAAATAATCAGCAAAGTATCCTTAAAGATAACAATACTTCCAGTGTACAGATACATATATTTCACAGAAGCCTTACAGAGCTCACTTTCACAGATTTTTTTCCATCAAGTCTATAGCTAATCTGCTCTGCCAATTATTTGCTGGACACATATTATTTACATGCTCACAGTGCTGTATTTACCGCGAGGCATCCTAGGCGGATGCCTAGGGCGGCAAATTTTGGGGGGCGGCAGCGCCCCCCAGCACTGAAAAAAAAAAATGTAAAAAAAAAAAAAGTGAAAAAAAAAAAAAAAAGTGAAAAAAAAAAAAAAAACGCGGCCCTTTAAAAAAAAAAAACCCCACCGCGCTTGCAGGCAGAGACGGAGGTGAGAAGGGATCGGAAGATCCCCCCTCACCAACGCTCTGCCTGCCAGGCTGCACGGGGAGCCGAACAGGCAGCACAGAGAAACCTCCGTGCTGCCTGTTCGGCTCCCCGTGCAGTATGCCGACACGGAAGTGCCGACAGTCACGTGACGGGCGCGCTGACGTCATACGCGCGCCCGGTCACGTGACCTGTCGGCACAATCGCCGGGGAGCCGAACAGGCAGCATGGAGGGACCATGCTGCCTGCCTGCCAGGGAAAGGTAAGTGCTGATGGGAGAGTGTGTGTGTGTGTGTGTGTGTGAGACTGAGTGTGATGGGAGTCAGAGTGTGTGTGATGGGAGTAGGAGTGTGTGACTGAGTGTGATGGGAGACTGTGTGTGTGTGTGTGTGTGTGTGTGTGACTGTGACTGAGTGTGTGTGATGGGAGACAGTGTGTGTGATGGGAGTCAGTGTGTGTGTGTGACTGAGTGTGATGGGAGTCAGAGTGTGTGTAATGGGAGACAGTGTGTGTGACTGAGTGTGATGGGAGTCAGAGTGTGTGTGATGGGAGACAGTGTGTGTGACTGAGTGTGATGGGAGTCAGAGTGTGTGTGTGATGGGAGACAGTGTGTGTGACTGAGTGTGATGGGAGTTGGAGTGTGTGTGATGGGAGTAGGAGTGTGTGACTGAGTGTAATGGGAGTAGGAGTGTGTGACTGAGTGTGATGGGAGTGTGAGCTTGATGTGAGTCTGAATGATGGGGCATGTGTTAGGTGTGTAACGTGGGTGTGCAGCTTGGGTAGGGGGGTGCCCAGATTTTGTCTGCCTAGGGCAGCACAAAATCAAGATACACCACTGCATGCTCATCTATAGAATTCTAAATGTATATGTGTCCAGAAAAAATATTTAATTAATTAAGGAGGGGATACATAGAAACATAGAATGTGTCGGCAGATAAGAACCATTCGGTCCATCTAGTCTGCCCACATTTTTTTTTTTGGAGTACTTGTATTAGTCCCCCGTTCCCGGTCTTATAGCTAGGATAGCCTTGTGTCTATCCCACGCATGCTTAAAATCCTTGACTGTGTTTACCTCTACCACTTCTGCTGGCAGGCTATTCCATACATCCACTACCCTCTCAGTAAAGTAATACTTCCTGATATTACTTTTAAATTGTTGCCCCTCTAATTTAAGACTATGTCCTTTAGTTGTGGTAGTTTTTCTTCTTTTAAATATACTCTCTTCCTTTACTGTGTTGATTCCCTTTATGATACCATAAGAACTACTTTGATTAATTAACTGATTTAACTTTCAGCACATGTGTGCAGGGCAGCATGTAGTAATGGTCGGTTTGGCTTTTTGTGTACAGCTGTATGCTGGGAATGCAGACAATAGGTGGGGTTAATGTAAGATTCAGGTTAATAGCAAAACAAAGTACTGCCAATTCCCCAAAAAAATATTCAGAAGGATGGCTGCTTAGCACACAAGTAATAAAATACTGGAAAACATTTCTTACTTTGAGAGGACCTTTAACAGCATGACAGATGTACAGTAGAATGTTCATTTTATTGATTAATTACCACTACCACCTGTTATATTTTTGGTAAAAAAAAATTTTGTTTGTTTTTTGTGTGTGTTAAACTGCAGTTTTGCCTGCTCTTTTACTAGTGACCTAATGTTATGAATTTAGTGTTAGCTGCAACAAAACCAAACTTTTCTAACCCTTTGTGTATGATGTGGATGGTGCAGGAGAGGTGATTGTTAATTGCTTCACTCTGTAGCTACAGGACTTACACATACTTTCCAGTTCTTGGAGATTAGAGTTGGCCCACCAGCATCACAGAACTAGAACATGATTTTTCTGGATAGTCACCTCTCTCTGCCTTGCATAATCCATTATATTGTAAATGAGATCAATGGTGCACATATATAAACAAAAGCTTTCTCAGTGTTACCAAAGATAAAAGCTGCAGTTTCTAGACAGCAATTATGCCATGGGTCAGCCTACAACATAACTGTGTTACGATCATGTGAGGTAATCAGGTTATGCAAGGTGGCAGCCCGATTCTATTGTCTGAGAATTCTGTACAGTATCTAAATGTTATCTTTCCTTTTCAATGGTATAACTGTGAACCATTCTCTGCTTTTAACCTAGTCTCAAAATAAGTGATATAATCACTTTAAAGACTGTTCAACTTTCTTGTCATGAACAATTCAAACATAAGAATAATATGCAGAAGGGGATTATATAATCGTCAAGTAGTCTGAAGTTGTCAGAACTTTAAAGGTACACAGTAAAACATAAAACACATTAAAATATGATAAATCAATGTCTGCTACTGAGATTGAAGAAAACTAATGTTTTTTTCCAGTGTGATTTGATGCAGGCATTCTGCATAAATCACATTTTTAATATTTGAATCAAGCCCTCCCCAGTGATTACTCTGTATGTTTACCGTAGGTGTGGCAGCACTGATTATATAGACACTGAGGATATAAAGTTGTGTTTCATATAGTTACTTCTTGTGCTCATCCAATTGAATACATTGTGTGGGCTGTGATAAACTTGCTCTTGTACATAGTAGGATCTCTTAACAGTGCAACACATTGTCTGATGACATCACTAAAGAGACAGGAATTTCTATTCATTGGACTGGCATTATTCGCATTGGTTACTAGAGCAAAAAAAACAAGGAAATTACTTTTACTCAGCTAGTGTGGGCAGTCCTGGTTTCTTGCAAACTGCTGTAATTTCACAATTTCATCTAGCTGTAAGTATTTTATATTTTAAGCAATGCAAAATGTAAAGTATTTTAATATGCAGTAACATTTGGAAGACTAGACAGTCCCTTTAAGTTTAAAACAGTATACAGTGCTTTTAATGGTTTGCTAGCTCTTCCATATCTTGTATATATGTATATGTGCTTTAATGGCGTTGTATTCATATAACTTTAAAACATGGCTTGACAAATCCCAAGAACCAGGGAGCCATGGCTCCCAAAATCCCTACTTCTGGCTTCTGACTGTTCTTTTTGTTTTTGCAATATTTCAAACTATATTATTTTCATATTATTAATCAATCAGACATTAATTCTGTATAGAAAAAAATCAAGTACTAAAATACACCAAATGACATACTAAAAACATATTTCCTAATTCTTACCCACTAAGAATTAACTCACTTTGTTACCGTAATCGAGGCTATACGAACCCAACATTAAGTAGAATTTAATTAATAATATGTTCAGACAATATAAGCATACAAATGAACTTACTTTAGAAGAATTTTGTGGAGTTCATTCCAGGTCAAATTTCAGACTAGAGAGGGGAAAACGTGCCTGATATCAGTACAAGTATGCCAACATCTATCATCAGAAACCCTCTTAACCCCTTAGTGACAAGACATTTTCACCTTGACTTTCCCTTGGTGACAATGGCTGTTTTGACATTTCTGGGGTGTTTGTGTTTAGCTGTAATTGTTTTCTTTCTCACATACTGTACCCACACAAATTATATGTTGTTTTTATCATCATAAGAAGGGCTTTCATTAGATACCATTATGTTCATCATATCTTATAATTTACTACAAAAAAAAATCATAAAATATGATGAAAAATTAAAAAAAAAACACTTTTTCTAACTTTGACCTAAAATATAATTTACACAAATAAAATCATTAAAAAAGACCCCGTCTAAATAGTTTCTAAATGTTGTCCCGAGTTCAAAAATGTTTCCATATTTTTCGGTATTTTTTGGCAAGTTATGGGGCAAAAACCAAAAATAGTGTTTTTTTCCTATATTGACCTTTTGACCCCAACCCGAACCCAAAATTTAACCCTAATACTAAATTTAACCCCAACTCTAATCCTTATTATATCCCTTAATATTTTTTAATTTTAATTTAATTTTAACCCTATCCCTTATGCTAAAAATTAATTCATTTTAACCCTATAGGCTAATCTATCTATATAACCTGTTTTTAATTAATTAAATATTTATTTTAAATATTTTCCATTGCAATGCTACTTAACTACCACTAGGGACAGTCAAGTAGCATATTCAGAGCGACGGAAGTGAAGTTACTTTCACTTCCGACGCACAGACCAGCGGAGGGCTTAGCCATATTGACGGAGCAGCATGCTCCATGGGGCGATCGTGGGTGCTCCAAAATAGAAATTTCGGTGCTGGCGACATCGAGGCAATAGACCACCACCATTAAAGCGGTTTTCGCGATCGTTGATCGCGAAAACCCCTTGATTGACCGCAGGACGTACCAGGCACGTCCTTTGTCATTAAGGGAGTTTCTCCCAGGACGTGCCTGGCACGTCCTTTGTCGCGAAGGTGTTAAATGTACCAACACTGTATCAATTTATAGGATTGTTCTTGAATATTTATACAGAGTGCTGCTTTTCTTTTATCTTGCCACACTTTGTACATGTCTGAATGGGAAAATGCCATTCCTGCTTTAAAAAAATTCGGAATCCTGGGTCTAAGGAGACAAATCATAGGATGGGTAGTCATCTCCTTTAACCCGTAATGAAAGACAGCAAGTCCCAAAGTCACTGTTCCCTCTGCTCTTTGTCCCAATAATCACACTGACACAGGTCTCAGGTACAGCAGAAAACTAAGAACATTTATTAAAGCTTAACATGGGAAATATATATAGTCAGGCATCTGATAACAGAGATTACGCAATAGAACAGTAAACGGATTAGTCTTAAATACAGTGGGGAAACACAGTTGGGACATAAGGGGATTAATTTAACATTCAATCCAAGGCTCTTGAGCACTCTGAGGCTGGACAAAAGAAGTCACAAAAGAGGTTGTAATCCACAGTTCTTCACATGGGGAAGCCATTAATTCTTGCTCTAGGAACAGTATATGGCTCCTAACGTGTTGATTGTTTTTCATAGAACTGTATGCAAGTTCCATTTCCCTGACTCCTAGAAATAACCTGTCTGGCTAGCTCCTAAAGTCTCTAGAAATTTGTCAAGCCCAGATTTTAAAATAGTAGCACAGTATTTTACCAGGTAGGGTTTATTAAGATATTCTATTGCTTGTTAAGATTTGTTACTATTAACCTACCTAATTGTACTCATCTAGCTAACCTCAGAAAGATGAAGATTAGACAAATTCTACAGTCTGTGTATTGTGCCATCTCATCAGCTATATTCAGTAAATAGCATGTCTCAGATTTATATTACTAAAGTGTTTTATGTTAAATAACTTCAATGTAATTGTGAAATCTAAATTATCAATCAAAATATACAGCAACCCATATTAACACAAATACTTAGCTTAGCTCATTTTTAGATTTATATACATTATAAAGCAGACCATATGAGTGTTTCCAGAAGGACTACGCCACATGAAAGCCAGAACACATTTTGTATGTTTTATTATGTTGTTAACATTTTAAAACAAAGTTTTGCATGATAATAATCTCTGAGCTATCGCGTGTCCATTACAGGGAAAGAAAAGCACTAATTAGAAAGATGAGCTCAGGTTGAACTTCAGTATCCTTTGCATAATTATTAAGTATAATTGGCAGTAAGTAATTTAAATGATTGATTTGGGTGCCTAATCACCAAGGAACTAAACTGGAAATGACAAATCTTATTAAAACTTTGTTAGAGAATGTAAAGGTCCATTTCAAGGAAAAAAAAAAGTTCTACTTATGATGGTGGAGCATGCTGCATTAAAAGTGAACTCAAAGCATAAATAGGTTTTCCACTGTTTTGTTACTTGAATCCTAAGCAGCCATCGTTCTAGTCCAATACTAAAGGGTCTACTCAATAAAGAGAGAATTGTAGATAATAGAAACAGGAATTTCAAACTTAAGGCCAACATAACTAAGTTGGAAACCTTCTCCCATTCAGTTGCATCGAGGAATTTTTCCAACTCGGCTAAAATGGCCTAATTTTTCAAATTTCCAACTATTATCTGCAATTCTCTCTTTATTGGGTAGACCATTTAATGATTGAATGACATATTACTAGTAGGGTTGCCAGCCAGGCAGAATTTTACCGGCAGGCTGGAAAAAGTTGGCTCGAGACCAATGTTATGTCTATTGAGGCCATATATATATATATATATATTTTTTTTTTTTTTTAAGAAAATTTGGCTGAATAGAAGCAATGTTTCAGGCCACATTTTTTCACTTGTTAAGACTGAAAAATTGTATCTACATTGTCCAGAGGCGCTGTGCTAATAAAATGTATGGCTCTTAAAGGTTCCTAATGTGTACATTAAAATAGAAAGTCACATCCAACACAAATTAGTCTTGCAGAAATACTTTGCTTATCATGGTTCCTCTGCTTTTGTTGGGCCGTGTTGTATTTTGATATAAACTTGATAAATATAAACATCACTCGATAATTGTGTTCTCTGTGTCAAGAACAAGCACAGCACTGTGTAAAATGGTGCCTGATTTCAGATTAGGGCTGGCCCAAGTCCAAAATTATTTACTATCACTGAAAAAAAAAAAAACAGATGTAATGAAGTTCTGCCTGGAAGGATTAACAATCTAATTGTGCTGTCTGAGGTGCAGGGAGATAAAGTGACTTGCCTTAGGTCAGATGGAGCTTATACAGAGTGTCTAACCAGGATTTCTCACTGTCACAGCAGAATGACAGATGTAATGCAATGGAAAAGTGAAAGGAAGCATTGAATATCTTGTCTTGTTTTACAGCGTGCAGGCCAGGCTTCTACAAGGCGTTCGCTGGGAATATCAAGTGTTCCAAATGTCCTCCACACAGCTTTACGTACGTCGAAGCAACAACTGTCTGTCAGTGTGAAAAAGGTTACTTCAGAGCGGACAAAGATCCACCTGCCATGGCCTGTACAAGTAAGTTGAAACTGAAACGTTCATTTAATTCAGTGTTTAATACCAAAGACCATTATCGAGCCCCCAACAGACTTAAATGGCCAATGGATCTGCATCAAAGACTACCATAATTGCAAGTAATCACCAAGTCACCAGTAATTGCATCTCTGTACTGTCTGTGCTCATTGTATCTCTGCGCATGGAAACTCTCCAGATGTGCCCCAGTGGCTTCATTTAATTACATGTCATTAGTAGGTCTCTTAAGCTAGAAGGCCTAAATGCTGGCCTTGGAGAGTTTCTCTTAAACATATCCAATCTTGTAGTTCTTTGAACCAAAAAGTTCACCTTTTCAAATTCCCTCAGATTTTAAAACAGTAAAGTGAACTATACTTATTCCCGCACCCTCTAATATTTGCCAGTCTCTAATACAAATGTGTAATGTAACCGGTTACTGTGATTGTGACACCACAAGCAGAAAGCCGAACTCTGCAATGTTCTTGTCTATGGGGTTTATTCACCAAAAGGTAAGTTTAGAATGAACATTTCATCTCACTAACTTAAGTTATGTTTTATTGAAAGATTGCACGTGTAAGCTTTTTAAAAAGAAATGCTTTTATAAAAATAAAAATAAAGCACCTTATTGAGCCTTCTTTGCTTGTAAAGCTCTACCAAGGGGCAGACATCTTGGGTCAGATGAATGAAAATCTGACACAAGATTCTAAAAAACATATTAGCTCCTTGAGAGTTGCACAGAGCAAAGACGGCTTAATAAGGTACCTTAATTGCATTCTTTCATTAAGACATTTCTATTTAAAATATCTAATTTAATTAAACACATCTTCCTTTGCAGACAGTTATCCTTACTATAGATTGTGCAAGGATACACTTAGTGAGTTTTTCCTTCAAGAAGAACAGAGCTGGCCCTCTGTAAAGCATTGCTACCCAAGTGAGAGTGTTTAAAGATTTCATTATACATAGAAACATAGAATGTGTCGACAGATAAGAACTATTCCGTCCATCTAGTCTGCCCAAATTTCTAAATACTTTTATTAGTCCCCCGTTCCCGGTCTTATATCTAGGCCTTGTGCCTATTCCACGCAATCTTAAAATCCTTGACTGTGTTTACCTCTACCACTTCTGCTGGAAGGCTATTCCATACATCCACTACCCTCTCAGTAAAGTAATACTTCCTGATATTACTTTTAAATCGTTGCCCCTCTAATTTTAGACTATGTCCTCTAGTTGTGGTAGTTTATCTTCTTTTAAATATACTCTCTTCCTTTACTGTGTTGATTCCCTTTATGTATTTAAATGTTTCTATCATATCAGCCCTGTTACGTCTTTCCTCCAAGCTATACATGTTAAGGTGCTTTAACCATTATCCATAGCCAGCTTAGTTCTTTTTGCAAGAGGAAGTGTGTCCTTGCACACTGTATTGATGAACTGGTGGGATAAAATGTTCTTCAGTATACCCACAATTTATCTTTCAGTGGATAGATTTCAACAGTAATAAAAACAATAAAAAATGGTAGTTTAATGGGCATAGAATCTGTTTGGTTGGTATGTTAGGCCTATGTTTGAACCTTTTATATTTATTTGATTAGAAAGGTAGCAAAAACAATGACATTATATTAGTATTATGCACAAACATAAAAGCATTACATACATGACAGACAATTATGGAAGTACTAGTTTACATCACAGAAAGCATTAGGGGAGTCACAAATTTACAAGTTATCTATCTTTTCAATCCAGTTTTTCGATTTAGTTATTCTTGGACTCTTACTGTTATTTAGTCATAAGAGACCCAGTTTCATCTAGACTTGTTCTTTGATTTGTTTTTGTTTTGTTTTTTTATAATAGCCCAAAGTGGTATTTCCATTGATTTCCAACTTCTGGCAATTGCCAGATTAGTGACGACTGAAACATGTATGATTATTATTGACATACTTGGCCATCTTATGTTAAGTAGAACTGTCACAGGTTCAGGGTTCAGTTTATAAGTAGTTAATACCTCTATAAAGTTCAGAATTTCCAGCCATACTTGATTCATTGTCCCACAAGATCACCCTATATCTAGGAAGTCTGTTGTCGTAGCCCCACATCTCCAGCAGCAGGCGGAGACAGCACTGTACATAATAGACAGCTTCGCCAGACAAGGCACCATCTATTCATAACCTTGTAATGTGTTTCCACAAGGTTGAGAAAGTTGACCTCCTTATTGGTCCCTGCGACAGCTCTACACCTTTCATAGAGCAGCAATTGGAATCCTTAAAGTGAAATGCAAAGTTCATTACCTAATTAACATTAGTGTGGACGTTGGATGATTGATGAACTGCTCTGTGATATAATGTTACAGTAGGAAGGCTTGCAGAAATATGCCTGCATTCGGGGTTATTAGTGTCAGGCACTTTCTAATCTGCTTCTTAATCTGTGCATAATTTATAAATGATAACAAAGCAATCTGGCCATATTCATAAACAGACCAGTGACACATTATATTGTTCAATCTGAGGATTAGGATTAATTGTCCCTCTTTGTACCAAGTTCTAAATCTTGCTAAATGATTCACTGTATGTCATTACAGCTTAATATTTGCATGAAATCACAGTTTAGCCAGCATAATTTAATGGCAATTAAAAAGCTATTTAATCGTCATGCAAATTGGCATGAGGGCACTTCAGTAAAGAGGGTATATTTTTTTCCGTATTACAGTTGAGTATTCTTTTTTTCTATCTTAATTTGCAAGCACCCATAGCATAACTGATATTATTCTGGTTCTTCATAGAAATATGGCATTTACATAAATTCTGTTCATAATAATGAAATGGATAAATACATGAAACTGATTAATTTTTTCTCCTGTCCTGTCACAGTAACTACTCAGAAGTCCTATTGAAAGACATATTGCTAGCATAACTGCTATTTTTATAAGAGAGAGAGAATGGGTATTACATAGTTACAGTTACATGGTAGTTTAAGATGTAAAAAGACTTGAGTCCACCAAGTTCAACCCTTTTCAAAAGAAGGCAAAAAAAATAAAAAATTATTTCAGCAATTTTGAATTTTGCTTTCAATGGGGGGAAAAATTCCTTCTTGACGATTTCTCCTTGGATCAACAATCACTAAATACAAATATGTATAGTAACAAACATAGCCCTCTATGTTCTGTTTCATTAAAAAAGTATCCAGGCCCCTTTTTTTGAAGGCATCTTTTTTGTAATCATCTAGCACCACCTCCTCAGGCAGTGAATTCACTACCTTTTATTGTCCTTACCGTAAAGAATCCCTTCCGCTGTTGTAGACTAAATCACCTTTCCTCAATTCTCAGTGGGTTATCTCTTGTCCTTTGTAGTGTTCTGTTAATGAACAGGTCTTTAGAGAGCCCTTTGTATTGGCCCTGTACATATTTATATAGCATACCCCCTCTAAGATGCCTTTTCTCTAGTGTTTACTAATTTAACTTTTTTAGCCTTTGTTCATAACTAAAACTTTCCATTCCCCTTATTTGTGTAGCCCTCCTCTTCACTTTCTCTAGTTCCATAAAGACAAAGCGCCCAGAACTGAACTACATATTATTTCCATGGACCTGTAAAGAATAATATAATCCTTCTTTGACTCAATACTCCTTTTAAAACATGCCAATATCATTTTGGCTTTTGCAGCTGCCAGCTGGCACTGTGCACTACTACTTTTGTATAATAGTAATAACATTTTAACTGGTTATATTAATACATCATATAACAGTATAACATCCCAAAACAAAATAGTATTCAAATTCACATATGTTTGTTTGAGCTACCCATAATTCTCTAGGGCAGGGGTGGCAAATTGCACTAGCACACTTGACACCGTTGCATGTCATTGTCCAGGGAGGAGGATTAGGCGTAGTCTAAAGGGGGTGGGATTATGCAACCCCACAGCATAGAGTTCTAGTCTACCTGGTACAGATACTGGATGTCTGGAGCTTATTTACTCGCATTTAGTCTGTGTATGTCTGTCTGACTTACCGAGTTTAAATACAATGCTGCCTGTGCAGTGTGAACAGGTAGTAGTTATGTCGGGACAGACCTGAATTTGACAGGACAGGACACAAAAAACTGGACTGTCCCACCAAATTTGAGACTATGCTCTAGTGTGAACCTCACAATAAATGTGTTAAATACATCAATAAAGTATATTATTCTGTGGGAACAATTTATCAAACAATGAAACTGGCCTTTGCATTTAATAATTCAAGACCGTTATTCCTATTAAATGTTCACCAGACAGACACTTGAAACACAGGTACAGCAGATACTTACCATTTAAGCAACTGTATAACTGTAAATGTGTGATATTAATATCTTTACCCTTGGCTGGTCTTGACTTTGTGTGTTTAATTCTAGTGGAACAAGAGGTTTTAGAAAATAAATTCCATAAATTGTGAAAGCCAAATGCGCACACCTTACTCATTCCAAATTTTTCTAGTGAGCAATATTTAAAGTCCCACTCCAAGGAAAAAAAAAACATTCCCCATTTTTTATTACTTGCACCCTGAGCATCCATTCATTGGACACATCATATTTTCGAAATCACTACTGTTTTGTTGCTATTAACCTGAAGAGATGTTAGCTTGACTCCTCCTACTTCTGATTGAATGGATACTGATTTTTACTTTTGAGGAACATGTATAACATTTCAATGCTGCTACGCAGAAGGTAAAATTCATATGTGTTCAAGGGGAAACCAGTTAGTCAAGAGAGTTCCTAGAGGATCCATTTCTTGTTTAATCAACGTGTTCCTGCTGTTTACGGTTGCATTCTAGATTCTGCAGGAGATCAAGTAAAAGTTATGTGTGTCCAGCTAAACACTGACTGACCTGTCGATTCTAGTTGTGCTAACAATGAAACCTGCAGTTGTGTGCTAGGTTCAGGCTCTTGAGCAATATATATGAATAAATTGCAAGTAGAGTCATCTTTATATATTTTTCCAAAAAGCACTTTAAAATGTTGCCTTTTCTCCTCCGATGTTGATGTTAATTGCTGAGAGCTCAGCGGGAGGGTCAATAAAAGCTGCAAATTCAATATTATTGAGTAAATTAAACATATTTAGAATTCAGATATTCCACTTTTAACGGATATATAATTTTTTTTAATAACTATGTAACTTAATAAACAACGAAAATGGTTGGTCATTTTCATGCCTTATGGTGTATTTGAGCCCAATTAACACGTACCCCTAATGGTCTGTTCAATATACACCAATATCTCCCAAATTAGATTTTGGCCAGGCAGTTTATTAAAATTTCACAAATCACCAAAATGCGGCTACTCAATATTCCTGAATTCAGGTCCAAATAGGCAGATAGAGCCATTTCGAAACCAAAGCAGCAGAGGTGTTCGGCTCTGGACATTTTTGCCTCAAAAACCATAGATTTCTAGCTAACTAATATGCGCAGGTTGTAACGGTCTCGTTCAGGAGATGGACCACAAGTGTTGATGAGGCTACAGGGACACTCACTAAGTACCATAGGTAGCAAGTATTGGTCTTCACCTTAATGACTACACACCCTTGGTTGAGCCGCCGGTGGTATGTCACTAAGGACTGTGCTGAAACACTTACTACCGGATACTCAGCAAGTGGAGCCCGTATGGGATCGTACAGGAAGACAGGCAAACAGGGAGTCAGGAAACAGGCCGGGTCACGGAAAGGAGATATACCGATAATCAGGTCACTAGCAGAAATCGAGACATGCGGCGGACGGAGAATAGTCAGGAACAGCAGGGTCATACACAGAATAATCAGGAATGCAGGAACAAACGGATGGAGAAATGCGGAGTATACAGGGACGAACCGGGTCAGCAACAGATAAACGGAGTCAATCAGGAGTCAAAATGCTAGTGAGGTACACAAGGCACTATCACAGGCAAAGGTAACCTGTGAAATGACTGTTTAAATACACTACCAATTGATCAGGACACACCTCTGATCAATTGGCAAGGGAGGGGTTAATTTAATAAATAGCCCTTTAACTGGGCTCATGAATATTCATGAAACACCCGTTCGCGCATGGAATTCTACCATTTCAATTTGAGAATTCAACTTTAAAACTCTCTGTAGAACATTGATACTGACATTGCCTAGCTCATTCTCCTCCTCCTCATCAGATGATGATCAGTAGATCACACTGTAGTCAGTGCTGTATTTATTGGCACCCCCAAACAGTGAAAAAAAATCCTAATAAAAAAACACACAGGCAGCCTGATCGCTACGATCGTAATGCCAATGCATTTTTTTCCTAAGGGGTGGAGTGATGACAGGTCACGTGACCCGGCACTCTGACATCAGATGCACGCTGTCTACACTCACAATGCTGCCTGCCACTAACCACAAGGGATCAGGGTAAGTCCTGGGGTGAGAGGGCATGCAATGGAGGTGATGGGGCATGTAATGGGGGTGATGGAGGAATGATAGGGAGGGCACTAGAGGACGAAGGCATAAAAGCACAAAAATTAGGACTTTTAAATACATGAGTCAGGGTAGAACCCTGACATGGACTCTTGTATTGGTCGAAATGTTGCCACTTGGTTGATATTAAATTATCCCTATCCCATGGCGACAAAAACAGTATAAAATATGTGTGGGTATAAAATGATAAAAAGGAGAATTACAGCTAAACACAAACACTGCAGAGTCATTGTCCAGAAGGACCCAACATGTCCCAAATGACCAGTCCTTAAGTCCTTTTTTCCATATTTTAATTAGAGTATCATTGGACAGTCTTTCTATCGTATAGCATCTATGCCCCTTTTTATTTCTTTTTTGTATTATCTGTATCAAAGATTTTAGATAGTTTTTCCGTAACCTCCATATTTGCTGTCAGTAGATGGTTTGTCAAACAATTTTTAACTCTCAAATATTTTAATATATTACAATTTGACAGATTATATTGTTGACTAAGTTGGGAATATTTATTTTTTAATATTAAATCTTTATAATATTTTATTCCTGCGTTTCTCCATTCTACCAGAGGTAAGCCTTCAATAACATATTCTAAAATATTAATTGCTAAAATGTCCAATAAATTGTCTTTTATGCCCATAAAAAAATGTAAAGCTTTCTTGCTATTTATATTCATCCTTCACTCAAAGAGATATCAATCTGCATCTTCAAAACATGAAAAAAAAATACTGGCCTCATAATGTTGTCAGACTATGCTGAAACCAGAGCCAGCCTCCCAAGGCTTAGCCCCCAGAATAGATTAATTCATACAATGCTTTTGCCCCTTCCATATGAAATGGTGAAAGTTTGATTGCAACATCTCTAATCAACTGGAGGGAATACTCAGCCGCAACATATGAAAAAGATAAGACCATTTGGGCATCATATATGACCTAAGAGCATTTATACCGTCTCAACAAGATTATTCCACTTCTCCCCACTGTGTATGGAGTTTATTAGCCAATTTCAATAAATTATTAACATTATTAGGGATTTTAATAACCCGATAGTCATATTCATTCTTACTGTTTTTAAACTGCAATTGTTTCAAAATTGTATCTTCCATATCCTTCTCTATATTCTTAAACGTTAAAACATTGTTTTAGTTAGATTTAATTTATCATTGAATGCTCAACTATACCGAGAGATCTCCCAATGAAGACAGCTCCAGAGACAGTATTTATAAAATGTGAGAAAAGGGGCAGCACTGCCAGGTGCCATTAAACACGTCAAACCATTCCGAACATAAATTTGATCCCACAACTTGGATGAGAATACATTAGAGACATTATAATCCAATCAGTTAAGCAAAACTGTCTGAATACAATCTGTTAATCTTCATCTAACCCCACCAAACCATGTCAAATGCCTTTTCCACTTCCAAAGACAGAGTCAAGAGGGGAAATCGTATCCTGTAGGCACAATCTAGAATATCCACCAACCTTCTAGTATTATTAGATACATCTCTCCCAGACACAAAGCCTGATCTTTATGTATAAGTACAGTCTTTAATCTCTCCGTCAATATAGCAGAATATAATTGTACGACAATATTAATAAGAGAGATCAGTCAGTAGCTATTGATACCCTTTGGGTCTTTATCTTGTTTCAAAATTGGAATTATTTTGGCTTTGAATATCTCCCTTTTCACCAAAGTTTCCAAAATATTATCTATTGTATCCCCCTTCAAATATTTATAAAAAAGATTTCTAAAGCCGTATGGGCCAGGAGTTTTATACTTAACCAACCTGTCTATGTCCATACTAAGTTTGGCCTTCTCCATTGGTCTGTTACAATGTAGTTTTTGATCTGCTGTAACTTTCAGAATATTAATACTCGACAAATCTCATCATCTTGGACTTTATTCAGTAGATTATACAAGCTTTGATAAAAATCTCTGTAGCCGCTCACAATCACAGAAGGGATCATACAGACTCTATCCAGAGTTTTAATTCTGTTACTTCTGTAATAGTATCTGACTTATAACATTTTCATTTTTTTAAAGGACAGCTGTGCTTAAAATGCTTAATGAAAGAATAGGGTAAAAACCTTTTTTTCACGTGCCACCACTGCCCATACAGGATGCTGAAGACTTCTGATGCACGTCCCTGCTTGCTAATGTTTTCGCGCATACACAACGTCATTTTGGAAACTGGCAGTGGTACTGGCGTCAGCCGTTGCACATGCGCGATTCATCAGAAACGGGGATGCGCATTTTCGGTCGGATTATACTGATATTATTTGCAGTATGGATGCACCCAGCATCCTGTAGAGGAAGCGTGAGAGCAAAAAAAAAAGTATTTCTTTTATTTAGTCATTTAGCTTTTCCTGCACTGCAGTTATTAGCAGTGCTAAAGCTATTTCAAAAAACATATTTTTTTAGCCTCTACAGTTGTCCTTTAAGGTATGCATCCAGTTAAACTTGGTCAATGTGTCCCTGAATTTTCTCTAATTGTTCTATTCTCTCCTGGGTTGGAATTCTTTCATTGGCTGTTGATAACTTGAAGGGGAAAAAAGCAATATACAGCTCTAATAGGGATAACTTTGCATTTTGCTTAAGTATCTTCTTTAACTTGATGAAATGTCCTCTCACTCTTGCTTTATAAGCACACCATCTCCTAGTTAATACTGTATCATCTGGTTTATTCTTTTGAAAGAAAAGCTTAATCATCTCAGCTATAGACTCTCTGTTATCCTAAGGGTATAAAAGTGAACCATCCAATCACCAGGACTTATCGGAAGATCTAATTACAATATCTTTTAAACACAAAACTTTGCTCTGACCAAAAATGATCCTTCATTTATTTTTATTTTTTTTACTTTTTGACACTTTCATATGAAGTAGACTTTTAAAAGTGTAGGTATGCGTAACATGTATACTGTCATGTCACTGCTAATTTAGTCATTCACATTCCCGGGACACAGAATCATTAAAATATAATACAGACAGCAATACTACTTAAAATACTTGCTTTATAAGATTTCCAAGGTAACAGCAAATATTTCTCCTAGCACTATATACCAGACCTTGGTACCGTACAGCTGGAAATGACTTGGAGCTTCCCTTGTGATTGATGCTATTTCATATTTCTATATCTATATTGAAAAATCATGCTATTAACTTTTTCCCTGAAGGAATAGAACTGAAGGTATCCTGACCTGCTAGGTATTCACAAGTATAATCAAGGTTTTTGTTTCAAAAAATACAAGACGGCACAATAAATATATATGAAAATAGGATTTCTCGGAGCCAGAAGATGAAAATATTTTGACACCTCTGTTGGACACAATAAGCCACTAGGGAATAAATATTTCATATCAGATTTCAGTGTCTATTTCTTTTTATTACCACGCTTAGGTATAACTGAATTAGAAGCAATTTTTGCTTTGTACCATGGTGTTTCGCTAAACTGTTTATATAATTACTGTTTCCTTTATGCTAAAATTGTTTTACATTTACAAACAGAGAGCAATAAAAGAGTTCTTGTCACACTAATAACAGGATTTGTTTATTTCAGTTTAACACTAAAAATACACAACACAACATGAATTAATATTCTTCCTCTTACTTTTGTTTTGCTCTATTTTAGAATGGACCAGAAACAGAATAATACTGACAAATAGTCACTTCCAAATTGCTTATTTAATAACAATTCCCACCTGTTTCTGTGAAATGTACTTGGGACAACTATACATATTCTAATTTATTGAAGACACTGTTATCTTACCACAAAGATATGGCTTCATTAAAGAGTACAGCAGAATTCGTTTGACTTTATTTTCATTACTAGAATAGGTTGAACTAGACGCTCATGTCTGGACCTTTTCTAAACTGAAAATCATGTATAAGTTTATTTCTTTTGGCTCCTGCCATACTTCATACCTTGAAAACATACCTTTTGCATATCTGCCAACTTAAGTTCTGGGATGCAAGGGGGCAAAAAGGGGACATGACATGACATGTGGCATCATGTAACATTTGGGTTATCTGGCAAGATTGAGCTCGCGGGTATAGATAGAAGGTGTCAGATACACCTGGGTCCGTAGTGGAGAATGGACGCTGTATGAAATCCCTGTCTGTTTTTTAAAACCAGCTAATGGTAGCGCGAAGCCAAGGATGCCCAAGTGGGCCTAATGCTTATTTAATGGAGCTAGGGCCATTTTGCCATAATTTGGCCTCATATATAATTGGGGGGAAAGGCAACGTACCCAGCCCCAGTTATATTTAGGGTTCTGGAGGCCACTTCAGCAGATAGAATTTTTTTTTTAATGGGTGCAGTAATGATTTTGATGACCCCAAAAAAGGGCCTTTCTCAAAGTGATCCCCATAGCATTCTGGGAAACATCCGCAAAGAGATTCCTAAGTGATGCACACTCTGAATATTAATTATAATCTCCCATGTATTTCTGTGGCTGGCCATGGGAAGGCATTGCTTTTGGAAACTACACTGCATTCACAATGTGTTCACCGTGTACGCATTGCTATGGGTTGAAGTATGCTTATTTTATTGCAAGCTCAGCTATTTACACAGATACAAGTATCAAACCAGAGTTGACTTAATTAATGAGTTAATTCCAAACAGTGTGTCACAATAGGAGTTGTATGAAGGGTCTAGGACTGTTCTTTGCCACAACTTCATCGCTGACAGTTCAGCACGACAGTTAGAATGCTGAACTGTCAGCAATGAAGAATAACGCGGCCGTTTCATTGCGGACGTGGCTATGTAAGAGCTGACAGTTCAGCGCTGAACTGTCAGCTCTTACAAATGTAAAAGTAAAAAGAAAATAACCCCCATAATACATGATTCCCCCCCAAAGTGCCCCCCCCAAACCCCAATACTAAAATTAACCCCAAAACCCCAATACTAAAATTAACCCCCGAACCCTAATACTAACCCCCGAACCCTAATACTAACCCCCTAAACCCTAATACTAACCCCCCGAACCCTAATACTAACCCCCGAACCCTAATACTAACCCCCGAACCCTAATACTAACCCCCTAAACCCTAATACTAACCCCCAAACCCTAATACTAAAATGAACCCCATAAACCCTAATACTAACCCCTGAACCCTAATATTATCCCCCTAAACCCTGATACTAACCCCCGAACCCTAAAACTAACCCCCTAAACCCTAATACTAACCCCTGAACCCTAATACTAAAATGAACCCCTAAACCCTAATACTAAAATGAACCCCAAAAACTAATTCTAACCCCCTAAACCCTAATTCTAACCCCCATAACCCTAATTCTAACCACCCTTACTAAAATAAACTAAAATAGATAAAATACTAAAATAAACTTACCTTTAGCAATGAAATGTCCCGCGATGAAATCTCCCGTGACGAGCTGTCTTGTGGTGCAGAGACGGCGGTGAAGCGGCTGCGTGGATGCAGCCGCGATGAAGTGTCCCATCCCCTTGTATGAAATGCAGTTTTAAACAGGCCCAATGTCCAAGGGGATCAGAAGATCTACATGACCTATGCACCAATCATTATCAAACTAACAGGAGAGCTGAGCTCTATGACCTAATGGGACATATTTCTCTCCCGCTCTGATAGACACAGTGGATCCTAAGATAAAACGTTGTATCCCTCTGCAAGCTATGTTAGTGCACATGATCACAAGATGCTAGAACACAGACCTCTATCTATTTCAGGCAACAAAGGTATGAAATGAGATAGTTGCTCTCAGCTCCCCCAAAATATCCATGCCCTCCTTGTGCTCCTGGTACCTTTAAAACGATTAAAGAACGTTAAGTGTTGCATACATTATTGTTAAACATAAATGTTAACTATATTGAAGGTCTGTGTTTCACATGACTGGTCGGTCTGTGGATCATACCTATTTTCTCTGAGTAGAGGGGAAATGTTATTTCAATTACCCACGCTCCCAGGTCAGGAAATTTCAGTCCACTATTTGTTATGTCCTACATGTTTTTGTGTGGTGCAAGTGTGGAATTAAAACCCCAAGAACACGCTGCTTGTCCTAATGGAAGTGTAAAACTTTCTTTCACAACAATTTAACGTTTTTGTTCCAACTATGTCAAAACAGAATAGTTATCGGGGCTACATCTGTTCATTAGAGCTGATAGAAACATAACGCCATTTTTTACACTAAGAATGAAAATGCCTGACAAAGCTGTTTTTTGTTGTCTTTCTTATAGTTGACATAAAAGATAATTCAAAGAGATGACATGAATACGGCTGCTGTTCATCCCTTTGTACTTGGAAACATAATGCATGTAACATACAGCTTGTAAACCTAACTTTTTATAATCCGTTGTGCATAATTTCCTAATTACCATGCCTGTGAAAATTAACTGAGTCTGTATCCCCTCATTAGATTAACCCTCAACATGCCAGAATGACAGGATTTGCCTGTTTAACCCCGTTGTTTACAGCTATTCTCTCAAAGAATTTAATTAAAAAAGCACACACACATGCACACACAGCTCCACTTAGACAACACATTAACTGTGTGCTCTAGCATGCTAAGCAAAGTGATTAGGGACATCTGTCATTTTATTCCTTCTTCTATAGTTATAAGCAGATACAACAAGATAGAAACTTTCAGGACGTTTGTTGCTGTCGAGATGACAATGTCAATAAAGTATTTGAAGCTATCTGTGACCTCATGTCACATGACCCACCACTGCTTATATGGGATACTTATAATACATTATTCAAACATTGAACAACATACTGTTACATAAAATAACAATATAGAATTGTGTAACAATTAATATAACCAAAAAGTACAGTTACATTTTTGTGGCCCTGAACCCTATTTAAATTACAAAAACATCACAACAGTTGTAGATAACTTAGTCCTGTCCCAGTAGACATGCCGGGGTGTCTACCATGATTCTACTACTTTTTTGGGACCACCTCTTTGACACCTAAGACTCAAACCTAATAAATATAGGGAGGGTGGGACCTTCTTCATGGTGCTATTAGGATAAATGAGGACAGAAATCCCATGACTGTGTGTCATCAGCAAGGGCGGGCTGGGCCGGGGGGGCAGGGAGGCAATTGCCCCCCAGGCCGCCCTAATGCATGCTAAAAACGGCTGCTGGGCCGTCGTTAACGCCTGGCGCCCCAGGGGGTGACGGCCAATACTGGCGTCCCAGGCCCGGTGGGCCCAGGTCACGCCAGGAAAAAAAAAATCTTTCCCACTTTCCCAGTACTTACCTCCTTGATGCTGTCCCCCGGTGCTGCAGGTCCGTGGCTGTAAGGGAAGCGTTGTGCGCTCCCCTCCAGCCAATGCGCATTCAATAAAGTTTGTTGAAAAAAAAAGTTTAAACAAACTTTATTGAAGACGCTTGGCTGGAGGGGAGCGCACAACGCTTCCCTCACAGCCACAGACGTGCAGATGAGAGCACCGGGAGACAGAGACAGAGCAGCAGCAAGGAGGTAAGTACTCAATATGGTGGCAAAATCCTGGCATATTGAGGGGCAAAATCCTGGTATATTGAGGGAAAAATCCTGGTATATTGTGGGGCAAAATCCTGACATATTGGGTGGCTAAATCCTGGCATATTGTGGGGCATAATCCTGGCATATTGTGGGGCAAAATCCTGGCATATTGTGGGGCAAAATCCTGGCATATTGAGGGGAAAATCCTGGCATATTGAGGGGGCATAATCCTGTCATATTGAGGGGCATAATCTTGGCATATTGAGGGGAAAATCCTGGCATATTGTGGGGCATAACCCTGGCATATTGTAAGGGAAAATTCTGTTATATTAAGTGGCAAATCCTGGCATATTGTGGGTGAAATCCTGGCAATATTCGTTATAAAACAAGGAAAAGATGGCCATGGATGGGGAGGCGATTCGGTGGTGCAATGGGCCACTTGACTGGATTTTCCCCCCAGGCCTAAGGCTGCCAGCCCTCCCCTGGTCATCAGCCTAAGATACTCCACTCACTTGCCATGTAGTCAAGCCCTATGTACTCTCTACCAGTTGTGGTGTACATAGAACAGTGATGGATAACCTTATACTCTCTACCAGTTGTGGTGTACATAGAACAGTGATGGATAACCTTATACTCTCTACCAGTTGTGCTGTACATAGAACAGTGAAGGATAACCTTGTACTCTCTACCAGTTGTGCTGTACATAGAACAGTGATGGATAACCTTGTACTCTCTACCAGTTGTGCTGTACATAGAACAGTGATGGATAACCTTATATTCTCTACCAGTTGGGGTCTACATTTATCATGATGTTTGGAAAATGTTTTTTGAATTTATTTCTCTCTTTTGAAATACCTTTTAAAAGAAAGCTCAGGGAGAGATACCCAGCTCACATAATGCGGGGTGATCCAAAACCTAATTTAGTGATGTGATTACTAAACTTTCCATGATGAAAGTACTCAGTTAACAACCTTTATTGTATTTAGAGGACAACCAAAATATGTTTTCCACCTTTGCTTTCAATGTAGTAGCACAAGTAAAGCATTTAATGTCCCTAGTATAAAGCTGGAATGTAATGTCATTGAGTAAAGTGAGACCCTCATTTTTTACGAAGGAAACAGCAGAGGGGACAGTTACTAGGGTTAGTAACTGTCCCCTCTGCTGTTCCCTCGTAAAAAAATGAGGGTCTCACTTTACTCAATGACATTACATGCCAATGGATTCCCCGATTAGATGAACAGGGATGAGCCCCCACTCTGATTGGCTGTGCGCACACTGACAACATAAAAGCCAATAGTAAACTCTTGTGCATCTGCAAAGATACGTGTTGGGTTTACTTAGGAGTGGAGGACACTACTTTGTTTTCTCCAAGGAAGCAAGGGTTAAAAAACAAAATTGTCATTTTGATAAGCATTTCTCATGAGTGTCTTTGTTTGGGACGCAAATAAACTCGTTCCTCTTTCGGATACTGGTATTCCCTTTTTTCTATAAGTAAAGGATGTTTTGGTATATATGACTCTATCACAGTTCTACAGCAATTCAAATAAGTGTATTTAATCTGCAGTAAATGGGTTTATAAATTAGTTACTCTAAGTAGTTTACTTTTGTTCCACATCTCCAGTGACTTCCCTAAAACATAAGTATGCCTATTTGGCCCTTTGAAATGCTAGGAGCTGTGGATAAATATTACATTTCTCAGCCCTAATTTTAAATTCTTAAATATGGAAGCCGTCTTCTACAGCATTTGGAACTACATTTCAGTTCTGCATCTGTGTTAATATATTAAAATATCTTATACCCACAGCTGCTGTCAGTTTCTATAAAATTATTTAAAAATGGTGTTAATAAAATAGTTGAACACTGATTTATTTCAGACATTAACAAGGCATATACGTATAAAATAATTTTTTACATGTCTGCAAGACTCAACCTTGGATATATTTACTGCAATATATTGAATATACAGCCACCTGTTGCATGCCATGTTTCCTAGTGTACCTTTGTGGGTTTGGATTCTGTTCATTTGCTTATGTTGGCTACTTCAAGGCTCCAATATACACGAGATGCTAGAAAAGAGCATGCATTTTTAACACATTTTAAATGAAATCATTAGATTTCTAGTGCTAAATGCTATTTCATAAGGGTCTGATGTGAGCATTCTTGGCAGTGCTAGTAACATCCCAGTAGGAGGTTGATTACTAATGAAGACTTGATTATCGGAGGAGTGATTGCTCTGCAAACTACAACTGGGAAATCAAGTTCTGCTCCAAAAACACAAGTGCACAGGGGTGGAATGTCGCCCAAGTAGTATTAATTTGTATTTGTCTTTATTCTTTTGGCTTTCAGAGCCACCCACGGCTCCAAGGAATGTAAACTTCAACATGAACGAAACAGCCCTTTATTTGGAGTGGAGTCCGCCCTTCGACAGTGGAGGCAGAAAGGACGTGGTGTACAATGTGCTCTGCAAAAAATGTGGCTTGGACACCAGCCATTGTGAACTTTGTGGTGGTGGACTTCGTTTCGTTCCAAGGCATTCCGGCTTACTAAATGCCTCAGTCACCGTGCTGGACTTTCTAAGTCACGTCAACTACACGTTTGAAATTGAGGCAGCAAATGGAGTATCTGAGCTGAGTTTCTCTCCCAAGCAGTACACAACTATCACCATTACCACCGATCAAGAAGGTAGGTAATGGTTTCCAAGGCTATACTTTTGACAGATGTTAGGGCACTGTAGAATACTTTCCTTGTGAGTTTTCAGTGTGCTTATTGTATGTGTTTTATGGTTGAATCATGGCATTTAAGTGTAATCAGTATTCCCAGGTCATAATATTTGCAGGTTTATTCACTAGCTGCTAGCCAAGACTCATTGTCGTGAATCCTTTTCCCAGGATGCTTAGCTAAATTGGAGATGGCTGAATATACTATGTTGTACAGCTGTTTAGGTGTTTAATATCAACTGAGGCCTACACTCATGTAGGTTAGCCCAAATGTGTCATCCTCACACCCACAGAATATACAAAAAACTTATTTTTACATTGTTTATGTAAAATGTTTGGGATTCATACTGACATAACCACAATTTGCCACAAAACAAAATTACAACTGTGCTTGTTTTGACTGTACTTGTTTTGACTGTACTTGTTTTGACTGTACTTGTTTTCTCCCTTTGTATTTGGATAAGATGCATATTCACACTGGTAGATGGCAGATAGAATGTTATTAAAAAAATTAGTATGACCCCCACCCCCAAATGGTGATATTGGCATTCAACAATGAGTTGGAGATTGCAGCAAACGGTTTTATGTGTACACCTCAAGCTTATCATTAAGGTTGTTTTTTTTATGCACTAATTTTCAGTGAAATTAAGCAATGAAATTATGAGGATGTCAACAAATATCCAAGACTAATAAAAGTGTATATTTAAAAATATATATTTTCCTTCACTAGTCCTAACCATTAGGGTTTGCATGTGTTAATGTCAGTAACAGCAGTGAGCACTAGACCTATGGCAGGTGAAATGTTTATTTGTTGTTCCAGTAATTTAGGCAGGATTCATTGGCAGCATTTATTCTCTGGTTGGCAGCATTTATTCTCTGGTTGGCAGCAGTTATTCTCTGTTTTTTATGATTTTCAGTGATGCCAAGTGTGTAATCATCATGTGTTTGTTTGTTGTTCTAGTAATTTAGGCAACATTTACTTTCTATGCTCCTTATGAATTTTGGTCACGACAAGTGTGTCAAGGTAGACTTCTATGCATTAGGTTTGTTGTTAGTGGAATATATTAAGGTACAAAGATGGCCCTTTAACTATTTATGGATGGCATTAGAGGTTTCTCATGGGTGTTTATAGTTTGTTTAAAAGAAAATCCCAGTAGCAAACGGAGCCATAGCCCCTAAAAGCCACACTGCTCCAAAAAGTGTTGATTGTTTTACATACATGCAAGTATTATTTACCTGGCTCTTAAAAATAACATGTCTGGCTACTTAAGTCTACATGTCAAGCCCTGGCTTATATATAGAGTTGTCTATTTACTAGAGATTTCCATCTTCAAACAGAATTGTTTAACCCTTTCGTGACCAATGACGGTCCTGGACCGTCATGAGGAAAAACTCCCTTCGTGACCAATGACGGTTCAGGACTGTCATGCAGATCCGATCGCAGTATGCACTCTGGCATGCCGCGATCGTGATTTAAACGGTATGGCTACCGATATCGAGACACTTCAGCCATGTGGGCTGAGTCCCCCACCCCCCCCCCAGAAACATCCGGGCACCGTGACAGCCAATCACAGTGCCCGGATGTTAATAGCTGTCAAAGCAGTTGCCTGCTTTGACAGCTATAGTCTCTCCCTGCTCCACAGCGATCGTGGGGCAGGGAGAGACTAAATATAGTGCTGGAAGCCACCCCTGGTTCCCCCAAGCCCATCCTGGCCCCCCAGTTTTTTTTTAATTAAAAAAAATAAAAAATATTTTTTTTATTTATATTTTTATTTTGCTAACCTTAACCCTTGGGTTAGGGTTAGAGATCATCAAAACCCTAATCCTAGAGTAAGAATTAGGGTTTGTACTAACCATAACCTTAGGGATAAAGTTAGAGTATAATATAAATAAATAAGTGAATAAAATTAAATAAATAAATAAAAATAATAAAAAAAATAAAAAATAAATAAATACTATTACATAAAATAAAAATAAGACGTTAATCCGTAAAGGACCGGTGACATGTTAGTTCTTTGGTGGTCCTCTTGGGATATTTTATATTTTAAAAAAAGACTGCTAGTGGGGCCAGTGCCTTGCATTGGCCCCCCAACAGTAGATAGGGGCCCGCAGCAGCTGGATATATCATTCCTGCAGCCGCAGGATAGCAGTTTAGCTAACATTTATTTTTATTTTAATTTGAAATATGTTAAGCTAAAATATATAGTTAGGAAAATAATGTATTAAGTGTTTTTGTTTAAATAATTATTTAAAGTTTGTTTGGCAAAATGTCTCAGTTGTACGCTATTTAACCCCTTCCCCGTCGGAACGATGTCCTATGCCATCCCATAATACTGGGCTCAAACACCAGTCAGACAGCATAGAATGTCCACAGACCTGCAAGCTCATCACTGCCTATAATGAGTTGTGCTGACAGATTAAATGTTACAGAAGCTCACCAGAGAACATGAGACGTCCAAAATCCTTTCAAGTTTCACATGAGGTTTTATATTTATTTACCTTAATTCAGGTCTTATATCCATCTATTTGTTGTTTGTTCTTCTTTGGCTCTTGGACAACCTCAGACACTCATTTGGCATATAATAATTCAATATTCGTGGGTTAAAATCCCTGAACTGCCAATGTTGACATGTGTTAATACACATGGGTTCAAATATATGTGAGAAATGTTTTATGCTTCATTGTATAATTAGGGAAATAACTGATATACGCACATTATTCCTCAGGACTGTTACTGAGCAACACTGGATCAAAAAATCTTCTTTTTTAATTTGTTTATTAATGATCTCCCAGAGGGCATAGGGAGCCATATTTCAGTATTTGCCGCTGAAAGAGGATTTGGACAAACTATGTAACTATATATGTATATAAATATATAGTGCTGCCATAACATGTCAACATTCTGTGCAGCATTTTGCAATGGGCAAAGAAAGAGCTTTGTGAGTGAGGACCAGGATGTTGAATGTTACCGTGAAGGATAACGCAAGAGTCAGGGGCATAGCTAGGTTCCTTAATGACCCAGGGCTATAGCCAATGGGAACATCTCACAGTCCTTTATGGTCGTTTAAGATACAAGTAGTGTATACAGACATGTATTTTATATATATAAAGGTAGTGGGACACACCACTTAATTATTGAATCAAGGTGTTTCAGTCAGACCCATTGCAACAGGTGTATAAAATTGAGCACCTAGCCATACAGTCGGCATTTATAAATGAGTCGTTCTGAAGAGATCAGTGAATTATGAACAAAAAAACTGGGTTTCTTGGCTTTTCTTTTAAGCTGTTAACTATGTTTTGTTATTAGGAATTTTGTTTTAGCCTCATTCATTTCTGAAGCAGGGACCTAGCAACTTGGTTTTGAAAGCTTGGAATCCAGAGAGATTAAGGGAAAAAAGGTAGAGTTGACTGTCCTCCATGTATAGGTGCCATTGGAATCCAAGGGAAGTTCATACATTGCTAAGAGGGTTGTATTGAGTGACAACAGCAGGTGATGCTGAAGAGAATCTCGGGGCATGCCAGCTCAAGGTGGACATGGGGAGAATGAATTACCAGGCAAAAAGACACTGCAACTGGGGTGGGAGAAGTGGATGGAGTTAGACATATTATTAAGGTTATTGTGATGCAAGAGGCGAAAATGAGGTTTGCGTCCTTGCCATTTTATGCACCCTTCCCATAGCGACTCTGTTAGATTCAGGAAAGCTTCCATTTTATAATCTGTTGTTGCGTGTTGATAAAACCTTACCATCTCCTTCTCCTCTGAATAAAATGAATCTGTTCCTCATTGCTTAGGGTTCATTGATGATTACACCAAGTCAAATTCACTTTGCAAACGATATAATTAACCTAAAACTTCACAGAACAATTCCCGACTCTGTGTATGGTATGTTACTTTTTTCTTTAGTAGCTTTATCCATTGTGATCAGCCAGTGCCCTTGAAAAGTCATCTTGAACTTATCAAAGAATGAATGAATAAAAATACTGTCCAACGAAATAATAAAAAACTTACCCGAAATAAAATCATTACTCTGCCTTCCTAAGAGCCATTTCCAGTCAGATGCACCTGCAAAGCTTACAAAAATCTCTGAGCTATTTGATATAACTCGTTATAACTAGAGTTACCACACAGCTAGTATTTTACTGGTAAATAACTGGTTTCAGTCTAGTGTTAAATCTGTGGCCATGACAGCATTTTGTTGAAAAAAGGTGGCAATCTTAGTTATAAAAATCAGATGTTGATATTATTTTTAGAAAACTTGTATATCAACTTGCTTGTTTACATGAGAGAGACCTGTGTGTTAAATATTTTTTTATTTCAATTGTTTTTTTTTTTTTTATTGTAAAAGGGCTACAAAGTAGACTAAACCATATAGTTAGCCAGTGGACTCTCTTATAATATAACAGCCATTTAACACTTGTAATTTAAGAGTTATGGATGTTTAAAAGTTATTACATCATGATAACATGGAAATAAGATTATTTATTATTTCAGATTGTTATTTTCGAGATCTCTTATTTTGATAACCAGCTGTTTGTGATATAGTAAAACACTTGAAAACAACTAGGCCTGTATATGGCAAATAAGACTTCCATTTAAAACGTTGCACATTATCCAATGTCCCGTATTTGCCGACGGATAAGACGACTGGGCGTATAAGACGACCCCCCAACTTTTTTTCCTGGGTTAAAGTCGTCTTATACGAAAATAGTATCTATATTTTAACTTTTGAGGTTAAAATATAGAGTTTGCCACCCTCGTCCCCCCTTCCCCAATCCCCAGTACTTACCTACTTTCTGCTCTGTCTCCCGCTGTTAAGCCGGACCGTGGCTGTGAGGGAAGCATTGTGCGCTCCCCTCCAGCCACGCGGTCAATAAAGTTTGTTTAAAAAAAAAGTTTGACCAAACTTTATTGACCGCGCGGCTGGAGGGGAGCGCACAATGCTTCCCTCACAGCCACAGACTGGCTTAACAGCGGGAGAGGAGACAGAGCAGAAAGTAGGTAAGTAAACCTCAACCCCCGGCGTATGAGACGACCCCCCAACTTTTGAGAAGATTTCCCGGAAAATACGGTATTTAGGTAATACAATCTTTTTTCCAATGCGCTGATGATGTTAGTTACTATAGAGCAGTTCTTAGGGTATGACCTGGTACATGGGATCTTGCTTAATTCATGAAGGTCATTAATGATCTCTTGGTTTGTAAGTGACTTAATTGATGCACCCAAAGCACCCCTCTTGGTTATTGGTTATTATAACCCCATCATTGGGACATCAGAAAATGAATCTTGACTGCCGAGTGTAAAGAATGTAAGCAGTTGCATGGGATGCTAAATGTAATTTCTTTCTGCTTCCATTATCTCCATCTTGGTTCATTTTCTCTCAGTATCTCACACTCTGCCTCTCGCTCTCCTGTCCTTTATTCCAAAGTAATATACTTTTGGCGCCGTAGATTGTCTTGTATCTAATAAAAAGCTGTGCTTTTTACAATAAGATCTACTGTGACCTGTCTGAAAAGTATAAAAACCAAGTAAACCAGTAAAGGAAGAAAGTATATTTAAAAGAAGAAAAACTACCACAACTAGAGGACATAGTCTTAAATTAGAGGGTAAATGATTTAAATGTAGTATCAGGAAGTATTACTTTACTGAGAGGGTAGTGGATGTATGGAATAGCCTTCCAGCAGAAGTGGTAGAGGTAAACACAGTCAAGGATTTTAAGCATGCGTGGGATAGACACAAGGCTATCCTAGCTATAAGACCGGGAACCGGGGACTAATAAAAGTATTCAAAAAAATTCGACAGACTACAGGGAGTGCAGAATTATTAGGCAAGTTTTATTTTTGAGGATTAATTTTATTATTGAACAACAACCATGTTCTCAATGAACCCAAAAAACTCATTAATATCAAAGCTGAATATTTTTGGAAGTAGTTTTTAGTTTGTTTTTAGTTTTAGCTATTTTAGGGGGATATCTGTGTGTGCAGGTGACTATTACTGTGCATAATTATTAGGCAACTTAACAAAAAACAAATATATACCCATTTCAATTATTTATTTTTACCAGTGAAACCAATATAACATCTCAACATTCACAAATATACATTTCTGACATTCAAAAACAAAACAAAAACAAATCAATGACTAATATAGCCACCTTTCTTTGCAAGGACACTCAAAAGCCTGCCATCCATGGATTCTGTCAGTGTTTTGATCTGTTCACCATCAACATTGCGTGCAGCAGCAACCACAGCCTCCCAGACACTGTTCAGAGAGGTGTACTGTTTTCCCTCCTTGTAAATCTCACATTTGATGATGGACCACAGGTTCTCAATGGGGTTCAGATCAGGTGAACAAGGAGGCCATGTCATTAGATTTTCTTCTTTTATACCCTTTCTTGCCAGCCACGCTGTGGAGTACTTGGACGCGTGTGATGGAGCATTGTCCTGCATGAAAATCATGTTTTTCTTGAAGGATGCAGACTTCTTCCTGTACCACTGCTTGAAGAAGGTGTCTTCCAGGAACTGGCAGTAGGACTGGGAGTTGAGCTTGACTCCATCCTCAACCCGAAAAGGCCCCACAAGCTCATCTTTGATGATACCAGCCCAAACCAGTACTCCACCTCCACCTTGCTGGTGTCTGAGTCGGACTGGAGCTCTCTGCCCTTTACCAATCCAGCCACGGGCCCATCCATCTGGCCCATCAAGACTCACTGTCATTTCATCAGTCCATAAAACCTTAGAAAAATCAGTCATGAGATATTTCTTGGCCCAGTCTTGACGTTTCAGGTTGTGTGTCTTGTTCAGTGGTGGTCGTCTTTCAGCCTTTCTTACCTTGGCCATGTCTCTGAGTATTGCACACCTTGTGCTTTTGGGCACTCCAGTGATGTTGCAGCTCTGAAATATGGCCAAACTGGTGGCAAGTGGCATCGTGGCAGCTGCACGCTTGACTTTTCTCAGTTCATGGGCAGTTATTTTGCGCCTTGGTTTTTCCACACGCTTCTTGCGACCCTGTTGACTATTTTGAATGAAACGCTTGATTGTTCGATGATCACGCTTCAGAAGCTTTGCAATTTTAAGAGTGCTGCATCCCTCTGCAAGATATCTCACTATTTTTGACTTTTCTGACCCTGTCAAGTCCTTCTTTTGACCCATTTTGCCAAAGGAAAGGAAGTTGCCTAATAATTATGCACACCTGATATAGGGTGTTGATGTCATTAGACCACACCCCTTCTCATTACAGAGATGCACATCACCTAATATGCTTAATTGGTAGTAGGCTTTCGAGCCTATACAGCTTGGAGTAAGACAACATGCATAAAGAGGATGATGTGGTCAAAATACTAATTTGCCTAATAATTCTGCACTCCCTGTAGATGGACCGAATGGTTCTTATCTACCGACACATTCTATGTTTCTATGTTTCTAAGTCCTTACCCTTTCCAGCCAACCTACTTTTAGTGGGAAATGTGTGATTTGTCACAAGGTGATGTCATTAACAGAAGACCACACAGAAAACTTCCAAGCATTTTTTTCTCTCTTACTGTATATAATGTATAGAAATCATTTTTGGTTTGCTACATTCACCGTTTTAACAATGTTTAGGTGACACAGTCTGTTTATAGCTGGCTTATTTTTGTACCTGTGTGATAATTTTTTAATTATACAGAATTCATTTTCTCATCTAACCTGGGAACTATTCAAAACTCCTTATTAAAACTTTGGTTTAAGCTGGGACCTGCAAATAGGCAAATGTACATAACCGTGAAACTACATGGAAAAAAAACTGTGGTTGATTTAAGGAGAGATTGTTTCCAAGTTCATTAGGTAGTTCCACTTCCAGAAAAAAACTTGTATCAGCGCCAACTTCAGTTCTTAATGAAACCACTGAAAAGTAGATTACCCCACAGGATGTAGTCTCTAGGCATGGGTGTCTGGAGAATCCACTTGTACCCTGGAAATCCAAACAGGCCGACTGGAGAACAGGGAGCAGCAAGGGAGAGTGGGAAGCAGTAGGCTGTTTAGGGTATGTTAAAAGGACAGTCTGTTTGAATTTGGTGCAAGTTGTAGGAACAAAAGGGTTATGATGTTGTTGTTTTTTTATTTGCTGCCATTCTACTTCTATTTTACTTTTTGCCATAGCACTGGATTGCAGCCAGTGCGTGTGCATCTAGGGTCTACTTGTCCATTTGATTGGCTTCCCAGCTTCTCCAATACCTGCAGCTCTGTTCTCTCAGCTCCCCCCACTTGTCTTCAGCTCTGCCTTAGAGACACGAGTGCCTGCTTGTGGCTGGTTCTGACATTGTGACCAGCACAAGTGATGCCTTTTTTATTGCAGTTCTGTGTTAGAGTGTGACTTAGTGTGATGTGTGTCTTTGTGAGTGTGTGGCATCATAAAGACAGCAATTCCCATTATACTCACCCAGATGGTATTTAAATGAGAGAGAGAGGTGTAATGCTTTAATGACATGGCTGACAATATGAAATGACAGGAAACTTACATATAATGCTCTTGTACATACTAGGATCTCTAATAGAGCAACACATTGTCTGATGAAATTACAGGGGAAACAGGAAATTCCATTCATATGAATGGGAGTGATTATTATTGGTTGTTGCTAATAAACAACAACTAAGAATTCTGAAGCAGAGAGGGGTCTTGAAGCACATGTATAACTTGAATGTATCATAGAAACATAAAAACATAGAATGTGTCAGCAGATAAGAATTCGTTCCAACTATTCTGCCCCATTTTCTAAATACTTATTTTAGTCCCCAGTTCCCTATCTTATATCTAGGATAGCCTAGAAAATGTGCATTTCTTCTAAGTAGTTTTTTTTATATTTTAAGCAATGCAAAATATAAAATATGCATTACAAACTACTTTGAATGTACTCATACACAAGCATAACATAAATACGCTACCATCAAATCTTAAGTAGTTCCCCGAAGCAAACAATGTCTTTCGCACTGTATTGTGGCTCAGAAAAATGCCATGCTGCAGAATACCAGCTAGGTGATACAGACTGTCTCACAGCAGTGGGGTCAAATGAACAAGAGGTGGAGGTGTGGCAGACTCTTTTTGCCAGCTTCTTCACAGCAATGGCCCTGTCTCTTGCAGTCCATCTTTTATACACTCTTATCGGTTTCCTTGTCGCCATCGTCTTGTTGCATAGTAACACTGCTACACATTAACGTGCACTGGGGAACATTCCCACAGTCACATATGGTACAATAAAAAAATAATGTGCGTAATCTAATACAGTATGCCCCATCTAAAAGTTGCTTCTGTATCATATTTTTTGCATTTGTGGGCTGTGCGAAATGTAACTACCACTCAGATCACTGAGGAGTCTTGACTGGTCTTAAAAATATATTGCCTTTCCCATGCTCAGTCATGTAGCCCTTTCATCAATGCTTTATTCCAGGGCACGTCTTGATGACTTCTACATGTAACTAATGCCTCATTTGTCTATTGTCCACTTCTACATGCAGGTAATTGAGTAACATTACAAAAATAAACTAAAAACCCTATTTGTCTTATAAAAGGGCATATGATACAAATGTTTACATGGGGATTTAAATGTAAATGAGAAACGAATATCAATTAAGACATAGGGCTTTATTCATGAAAGAGATAATTGCAGGGAATTGAGAAGGAAATCTCAAACCTAAGGCCAAAATAGCAGAGTTGGAAATATTCTCCCATTTAGCTGAACTGGTAGCAGGAGAGGGGGACAAAGGAAAACCACTATGCCAAGAGTTTTTTGAGAGAAAATTGCACTGGTGAGGAAGCTGTGCCAACACTAGAACTAGGTAATAGGAGCAGCAGACAAGAAGAAGAGCCTGAGAAGAGAAAAAACTCTTTATTGAGTTGAAACATTGTTTTGTATCATAATAAGTCTGACTAATGGTGTGCTGAGACTCCTGTTTTGTTCTTCCGAGAAGGAGTAATGAGATCTGGCAGGAGGTCGTGGATGCAGTCAATGAAGTTGGTGGGAACAACCAGTCTGTGGAGGTGGTGAAGAAAAGGTAATTGCATTTAAAATACGAATACACCATAGGCCACATGTAAAATGCACTGCACACATAGCTCACACACCTGTAGTTCATGAAGCACATGTAATAGCTTTGTCAAATATAACTAGGAATGTACAGATGTGAAATGTTGCATGTGGCAGCAGTTAAATAGGCTGCAACACATGGAGAAGCTGTAAGGGTGTCTATAGAACTGTATCTATGAATAGAATGTTAGCGGGAGAGAGGGTGGTCAAGCAGCACATAGCAGCCCTTAATATGTACAAACAAATGCTGCAAGTAGCTAAGCAGTACATATCAATGTCAGTGTAGTAGTAGATCAGTGGTAGCACATGTAGATATGTGTGTATGTATGTAGATAGCAATATTTACATACATGGATATAGATAACCCTGCATTTTAAATATATATGAATACAATCCATTTAGCAATGTTCTAATCATCTTACATCTTTTCCTGCAGTAACCACTGTTGAGGAAGAGGAAGGAAGCATCCTGGTGGTGGTGGGTCCCAGTTTGGTGGTGGATCATGGTGGTGGAACCCAGCTTTGAAGGCACATCAATAGCCCATTCACAACCTCCTACCTCATCTCCGATGATGAAACTTGAGGCTGCTGTCATGGTGTGGTTGCTGGGATCCATCAGGATATTGCCTGGATTCACCAGCAACTAACCACCATGGTAAGTAGTTAGGGTTATTTTCATGCCCAGATGATGTAGAGGCAAGATCAGTTCCTTAGTATCGTTGAGAGTTGGGAGTTGAGATTGATGTACCAGCAGGTACAACACCACAACCAACTGTTAAGGTACAAGTACAATAAATTGGCCCTAAAGCATGCTATGTTAGAGTATATCACTGCTTCAGAGGAAACTCCCCCACCTAACCTCTCACCATGTAGGAGGTACACATATCACAGTGGTTGTTGCTGAAGAAGAATATCCAGTGATGGGATACCAGCATAGAGCTGACATGATATGACTGGTATTGTTCTTCATCAACAGTGGTTAAGTAATTACAATCACCCATACAGGGGTATGGGTGGAGAAGTATAGTTGTAGCTTTAGTTATATCAGTGGGAGGTATGGGAATGGGTCAGTTAGGGGTAATTACACAATTAACATTGCTAATGGGAAGAGTGAAGATGTGACCAGTAGAAGAGTGAAGACGTGACCCGAGTGGGACATACAGAACTGGCAACCAAGCAGTGAATCCAGCTTTCTCAGATCCCTGCAAAAGGTGAATTGACATGGCCATATTTCCATTTATGTCCAAATATCATCTCGTTTACAAATATCATAATGCTGGATATTCGCATCACAAATGATATTAGGGTATTTATGTAGGCATGTCCAAGTGAAAAAAGCGCTTTTGCAGTGTACTTTAGAGGGCTTTAAAGTTGAATTCTCCAGCATCGACAAGGAGAACTGAAATTGATGAATACCACCTATGTGTTTGCTTGTGATCTGCGCACATCTATGGTTTTCATTGTGAAAATGTCCCAATCCGAATGCATCCGATGCTTTGGTTTATGAATGGCCCAGACTTCCGAATAAGATCCAAATTCAGTCGTATTGACTATCCGCATTTCAGCAATTTGTGACATTCGGCTAATGTGGCCTACACAGGACAAATCAGTGTATATTAGGTAGACCCTTAGGAACCAAATACAATGTGAGGATTTTTACTGCAAATAGAAAAGGGCAGATTAGATAGATTAAATGGCTCTTTTTTCCTAATGCATTGCATGTTCTTATGTAAAAGGAACTGACATCCAGCCAGTATGAAAGCCCTAAATTGGGTTTTAAATGCTGTTGTTGTTGGGGTTTTTTTATTTTGTGCTCAATCTACATCTCCATAAGTTATATAAAATCTCAGCTATAATTATATTTCAATTTCCAGATACATAATCAACATGGAATTGAAGGGCTTTCATGTATTTGTTTTTGGATTTCATAAAATGAACTGAGTAAAAACTAAGCAGGTCATTGTGCGTGACTTTCAATAAGCAAACGTTCCAAGGGTTCGGCAATTATGTCCTCGCAGAGCTTCGAGAGATTTAATTGAAGGCCGGCAAACAAGTCTGCTCTATTTTGTGTACTTCAGTCAGTGATAAATTGAAGTGTGGAAATCAAACACATTTCAATTAGCCAGAGCCTTTTGCTACCTTTATTGTCAGCTCTTTTATTGATTATTCCACTAAGGCTTTAGTGTGAGATTACATGTTTATCCATTTAATTGGTGAAGTGCTGGTGTCTGGCAACACTCTACGTGGTGATGACTTTTAAGGCTTCTGTGATTAGAACTCGGTGGTGTCCATATTAATTGGCCATAAAAAAACCCCATTTAACACACGTTTTAACCTTTTTTAATCTTTAATTGCTAGAGGAGTTAATCTAGCATTGTATTTTATATTTTAAATGACATATTTACGACAGAAACATATCGGTATTTAGCACAGGACGATAAAAAAAAAAAGTATTTCAGTCCCCATGTATTTCTTTCGATACTGAATTAAGGATCAAAGGACTTTTGGGTCAACTACAGTAAAGGAAATCATTAATCATGGTTAGTCAATCTGAAACAAATTGTGTTTGTAGGTGTCATGACTTTCACATAAAACTTTAGGGACCATGTTCAAAGTGAAGGACATGCTAAATTACAAACCAATTCTGCTGATGTCGGCTCCAGGGTTTTCAGAGTCGGTGCATTTTTATCTAAAAGTTTGTAGTTTTCCATTCGGAGCTTTGTGAGCTATAAGGCTGGGCGGACTCCATAGATATCTTGGATGGAACCCTTTGCTCTTCCATTGTTCTGTGAATGGAAGCTGCGAGGCCATTTGATGCATGATCAACGAGACCTGGGATAGCATATCATTAGCAAGCCATTAACTCAAGTGAACCAATGCTAAACATGGGAATTAAAGGTTAACCTATCTGAGCAAAACTATTGTCACCTATGACTTATGTGCGACAAGCAGCTTCTCGCTGTGTCAGATGTGATCATTGATTCTTTGAAGGAATTAGCAATCATGGAATATATGTGCTGCTTGCATGGGTCAGTTAATTAAATTTGTTTGTCTCATGCATAAATGATCTGTGGACTTGGAAGTCAATAGCAGAGGAGGTCTTGGCATGGGGACAAAGAGGCTGGTCTCTAAACTGACTCTCTGGGTTGTAGCTGCATGACTTTTCACTTCTAAGTGTCCCACTTTCTATCCATTTGTCTTGTCTGTAATTCTGTACTTTCAATGTCAGCATATCTGGCGTGCCTATCTGTCTGTGTTTAACTCTAATGGTGACAGGTGAGCAGATGAAGTTGCAGTATAGACTACTATTGATGTTGTCCGCCCCAGGTCAAAATTGTCAGCCTTCCACTGGTCACCAATATAGCACTTAGTGCAGGCTATCTAGTCAGCGGTCTGTTGAAAAAGCAAAATGGCACAAATTCTGAGTGATTTTTTTGCATAAAAAACTTTATAGTTATATAGTCTTCTTCTCAGCGTTGTTTTTAGGTTTTGTGCTGCCATAGACCTGACTAATCTCGTGCACCCCAACTCTTATTTGTTGTATTCCATGCTGTTGATGTCCACCCCATTCACACACCATCCACTCCATACATACAAGACAATGCCAGCTTTTAGTGACAACACATATATTTCCAAGTGGCCACACTGTACCCCCAAATCCCTTTCCAGGTTGCAACAATGTACCCCACAAACCTTTAAAACAATTGCCCTTCTGTATTTTTCCAATCTGTTTTCCAGATTGTGTTAATATACTTCTGATAAAAGATTGTACTGAAAAAAAATCCCAATACACTTACTAATAATTAATTTAATACAATGCGTAGAGTATAAACAATAAACACAAACATCAAGCATATATTACCAATGAAGGCCGCCTAAGGTGGTATGATCGTGGGGTTAACAGTTGGCTAACATTTTAGCAATGCCAATGTATGCCACAAATCCAGTTCAACCATGCCACAGTGTGCCACACACGCTTTTCAGCAGTGATACAGTCTGCCACAAACGTCTTTAAATAATTCCATTGTGGCACAAATCCATTCCAACAATGCCACATTGTGTCACAAATCAATGTGCTAGAGTGTGCCCCAAAAAGAAAGGAGAGCAGATATTTTTTATGCAACCCTAGAGATGTATTGCAGGATAGTGAAACACTTGTGATCCCATAGTAATGTAAATGAGAGCATAGTTGACAATCAGTTAGGCATGTATAAAGACCATATCTAATATACAGATATTCATATATAATATACATGTAGTCCTTACCATTGGAATGTGACTCAGAGGTGCTTCATCCTGGATGCTGGCATCACTTTCTTCATGCAGTTCAACTCCCATCCTCTCCATCCCCAAGGCAACTGAAAATATTATTTTTCTCCCTCGTTTCTCTTTCCTCTCTCATTCTGCCACCTCAGTTTAATACACTGGGCTGCAGGAAACCGCAGGGGTGAGGCAAGTTGGATGGTGAATGAGGGAAGGGGGAGAGGGGATGTTAGCCAACTGTTAACCCCACGATCACACCACCTTAGGCTTAGTTGGCCTTCATTGGTAATACATGCTTGATGCTTGCGTTTATTGCTTATAAACTACACTGTATTAATTTAATTATTAGTAAGTGTATTGGGATTTTTTTTCAGTACAATCTTTTATCAGAAGTATATTAACAAAATCTGGAAAACAGATTGGAAAAATACAGAAGGGCAATGATCACAGTTATTATCTGCCACATTGATCTCAGCAATACATTTAAAGGTATACAATGCCTGCGAATGCTGGGGTTCAGACAATTAAATTCTAGCTCAAGTTCATTTAATTAAATGATGGCAAACTTTGTGATCTTGCATTTTGCAATTGCTTACACATAAGTATCATTAAGTTAAAGAGAATACAGTATTACCCAGTATTAAGCAACCCAATACAAAGTCTGTGTTTCTTTTGAAAGTTACATTGGGAGTGTAAACTTTTTTAAACGGTAATGGATGTTAAAAAAACAGGGATGAGCTGTTCTGTGTACAGTAGGACTCCCTTACTGATGCTATATCAAGAATCTTTATTGCTTAAATGTAATTATATAGCACCAAGAGTTCATCACTTTGCAGATTTAGCATTAAGTGAAAGCAAACAATCAGGGCTGATTATCCAATATGTGAATAAGTAATCCAAATCTAGACTGGTACCCCCTCCCTTCACACAGCATAGGGATGCTCTGTTCTAACGGTACCTTGCTCACTGAGCTTTGAAAGACATGTAATTACAGGAAATGGAGCACGTGGTGTGACACTCTTATGATAATCTAAAAATCATGAATCTAAGGAGCACTTGATATCACTATTTTAGCTGTAAATTATTTCAGGAGATCTTATTTTCAAGGGAGAAGTGATTTTAATTAGAATTGACATATTTTACTTGGAAAGAATACTTTACTGGACTAATGACCAGGGTAGAAGGTCAGTGGTTTTTAATTAAATGGAATATTGGTTTCAATGAAATGCTCTGGGGAGGGACAGCCCCTATTTTGAACTCAAATCCTTCTTTTCCTAGTGTTCCTCATTTAAAAGCATTTAAAATAGTTTGTTGTGCATGAGTGTGTCACACAGCCGCAGAGCAATACAACTCCCAGTGAAGTGTTTTGAAACTGTAGCAAATGTGTTATATTTTTAATTTTTGCAATTAAAATACAACATTCTAATTCTAAATGGTTTACCAAATAACATACATTTCACAGCACAAAGCCACTGTCAGCCGAACTTCAACTGACAAACATTTTATGAAAGACGCAGTGGCGTAGCGTGGGTTGTCAGCACCCGGGGCAAGGCAAGTAATTTGCGCCCCTTAACCCGTGGATTTTAGCACTCGAGTCTCTTCTACTAGATTAGTTAAAGAAACCCTTACCCCCCAAGCACATGTATTGTTTGTTATGAAAATACTTATGTAATTAAAGTAAAATGCATCTAAATACAAGTTTATTTTCCAACACTTTATTGAGTGCGAACATGCATTACACACATTCTCCACATTTTCAGCAGGTCTATGAATACAAATATACACATGTAGTAACCTAGCATGGGCCATGCTATTATATGTCGTCTCACAACCATCGTAAACGACAAACAATATCAAGAACAAAAACTAAACATCAAAATGGAACCATACCCTGGAGATGATCCAAGACTGGGCTAGATGGAGCCAACTTCCTCAATCCTGTACCTCTAATGTTACCCCCCCCCCCCCCCCACACACACACACACATATGCCATAATTGTTGTGCCATTCAGATGCCAGTAATATTGTAACTTTCGGATGCCAGTAATATTGTGCCAGTCAGAGCCCAGTAATATTGTGCCAGTCAGAGCCTAGTAATATTGTGCCAGTCAGATGCCTGCAATATTGTGCCAGTCAGATGCCTGCAATATTGTGCCAGTCAGAGCCCAGTAATAATGTGCCAGTCAGATACCAGTAATATTGTGCCAGTCAGATACCAATAATATTGTGCCAGTCAGATACCAGGAATATTGTGCCTGTCAGAGCCCAGGAATATTGTGCCTGTCAGAGCCCAGGAATATGGTGCCTGTCAGATGCCTGTAATATTATGCCAGTCAGATGCCTGTAATAGTGTGCAGTCAGAGGCCAGGAATATTGTGCCAGTCAGATGCCTGTAATATTGTGCCAGTCAGATGCCTGTAATATTATGCCAGTCAGATGCCTGTAATATTATGCCAGTCAGATGCTTGTAATAGTGTGCCAGTCAGAGGCCAGGAATATTGTGCCAGTCAGAGGCCTGTAATATTGTGCCAGTCAGATGCCTGTAATATTATGCCAGTCAGATGCCTGTAATATTGTGCCAGTCAGAGCCCAGTAATATAGTGCCAGCCAGATGCCTGTAATATTATGCCAGCCAGATGCCCAGTATTATTGTGCCAGCCAGATGCCCAGTAATATAGTGCCAGTCAGATGCCCAGTATTATTGTGCCAGTCAGATGCCCAGTATTATTGTGCCAGCCAGATGCCCAGTAATATAGTGCCAGTCAGATGCCCAGTATTGTGCCAGTCAGATGCCCAGTATTATTGTGCCAGCCAGATGCCCAGTAATATAGTGCCAGTCAGATGCCCAGTAATATAGTGCCAATCAGATGCCAAGTAATATAGTGCCAATCAGATACCCAGTAATATAGTGCCAATCAGATGCCCAGTAATATAGTGCCAATCAGATGCCAAGTAATATAGTGCCAATCAGATGCCCAGTAATATTGTGCCAATCAGATACCCAGTAATATAGTGCCATTCAGATACCCAGTAATATAGTGCCAATCAGATACCCAGTAATATTGTGCCAATCAGATACCCAGTAATATAGTGCCAATCAGATACCCAGTAATATTGTGCCAGTCAGATACCCAGTAATATTGTGCCAATCAGATACCCAGTAATATAGTGCCATTCAGATACCCAGTAATATAGTGCCAATCAGATACCCAGTAATATAGTGCCAATCAGATACCCAGTAATATTGTGCCAATCAGATGCCCAGTAATATAGTGCCAGTCAGATACCAGGAATATTGTGCCAGCCAGCACCCCCCCCCCCGTACTTACATGAAGCGGCTCCGTGTCCCCCGCCGGATGTCTCCTCCGTGCAGTCTTCCCTCTTGCACGGAGGAGGGAAGCAGACACCGGATGTGACGCGACGTCACATCCGGCGTCAGTTTTTTTTTTTTTTTTTCCCGGCCGTCGCATCCATCGGATGCGGCTTGCCGGAAAAAAGCGTTCACAAGCGCAATGCGCTGTGAACGCGGCAGCAGGGGCTGGGGGCCCACGGGACAGCTGCCTTGGGGCCCCCCAGGAGTAAATGGGCCCAGGGCAGCTGCCCCGTTTGCCCCGCGTTAAAGACGGCCCTGGCGGCCACGCGGTCGCATAGGGCTAGTGCGCCCCCCCAGATATTGCGCCCGGTGCGGCCGGCCCCCCCTGCACCCCCCACGCTACGCCACTGGAAAGACGTACCACGTTTTAGCTGCAAACACCAGATTTGTGGATTTACTAAAACCGACGCATGGAACTATGGGAGCTAGTCACTAAACGTGAGGTAAATTTAGGTGAGATGTACATTTCCTCTCATTAAATTAAACGGAGTAAACCCTAAGATGTTCTTTTAATGAGACAGAAGGCCATTAAAATGTAATTTGAAGGGTATCTCTCTGGCGTCATTGATGAGTCGGAGTCAATAGGACTTGAAAGAAAGTGTGGATGTAAATTTGAGGGCAATTGTATGTTCTTGTTATGCATGGAAGCTTTTGTCATGTAATAAAATAGGTGTTATAGGTTTAATGTGCCATAGATTGTTTGCCATAGGTTTTGGTGGGTGAAAATTAATTGATGTACTAAAGATTGACAGGTAGTGGAACAGAATAGTACACTGATTTCATATGATCGCATGATTACACAGATGCCAAGGGTACAGTACCAGCCAAAATTAAATTTCTTTAAGATTTGTTGTAACAATGTATAAAACATAGTAGCGCTGATCACAAATGATGAAAATTGTCTCTAAATCTTGGATTCCTCTAATAGTCACCTTTTACCTTAAAGGGACTGCCTATTACCCAAAATGCATCTACCAAATATAAATACATATTAATGTGCTTTCAAAGTACTTTAAAATACATATTTAATATATTGCATTGCTTAAACTATAAAATATTTACAGCTAGATGAATTTGTGAAATGACGTCAGTTTGCAAGAAACCAGGACAGCCCACACTAGCTGAGTCAATTTCCTTTTTTTTTTGCTGCAGGAACCAATGAGAATAATTTCATTCAAATGAATGGAATTTCCTGTTTCTCTAGTGATGTCATCAGACAATATGTTGCAATGTTAAGTGATCTTAAAAGAGCAAGTATATTAAAGTCAGGGCTAGATTGGGCCCACCAGGACACCAGGAAAAATCCAGGTGGGCCGCCTTCCCTTGGGCCACTATGGCATCTTTAAGCAGTTCGGCGGCCACCATCATTTTAAGAAATCAGGCACTGGGGTGGGATAGAGAGAGACACTACAGGGGGAGAGAGAGACACTATGGGGGGGAGAGACACTGGGTGGAAAATAGAGAGAGAGATTACAGATGGGGAGAGACAGGAGGGAGAAAGAAACACACTACAGAAATGAGAGAGAAATGCTACAGAAATGAGAGCGACACTACATAAATGAGAGAGACACTACAGAAATGAGAGAGAGAGACATTACAGAATTGAGAGAGAGATGCTACAGAAATGAGAGGGGAGAGATAGACTAAAGAAATGAGTGAGAGAGAGACACTACAGGAATGAGAGGGAGAGAGAGAGACTGCAAAAATGAGAGGGGGAGAGAGAGACTACAGAAATGAGAGTGATGCTACAGAAATGAGAGGGGGAGAGAGGGACTACAGAAATGAGAGAGATGCTACAGAGATGGGAGAGAGACACTACCAAAATAAGTGGGGGAGAGAGAGACTACAGAAATGAGAGGGGGATAGAGAGACTACAGAAATGAGAGGGGGAGTGAGAGATTACAGAAATGAGATGGGAGAGAGAGACTACAGAAATGAGAGGGGGAGTGAGAGATTACAGAAATGAGATGGGAGAGAGAGACTACAGAAATGAGTGTTGAAAGATAGAACACACACAAGGGGGGAGAGGAGAGACTACACACATGGAGGAGAGGAAAACACAGACCAACCTGGGCAGTTCCACTCCTGTGGTGGAATCTCAGTGCTGGGTCAAGCTTTGTGAGGGCAATATGGGTGCTGGGTCAAATCCTGTGAGGGCAATCTGAGTGCGGGGGTAAATCCTGTGAGGGAAATCTGCATTATGGAGCAAGTTCTGGGTGCTGGGCTAAGTCCTGTAAGTGCAATTTGGATGCTTTGTGTACGTATTGCGGCCTATGTACTGCCCTGTGTATGGGGTATATTATTTGGCCATTCAATATGCCAGTATTATTTTGCCACTCAATATGCCAGTATTATTTTGCCATTCAATATGCCAGTATTATTTTGCCATTCAATATGCCAGTATTATTTTTCCACAGAATAACACAAAAGTGAAACGGTTTGGGATGTAAAAAATAGGAATAGGAATAACAAGCTCACCATCCTGCAGCATGTCCCCAAACTCATTCACTCAGTCCAGCAGTGGCAGTCAGTGAGTGGAATTCACCTTCCTGCTGACATCACCTTGGGGGCAGGCACAGGCACTTCCCAAGCTCATCGGGGCGGGCACATATTGATACACCATATGCCATCCTATCTGCTAGACTGCCACTTGCAAGTCTGCTACCAGCGTACCCCCAAATACCCCCTCCGTGATTGCGTTTTGGGTCGTCGCGGTGGTTGCCACTGCAAGCAGCGCAACGTCATCAGTTACATCTAATGTGAAGGTAAAAAAGTTCCTCTGGCGTGACGCCAGTATCACCCGTCAACCCCTGATGGAGGGCCTGAGTGCATGTATCATATAATGGATCAAATTTATAGAGTTAATAAATCTTAAATCATAGTTCATTTTTTCTCAGACTTGTACTTGGTACTTTACAGTTTGTCAAATATTTTGAATCAGAGATAAGAGCCAGTGTGACCTTTTGAGCTCTTTTAGGGGGCAGTTCTATCTTTCCCATAGGTAGTATGCACAACACTATAAAAAAATAAACATTATTTTTTAACTCCTTTACTGAATGTTATTTTAATTCTTTGTGTGTCCTCCTGGTCTCTGGGTCTATCCCTAAAACTTGAGTAAACTCAAGTAAAACAGTGCATCTTTTATAATCTATAGAATTGGGGACATTCTAAAACATCAATAAATAGCTCTGTGTGTTGATAGGAAGCGTAGCACCATTACTTACTTAGTGGATGCCAGGGGCAATAATATATCCCCTGTCCCCATGTATGTATTGGTGGCATGGCCCACCAGAATAAATGGGGCCGTGCCACCATGTTTTAATAGGGGGGCATACGTGTATTAATACAGGGCCAGGGGCCACATGACCTGGCCACAGTTACATTTAGAGGGCTGAGCGCCATTTTGGCAGCCCCTGGCTGGCTTATTGTGTTTGTGATTCAAGGCTGGTTTAATGATTAACTTGGTCATTGGTGGTGGGGCAATATATTGTGGGAGGGGACAGGTTCCTGCTGGGATGACCATAGATAACTGCACAGCCAGTACATACAAAATATAAAATTCTACCTCAGAATTAATCACATGTATAATATAAACAGAGATAATTGGTTATGTCATTGTCACTATAGACATAGTATAGATGTTAAAATATGTTTCTTTATATATATATATAAATATATATATATATATATATATATATATTCTGTTGCTTTTATAATACATGTAATATCTATAGTGGCACGTATTACTTTATATGCTTAAATCATACAAATCTATGACATGCTATTTAGTAATATTACACATAACTATGGTGTACATATGTATTGGCATAGTGATGCCGCTATATACTAATGTAGCAAAAACAAGAATACAAATGAAATAAAAAATAATAACAATTGCACGTCTCAAGTAATGTTAAATGTGTACAAAGTATAAAAGAGTCGTCTCAGCAGTGTTTATTTGGCTGTTATTTTTATCTGACTTGTGTTTTTGGCATTTTTTTCATTCCATGATGTTTTGGGGTTTTAAACTTCACCTATAACTTTGAAATTTTTTCTTTAGAAATGCTGTGCTGTTTAAATGCGTGGGAATAAATCCCATATTATATTGTTGCGTTTCATTTACGAAGCAGCTTGGCTTCTTTCCCCTTCACACAATTACCAATGCAATATTCAGTATTTGAAATTCTTAATATTAATGCCATTCCCGGTCTAATGTGTAGTGCAAAACAGTCATAAAAGTATATTGCTTTTATAATACATGTATAGCTTGAATGTTGATATGATCTCGTGAAGGTGACTTTCTTCTGATGAATTGCATTCCTAAAGCACAAACTAAATGGGATGATGAATTCCTGCCTCTCTGGCTCCTGTTGCTGAATGTCATGGAACACGTATATATCTCTATCATGTCTCACCAGATATTAGAACCACAGCTGTACTCATACTATCACGTGTCAGAGGGAACAAATTTAACCTTAGCGTTCACAAGGAACCTGTATATCACTTGCGAACAATATCTTGACTCTTAATCATATCAGTCCCCTACTTACACAGATATCAGTGGGCAGTATAAGATTTTTCCCCATTTTTTTTCTCTTTCTTTCCATCCTTGACTTTGATTTAATACCTGTTACAGTATTTGCAGCAGTATATTACAGACAGCACAGCCCCGACTTTAACAGCCAAACAATTTTGCACATGTTTTACAGTGTACATATTCCCTGTGTGATTATAGAAATAGTGAATTATTTATCACATTACAACAGGAAAGCCAGACACTGCTTAAAACACAGTAATACATCATTCTGATTGCGCCGGCAGACTTCCTCGAACAAATAAGCTTTGTAATGTGGCCAGTGGTTCCACAAATACCATTTTTTTTTTCATGTTTTTTCATGATTTAATAAGGAAAACCTCAGCTGGAAAAAAAAGAATTACCAAATTATTGTTATACATCTTACAAATAAATCTGTAAAGCTATCATTTGTAAAGTAAATATTTATTCATTAATGAGCATATTCCCATTTTATTTTGAGCCATAATATGCAAAGGTGATCAGATGGTCTCTTTATGTTGGTACAGTTATGTAAAGTTGAGATACAAGTTACCTTGTAGAACACTTGCTATGTGCATGTTTGTAGAGGGACCATTTGGTCATTCCAGAGCTGTAACTAGCTCTTTTTTCACCAGAGGCAAGAATAAGACATGATATACCCCTCCCACTGAAATACAGTGTCCCACAGTCCCACTGGATGACCCTGAACTCCCTGTTTTGCCCACAGCCCCCTTCCCTGTCATGCAGTTTTCTCCACTGTCCTCCAGTCTGCATCCACTGTCCACCAGTCTACGCCCACCGTACAACCGCTGCCATCATTATCCTAAAGCCACCCCCACCGTCCTAGCTCTGCTTAGTACACACGATCATTATTATTGTCCTTGTATTGCTCATATATATTAATTATACCTTTACGAAGCACCTGGCGGGTGTCCTGACCCTGACAGTGTAGTTATATAAATGTGAGGACTGTACTTAAGTAGTGTAGTAGCTCAGAATTCCTTTGCAATACACGTCCCGTCATGGTGTGCACCTCAAGCAAGCAGTGTAAAGTTCATCTGTGCTTGTGGACTGCTTGAGCACAGACATATCTGTGTCTTACTCACCTCGAAAGCCTGAATCTACAGTTTAATTTGGCTAGCCCTAGTTGCTACTCGGGGTCAATAAAATAGTTAAATAACGCATTACTACAGAAGTGTGGAAATAGGCACCTCTGGCATACATTGTGTTGAGTAGTTGGGTAGAGCAGCAGAAGACCATGCAGGGTTCCACTCCCTTCAGTTATGAACAGAACATCTACTTCCCAACATTTCCTCCTAGCAACACGGGGTGTGGGTCTGGAGTGTCAGCACTATTGCACATGTGGGAATGAAAATTGCAACCATGTGACAATGGGCCCGCCATTGCTCTTGGAGACTATTAACTATTCCAGTTACAGCTCAGAGCAGCACAATTGAATTGTATGCATAAAGACGAGGCTGCAGTGAGCACACGGTCAGTCAAATTGGAACGACTGAAGGTTGGCGAAATGCCACATGATCTGTCAAATCTCAGCTCTGGTCTGCTGATGGTAGGGTAGGCATTGGGCTGGTGGTGGCGATTGTTATTTGTGTAAGAAATGTTTTCTTGGCACCCATTCGTAACCATCAGCTAAATACAGCAAATGGATACTTTCAGCAGGATGCTGCATGACGTGGTTGAGCACTCATTATCTCTAGCTGTTTCCATGAACATGATAGTGACTTCAGTTTATCTTCTCATATTAATCCAGTTGTGTGTCTTTGGGATGAAGTTTACAGTGACCTAAAAATCGACAGAAGACTTTTAAGTCAGAATGGACTGCTGCTGGTTCCTAATTTTATTGACTGTTTTATATAGAACTCTAAGGAAGCACCATTTCCCTGTCTAGTAGAAATATTTTGGCTGGCTCCTGGAATGGACCATCAGGCTTTTACATTCAACAAATATTTGTTAGGGTCTATCTTAAGGAATGTTTCCAGAACCACATTTATTTCAGATCTAAAATAATGCATGTTTGTCAACTCTAGACTGGAGTAAAAAGGAGGATCTTCTCGGGAACTAGAAACGTGTACCACTTCTTTATGAGTATATATTCAACCAAAATAAATACACGAGTCTCTAAAACACACCATTTAGAATGCATTGATGCTATTTCCCTTTACCATGTTCTCCTTGAAATCTTCTACATGGATAAACCTGCACATTTATTATAAAATTGTTTGCTGTATTGAATATTATATATTCCTTTGTTTACTTTTCCTTTTGTTATAATTCTATTTCTTTTCTCTTCATTTTATATGATTTTTAAGCTATTTTGTAGCTATTATGCTTTTTGTTACGTGATTAGTAATCATGTGTTTACTTCGTTTATTTACATTTCTTCTTTTAATGGTCCTGCTCTTTTTAATTTTTTTTTATCTACTTTTAGAGCTAGTCATTTTTATGTTGTTATATAAAACTATATAATTTCAGATATAGAATAAGTAAAACATTCTAAATGTGCAAATTACTCTCCAACATCAATAATCAGTCATTGATTTAATATTCAAACTTTTCAATTGAATACTTTGACATACAGTACTTAAAGATTTGGTGTATCATGGCTCTCCTCTTCCTTCTCTCCTTCAGCTTATACATATGAAGGTCATGGAGTCTTTCTTGATTAACTATCACACATTCACAGTGATTTTTCAGCAGTTGTCATTTTTCTTTTTAAAACTAAAATTAGTTTTTAATGAGGGAGTGAATATAGCAATGGATACCAGACTGCTATACTGACACTTCCAATATAAATTAAAGCCAGTACATTTTATTGCAATAAGATCAATTTTATTGAAAGATAAATTTCCTTTAAAGGCACATTCCACCCTTAATGCGTTTTTGAATTGCATACATGACTAGTGTACAGTAAAGTGCCCTCCCGTTTATACTACCTACCACTCAAAACTACCCATTACCATTAAATACTTGGTTCATATTACCTGAAATGAAGACATGATGCTTGACATCTTGTAGGATAAAAATGGCCGCAGTGTTTTTTAAAATAAATTAAATTAAATAGAAATAACTTTATTGACACACAACCATATAAACATATAAATATGTAGATATAACCAACCTACAAATAAATAACCCAGATTTGTAAACCGTAGTACCCAGAAACTGAAGATCAATATACACAATACCAAAGAAACTACCACTAGCCGCAATTCACCAGCACAGTGGTGTAAGTCATTAGAATGTCCATCACCCACATCCCTTTTCCCAGTTTTCCAACTACCATATCCCCAGCCTTGTTTGGTAATTCTTACCAACTCCCTGGGACCAGATTGTGTATATGATCTCCCGGCCCTCTCACCGTCACACCACGGCATCCGCCACACCTACTAACCAAAGTAAAGGGTGCACGGGAAAGTTACATGTTGTTCAAGCTTTCTGGTGATTCATGCTAATGTAGAATCTGCCATCGCTAAGAAAACTAACAGATGCTTTTCTGGCTCCTGTCAAATCTTTGACATAGGCATAGCCATAGGCAAATAAGCTTCAACGGCATCAACATGGAGATTTACCAATAGGATTGTAAGCTTGCGAGCAGGGCTCTCTACCTTATGTGTCAGTCTGTTTTTGTTCATCTAACTTAGTTTGTAGTTCCCTCTCTGTGCAATGTAACTAGCGCTACAGAAATTGTTGGCGCTTTATAAATAAATGTAATGTTCCAGTAGGTAATCATTGAGCAGGGGCGTCGAGGTGCAGACCATGGGAGAGCTGCAGCAGTAACCGCACCTCCAACCGCATGTGTATGTAGAAGCAGCTTCGACAGAAAGCTGCAGATCATGTAGGTCATGTCCCTCCTCTACCCTGGGCATGACGTCATGCACAAAGGTCAGAGGGAGGGAAGATTTTAAAAAAATAAACGCACCTCTACTTGCGTCGAGTAGCAGCCGAATCAGAAGTCTACAGCCTTGGTAAAAATAAAAAATAATCTGTATGTCTGTGTATGTAAGCATGATTGAGATTGTATGTGTGTCAAAGTGGGACTGTGTATGTATGTGTCTAAGTATCACAGAAATCTGTGTGTTTGTGTGTGTGTGTAAGTATGTCTTTTTGTCTGTCTCTGTGTGTGTATTGTGTATTTATGTGTTGTAATGCTGTTGAGTCTGTGATATACTCACACATGAAAATTTTATATATATATATATATATGTGTGTGTGTGGGTATAATTTTTTAATTTTTTCTCAATGAAAAATGAATGCATCCACATTTCTGGTGAAGTGACCGACAGCAAAAAAAAACGTAGACACCCCTGCCATAGAGCATGAATTGGGAGCACAGTCGTATATGTGTTACTGTTCCATTAAGTTTATAAATAACCAGTATACTACACATGTAAGTGGAGGCATTGGTTTTTTTTTTTTACAAAAGCTTGCTGAACACCATGGGGTTAATTATAAAATGTCCCACACCCGAAAGTGTCAGGTAGTAAAAATAAAAAGACTCAATCACTGTTTTGTCATGTTATTTTGTGCAGGAACTGAACCTATGCCAAATTTTTGTGGAGGTTTCCTGATCCTAATGAGATGCAGGAAAGCTCCTGATTCTTTATATACAGGGAGTGCAGAATTATTAGGCAAGTTGTATTTTTGAGGATTAATTTTATTATTGAACAACAACCATGTTCTCAATGAACCCAAAAAACTCATTAATATCAAAGCTGAATATTTTTGGAAGTAGTTTTTAGTTTGTTTTTAGTTTTAGCTATTTTAGGGGGATATCTGTGTGTGCAGGTGACTATTACTGTGCATAATTATTAGGCAACTTAACAAAAAACAAATATATACCCATTTCAATTATTTATTTTTATCAGTGAAACCAATATAACATCTCAACATTCACAAATATACATTTCTGACATTCAAAAACAAAACAAAACAAAAACAAATCAGTGACCAATATAGCCACCTTTCTTTGCAAGGACACTCAAAAGCCTGCCATCCATGGATTCTGTCAGTGTTTTGATCTGTTCACCATCAACATTGCGTGCAGCAGCAACCACAGCCTCCCAGACACTGTTCAGAGAGGTGTACTGTTTTCCCTCCTTTTAAATCTCATATTTGATGATGGACCACAGGTTCTCAATGGGGTTCAGATCAGGTGAACAAGGAGGCCATGTCATTAGATTTTCTTCTTTTATACCCTGTCTTGCCAGCCACGCTGTGGAGTACTTGGACGCGTGTGATGGAGCATTGTCCTGCATGAAAATCATGTTTTTCTTGAAGGATGCAGACTTCTTCCTGTACCACTGCTTGAAGAAGGTGTCTTCCAGGAACTGGCACTAGGACTGGGAGTTGAACTTGACTCCATCCTCAACCCGAAAAGGCCCCACAAGCTCATCTTTGATGATACCATCCCAAACCAGTACTCCACCTCCACCTTGCTGGCGTCTGAGTCGGACTGGAGCTCTCTGCCCTTTACCAATCCAGCCACGGGCCCATCCATCTGGCCCATCAAGACTCACTCTCATTTCATCAGTCCATAAAACCTTAGAAAAATCAGTCTTGAGATATTTCTTGGCCCAGTCTTGACGTTTCAGCTTGTGTGTCTTGTTCAGTGGTGGTCGTCTTTCAGCCTTTCTTACTTTGGCCATGTCTCTGAGTATTGCACATCTTGTGCTTTTGAGCACTCCAGTGATGTTGCAGCTCTGAAATATGGCCAAACTGGTGGCAAGTGGCATCGTGGCAGCTGCACGCTTGACTTTTCTCAGTTCATGGGCAGTTATTTTGCGCCTTGGTTTTTCCACACACTTCTTGCGACCCTGTTGACTATTTTGAATGAAACGCTTGATTGTTCGATGATCGCGATTCAGAAGCTTTGCAATTTTAAGAGTGCTGCATCCCTCTGCAAGATATCTCACTATTTTTGACTTTTCTGAGCCTGTCAAGTCCTTCTTTTGACCCATTTTGCCAAAGGAAAGGAAGTTGCCTAATAATTGTGCACACCTGATATAGGGTGTTGATGTCATTAGACCACACCCCTTCTCATTACAGAGATGCACATCACCTAATATGCTTAATTGGTAGTAGGCTTTCGAGCCTATACAGCTTGGAGTAAGACAACATGCATAAAGAGGATGATGTGGTCAAAATACTCATTTGCCTAATAATTCTGCACTCCCTGTATGTACTGAGCCAGTGCACAGAGTACCAGGGCAGGCTGGAAGTGCACTACTATTAGACACTATCTCCTTGTGCACCTTGGTTATAAAAAAAAAAATTCATAAGCACACAATGGGTTGAGTACAAAAGGTAACATTTTTTATAAACAGACACTAATACATGTATTTATAATACAGGTTTGTCTATCTATTGGAAGTAAATCAAGGTCAAGGAATGGGGGGCTGCACTGCAGGGTCCAGACAGGCTCAAAGAGATGGAAACTGAAGGTCGCTTGTTTGAACTGACAACCAAAAAAAGTAGAATGTGAACACCCAATAATAAATAAGTGATAGATAACTACTTTCCAAGTAGAACACAATCTCCAAGCACTCCTAATTCTCAGCACACAATATATACATAGTAAGGTGCATAATCACTTGTGAAGAAACAAAAACACACTCATTATTCACAACAGTGTAACACATTAGTGAATCATATATGTGCACCATTGCATCAGTGAGCATATGAACCTTTTAATTAAACTTGATGGATTCAGATTCCTGTTATGTATTCTTTTCTGTATGAAATGCATTCTCTTCAATGATGTATAACGTTCAGGGCCAAGTAAGTGAACACAGTACACAATATATACATAGGTAGGGACAGAATAACTTGTGAAGAAGCAAACAAACAAAAAAACATTCATAGTGTAACACATTCATTCATCATATATATGCCAAATGATAAATGTGCACAAACTTCAGTGAGGATGTGAGCCATTCAAATAAACTTGCATATCAAATGCGTATAAAATAAAATGCGGATTCCTCTTATGTATTTTTTTAATATTCTGTATAAAATAGATATAAAACAAATATCAAATGAAATCAGAATGCCTATTATGTATTATTGTAATAATATTTATAAAATGCGTTTAATATGTATTCTATGCAGAATATTAAAGAAATACATAAGAGGAGTCCAAATTTCATCACTTTTTGAGGTTTGTGAGTGCATATATATCATTGGGATCACTAAATATGTATCACTAATATATTACACACCTACCTGTGCAGATATTGTGCAAAATATAAAGTGGTAGTGCAATAAACAAAGTGCAAAATTGGATTATAAATAATACTTGCGGGACCACACAAAACGTAGCTTTCTGTAGCACTCTCCAAAGTGACCAACAAACACAATATAGAAAAAAGCAGACTGGCGCTGAATTGTGGGTACCTTCAATACAAATACAATAATAGTGTAATACTGTATAACACACAATACGTGAATAGTGGTATTAAATACACTCACAAACGTCCGTGAGTGAAGATCACTTCAGATAAAACGTGGATTCCAGGTAAAAATATGTAACATTTATTCTGTAAACATAAAAACAAGAAAAAGACTTTGTGCAGGATCAGAGAAACAAAAACACGCTCTTGGCCCCAGCTAACAGTACACTCACAAACTGCAGATGGAAAACGGCTTCCTCAGGAGAAAGATACAAATGATCGGTGAGTGAGCAGGTCTGTGAGTTTATGCGCGTCTATGGACACCGCCCACTTCCGTCTAGTGACGTTTCAGACGTGCGACGGCTGGAGAAGGCGTCCTCCATTACTATAGTGATCCTCTGTGTATATCTGAAGCTAACTTCTGTTGTGTGAATGTTGCTATGGCGATCACTCTGGGGACAGACTGCCAAACTCTTCTCCTATGTCCGAATTTCTGACTTTTTATTGGAGCTATAAGATTCAAAAGCTTACAGCATGGGATATTTAAAATAAACAAAACAAAAGTTCCTACTTTCTCTTTTTCTTGTTTTTATGTTTACAGAATAAATGTTACATATTTTTACCTGGAATCCACGTCTTATCTGAAATAATCTTCACTCACGGACGTTTGTGAATGTATTTAATACTAGACATGTGCATTTGTTTTCGGACTAATGCATTTTCGTCCGAAAATAGCATTTTCGTTCATTCGTCCGAAAAACGAATAACGAAAATGCTAAGCTAACGAAAGCCGAATGAACGAATGGTTAATAAACAAAATCATTCGTTCATTCATTCATTCGTCCATTCGTAGTATTATTGGCATTCTATAAGCCTAAATAGAGTCGGTTTATAGAATACAATAGCATAGTACATTCCATAAACCGACATAATGAACGACTTTCGGTTTATGGAATGCATGTAAGTCTATTGGCATTCTATATACCGACTCTATTTCGGTTTATAGTAATGCCAATTTTATAGCACGAATGGACAAATGATTTTCGTTTATACATGTAATTCTATGTATTCTATAAACCGAAAGTCTATAAACCGAACGACCTTCGGGTTATAGACTTTCGGCTTATAGAAAACCTGTAGTACTATTGCCTTTCTATGAACCGAACGAGAGCCCCATTCATAAGAATTTCTTATGAATGGGGCTCTCGTTCGGTTTATAGAAAGCCAATAGTATTACACATATTTTATAAAACGAAACGAAAATAATGAACAAATGTTGTCTGAATCGAATGCAGTAATGAACGAAATTCGTTTTAGACGAAATAAATAACATTTTCGTCCGAATGGAGGAAAACGAAACGAAAATTTTAGTTTTGCACATGTCTATTTAATACCACTATTCACGTATTGTGTGTTATACAGTATTACACTATTATTGTATTTGTATTGAAGGTACCCACAATTCAGCGCCAGTCTGCTTTTTTAGATATTGTAACATACCTGTGTATATATTGTAACTTGTGTTGACTTGTCTGCCTCTGAGCTTTATATTCAGTAGTGATTCACAAACCAGTCCTCACCCCCCCACCCCTCCCCTAATAGTCTAGATTTTAGGGTTTACCCACCTTGTGTTCAAACGAAACTTGAGTTTTTGGGGTGGGTTTTTGGTTACCCGTATATCCTGGACTGTTAGGGGCGACACGAGGACTGGTTTGAGTATCTATTAATATCGCTGAAATGTTGTTTTGAAAAGGGTATGCAACCTTCCTCATCTCATCTTCACTTTGTTATCAGTGAAGAGCCATGAAATTGCTCACAGATGAAACATCCTTGGCCAGTCAGTGATATTATGAATTTGCTGTCCAAGTAAAAGATCACAAGTCTGCTTTGTTCCACTAACTTTACAAGACACAACAACTGACCCCTTTTACGTGTCTTCAGATTTTCCGATGGACAACATATCAATTTAGCATAGCTGGAAAGATGTACCCTGTGGTGAGGGCATGCTGTAAAAGGAAAGTAATGCTCTACATTTTTTTATATCCTGCTTTTTTATATACCTTTTAGCAAAACTCAATCATTTTTTACTTCTGATCCTTGATTTTGTAATATAGAAATGTTTCAGTTTAAATACTAAAAAATAAACTTTTAATAAATATAACCTTGTATTTATTATAGAATGTGTTCTAATGTCCACATATTAAAGAACCCGTAGGTTGTATGTACACAGGTTTAAATTTAACACCTTAATAATTGCATTACATTACTTAATATTAAAGAAAGAATATTCTAACACTGTAACTAATCTAGGAACATTAGGAATGTAATATATGCAGTATAATATAATTGACAATTACATTCTTTAATATCATAAAGCTGAGATCTGTCAAGTTCAAAAGGGTACTTCATTTTGTAAAAACAACAGCTAACTAGGAACTTTATATCTGGTGGTGATCGCACATAATAAAGGAATAATGCCTTAAAAATCGAAATTTACCATATTAATAGGTTCACCTAAGCCCCACTTTAATCTGGGGCAGATCATCCATGACATGACGATATCACTTAGATCGGGATTTGAGTCCAGATATTTTGCTAAACGTCTGTGTTAACGTGTAATCAAGAGCACTGCATTATACCACGAACCACATTATCTAGCATAACATTGGATTTTACCTTTACTTAGCATTTGTGCTGATCCAATGTAATTTACCTCTGAAGTTTTAGCTACTTTTGTGTTTCCTCTTCTACTTCAGTGTTAACATCTTGTGCAATGCCTCTGAGATGCTCCCCCTTTTCTCACTGCCTGCGTACTCAATACTACCTCATTGTCATTCCTACTACCTGTTTATGTTAGCAGTCACTTCCCTATTCACAAATACTTTCTGGCTCTCCAGCTTACTTGATTGACAGACAGAACCCCACTACAAGTTACCAACAGTTGCTCAACTAGATCAGTAACAAAATAAATACTCCAAAGTTGTTGTTGTTTAAACAAAGACTATGGAATATCTTTTGAATGGTACTGCACAGAGGTACCATTCAGAAATAATATAAAACATGGAAAAATGACTGTTCAAATGGGAAAATTATATTTTTGGCTTTAAGGATAATTGAAGAACAATATTCAACAAAATTCAGACACCAATAGCAGCTAATATTATAAAGCCAGGTATCAACCCTTGTTAGTTGTTTGATGTATAGCACAATAGTAACAAATCAAATATAACTGTCACAGAGATTGAATCTGTAGCATAGCCATAATCTAATATCCAAAAAGGTATCTCACACTCATTATATCATTGAAACAATGTATCAGGTATAGTACTGTCATGTAATCATGTAAGGATTCCTCAGAGCTAAAATATCTCATTATTTGAACATGTTTTATCTGGTAAGCCTCATGATTTGCAAAATGTCAGTTATATCAAGCAATAAGGAGTAAAATTCACAATTTTGTTTTATTAAATACATATTTAGAGATTTTACACAAACTGTAAAAAAATCCCTGTCTAAATAGTTTCAAAATTGTATCCCAAGTTTAAAAATATGTATGTTTTTCACTACCAAGAGTAGTGTTGTTTGTTTCCCAACCACTTTCTCCTACACCCCAACCTTACCCCTAAATCTACCCCTAACCCTAAATCTAACCCTTGCACTAACCCTAATTCTAACCCTTACTTATCTGTAACCCTAAGTGGAACTCTAACCTTAACCCTTTTTTTTTTAATGTAATGCTGCTGACAACCTTTAGGGACAGTCAAGATACAGAGGGACAGAAGTGATTTCTGATCACTTCAGTCGCTCTTGCCACTCTGCTGCTCATGCTGCTCTCCAATAATGCTGTGATCAACGCATTATAGCAGCACCAGGAATGCATGGGTAGCAATCGTTGATCGCTTCCTATGGGGAGGGTTTGGGCTCATTTCAGTGCAATTTTGGGAGGACTACTGTAATTGAAAATAGCTGAATCTGCCGAACTTGGCCAAAGTAAAAAAATATGAAAAAAATCAATAACAATTATGATAAAGTAAAAATAAAAGAAAATATTAATAAAGCACATAAAAATATATTAAAGACTATACATAAAAAAGTATTTAAAAAGTTAAATGTATGTTTATCATATTTATCATTAATATATTATTCATTTTTATGTATTTTTTGTTTTTAACTTATTCCTCTTATCTTTGGGCCCGATTGGGGCATATTGGGTAGACACATGTATTAGAAAAATTGCCAGCACATGGATACATTAATAGAAAAATGTTTTTTATATGTTGCTTGCTGTCTCTTGTTTATAACATCACCTGTGGCTTCAAATTACGCATTTTGTCATAAACCGTAGACACCACAGACACCCTTAAAATACATTTTCCCATGAATTGGTTCATTTGATTGTATGTTTGATACTTCAAATGTATAGATATATTTTTTATTTTTACTTATTTTCTTCTCTACGTTCACTTTGTAAATTATGTTTAGCTATGTCCCTTTAGCACAGCTACTTATTATTATCTCCATTTATTAGAATGTCTGCCAGGAGGATCCCTGGTGCCGTTGGCTTGAGGGACCTGAGTTCTGACTTTATAATGGCAAAGGTCTCCATTCGCTCGTGAGCGGAGTACCTCAGGGGTCTGTTTTGGGCCTCTTCTTTTTAATATGTTTATTAATGATCTCCCACATTGTGCTGAGAGCCATGTCTCCGTGTTTGCGGACGACACTAAATTAGGTAAGGCAATAAAGACTAATCTTGATGTTTTTTCTTTACAGGAAGATTTGGACAGAGTGGGGGACTGGGCAGTAAAGTGGCAAATGAGGTTCAATATAGACAAATGTAAAGTTATGCATTATGGGAAAAATAATAATAAAGCAACATATACTTTAAATGTTTTTTCTCTGGGAAAAACTACTAATGAAAAGGATTTAGGAATAATTGTAGATAACAAACTTGGCAACAGTGCCCAATGCCAGTCAACAGCTGCAAGGGCCAATAAGATATTGGCATGTATAAAACGAGGTATATATTCATGCCTCTTTACAAATCAATGGTAAGACCTCACCTTGAATATGCAGTACAGTTCTGGACACCAGTCCTTAAAAAGAATAATAAGGAACTAGAAAAAGTGCAAAGGAGAACTACAAAATTAATAAGGGGATTGGAGGATCTTAGTTATGAAGAGAGACTTAAAAAATTGCATTTATATACGTTAGAAAAAAGGCGTCTCAGAGGGGATATGATAACATTATATAAATTTGTGCAGGGCCAATATAAAGAGCTCTCCAGTGACCTGTTCATTAACAGAAAGGTACAAAGAACAAGAGGTCACCCCCTCAGACTGGAAGAGCAAAGATTTCATAGACAGCAAAGGAAGGGATTCTTTACGGTTAGGACAATAAAGTTATGGAACTCCCTGCCAAGAGAGGTAGTGCTATCAACCACAATAGATGCATTTTAAAATGGTTTGGATGTTTTTTTAGGAAAGCAGAACATACAGGGCTATTAATAATAGAATATGCATTAATAAAAGAGCTTATTGATCCAAGGAGAAATCTGATTGCCTCTTGGAGTCAAGAAGGAATTTTTTCCCCCAGGAGGCAAAATTCGAAATAGCTTCGTTAGGGTTTTTTGCCTTCTTTTGGATCAAAAGCTGTAATGATAGGTAGAAGGGTTGAACTTGATGGACTTGTGTCTTTTTTTCAACCTAAATTACTATGTTACTATGTTTATGCATTATGGTGGTGTTGGGAAGAGTTGGGCTGGGATGCATCACAGTGAACAACTCGTTTAGACGAAATGCGTCAGGCATTCATCTTCTTGGACCACATACACTTTTTGTAGCCATGCACAAGTATTTCATTCATATGCTTTTTAAGTTGAATTTAATACAAGATACGTTTTACCTCCCAGTGGATTATTGAAAGTTGGGTGATATTTTTATACATGTTTCTGGATCAGAGTTTTTCTAGTTTTGTTTTGGTTTTGCATTATACTTGTTTGTGGTCCTTTATGGAGTGAAGAGGGGAGAAGCAAATGTTGTCCAAAATGACTGTAGACTCCACTATATCACTGTATCTTTGCACAAGTCATAGTGAATTTTTTCAAATTCATTTTATCAGCTGGGCATCCTCTAGATACCAGTTTGCTATTATCTCTCTACCCTTCTGTATACTATTAACCTCCGGTTATCACCTTTAGATTGTAAACTGAGCTGCAACTGTTACTAAGCTTCTATTGTGCCTTAATACTTTTTTTTAAATACAATTCAGTTATTGGCCAAAGTTCTTAAAGTGGTCTAAATAAAAATAACATTCAGTTGCTTTCCATGGTGATTGCCCACATTTTAGAACCTTGCCCAAAACTGATTTTTATAAATAACCTGCTTTCCTGGCATCCGGAAAGGGGGCAAAATGGGGCACTTTCTCCCTTAAAAATTAAACAAGCCCACTGGAGAATCATCAAGGGAGAGAGAAGCAGTAGGCTGTTTAGTGTAGATTTAATAGCCATAAAGGGCTATTCGCTAAAAGGTGAGTTGTGATGAGATTAGTTGAGTTAAGGTGAGTTGAACATTTCTTCTTACCAATTTAGCTATACAATTTAACTATACATTGTGCAGGGACAAACCTGGTGAGTTTGCTTTGCAAGGTAAACTCACCATGGTTCTCCCTGCACAATGTCTGTTGCCTACATGGGCAGAGATACAAGTTAGTTTATTTCAAACATGTTTTGCAGCTAGGGTTAGTTTGTACTTCAGCTATAGGGACTCTCTGGTATGGTAAGCATCATGGGGAAGACAGTACTTAACTGGCAGGCCTATAGCTATTACATGATTATAGGTCGATACTGTAGCTACTGTGGAATGCACATCTCATGATTATCAGCCATCCATTTGGTTGGATGGACTTCATGAGACATGTAATACCAGGAGCAGTTCATAACTACCAAGTGTCCGACACTGACTACCCTCTAACTACACCCTTTTTTATATTATTTCAGAAGGTTTGCTGTGTATCACAGAGTTACGCTACACAACTTTAAAAGACAATTACACTTTTTAACCTTTTACACATGGATCTCCTCTAACAGCTGAGACACAGCCTCTCTGGATAGTGGCAGTGCACACACAGAGCCAACAATCAGAGCAGGGTCTGCGGTGTCAATGTTCCCTCTGCTGATCCCATGCAAATCCCATGCTAGTGCAGAGAGAAAGATAGTCCCCAATCAGGCCAGGATATCTGCTTTCCATGGGTGGGGTGGGCTACCTGCTTCATATGGTTGTGGTGGGCTACCTGCTTCCTATGGTTGTGGTGGGCTACCTGCTTCCTATGGTTGTGGTCTGATAAACTACACACCAACTTTGTTTTATTGTGGACTGCATCTCGATTGATATACAGTTAGCCATTACTGGCTGTAACACCATAGGAATTGTGGTAGTTGTAGCAAATTTTTACCACCCCAACTATTGTGTAAACTAAAGTTCCCTTGATGTTCAGGTACATGCTGGGTTGTTAGTGACCAGAACCACAACCATATAATTTATTCTATTAATGGGTAACTAACATTTGTCTACCACCAGGGAATCCCTCTCCTGAAATACCACCAGGTAGGCAATGGAAAGGAGGTAATGAGGTATTGGTTTGTGAGAGGTGTAAGGTGGGGAGGATATTTTGCCCCCACCCCAGAAAAAAGTGCCGTGGAAGCCCATGCCTCTTTTGTGTAAAACTCAAAAAATATTTGTATTCTTTTTTTGTACGTTCATCTTTGTGTGTCAAGCGTAAGAACCAAATATAAATTACTAGGTACAGAAGTGCGGTAATCATATGATTATTGAATATGAAGATATCAGATTAACGCAAAAAATTTAATTTGAATTGACAAGTCTTTATTTTTATTACCTAGAACTATATGGTAAAAACAAGTTAAATTCTACTTTTTATTCATATTTAAGACATCATAATGCAGACGTTATATCGACACGCTCTGGGAACATCTGAAACGTACAATGAAATTTGGTTCCCCTGAATGTTTGGCCCTCAGGCTCAGTCTTTCACAGACATTTTTCCTACTTAATTCATGAAGTGTACCGGATGCGGCACTGGTTATGTATTTTCTTGTGTAATTGTGTTTGATTCATGTATATCCATACCAGAGCCTTATGTGCTTTGTACATTTCATTATATTTCTAATTTATATGGCAGAAAATCTGTATTGATATGTGCGCATTATGCAAAAGCATATATCTAAATATCTCTCTCTGTACACGTGAATAGACAAACATATAACAAATATACCAAAACAGTAATGTGATTGGTGCGCTTTTGTAACCACCACGAAAAAAATAAGCAAAGGTTAATTTCTTGAGATATTGCTTGGTAGAATTCTTATGATGTCTCAAATCAAATATATGGAAAAAAGAAGAAAGGCAACATACATAGTGAAATACAGTATATGATAAATAAAGGGCAGAAGTATTGCTGATTGCACTCACAAACTTATGCAGAACATGGATTCTTCATAAAGTGCTGCTTGTGCTCCAAAGAAACATTTCCTCTCCCTTGGCACTCCGGTAGATGTGGATAAAATAAAAAATATGTTTGACATCCCTTTGGCTTGATATGCAAATAAACTACTTCTCAATGGTGAAGGTGCAATTTGCATATGACATCACAGGTGATATCTCTTAATCTATGCATTTGCTTGCAATTCTTCTAACACAATGTATAGATTATTTTGCTTTTTTTTTTTTAAATTCTCTACAAACACAGTATAAACAACATTTAGGTGACAATGCTCTTTTAATATAGTATTCACCCTTTCCAAGTGCCTAGGGTTGCCCCCTTTTCTTCAGAAAAATACCGGCCTTGGTACTGTCTCCATAGACTTAACATTGGCTTGAAGCCAATTTTTTACCGGCCTACCGGTAAAATACCGGCCAGGTGGCAACCCTACAAGTGCCACATAGCATGGAGAGGGGTTGATTGAGCCACTTCTTCCCCTATTTCAGTCTATAGACATACTCCCAGCATCCATTCCTCCGTCTTAGCATTTTCTCACTTTGTTTGCACTTTGCAATTTTTAAATATGTCATTTTTGCAATAACATTTTGTTTTTTTCAAATCCATTTGAAAAGGAATATATATATATATATATATATATTATGTATTTCTTTTTTTTTTTCTCTCATTTTGCCTTACTTGGTAACATTTTGTATATATAATTTTGGAGGAACCGCTGAGTAAAGCAAAATAGGCTCATGACTTATTTAATGGTGTTAAGTAAAATTGTTTATAACATGGCCCATTACAGTATTACTTTTATGGGAGTTTTTGTCGCTCCTGGATTTTATGGTAGCTTCAGCTATTTTTCTCAGCTGGTTGTCACAGCTAATCTTCTAAGCCCCAAGATCTGTTGTCTGTATTTTGCTTGCTTTGTTGAAACACTGAATCTAAGTGCAAACAGACTGTACTGTAATTGTCTCCCTTTCACCTTAACCACTCATTATTTGAGTATGTGAAGTGGAAATTGCATCATGCACAAATAGGATATAATAGTTTTGAAAATGGCTCCAGTGTGAATATTTAAGAATTGGCAAAAATGACTTTTTTTTTGGGAACAATCATAATCGTACTTATTTTATGCCAAACTCATTTTACAGCAGAATATACATAGGACAATTATTAAACTCATGGTTGATATTTTAGGAAAAAAGTAGTTTAAACAAAAAAAAATATTTATTTGAAAATAACATTATTTTAATTCATAATTACATGTGCTGGTGTTTAGTTTGGTTTTTTTTTACTGCGAGAGTAAACTAACGCTTGCTACGAAAGGGGAGTATACATCCCATTGCATTTACCTACCTGATTTCTTATTTTACATTACATGACTACTTATTCACATAACTCGAACAATTAATGCAACACGTGTACACGGTAAAGAAAGGAATTACTGACTAAGTTAACATTAACAGAGATTAAGATAGCGAGATAGAGAGCCCTGCTCTCAAGCTTACAATTCATTAAACTGATGGTTTGTCAAACTTGGTTGTACTTAGAGGGGGTGGGACTAATCACATGACTCACACCATTGCTGTGACCAAAAATGGATTGCCGGGGGACAGGGCCAGCCCAAGACATTGTGCTGCCTGGGGTGAAGGATGAAATGCTGACCCCTCTTTCCCCCCCCTCCCCTCAAACAAAGAAGCCCAAAGTCATGATAAATAAAACTAAAATGAAACTTATCAGGAAGTGATAATTTATATGCAACAGCAGCTTGTCTACATGCAACCTTTCAACTCTGGGCACACCCCGATGCATGGTCTTTATTTAAGCCTGGCATTTGATTTGCCACCCCAGACCTGCCTAGTGCTACACCTGTGTGGCTGTGAACTTTCAACTCTGGGGAGGGCGACCAATAAGAGGAGAGTCTGTGCAAAATTATTAGTTCAGAGTAAATTATTTGTCTAGATGGCAAATATGTGTGCAATGTAATAATATTTTGGTTGATTAAAATGTATTTTACCAGCACCAACGCTTTTCACACAATCCCTAATTGGTGCACATATGTGACCCTCCGCATGTATTTCTGTTTAATGGTCTTTAACTGCAGTGGTGAGCTTTTATTTTCAGCATTAAAACATGTGAAAAATGAATTAAGAGTCTTCAGTTGATGAATTTGCAACAAAGCACGAAAAGTGAAGGTGTAGCTTAATTTTAATCTGCCAATTTGATTCATTTACATATTATGGTGTTCCGTGAATATCACTGTTTGTGTGTTTTTAAGTTACTTTTCGAACCATAACAGCAGGCTGCAGTGATTATGATGCTTGGAGTAATACTTTAAGGAACTCATTTATATGAGCCATGTATCATACATTTATATTTCATTTGTTAATAAGGTTACTTTATAGCTAGAAAAAATGATTGTTGTGAATATTGTAATTATTATGGTTATATTTTATTTACCCGTTTTCTATTGTTTCTAAAAATAATAAATACGTTTTCAATAAGTTTCTGTTATGGCACTTTAATAATTAAACATTTTAGATATTTCATTTTGTTAAAAAAAATGCTTTGTGTTTTCTTTTTATACATTTCCATAAAAATGTCCACCAAAATCCTCAGTACCAGGCTCACAATGTTCTTAATCGAGCCCTGGAAAGACCAGAACAGTTTGTTACATTTAATTTAATTTCAGCTAGTTCTTCCAGCAGCACTTATATTTACTTTTCTTTGTGTGTTTGTTTTACAAGCTGTATATTTGTACATATTTCTGTGTTTTCCATTGGGATGCATTCCTTTAATACTGACATCCCCTAACTCTGTCGCCTAGAATAAATAAACTGTATATGGCCAATGTTTAACACACTCCGAATGACTTAGCCTACCGCTATTAAAATGGTGACTGCTTCATTAACTTAATTTCGCCTCCATAAAAAAATAAAATGTAACTATTTTTGTGCCCACACAACATTATAAGGCAGTTTTGTGCTTCTCTGCACAAATGTCACCAGTAGGAATAGTTCAGTTATCCTTACATTCCGCTCATATCAGTTCCACAGGCTGATGGAATCATGTGATCGCTGCTAGCAGCAGAATACGTTCCACAGGAGAACATCAAGTCTCAGCATGCCTCCCTGTGGATAAATGGCCCTACAACCCTTCCCTTTTCTTTTCCAACTAACACAAACTTGTTTTGTTCTCAACAGCAACCTTTTGGGTCACGTCAGTATTGTGAATTCTCATCTGGGAGAGGAGACATGGAGAGGTGTGAATAGCAGTGCATTGTCCAGAATAACATTCACATAACAATGCTTTCTTTTAATCAAGATCAAGCAATATGATGGCTCAATTGCACTGTGTGGCTTGAATTAGCAGCAAACAGCATGTGGTGTTCCTGCACGTCTTGGACTGCAGCCCCGTTATATAAAGAAAACCTTATGGTTTAAGCAAAAAAGATCATATTATTTAAGAATGTTCATCTTTTCTGTAGTTGCAAATAAAGATATTCTATGAAGCAACTTGTATTTTACACTCACATACTGCCTCACACACATACACTCAGCCATGGCCACATTTACATACTAACACTCAGCCATGATCATATTCACATACTGACACTCAGCCATGATCATACTCACATACTGACACTCTCAGCCATGGTTACACTCACATACTGACACTCTCAGCCAGTGCTGTATTTACCGCGAGGCGGATGCCTAGGGCGGCAAATTTTGGGGGGCAGCGCCCCCCAGCACTGAAAAAAATTAAAAATTAAATAAATAATAAAAAAAATAAAAAAACGGCCCTTTAAAAAAAAAAAAAAAAGACCGCGCTTGCAGGCAGAGACAGAGGTGAGAAGGGATCGGAAGATCCCCCCTCACCATCGCTCTGTCTGCCAGGTTGCACGGGGAGCCGAACAGGCAGCACAGAGAAACCTCCATGCTGCCTGTTTGGCTCCCCGTGCAGTGTGACACTGATGTCATACGCGCGCCCGGTCACGTGACCTGTCGGCACAATCGTCGGGAAGCCGAACAGGCAGCATGGAGGGACCATGCTGCCTGCCACTAGCCACCAGGGAAAGGTAAGTGCTGATGGGAGTCAGAGTGTGTGTGATGGGAGACAGTGTGTGTGATGGGAGTCAGTGTGTGTGACTGAGTGTGATGGGAGTCAGTGTGTGTGACTGAGTGTGATGGGAGTAGGAGTGTGTGACTGGAGTAGGAGTGTGTGACTGAGTGTGATGGGAGTAGGAGTGTGTGTGTGATGGGAGTATGAGCTTGATGTGAGTCTGAATGTTATGTGTGATGTGGGGTCATGAAATGGAGGTGATGGGGCATGTCTTAGGTGTGTAACGTGGGTGTGCAGCTTGGGTAGGGGGGTGCCCGGATTTTGTCTGCCTAGGGCACATCCTGGCACTCTCAGTCATGGTTACACTCACATACTGACTCTCTCAGCCATGGTCACTCTCATTTACTGACATTCTTAACCCTAACCATCCTCACATCCTGGCACTCTCAACCATGGTCACACTCACATACTGGCACTTTCAGCCATGGTCACACTCACATACTGGCACTCTCAGCCATGGTCACACACACATCCTGGCACTCTCAGTCATGGTCACACTCACATACTGGCACTCTCAGCCATGGTCACACACACATCCTGGCACTCTCAGTCATGGTCACACTCACATACTGACACTCTCAGCCATGGTTTTACTCACATACTGACTCTCTCTCCCATGATCCCTCTCATATACTACCATTCTAATCCCTAGCCACCCTAACATACTGACACTGTCATCCCTAGCCACCCTCACATACTGACACTCTCAGCCATGGTAAACTCACATATTGACACACTCAGCCATAGTCACACTCACATCCTGGCACTCTCAGCCATGGTCACACTCACATACTGGCACTCTCAGCCATGGTCACACTCACATTCTGGCACTCTCAGTCATAGTCACACTCACATCCTGGCACTCTCAACCATGATCACTCTCTCATACAGATGTTCTCAGCCATGGATACACACACATGCAATGTTAAGTGAGAGATTTAAAAAATATGTAACTCTGCATTTTCCATTGCCAGCTGTGCTCTTTTAGCAGGACAAGCTCACCACATTTGTCCCTGCACAATGGATAGTTGAGTCAGTGAAATGAAAAGTTCACCTGTAACTCATACCTTTAGTGAATAAGCCTGTCTGTTGTATTCTTTAACTTAAACACTGTCACTCCAATTATCACTGTATCTGACACAAATACTTGTCATTACCTCTTTAAAGGTTTAGTAAAAGTGCCTCCCCTTTAAGCAATTTAGATATTGCTTATTAGCTGAGTTCTTGGAGGATTTTAAGTAGTATTTATAGTGTAATAACATTCCACACCAGAGCAACTCTTGATCTGCTCTGCATGATTTTCTATTAGCTCCATGCTGTGCAGTTCTGTGCGCACCTAGCGCCATGTTGAGTTTGTGACTACCTAATGGCAAAATGTTCCTTGTAATGTTAGCAGCTGTGTAACTCTCCTATACAATGTGCTGGCCTGCACCTTCACACTTGATTTGTGATCTTGTGCTATCTGCTGATGGAGCCTTAATGCAGCAGGCAGATTGCTCTGTTCAGATGTGCTGATAAAACATAAACACAGCTTTCGTGCTGTGGTCATCCTCTGTGACCACTGTCCCAGATTTCCAAGGACATTTTAGCTTTTGAGTACCTGGTACACTGCAGGGATAGCCACCCCATTTACTGGGACTGCCTGTCTGAGTGAGTTGGAGTGTAGAGATAATGATGTCTAACCTGCTATAGATCAGCTGGAGTATGAATGGTGACCTATGCATGGCCTAAAGAACTGAGTATGAGTGCTAAACAGAACTATGGTACCACCTAGGGGTCCTAGTTCATAAAGAGGGTCTGTTTAAATAGGCACTCATGACCATAAATGATTATACTCATGGCAATAAATAAATCTTAGAATAATTTTATTGAGGGTCCCTAGGAAATGGGGCGCCCCTGGGTGAGAGCAAGTCCAAGCAGTACCTTGAAATATCCATATCACACACCCAGTGTGACGAAGATTATAATGACAAATAATAATCGCATATCATAACCAAATAAACATACAGAACAGTATATGGCAAAAAACATTAAAAGACCAATCCTGCAGGATAGAAAGTAGAAAAAACAGACCCTCTTTATGAACTAGGACCCCTAGGTGGTCCCATAGTTCTGTTTAGCAGTCCTTCATAAGGGTTTGTAGGCACCCACTTCCCATTGCTCCATCAGGGGCTGTCTAATAATTTTGGGAGGTGTATTGTACCGGGGTTTTTGATTAATTCTTTTTATACTTATATTTATACTCTCAGGTTGTAGCAGGTTGGCTAATAGCTTTTTTGAACTGAGTATGAGGGCAAGTTTGTGAAGCCCCTTAGAACTACCGTTTCTTCAGATTGTGATATCCAAGTGTGATCTTCAGCAGCATTTCCTGTGACTGTTCTTCTGTCTCTCACTCTTTTGAAGATTTGTGCCAATTGCCTCTCGCTGAACTAATTGGTGAAGTGACCCTCTTGGGCTTTTTTGACTCCTCCTGTTAGAATGAGCCAACAAAAGTCAATGACTTTCAACATATCCCATAGTATCTGTGTACAGCCTTCTGTTTCAAACCTTATACCCTATTTATAGCACCGTGTAGTCCATATTTAATAAGACGAATTGAAAGTTTTTGGTACGTTTGTAATCTCCATATAAACTAATAGGAAATATTTCCACATGCCAGTAGCAATTCTATGTTGGGAAGTGAAGCTATTACCAATTACATATACTTATAAGGAAGAATTGTGTAACTTGACTTCCTAGTAATCTACAACGAAAGAAGCTCCGCCCCTCGAAGGAATCCCGGCTCAAGCTTGCTGGCAAGGATATTGTTAAGAGCTCACCAGTGTCGATTCGGGTGCTCAAACCACAGCTGACGAGAAGGAGTTGAAGATATGTGAAAATAGAATGAAGTTGGCACTCCAAAGACACGACTAGGAAAAATGAATAATTTATTGAAGATCACATCCAGAAAATGCGAGGGAAAAACGTAGAACGGTGGAGAAAAGATGACTCAACGTGTTTTGCGTTGAAGAACGCTTAATCATGAATACCATTCAAAAATGCTATCAAACAGGGGGAAATGGCTTTTAAAATATAAATAAAAATTATTTGGGGGTGTACTCCCTTTAAAAGAGGGAAGCTATTATATGTTATATCTTTCACTCCCATACAATTATATCCTTGTCAGAGTGGCACAGGTACATGTATAAATACATGTTTATTCCGTGGGGTTCTTTTATTAATACATTGGATGAATATTAACATACATATTGGAACACTCATCACATTTTGATCAATAAGCCACCAAATTTGTTAGAAGGTGTCAGCAAGAAACAATGTTAAATCACTGGTAATGAAAGTTCTACAGAGATTTGTTTTATCGGGGATTAATGGGATTTAAAGGTTAGAAAACAATGGGAACTGGACTGGGGTGACCACAAGCAAAATGTCCCTTTCTTTAGGTGGGTCTTGTGCGTTTAAAAAAAAAAAACACATATTCTAATTGTTGAAATATTTATATGTCATGTACTTACACGTTATCACTTGGAACTTGTCATCCAGGAAGCTGCAAATCCAAGGAATCCTAATAATAATCTCAATTACAATGTTACATGTATTGATCTCTTCATAAAAGGAAGTAATTTAATTCCTTGTATCTTGAGAAATGTATCTATATTAACTTTGCATGTGCTTGGTGTAATGTCATCTGGTAACCAAATACCTATGATTATGTGTTTTCTTTCCATTGTTTTATAGTTTTTCAAAATGATAAACTGATTTTTTTATACACTGGCTGCGTCAGCGCAATGAGCGCCGGCACAACCAAGTACCAGCAGACTCAGCGTAGTTTGCTTTATACATAGGGGCTATCTGCGCTTTCGCCATGTATATACATGACCCTCTGTGGGTTTTTTTTAATAGGTCTATGAGTAGCACACAGGATTCCGTGCAAGGCATTTTTCAAACTGTCTGAGTCAAAGAAAAATATTAACCTAACAACTAAAATAATAGTAACCCACCAACATGATCCAATTGTAATTTAAAAAAAAAAAACTCGCTTTTGTCTTTGGTTAAAGAGATCACCACAAGTGTGAATCATGTTGATATAGGACCCCACATCCCCCAATTCTCTGCAGTGTGCAAAAACAAACAAAAACAAAAAATGTTTAATGCATTTCAAGTGTTAAAATCCATAATACACAACTATTTTTATAACTAGCTGTCAGGGTGTCATATTTTATTCTACCGCTGTATTGTGTGATAAGTACATTTGATTTAGCAGACTTTCTGCAAGAGACAACTCCCTAAAATCTCCAATATAAATCCTAGATTTAGTGTGATCCACGACATATGTGGCTATTGATCGTGGAGAGAATAATGACTGTAACAGACAAAACATTAACTTGTCATTCACGCCAGGTGTCCTTATCTTGCCAGTCATTCGGCATTAAGCTGGCGACCTTTTCCTTTGACACACGGAGGTGAAGGTTGGGTGCCCTGTGATGCTGATATTGTTACTATCTGAAATGTAAGAAATGTCATTTCGGAGCCCAGATACCTTTTTTTTCCCCTTCAACTGTAACTAAAGTACTAAAAAAAAAAAAGAGTGAGATGGGATATGCTTGTGTTCTCCGTATATCACTCAAGTTACATGGTTTCACTGTATAGCAGCTAAAAAAAAAAAAAGATATAAATATGTTGTCTAACTCAAGTAGGTAGCACTCCCAAAAGAGCCATTTTTTTTATTTCAAAAGACTAGTAGCCTGTAAAATGCTATTCATTTTGTTCAGCATTTTAAGCCCCAACAAAGAAATCCATCTTTCCGTGTTCACAGTCGTATTTTATGACAGGATTAGACAAGGATTTGGGCTATGTTGCGTAGCAAATGATTGTCATCTCTGTACCATGTGTTATGATCCTTAATATTTCCTGCCTTGCATCTTGCTGTTTGTAACATCCTGCATACTTCCACGTCCTTTCTCCCCCGGCACTTTTTAATTTTAATGCATTGTAGTAAGAATCTTTCCGATTAACACAAGCTTTTTACAGTCCAGTTTAGGAACTATCAAAACCCTGGAAAAAAATAAAGTTTACTTTGATTTGGATACAAGTAGGTGATCATTAAACCCTGGACAGTTAGGGGTCGAGGAGGGCGTGAGGACTGGTTTGGGAACGAGCGGGATAGAACTGGGTTTCCACCTTTTCTTCAAAAAAAATATCGCCCTTGGTACTGTCTCCATAGACTTAACATTTTCCTGATGCCAGTTTTTTTTTACCGGCCTGCTGGTAAAATACCGGCCAGATGGAAACCCTAGATAGAACAAGGGCGTCCAAGTAGGCTGCATAATCAGAAATTTAAGCAGCTGGCCATGAAAAAAGAGGCTATCTGACAAGCTCCCCACTGAGCTATTTTTTTATTGCATGCATTAGACCCAGTATACAAACTGTACTGAGGGACCACCTGGAAAATAATTTTATCTGTGCACTGATTACAAGCTTTATCATAAACAAAAAAAACAATAACCCAGAAGCAATTATGAAAAAAAATATTCTCTGCAAATTTTCAGTGAATAGGTTAACTTGGGTGGTACTAGGTATCTAATGGTGCTGCATAGCTTGAACATAACGTAAAATTGGTATGTTAACCTCTTGTTTTTAAACAAGGGGCTTCAACATGCTTTAGCGCTGACTCCCAATCTTTAATAATAAATGTTATTATCGCCCAGCTTAATGGTACTCCATTCAACCCAGGCGCACTCAAGTCACACTTGAGTTGTTGCCCTCATCCCTTTTTGCCCAACCTCTTTTTTGGCACAATTACTTTCATCAGTGTTTCATTTCGTAGACATTATAATAGTCAAATAAGAGAAATTGTGTTGGTTCCAAGATGTCATTCCCGTTGTCCCACTCTAGCAAATTCATTCAATTCATGGCCATTCCCTCTATGCTGGTGATTGTCTTTTATCGTTTGAGATTTAATTTTTCAGTGGTGCATTACCTTTTTCACAGGACAGGTTCCTATTGCACAGAATGAATCTACACACATAACCCCAAATTATATCATAACAACATAAATCTCTCGGCCAAACCTGAATGCCATTTATTAAAATATCGTATAACTTACTTCCATCATATAACCATGCATGAGTCATTCGGGCACAAACTCTTTTCGTTGTTGGTGTGGTATTGATGGTATATAGTTGTCCTTGAATCTCCTGGAAACAATTATTAATTCCGAAACCTTTTGCTGCGAGAAAGTAAAACATATGGAATATGTAAACGAGATATTGAAACTGAAATGAGATCTGGTACTTGGTATTTTAACATGCTCGTTTTGGATCGTTAAAGCAACAGTGACGGTCTCAAGATAATTGGCCAAGTGGGAGGCTCTATAACTGTTAATTGGAAACACAAAACTAAGAATCCTGCTATTTACAGGGAGCCAATAAAACTGCTTTACTTATCAAAAGTTTCCAAATGGCAAATGTTATGAACTAGTGCAAGATAGAAAGAAACTAGGAAGGCTGAACAAAAAGCTATAACCACATTATTAAAGCATTGCTTTTATTTGGATGTGTTCAACATGCTTTTTATTTCAGTTACATCACGCTTTTTCTAAAGAATTGGTGTGGCTCAGGACCTTGAAATGTTTTTGATACAGCTTTTCTTGTGAGCTAGGCCTTCATGGTGGTCTTAGTTACTGCTAGGGTTGCCACCCAGTCGCTAGGCCGGTATAAATGGCTTACTGCCAATGTTAAGTCTATGGTGGCAATAGCAAAGCTGGTATTTTTTTTTTTGAGGAAAAGGTGGCAACCCTAGTTACTGCTCAAATGTAAAAGAAAGTCTCAGGGGCAGGTAAGTGATATATCTTACCAGGTCAATTGTTACTCCCTCCTCAAAGGCACTCCGTCACCTAAATATGTTTATAATTTGACTATAGAGCATAAAAAAGGTATAAAAAAATGACCAAACCATTGTATTAACAGCAAATTCTTAAATGAGGAGAACATTATGTTTTAAATGTGTCTTTGGTGTCTCCAGTTTATGTCTCACAAGTGTTGTCAGAAACATGAGACACCACCGACACAATTAGATTTTTCTCTTTATTATGCATTTTTTCCCTCTGCGTTCACAGTATTAAAAATGTTTAGGTGATGTATCCCTTTACATTATTCTTGATCTGATATAATTTGCTAGATTACTAGCTAGAATTGCCACTCAGACAGTGTTTTGCAGGCCAGGAACATATTAGCTTAATGCCAATATTAACTCGATAGGGAGCAATAGCAAAGTCAGTATTTTGTTTATGGCAACATTGTTAATAGCACATTCTCTAAACCAGGGGTCCTCAAACTTTTTAAACAGGGGGCCAGTTCACTGTCCCTCAGACCGTTGGAGGGCCGGACTATAGTAAAAACAAAAACTATGAACAAATTCCTATGCACGCTGCATATATCTTATTTTGCAGTGAAGAAACAAATCGGGAACAAATACAATATTTAAAATGAAGTAAAGTTATATCAACAAACTTACCAGTATTTCAATGGGAATAGTGTGCCAGTCAGATGCCCAGGAATATTATGCCAGTCAGAGCCCAAGAATATTATGCCAGTCAGATTCCCAGGAATATTATGCCAGTCAGATGCCCAGGGATATTATGCCAGTCAGATGCCCAGTAATATTATGCCAGTCAGATACCCAGGGATATTATGCCAGTCATATGCCCAGTAATATTATGCCAGTCAGATGCCCAGGAATATTATGCCATTCAGATGCCCAGGAATATTATGCCAGTCAGAGCCCAGGAATATTATGCCATTCAGATGCCCAGGAATATTAGGGGATGGGACACTTCATCGCGGCTGCTTCCGCGCAGCCGCTTCACCGCCGACAGTACAGCACAAGACAGATCGCCGCTGGAGATTTCATCGCGGGACATTTCATCGCTAAAGGTAAGTATTTTACCGATTTTAGTTGGTTTAGAATTAGGGTTTAGGGGGTTACAATTAGGTTTAGTGTTTAGTGTTAGGGGTTAATTTTATTATTAAGTGTCGGGGGTTAGTATTAGGGTTAGTATTAGGCTTAGTATTGGGGTTTAGGGGGTTATTTTTAGTATTAGGGTTAGTATTGGGGTTTAGGGGGTTAACTTTAGTATTAGGGGTCGGGGATTAGTATTAGGGGTCGGGGTTAGTATTAGGGGTCGGGGGTTAGTATTAGGGTTAGTATTAGGGTTAGTATTGGGGTTTAGGGGGTTAATTTTAGTATTAGGGGTCAGGGTTAGTATTAGGGTTAGAATTAGGGGTCGGGGTTAGTATTAGGGGTCGGGGGTTAGTATTAGGGTTAGTATTAGGGTTAGTATTGGGGTTTAGGGGGTTAACTTTAGTATTAGGGTTAGTATTGGGGTTTAGGGGGTTAACTTTAGTATTAGGGGTCGGGGATTAGTATTAGGGTTAGTATTAGGGGTCGGGGTTAGTATTAGGGGTCGGGGGTTAGTATTAGGGTTAGTATTAGGGTTAGTATTGGGGTTTAGGGGGTTAATTTTAGTATTAGGGGTCGGGGTTAGTATTAGGGCTAGAATTAGGGGTCGGGGTTAGTATTAGGGGTCGGGGGTTAGTATTAGGGTTAGTATTAGGGTTAGTATTGGGGTTTAGGGGGTTAACTTTAGTATTTGGGTTAGTATTGGGGTTTAGGGGGTTAACTTTAGTATTAGGGGTCAGGGATTAGTATTAGGGTTAGTATTAGGGGTCGGGGTTAGTATTAGGGGTCGGGGGTTAGTATTAGGGTTTAGGGGGTTAATTTTAGTATTGGGGTTAATTTTAGTGTTAGTATTGGGGTTTAGTGTTTAGTGTTACTATTGGGGGGGATCATTTATTAGGGGGGGGGTTATTTTCGTTTTACTTTTAGATTTGTAAGAGCTGACAGTTCAGCGTTCTAACTGCTGCGCTGAACTGTCAGCGATGAAAATGCGGCGAAGAAGTGTCCTAGACCCGGAATATTATGCCATTCAGATGCCCAGGAATAATATGCCATTCAGATGCCCTGGAAAAAATATGCCATTCAGATGCCCAGGAATAATATGCCATTCAGATGCCCAGGAATATTATGCCAGTCAGATGCCCAGGAATATTATGCCAGTCAGATGCCCAAGGATATTATGCCAGTCAGAGCCCAGGAATATTGTGCCAGTCAGATGCCCAGGAATATTGTGCCAGTCAGAGCCCAGTAATATTATGCCAGTCAGAGCCCAGGAATATTGTGCCAGTCAGATGCCCAGGAATATTGTGCCTGTCAGAGCCCAGTAATATTATGCCAGTCAGAGCCCAGGAATATTATGCCAGTCAGAGCCCAGGAATATTGTGCCAGTCAGAGCCCAGGAATATTGTGCCAGTCAGATGCCCAGGAATAGTGTGCCAGTCAGAGCCCAGTAATATTATGCCAGTCAGAGCCCAGTAATATTGTGCCAGTCAGATGCCCAGGAATATTGTGCCAGTCAGAGCCCAGTAATATTATTCCTGTCAGAGCCCAGGAATATTGTGCCAGTCAGAGCCCAGGAATATTGTGCCAGTCAGAGCCCAGTAATATTATGCCTGTCAGAGCCCAGTAATATTGTGCCAGTCAGATGCCCAGGAATATTATGCATTCAGATGCCCAGGAATATTATGCCAGTCAGATGCCTAGGAATATTGTGCCAGTCAGAGCCCAGGAATATTATGCCAGTCAGAGCCCAGGAATATTGTGCCAGTCAGAGCCCAGGAATATTGTGCCAGTCAGAGCCCAGTAATATTGTGCCAGTCAGATGCCCAGGAATATTGTGCCAGTCAGATGCCCAGGAATATTATGCCAGTCAGATGCCTAGGAATATTGTGCCAGTCAGAGCCCAGTAATATTATTCCAGTCAGAGCCCAGGAATATTGTGCCAGTCAGAGCACAGGAATATTGTGCCAGTCAGAGCCCAGTAATATTATGCCAGTCAGAGCCCGGTAATATTGTGCCAGTCAGATGCCCAGGAATATTGTGCCAGTCAGATGCCCAGGAATATTATGCCAGTCAGATGCCCAGGGATATTATGCCAGTCAGAGCCCAGGAATATTGTGCCAGTCAGATGCCCAGGAATATTGTGCCAGTCAGAGCCCAGTAATATTATGCCAGTCAGAGCCCAGGGATATTGTGCCAGTCAGATGCCCAGGAATATTGTGCCAGTCAGAGCCCAGTAATATTATGCCAGTCAGAGCCCAGGAATATTATGCCAGTCAGAGCCCAGGAATATTGTGCCAGTCAGAGCCCAGGAATATTGTGCCAGTCAGATGCCCAGGAATATTGTGCAAGTCAGAGCCCAGTAATATTATGCCAGTCAGAGCCCAGTAATATTGTGCCAGTCAGATGCCTAGGAATATTGTGCCAGTCAGAGCCCAGTAATATTATTCCAGTCAGAGCCCAGGAATATTGTGCCAGTCAGAGACCAGGAATATTGTGCCAGTCAGAGCCCAGTAATATTATACCAGTCAGAGCCCAGTAATATGGTGCCAGTCAGATGCCCAGTAATATTGTGCCAGTCAGATGCCCAGTAATATTGTGCCAGTCAGATGCCTAGGAATATTGTGCCAGTCAGAGCCCAGTAATATTATTCCAGTCAGAGCCCAGGAATATTGTGCCAGTCAGAGCCCAGTAATATTATGCCAGTCAGAGCCCAGTAATATTGTGCCAGTCAGATGCCCAGGAATATTGTGCCAGTCAGAGCCCAGTAATATTATTCCAGTCAGAGCCCAGGAATATTGTGCCAGTCAGATCCTCCCTCCTCCCCCGTTTCCCCATCACTTACCTCCAGCTGCTGTGTCCCCGGCCGGACGTCTCGCGCAGTGTTCCCTCCTCCCTGCACTGAGGAGGGAAACATAGTTACCGGATCCGGATGTGACGGAACGTCACATCCGGTCGCAGTGGTTTGTTTTTTTTGTTTTTTTTTTCGTTTTCCTGCAGCCGCATCCGTGAGTGTTATGGGGAATTATATATTGCAGATTTTGTTTTATGGAACTTTTTGATATTCTTGTTAAACACTAGAAAAAGGAAAAAAGTGAAACTAACACAAACAATAATGTGAATCAGTGAAAAATAAATAAACAATACTCCTCCTCTGGCACTGCAGCACCCATTTAAGTGATCCTCGAGCACTTAATACATGTAGAAAAAGGGGAGACTGAGACTAAACACTAGACACTGCATTATCTTTTGGCATTTTAGGGGGTATAAGGTTTTTCATTCCATCTTGGAAGGGTAGGCGCCTACAATATTTGAGTTGTTTAGCTAAGTGTAAATCCAGGTTACTTCAGTATTAATTCATGTTATATAACCAGTATTGCTTTTGGAATTTTGTTGACATTGATTAGAAAATACTGTAGTTGCCAGTATTAAATTGGTTGCCATGATTTCCAGATCAGGTTGGAGTCCAGGTACTAAGGCAGGTTCTAATAAAAAGGTTCTTTGAACCCTGACCACGTAAAGGACTTAACTAACTTTCTCTGAAATGCTGTAACTATAAGATCAACTTAAAATCTCTAGACCACACTGAGTGTAAGACAAACCTGTCATGGTTCTTCTCATTGAATTATAACAATTTACCTTAATGCCAATGAGAGGTTTACCAAACCTACATTAGTCCTCTAGGAATTGAACATACCCAGTAATTTCACCTTGAGCACAGTGTAGGAAGCAGTTTGCACACAAGTTACATCATAAGGATGTTAATTGCATGTATGCTGTGTGAGGTGCAAGCATGGCCAGCGTATCCCTGTATGCATGACGGGCATCCCCATGCATCTTTATGGGAGCTCTCTGATTGGTTCACAAGAGATACTGGGGAAGCCCATTTTGAGCTGCACAACAAAATCCCATAGAGAATATCTTTCTGTGAATAACATTATCGTGTTTTTAATACTGATGGGGCAATTCAAAATGGAATCTAAGTTCCTCTGGTGTATGTCCATTAGGCAGTTAAATACGGCCACAACTGAACCCACAAACATACATGAAAATACAAATCAACAAATTTAATTTTTAGCTGTTATGTACAGGCTGGAATACTTCTTAACGCTCTCTATTTATATAGTTAGAACTCTCCAACATTGGTATACAATATGTACTATTAGTAACTACATCTTCAAATAAAAAAGGTTGATTGTTAATTGCAAAGTATAGCTGAAGTTATCATATGTTTCTGCTATGTATCAGACACATCGGTTTCCGCCTAGAGAAAACTATATCAATTAAGTATCTATTACGCTTAAGGTGGAATGAACAACTTCTTAGTTTATTATATACACTCTTCTTTTCTTAGTGATTGTGACATCATGTAGATCACACAACTCTTAATAAGTTGTGCAAATATGTGCAATTGTCTTTGTTCACTCAATGATCCTTTAATCCTATAACTCTAGCTTATGCTTTGCTTTCAAAAAAAATACAGTTTAAGTCTTTTCAGAATTATAATAGGCTCTTTAAATCAAGTGTATGGAATGCTATGGAAATTAATGACAGAGAAATTCAATCAGCAGGTGAATGTAAGAACTCATCAGACAGATATATCTTGCACAGGGATTGTGTGTTGCTGGCAATTTAAGTCCATTGTCATTATAGACTATGTCTGACTGATAAATAGGTTCTTCATAATTTGATTGGATTATATGGGAACATTGAAATCTCTACTGTATTGTGTCCTTTTTCTACATAATAAATGTTATCAAATGAATCCCTGCACTCAGTGTTATAGAGAGCATGTGGGTGTTCTGTTTTGAAAACAAAATGTGGGGTTAAATGGAGAATTGTAATGATGACGCTAACTGTATATATCAGTGTACCAAATCCCAGTAATCCCATAGATAAAACCAATTATAAATAATGAGCTCTATTGAGTTATGTCAATTATCACTAGTTTTTGTCTCACAATGTTGTATTGAAGTCTAGGGTATTCAGTAACCAGATTATAATCTCACATTTCACTATAGCCAAAGGTCTAGCTCTACACGGTCCCAATTTGGGAGGTTTGTCCCACTGTCCCCAGCTCTGTCCCAAAAAGCAGGACAGAAGTAGAGTTCGGCTGGACAGCAGTATTCACGATCACAATCCTACAGTCCTTATCCAATTATCCAGTGTCCCAGACAGCTGCAGTGACAGTGCTGTCATGTATGTGCGGTAGGACTGACTCATGACCCTCCAAGCTCGACCCCTGTCTTCCCGGGTTCCCCAGGGGTGAGGGAATGTTGGGAGGTATGGTATACGCTAATGAATGGTTCTGTCTCTCTCAATCAGTCAAGTCTGTATGCCTTTCCAGCTAGCTGCCTGTCTATCTATTTTTCTCCCCCTGTCTGTCTATCCAAGTGAACACAGTTATCTACTCATCCCGGTATTTGTATTCCTCGCCATAAATGTATTCCTCTTGTTGTAAGATGATGGCAGCTTGGTGGTTCTGGCAGCATTACAAGGAAGAATGGGAAGAAGGGGTGCAAGTTAGGTATAGGCGATTAGTTAAATATGCATACCTTCCAACTTCTCCCCCCCCAGCGATTCGAGGCACCCGAGCAGCTTGGGAGGATGCATCAAGAAAAGATGTATTAAATAGAAAAGCTTTAGTGAAAGAATACCTTATTGAGTGGGAGGTTTGCTCTGTATATCACAGTGTGGGCTTGTTGTTTAGAATCTAGTGTCTCTCTGACCCCAGATGAAGGAAGAACTGACCTGAGATTCTACAAAATATGTCCGCTCTCTAATAGAGCAAAATAAAGGAAAGATAGTTACTAAATTTGTATTTTTTCATTAAAGCCAGTGGCGGACCTACCATTGGTGCAGGAGTCGCAGCTGAAACCGGGCCCGTCACTCCAGGGGGCCCGGCTTGCCTGCGACCCCTGTAAAAAAAATAAATGTAAAAAAAAAAAAGTGTGGGCAAACAGGGCAGCTGCCCAGGGCCCATTCATTCTTGAGGCCCAAAGCAGCTGCCCTGTGGGCCCCCGCTGCCCGAGTGACTGTCTCAGTCTCAGCCACCGGAAAACGTCACATGCGGTGGCTGTATTTCCTGCATGCAGCATGCGTGCAGGAAACATTTCGGAGGAGACGGCCGACAAGCAGCATACAGGTAAGTACTGGTGAAGGGGTGGGGCAAAATATGACTAGAAAATGGGCGAAATAACTGGCAAATTATGGTCAGAATAACACTGGGAAATGGGCAAAATAACTGGCAAATGGGCAAAATAATTCTGGCAAATGGGCAAAATAACACTGGCAAATGGGCAAAATAACTGGAAAATTATGGGCAGAATAACACTAGCAAATGGGCAAAATAACTGGCAAATTATTGGGAAATATTACTGCCAAATAGGCAAAATAAGTGGAAAATGGGCAAAATATGACTAGCAAATGGGCGAAATAACTGACAAATTATGGTCACAATAACTGGCAAATTATGGGCAAAATAACACTGGCAAATTGGCAAAATATGACTATCAAATGGGCAAAATAACTGGCAAATAGGCAAAATAATACTGGCCAATGGGCAAAATAACTGGAAAATAGGCAAAATATGACTAGCAAATGGGCAAAATATGACTAGCAAATTATGGGCAAAATATGACTAGCAAATTATGGGCAAAATAACACTGGCAAATGATGGGCATAATAACACTGGAAAATGAATGGTAAAATAATACTGGAATATTAATGGCAAAATAAAACACAGAGGAGATTGCCATGTGAGTACAGGGGAAGGGGGGAGGAGAGTGGTGGTGAATTAATGGACAAATTGTCTGTGGCATATTAATGGACAAATTGTCTGTGGCATATTAATAGGCAGGCTAATAGTGGCATATTAATGGGTAATTGGCTGTGGCATATTAATGGGAAATTGGCTGTGGCATATTTATGGGCAGGCTAATAGTGGCATATTAATGGGAAATTGGCTGTGGCATATTGGCAATCTGGCTGTGGCATATTAATGGGCAGGCTAATAGTGGCATATTAATGGAGGAAATGGATGTGGCATATTAATTGGCAATCTGAATGTCAGGCTGTGGCATATTAATGGGCTGGATAATAGTTGCATATTAATGGGCAGTCTTGTAGTGGCATATTAATGGGCAAATTGGCTGTGGCCAAAGTGATATTGTGGCATGTTCTGTGGAGCAAAATAACATGTACTGTGGGGGAAAGTGACACTGTGGCATGTTCTGCAGGGGCAGTTCAATGGGTCAAAGTGACACTGTGGTATGTTCTGGCGGGCAAATTTACACTGTGGCATGCCAAACCGTGGGTGCTATATGAGTACAAGCCAAATACTGTGGATACTGTATATTGCTGTGTTAAGACCTTTAGGTGAAATGTGGGTTCAGAGGAACTCATTACATATGAAAATAGTTGAATATAATATTAAAAAGTTCATATAAGTATGCATGCAGCTATACAGATATTTGGGGTCTACCTAAAGCTTTTGAAAAGACTGGAAATATTTTAATGTTTATTTGTGGTCAGAAAAGTAATATTATTTTACTGAGAGGGTGTTGGGCATTAGAGGTAAATACATGAAGGAGTTTAAACATGCATGAGATAAGCATAAGGCTATCCTTGATATAAGATAAGGCCAGGGACTAATGAAAATATTACTTTACTGAGAGGGTAGTGGATGCATGGGATAGCATTTCAGCAGAAGTGGTAGAGGTAAACACAGTGAAGGAGTTTAAGCGTGCATGGGATAGGCATAAAGCTATCCTAGATATAAGGTAAGGTCAGGAACTAATGCAAGTCTTACTTTGCTGAGAGGGTAGTGGATGCATGGAATAGCTTTCCAGCAGAAGTGGTAGAGGTTAATACAGTAAATGAGTTTAAGCATGCATGGGATAGGCATAAAGCTACCCTAGATATAAGATAAGTTCAGGGACTTATAAAAGTATTACTTTACAGAGAGAATAGTGGATGCATGGAATAGTTTGCCAGCAGAAGTGGTAGAGGTTGATACAGTGAAGGAGCTTAAGCATGCATGGGATAGGTATAAGGCTATCCTAGATATAAGACTAGGCCAGGGACAAAGCGGAACAGTTGGGAGGCATGTAATTCAGTACTTTTATACATGTAGACGAGTGACAATCATCTAGTGTACAATCCAGACACAATTTAGTACCACAGTCTGTAGCTGGCAATATCTTCCACTTCAACTATATGAGGCTATTCACCAAAACTGAACTGACAAGTGAACTGCAAGAAACATACATTAGCAACTGAATTTAAAATCTCCGATTAGCCTATCATTTGCAGTGTTGCTTTTCTGAGTGTTCATGAGGGCAGAGCAGTGTCTAGTTATCATCCCTACCCCTGTGAAAAACGATGTTGGATTTGATGTGATTTGAATGGCTCATATGTGTATTTATGGGGTATTGTTTAGTAGGAGGTGCGCTAAAGAATAAGTACTGCTGTGCAAAACTCATTTCATGGTGCCCTCAATAAAGAAAGCATTGCAGGGAATTGATATGGGAATTTCGAACCTAAGGCCAAAGTAACTGAGTTGGGAAAATTCTCCAATGCAGCTAAAGAGGAGATTTTTTTCAACTCAGCTACTTTGGCCTTACGTTTGCTATTCCTGTCTCAGTTTCCTGCACACTAGAGTAGACCCTCTAGTGTGCACTTTCTATTCCTGTCTCCAGTATAGCTTCTTTTCGTTTAGCTTACTGACTGGAATTAACATGACTGATATCGCCAAATTGATATGTTCTATTTGTTTTGCTCTTTATGGAATTGTTGGTGCAGTTGGATGATGACAAGTAATATAATGTGACTTTAAGACTTAACCCCTATGCACTGAGGCTCCCAGAATACTTTATTGTATGTTTGATGGCCTGGATTTTTTTGTTGGAATTTTTTTTATACTAAGGACATGTATTAGAACCAACTAAGGTTGCCACGTGGCTCCTATTTTACCGACAGGCCAGTAAAAAATTGGCATCAGGACAATGTTAAGTCTATGGAGACAGTACCAAGGCCAGTATTTTTTTATTTTTTGGAAGAAAAGGTTGCGACCCTAGCACAAACACATTTTGGTTTCGTTCATGACCATTAGAAACAACAATGTAAACTGTGAAACCTTGATGAGGTGATGCTAAAAGGTATTATCCAGGCTACTAGACAGCCTGGATGAGCATCATGGGAAATGTAGTCAACAACAGCTGCAGTGCCAATGGCAGCTACCTCCTGCTGTAGTACAAAACCAAACTTGCAAGCTACATATGCATTTAAATAACTAGCTTTTTATTTCAGAACCGCAGAAATGTTTAATTATGCATTCCCTTCCCATTTCTGTTTGCGAGCATATTTCTTGCATGCATGTGGAAAAATGTCATTTATACAGGTGATCTTGCTAAATTACTTTCGCTTACGGCAAGTCGAAAGAACGGATTTGGAATTACCACTGTTAGGACTGAAAGAATTGCTCTGGAGGGTATTAAGCGAAATAAGGGATTAATAAATGTGAACGAGAGGTCAAAATGCTTTTATCACATGTTAATTCATGGAACATTTCCAAAGAAAGGTTGATGTTTTCAAACACTGTAGGAAAGTGTCATGTAATGTAGTCGGCACTGTTTTTATCAGATTATTTATTTTGCTGACGTTAAAATTATGTATGCGCATTTTTAAGGGTAGTGTTACATATTGAAGTGTCTGTCACATTAATGTGTTCAGTATACACGGGTTAAACACAATACAGATGACTATTTATTTTCATCTAACAGTACTATTGAAAGCTTACCTGTAGTTATCGTTTTAGGATATGCCTGGATTTATAGCACAGGTAAACCCCAGAGTTTCTCCAACTTAGTTAACCTAATGTTCCCTGAATTTATCAAATTAGCTTCCGACATTCCACCGTGCAGGAATGTAGAAATGATTCTGGATGCCCACTGTGTCCAACACAAAAAAAGAGAGAAACTGCTGAGCAGGTGTACACAATACAACCGCAGCATAAGGATGTTTTAAAGTACTGTGTAGTGGTACAAAGATTTCTGATGAGGAAAAAACTATAAATGGGGGTTTGTGTGGAAAGGAATATTCTTGCTGAGACTAAGGGAGTGGTATACCCTAAATAAAAAGAATACATTTTAATATACCAAAGAAGGACTAATACTTCAAGGTTTTCAAGGACACATTCTATACAAACTTCACAAGAAATATACTATAAGAACATAAGATACAAGAACATGCAATGCTCATTAAATAAAGTTTAGTTACCCCCCCCCCCTGCCCTCCTTAGACCCTTCTTATTTTCTTCTTCTCTTTTCTAAATATTCCTTTCCCTTTTCTATTTCTATCTAGAAGTTTCCTTTTCTTTTCACAATGGTACAACAAATGTTAGTAATGTTTATATAATTTCTGGTTATGTTAAGGTACTTCATATTTAGATAGCTAGCATTCTAGGAAATGAGAAAGGATAGCTGGTTTGATGAAAATTACATTTGTATAAATATTGGAATGTATCAGTAAGACCACTGTGGCCATTGGTAAAATGAGCAAAAACAGAACAGGGTCTTTATGATAATTTGAAATTTCTTTTTTAAGTACAAAAGTATATATTATCCTTATGATAATTACCAAAACGGGTCGAAATTATTATTCCTAGGAATTGTCTCCTAGCATTAATGTTCATTCCGTACCTAATAATATGTTGTGACCTTGTTCTCTTCAATAAAATATTATTGATAAAAAAAACTAAAATAAAAAAAAAATTAAGTTTAGTTAGATAAAGCCCAATGGTGTATGATAAGACACCCATGGTTATAAACGAAGCGTAGTCCAGTAGTAGCTAAATTTCTATTTTTTATCCTTAAGAACTCAGACTGGTGAGTTTGACACTGGTGGGAAATCTATTGGAAGCTATTTTAAAAGGTTTTATTAAATAATATTCAAGTTATGTTATTAGCAGACATAGGCAAACAAAACTTTTTTTTATCGCACTCCATGAAGAAGCTTGGGAGGCCGAGTGGCAGTGCTATTGCTAGGGTTGCCACCTGGCCGGTATTTTACCGGCAGGCCGGTAAAAAATTGGCTTCAGGCCAATGTTAAGTCTATGGAGACAGTACCAAGGCCGGTATTTTTCTGGAGAAAAGGTGGCAACCCTAGCTATTGCGCATGCACAGACCTCTGCGGGACAGTTGGGGGAGGGGGGGGGGGTGTTTATGCAATTTTTCTGGATAAATTGTATTATACATATAAGAATTATGTCGCCAGTGGAAAGTGCACTTTTATCTGAAAACTAGTATGAATAAAGCCATTTAAACTTTAACATCACCATACAGATTTTATTACTTCTTATTTTAACTTCATATTTTCAGTTGATTGAGACATTTTCACACCACCTATCACTGGGGAAAATAGTTAACTATACAAAATGCAGCTGGACATATTTATGCACTGTGTTTGTCTGCTGAATCTCATACAAGGAACTGACAGAAGAGGCAGATTTGACATCAAACTGTGATTCATGTTCTGTATTGGCAATAAAAAAAAATAATGTGACCGTAATTAGCATTGCTTATACTGATGCTCCCAACTAATATCAGTACCGGGTGAGGGATCGAGGGAGCAGATGATCAGCTGCAGCGAGGATAATAATCACAGGATTTCATCCTTATTTAGAGAGCTTAATGTGATCAGAGATGAGTGCCATATAAATCATGAACATTCTGTAATGTACAACCAACATTTAATCTAAGTTATGCATCAGTCAGAACATAAGGAATTCTCATCCCCATTGCCCCCAAGGTATTCCATTTCCGAAGAAGGCTGAACATAGGAGAATAGGCCTTAACGTATTGTATTCTCCTAAAGCAGAAGGAACAGAATGAGATGCTTGTTGTTTTCAGTACTTGTGGTATCATTACCCCCGGGGATCTCTCGAGCTTCTACTGCAATGCACAGACGTCGCACCGAGAGATTAACTACTACTTGTGGGGGTTTCCCCCGATTGCCTTTTGATTTAGAGTTCCACCAACTGATCTAGATGCTTTTGCAGCTCCTCCAAGGAAATTAAAAAGTACATGTATTGTTTTCTAATTGTATGTTTTAATATAGCTCTGCACTTTATTTGTACCAAGTTCCTGATTATACCGCTGTGCTGGCCCCACTGCGCTGGTCATAGGATCCCATACATGTAAGCAGATGCTTTTGTCTTATTAAATACAGCCTGTATTATTACTAATCGGATCCTTGTCTGTTTTTGGAGTTCTACACATAGAGGATCATCTTTCCCAAGACCTCCAGTGCTGTGCTTCATTTTTTCAGAAGTTCTGTGAGTGCAATACCATAGGGGAGACATAGCTTCTCCTGGATCTCACCACAGTTCACTTGTATTTCACTCATATTAATAAGGTTGACACTTTGTATTTCTCACAGTTTGTGTTAAGCGCACTTTTGTTTACCTGTTTATTCACTGGATGTGTAAGGGTATTCAGTGGGTATGTATCTGTATTCAGTGGGTGTGTATGGGTATTCAGTGGGTGTGTATGGGTATTCACTGGATGTGTAAGGGTATTCAGTGGGTATGTATCTGTATTCAGTGGGTGTGTATGGGTATTCAGTGGGTGTGTATGGGTATTCAATGGATGTGTAAGGGTATTCAGTGGGTGTGTATGGGTATTCAATGGATGTGTAAGGGTATTCAGTGGGTATGTATCTGTATTCAGTGGGTGTGTATGGGTATTCAGTGGGTGTGTATGGGTATTCAATGGGTGTGTATGGGTATTCAATGGCAGCACCAACAATTGAAAGCTTCCAAAAAACTTCTAGGAAATACTGTATACAAAAAAAAGAGGGCATCAAAAAAGGCCAAAATACATCAATACATAAAATGTAATCACTCATGAGTTAGCACACAAAAAAGTGGCAACATGTCCGCTCCCTGAAACACTCATACGGAGCAAAGAGGGCTCAATAAGTACCATACTGTTGGTGATTTTGGGCTACTTTGGACTTCCAATTTGGGTTACTTGCCTGCTTCCCTTTGGTCTACTCTGTGTTTCCATATCATCTTGTATTGCTGGAAGGACATTTGGTCTCCTAATGTAAGATCTATATTACATTAAATTTGATGCTTTGTTTTTTTCTGCAGAATAATTTGTGTCTTTCCACACAGATTACCATTAATACAGCCCATTTCTGACTCTGTGAAGCATTACAATTATAAAGTGGGGAGCCTACTACACTTAAGCTAGTTAAGCTCTTTTGAATGTGAGTGAATCTGATTACTCAATTCATGGTCACCTCTACATCACAATACTGCACAGTTATTGTATTCTGTGATGACATTGTATGTGTTGTTTTTTGGCTCTTTTTGACATAGCGCACCTCTCACTTTTTTGTATTGTGTAAAATTATATTTTCCTAGCTGATTAATGCCTTTATGATAATGTTTCTCAACTTGTTCCATAATCTCTAAAAACAGCGTGATCACTTTTTTTTTTTATTAGGTTCCAAAACATTCAAAAAAAAATGTGTCATGAAAGTGAGTCTAAATTAGAGTTTTGCAACTTCTTTAAAAAAAAGTTAAATTTAACAAGAATAATATAGATATCTGTAAAAAATATATACTTAAGCATATAAAATAAACAGTGTTTCTGCTAATTATGTGAGGAAAAAAGGATGCTGCATTACAATGACTGCCCAATGTCTGCAATTCACACATTACAATTAAGCAGAAACTTGACATTATTAAAATTCGAATTTGTATGTTCTTTGTTCTCTGATTTATTTCATTGTGAACTGTTGCTCTAACCAGGTCAGTCCCTACATGGTTCAGAACCAAGCTTGGTTCTAATCTACATTTTAATGTAACAAAATGTCAGTTTCACAAACCTGGATATACAAAGACCTTTATTTTATGAATCATAATTGATGGTTTCTTCATTTGCAGGAAACAATGTTTTTGTTCGTTGTTCAAACCAAGCTGTAATCTTACATTGATTTTTTTTCTTTCTGGGTACAGGTATAGTTATTTAAGTTATTATACATGGGAGAAAATCTCTGATAACTAGTTATTTTAACATAGAAACATAGAATGTGCCGGCAGATGAGAACCATTCAGTCCATCTAGTCTACCCAATTGTCTAAATACTTTTATTAGTCCCTGGCCCTATCTTATATCTAGGATAGCCTTGTGCCTATCCCACGCATGCTTAAACTCCTTCACTGTGCTTACCTCTACCACTTCCCCTGGGAGGCTATTCCATACATCCACTTCCCTCTCGGTAAAGTAATACTTCCTGATATTACTTTTAAATCGTTGCCCCTCTAATTTAAGACTATGTCCTCTAGTTGAGGTAGTTTTTCTTCTTTTAAAAATACTTTTTACTTTAAGTGTCATTGGCACTGTGGCCATTGGCCTTTCAGAAATCTGTAGCTGTAATTAATTAAAAAAACTGTGAACTGCATCAGAGAAGAGATTTTTTGGTAAAATTAATATGTATAACATTTAACCAAATCTGGAATTCATGCAAAAAAGCTTTTAATGCAGCCAAAGGTTTGTCTAATATAATATATCTCATCTGATCAATAACCAGCATGCCAGTGGCACAGCTCAGTTTGTAAATATAGTAGCTATAGTAACTGTATAAACCTCAGGATCACAGAGTCAAATCCATGTATGGTCAACTCAGCCCTTCATCATTCCAAGATGGTTAATAAATATAAGATGGAGCGTTGTATTTTTAAAAGATGTGTCACCCAATGTTAAAAAAAGACACAGATATACTTAAATTATTCACTGTTGAGGATGTGGGATAAAAGATGCCTTTCCTCATATGATGTATTGACAGGCGAAGAAAAGAAAGGAACAAAACAATAGTGCTCTCTGCATACATTTAGTGGTGATAGTGTCTCCCCATAGGTTGGTAATGCACTCACTTGCACTGGACCAAAAAGGATACGGCTCACTTGAAGAGTATAAATATGTCTATCTGTGGAATTTTAAGGTACTTCCAATGTAGCAACACTTTATCTCCTTAAGAGATGGTTCAGCTCACATGCAACAAAGACAAAATATTCTCATAGTGTAAAAATGTTTTTAATGAAGATAGAAAAAGTTTAAAAAGCTTACATAAAATATTGGTAAGTGCTCTCACGAGTGTCACACATATGCTTAGTATATAAAGTTAGATGGGCCTGGATTCATCAATGGCGGTTCAATCTCTCATTGCCTCTAGAGATAGTGATGTCAGACACGTTTCGCCCCGCCCAGTGCTTCTTCCGAGATGGATAAAGCAGTTATTTTATGTTTGGTAGAAAGGACATATATTGTCCACCTGCTGATTTGGTTAATGATGAGAGTGTGTACTAGTTATTATAGTTACAATATTTAAAATGTAATAAGTGTTACATGAAATTAAAAGGAGTAAATCATTTATTTAAGGTCAAGTTCTGTTATTCTTATTTATGTGACTTTTAGACAAATTCTTAACTATATGTTTGTTATTCAGTTTCACATTGCAGTGTACCTTATAATGTCATTAAACTTTATTGGGAACCAATGCAAATCTTATTTTTAAAACTCTAAATGTCTGTTTATTTGTCTGAAATACTCTTGTAATGAACTCTAGAATCATAAAATTTGTATAGCTTATTCATGCAGAAATTTCTTGGTCAACACAACTATTTTCAGCTATCTTTATTGTTCCTTTCCCAAGTTAATGGTTAAATAAGGTGATTAGACGAAGTTGATGGGTCTTTGTTCTCCATCGCTAGTAATGTTAAAGTTATAATCTCCTTTTCAACAGCAAATTACACCTTATGTTATAGGTTTCAAGGGTTCTAAGGGAGGCATTTCTAGGTCAATGCAACTATTTTCAACTCTCTACATTGTTCCTTTCCTGAGTTACGAGCTCATTAGGTTTTGAGTAGGAATGCAACGTGCAGAACAACAATTACAAACAGCTACAAGATGGAGAAACAAAACTGCTAAGGAATCAGAGTTGTGTCTTAATGAACAACGAATGTGAACTGCTACAAGACGGAGCAACGAGACTGCTGAAGAGACGAACAAACACTGAACGTCCGATCTCCTACAAGAGAGTTACTGAAAGCGAGGCGCAGCCACGAGAATCTAAATCCCTGAGCGAAACTGGCTAGTAAAGCTAGTATTAATATAAAATGTCAATATATGCCATTTATTAATAATAAACTGGAGGTGAGCTTGATAAACCATTTGTTACATTTTAAATGGACATTTTAACGTTGTTTATATAGAGAATGCATGAAAATAACCCATACTTTGTGAATGTCATGCAAATACATAAATTAAAGGACAGCTAAACTTGTTTTTAATTGTTGCTTCCTTCGAGGAAGGAATATGTCCTGAAACTATGAAGTAAACCTCACAGCTGAGACACAGCCTACCTTTAGTTTAGTTATTCAGTTGTTTTAATTCCATGTTTGTTCAGTTTTTTGATCGTTTTACTTTTCCTATAAAGTATGGTCATTGTCTGATATTTCATTACTTTTAGAAAAGTTTAGTACATACCATTTTTAGATGTAATTCTTAAAGGTTAAGATGTAATAATGACGCATTATTATAGATACTGATATTTCAGTACTTGTAGAAAAGTTTGGTACATACCGTTTTTAGATGTAATTCTTAAAGGTTAAGATTTAATAATAACACATTATTATACATACTTAAAATGATAGGTTGTAATGAGGCTTGACATACCTGAGCTTCTAAAAATGTTCCTGCTAGCGCCAAAATAATTTGAGCATTTATTATACATACAGAGACCTTGCTGGATTAACCTTTTCCTAGTTTTAAAAAAGTAAAATTGTCTCCTAAATAAGTCTACTTTACTCCTCATCTCTATGTTCCAACACCTGCCTTATAAATTCAATTTCATTATTTATAACACTCTTAGAAACTGATGAACTGTACCAATGCCCAGATTTAATCAGTAAGAAAGCTACTTCTGCCTGAATAAGACGCCTTTTGAATCATGCTCCTTACGAAAACATTGACTTAGACACTATTCAATATGTGTTTTAGCCAGGCAGAAGTAGAATTATGCCAGACTAAAACTGTATTTTTGGTTTAGTCCCTTTCTAATGTAATTCCTGTACTAAGGCATTTACCTTGACAATAAGCATTAAGTGGGAATTTTTCAAGGCACTTTTTTATGCGATAGGAGTAAAATCGGTCTTCTCATTGTGTTACTAATTAAGGTTTGTTTAAGACAATCAATTAACGTAAGTAATGACTCATGCTGTCTATAATTGTCAAAGCGGAGACTCCTGTTTAATACACCATCGACCTACAGTACTGTCAACTTTTTTTATTTTTTTTTAATAGAACTGCAATTCCCCTGCTGTGGGAAAAACACTGCACAGCATACTGATGAGGGGCCATGGTGTGTCAAATAAACAATGTACCTGTCTTCCTGGTGAGGTGATGTGAATGGATTGGTGGCTTAGATGAGATACAAATTGAAAACTCAAAGTATTGATCTTCAGATCATGGTTATTGACCTTCTCTGAAGAGCGTAATGAAAACAGACTTAGCGAAACAGCAATATATGCTTTTATACAATGTGAGGACATAAACATATTGTTTTGCTCATCATCGCATTGTTCCTTTTCACAATGGAGAGCGTTTGGAGGCCTCCACAACCAGATCAGAGTCTTCCGCTCCGAGGTAAACACTGTTGCACTTTTCCTGTATTCCCAGTGCATGTGCTTTAATGCCGTCGGGCAGAAGTTCAGTGTAGAAATTAACAACCCTGCAAGGTTTTTTTTATATTTTTTTAATGCCTGTTTCCTTGTGGTACAAAGGCTGTTCAGATTATCTGTGCCAAGTGCTATTTCTTGTGTGAATTTATGGTGCATTTTTCACCTGTTCCATTAACCCATTAGTGACCGAGTGCTATGTTGCATTTGACGTGCCTTGAAGACCAGAATTCCATTATTTTTGTCATACGTTTACTGAACTGTGAATTTCTTTCTTTGTGTTCAGTCCACCCACACAAATTATATATCATTTTTTAAAGGACAGATAGGGCTTTCATTTGATACTATTATTTTCATCATATGATATCATTTACTATTAAAAAAAATATAAAATATGATGAAAATATGCCATAAAAAAACACTTTTTCTAACTTTGACCTAATTTTTTTTTTTACACAATTACAAATGGTTAAAAATACCCCGTCTATATATTTATAATATTTTTCCTGAGTTTAGTAATACCAATGTTTCCTCGTTTGTCTATGTTTTATTTTAAGTAATAGGGCAATAAACAATATTAGTGGGGGTTTTTTTGTTTTCCAATCATTTTCTTCTACAGTGACTTTTTAACCCCAACCCTAAATTTACCCCAACTCTAAATTTACCCTAACCCTAAAACTACCCCCACCCCTTAATCTAACCCTTGTAATCATCCGAACCCCCCTGTAACTCTAATTCTGACCCTATTTATGACCCTAACTTTTTCCATTTATTTATTTATTTTATTTATTTATTTAATTCATTTTCTATTTTTAACTGCAATATACTTAACTACCTCTAGGGGCAGTCAACTAGCGGTTTCAGAGCGACGGAAGAGATTTTTTTTTTTCACTTCTGTCGCTCTCCTCTGGGCACGCTGTATCGGAGGAGGCATCATTGCAACACTCTCACACATAGGCAGTGATGAGCTTTCACTGCCTATGTGTGTTAGCGCGCATACGATCACATTCGCGGTGATCGTATGCGCGCGGGGGGCTGAGAGTAGCTGCAAACATGTAGTGTTGCGCTAAGGACCATGCTTTTCAGGACGTATATATACGTCCGAATGCGTTAAGGGGTTAAATAGAACAGTTTTTGAATCGGAACGGGGACTAGTACCTTTGCATGAATGGGTGCGTGTTCATTTATTTGATATATTTGTAAAGATACTAGTTTCTGTTTACTAAGCAGCATACCTGCCAACATTTTTTGTGGGAGTGGCTGAAGGTGTGGCTATGGGTGGGGCTTTACCTACACTTTTTCACCAACTTTATGGCCATTTGGTAACTATTTCTGTAATCTGATAAGTCATTTAGAACAGGAATTAAGTATGTTATTTACACAAATTAATATTAAAAAAAAAACATTTACTGCAGTTTAAACTCACTTTACTGTGAGGTTTATTGCTGTGGAGCTCTGTGATACGCTCATACAAACTAAACATTCCGAGCTCCCAGAAAAGAGGGACAATAGAGGAGGACAGAGGGACAGCGGGATTTGGGCGCAAAGTAAGGACTGGGACACTTAGGAGGTATGAAATAGTGAACGGAAAAGTGAAAAACAAAAACCAGGCATTAATAGCTGAATATAAAAATTCTTTATCATGCCCATCTTTTCAGAAAAGCGAATAATGCCACAGTTCGCTTTTTAGTAAAATGCACTGTTTTTAAAAAGTGAAATTAAATTATAGTCATTTAGCATATCTTCCTGGGAAGCCACTTAAAAGATAGGTTTGGTTTCCTCTTATAAAGTTATAGGAAAGTAGGGAGAATGTCTTATAGCAGTAGTGTTGAAAATGCCAGCATTGTTGCTTTAGAAAACAGTAAGAAAAAAACATCTTGGGTTCTAGAGTGACCTTATACACGGCCCTAAAGAAAAACATTTCTTCTGAGTCCAGGAGAGCTGTAGAGCAAATACAACTTCCCCCTCCGTGCTGAAAAACTACTTAGCTGAAGTTCCCAATGCGCTGAAATGAGAAGGAAGACCCTAGAGAGATCTCTCAGGTACAAATAAGTCCATTACTTCAAAAAATAGCACTTTTAAGTTCCGCTCATACTGTTTTATTGGTTGCCTTTTCTGATAGAAGCGCAGATTTGTTTTGTTTTTAGTATTATGGAGAAAGCTGGATATCAGAATCCTCATGGCACTATTTTGAACCAGATGCTAATGATATGCAAATCTCTATGGCTAGATAACAATGTGGGCTTGTAGAATACATAATGCATCAGAAACTCATACACAGAGGAGCATATTGACTTAAGGCTTTTCTTGCACGTTTACAAGGCCATAAATTGAACCTTTCACAAAATGGCAAAATTCTAAAGCAGAGTCTGTAGCTAAATCCATGGCCATTTCCCTGCACATTCCAGTTATTACAGACACTTAGCATATAGAATGTATACTATCAGAAACACATTTGAGTAAATAGTTCACATTTTTCCTTGACAAAACAATTGATAAATCTGCTCATATTTTTATTATTTCACTTGTAAGAGGGGAAGACATTCCATAGCAATAAAACGTAACTGGGCATTAAAGGAACTCTATCAAAGGAAACATTATTAATATGGTGTATGTAAAGTATAAAAAAAAAATGTAAAATGTCTATAAATTACACACCTCTCAAAATTCCCTCGGTGAATCGGGATGCCGAGGGGTGGAGCTTCAGAGGTTGAGTGTCAAAGGGATAGGCAGCCGCTTCACAGAGACATCTCGTGCAAGGGCCAGTTCATCACGTGAGAGGTCATCACAGGAGAATTCATCATGGGATCATATACAAGGTTAGTATTATTAGTATTAGGGGTTAGGATAAGTGTTAGTATTAGGGGTTAGGATAAGTGTTAGTATTAGGGGTTAGGATTAGTGTTAGTATTAGAGGTTCAGGATTAGTATTAGGGGTTAGTATTAGGAGTTAGTATTGGGGTTCAGGGTTAGTATTAGGATTAGTGTTGGGTTCGGGGGGTCAGTATTAGGTGTTAATATTGGGGTTCAGGGGGGTTAGTATTAGTAGTTAGGATGGGGTTCGGGGGGGGGGGGGAGGAAGCTAGTACATACAGGTCTTTGTATAACATGCCAATGATTTAAATACACCCAATGATTTAAATACACCCCAGGACATGCATCATAACCAGGATTGCACATCCAGGATTTGATGCCGCCCCCCAGGACATGCTCCATTACTCACATTGCACATCAAAGATATTCCCCATTAATATACAATAGCCAGTTTTTCCATTAATATGCCACAGTTTGCCCATTAATATGCCACAGCCAGTTTGTCCATTAGTATGCCCCAGCTTTCCCAGTGATATGCCACTGTTAGTTTACCAATGAATATGCCACAATGTGCCCATGAATATACCATAGCCAGTATGCCCATTAACATGCCACTGATTTACCATTAATATTCCACTTTTTTCCTATTAATTTGCCACAGCCAGTTTTCCCTTTAAAATGCCACTCTTTGCCCATGAATATGCCACACCTGGTTTGCCCATTAATATGCCACAGCCAGTACGCCCATTAATTTTCCAAAGCCAGTATGCCTATTAATATAACACAACCAGGATGCCCATTTATATGCTCATTAATATGCCACAGCCAGTATGCCCATTAATATTCCATAACCAGTATACCCATTAATATGCCATTTATGTCCATTAACATGCCACAGCCAGTATGCCCATTTGTATGCCACTTTATTCCCATTAATATGCCACAGCCAGTATGCCCATTAATATGCTACAGTTTGCCCATTAATATGCCACATCTAGTATGCCCATTAATATGCCACAGCCAATATGCCCATTAATATGACACAGCCAGTATGCCCATTAATATGCCACAGACAAATAGTCTAGAGGTAGAACTCGGCGGGACAGTGGGACAGACCCCACAAATAGAACTGACCCACGCAAGTGGAACTGTTGGGAATTATGACAATATGTTAGTAGAATTGCAAGATTAAGAGTACTTTTTTTTTTTTTTAAATGTGTCTGTGGTGTATTCTGTTTATGACATCACCATGTGGCTCGGTATGCAAATTACACATTTTCTATTACAAAGTAGTTGATTTCCATTTCAAAACAGAGGTGATGTCATAAACAGGAGACTCACTCAGACACATTTAAAACACATTTGTCTTTTAAGTCATGCATGTGTATGCATTTCTGGTAATATAATTTAGAGATCATTTTTGATAATTAGTTATACTCATACAGTCACAGTATAAATACTATTTAGGTGACATAGTTCCTTTAAGATGGTGGCATTTTGAAACATGGCTTTCTGGTAAAATGATATTTGTGTTTCACCTGCCTTGTTTGCATGTGTTAAGTGGACCAAAATCGAGTGTAATGTCAAATATAATACATTTTCAGAACAGACAGAAAACATAACAGACCAAAATAAATAATAATAAATAAAACCTGCAGACTTGATCAGTGCCAATTACTCTATAGAAATCCTTACTGTAAGACTAAAATAATAAATTGGAATAATCTAGTAGAAAAAAACATAGAGTTTTTATTTGACTGCCTGTCTCTCACACACACACTATCTCTCAAACAAGCTGTCTCTCTTTCACAAACACGCACTGTCTCTCACACAAACTGTCTCTCTCTCCCACACACACGCTGTCTTTCACACGAGCTGTCTCTCACACAGGCTGTCTCTCATACAGGCTGTCTCTCTCCTACACACATGCTGTCTCTCACACTAGCTGTCTGTCACTCAAGCTGTCTCTCACTCACACAAACTGTTTCTCATAGACACATGCTATCTCTCACAAAAGCTGCCTCTTTCACACAGGGGAGACTCTGTGACATGTTTGTCTCTGCACAATGTATAGTTAAAATAACAAGCTGAAATGTACATTTCACCTCAACTCACCTTACATTTAGTGAATAGCTTCATTATTACCTGACTAGAGTCTAATAATTTGTCCACTGTAAGCATGTCACACTCTATATAAAAAACACACCCACGACCTAAATTTGCATCTAGCCTTTTCAAAAGACATTTCTCTTAGCAATCTGAGAAATCAAGCTCGTGTATAATCAAATTAACTGTGCTACACTATGTGGCTTTTTATTTTGTTACTGTTTTCTTTCTTTGGAGACAAATACATTTGCAAATGCGTTAATGTCTTTATGGTTGCGGGCACTGCAAGGGTTAAGAAAAGCAGATAAAACTTAAATACCACTGCTAGCTATTATGTGACCTATATTTTGAGTGGGAAGAGATTTAAAATTGCTGGTAGGATTTGTATGGTGACATAGAGCAGAGTTTATCAAAGCCGCCCCTCTGTTTTCTGTAGGCGTTCTTTTTACTGCAATAAGGTCTACTTTTCAACTTATTTGTATAAAAGTTAACCTTGTGAAAAATTACAGTGCTGCTAGGGCTACATATACTGAAGTGTGTGTGTGGATATATATATATATATATACACACAAAATTACTAAGATAACAAAACTGGAGATTTAGTCACAAATATGGCCATATTATGCTAAGCCCACCACTACGTCAATGTACTCCAATATTGGTGGGTCCTAACACTAAATACTGTTGCTTTGGTCTCAGCAGCACCCCTTATAATATATGCTAGTTTAGGTGAGTGCATTCCTTTTGGATTTGTTTGTATATATATATATATATATATATATATATATATATATATATATATATTTAAATAAATAAACAAAAACATGCTATATTAGATGGGAGCCAAGTCAATTGTTTTACATATATATATGCATTTACTTATAGTATATAAAAATATATACATACGTGTATGTGTATATATATATATATATATATATATATATATATATATATATATATATATATATACTATAAGAAAGATTTCAATTTGTTTGTAAACAAGTATGTTTAATGAAGAGCGGCACGCAGTTGTAAACATGATTATGCTATGAATGTAGAAAATGATGTTTTAAATGAACTATTGTTCAAGGGGGATGTCATAAAGAGCAGACACAGCAAACACATGTAAAACGTATAATGACTCTGTCACCTAAGTATTGTGTATACTGTGGATACAGAGAACACAAAATGATTGAAAATGATCTACACGATGCTTTAGCAGAATTGCACGCAAATGCATGAATGAGAAGAAAATATGTTTACACGTGTCTGTTGTGTCTCCTGTTTATGACATCACATGTGGCTTGATATGCAAATAGACTACTTTTAATGAAACATTTGCATATTAAGCCATGATGATGTCACAAACAGGCACCATGCAGACGTTTCTTAATTTGCTTGCATTAGTGCTAATACAAAAGATAATTTCTAACATTTTTACATATTTTACATTCACAGTTTAAACACTGTTTAGGTCGACTGAGCCATTTAATCTCTTAATCTATGTATTTGTACATAGAGGCGCATATGCTCCATGTGTGCCAGGTATGCTTTTCGTGCTGGTCGGATTGAAAACAGAGTGAGTGGTTCTGATGCTGAATTCACTGCCGTTGGCCCCCCAGATGTATTTTGTGTATTTCCAGGGTTTGTGTGCTGTCCATAGCACACAAACCCCGGAAATACACAAGATACATCATGCCCATGAGTGATAGGTGTATCTCCCAAGCCTCACCCATGGCATCCTGGGTTGACAAGGTAAGAAATTGGGAGGTCTGATAATCTGCCCAACTCGGCTATTAATGCCTGATTTTTGTAATTCACTATAATCCACTAATTAGTGATGCAACCTGCAAGGCTGCCTTATCCAATTAGCAGTTTGGACATTTGCCCAGTGCCCCCCATCTAAATGAGGCCACAGTCAGGTTCAGTTTACCCCCAGTGGATAACTCCATGGATAAAAAAGGTTGGGACTAAGAGATTATAATAGGCTTTACGTAGGGTAGAGACACATACTGAGGCCTACTTGTTATGCTACTGGTCTGCCATGGAGTAAGGGCAGGGCTCGACAAACCATGGGCGCCAGGTAGCCATGGCGACTAGTAAATTAGACCTGGTGTCTGGGAAGGGTCATATGCACACGGGGACGCTCGCCCTGCTATAATTTTTTTTAAAATAGCCATAGCTCTGCGAGGGAGTGGAGTGTGTGCGGCACATACTTCTTGCTCCTCCCCCTTGCACTATAGTTTTGGAGCAGAGGCGGTGGGTGTCACGTGGCATCCCACTGCTCACCAGCAGCGTTAAAACAATGTTTGACAGGCATGGACCATGCTGGAGCAGAAATCCCCCCTCCCATGCAAGGAGGTAAAGCAGCAGGGAGGGGGGAGGATTACTGTCTTCTTTTTTTCCTTTAAAAAAAATACAACAAACTGCTGGTTTGTGTGTGTATGAATGTGACTGGCTCTTTGTGTGTGTGTGTGTGTGTGTTTGTATGTGTCTGTCTCCCTGTGTGTGTTTGTATGTGCCTGTCTGTGTGTGTGTATGTATGTGCCTGTCTCTGTGTGTGTTTGTGACTGTGTGTGTGTGGGTATGTATGTATGTATGTGACTGTCTCTGTGTGTATGTGTATATTTATATATATATATATATATATATATATATATTATATATATATATATGACTGTGTGTGTGTGTGTGTGTGTGTGTGTGTGTGTGTGTGACTGTCTGTGTGTGTGTGTATGAATGTGCTATTGTTTGGCTCCAAGATATTTGTCCTGCTCCTAAAACGAAATAAAAGTTGTCAAGCCATGAGTTATAAAACATGGGGGGAAACATTTTAAAAATTCTTTAACATATTTTTGAATATGGGTGGGATTTAGACGTGGGCCCAGTATTGGAAGGTGCCTTAAAATGTGTCCCTGCCTCTGTTTATAACTGTTACTATTAACAGAATATTTCAGTATTTCAGTAATGAATATGTCACTACAATGCACATGTTACAACATCAAATATTGTATTTTATGCACTTGAACGTTCAATTCTCCAACTATTAGTTGGTGAATTTAAATGCCCAAAATTTGTCTATTTTTGCTGAAGTGTCCCATGGATCCCCCAGGCCGAGTCCCCCAAACCAAAAAGGGCCACAGTTTCATATAAAATATGTTGAAAATCAAATTCGGGCTAAAAACAGCCATATTGATATGTTAAATTGTGAATGTATCTGCAATTCAGCTATTAGCCCATGTTCGTGGCATATAGATTAAATCATATAGATGAAATCCCTAAATATTGACTTATACATCTCTCTTTGCAAATGTTAGCATTGCAAAACAAAACTCTTTAGCACCCGTATTATAATTGTCCCCTCTTTGTTTTTTAAGAAATTACATATCACAGCCGTATCAAACCAAAATATTCAAGGCTTGACAAAGCAAATGAACAATGGCTGTAAGTACTAATAATTAAGTGAGTAGCATATTTCTCTTCAGACCGTACAGGGATTTCATTGTAATACCACACACAGGAAACCAAACAAGGTGATAAGACGGATCAAACAGAGCCCTCTTGTTCCCTCTCTTTTGATTTTCTGTGGTGTCGTTAGCTTCAAATTGTATTTTGTTTGTTTTTTCCAAGTATGCTTACGTTATTCATACAAAGAGTCATTTTATCTCAGAGAGACAGAGGTAATACAAATGTATTGTACCTCAGGTCATTTATTAAGGATACAAAGATCAATGCTGAAATGGTTCATGGCCACAAATATATCAGTAAACCCTGACTGCCTCACAACAAATCATTCAGGCAACAGGTAAATACTGCAGAGATGTGGAAGCCATTATTCAGAAATATATAAAACAATTATTCAGCCTGACACCATCATTCATTTTTGTTTCTTTTCATTCTCCTTTGACATATCATTTGAACTGACATTTCTGAAACCAATTCAGACACATTGCTTGCATCCAAATAGATTGTTTTGATTCCTGATTTATTCATCACGAATACATAATAGAATATGTTTGACTGTGACAACAAATAAAGGGAAATTACCGTATTTGCTCGATTAAAAGACGACCCTGAAAATAAGATGACCCCCACATTTTGGATCTTCTTGGAAAAAAAAAAAAAAGAAAGGCCTGAATATAAGACTACCCTATGGGGAAAAAAATCAAAACCACTTTTTTCATCATTAAAACACATGTCTTGTACTGTAAAGCCAACACAAGAAGACACTAGTCATGCTATGCTGTTACTGTTACTGTATATGATATGTGTATCTCTAAAGTGTTATTTTTATTCCAAATAAACGTATGGTAAGTTACGTACCAGTACCTTTAAACACAACCAGCGACTGTACTTTTTTGGAGTAATGCATTTACAGTATACTGTCTAATGAAATGGGCCATGCAGTGAAACTGACACGCACTTATATGCACACTTACACTCTAACATGCACTCATCTGCACACTTACACTATGACACGCACTCATATGCACACTTACACTATGACACGCACTCATATGCACACTTACACTATGACACGTAATCATATGCACACTTACACTATGACACGCACTCATATGCACACTTACACTATGACACGCAATCATATGCACACTTACACTATGACACGCACTCATATGCACACTTACACTATGACACGCACTCATACGCAATCTGCTACTCACTCATATGTACACTTACAGTTTGACCTGCTGATCCGTTAGTGGCTCAGAGATGAGTAGCACATCTTTAGGAACCACATGGCTCATGATTCTCAGTCACCCTTAAAGCATTCTGGTAATCATGGGAAATGTAGTTAATTGATGTGCCCACCATTTTTAAACCAGCTGATATTCACAACTTGTGAAGAGGAGCACAAATGGGAGAGCCAGCATTGGGGGGAGGGAGGGGGAAAGAGAACCAGCATTGGGGGGAGGGAGGGGGTAGAGCCACCATTGAGCAAGTCGGAGGGAGGGGTGGAGAGGCAGCATTGGGCATGTCTGGGGGGGGGGGGGGAGCATTGGGCAAGTCTGGGTGGTAGGGGCAGCATTGGCACATAAAGGATATAAAAACAAGAAATGCATTATTATATCATAATTTTTATTAAATATGCAAAAGCAATTTACAAGTGAAAATATACAAGTTAATCTTTTTCCTATAGGGTAGTCTTATATTCAGGTATTTAGTTTTTTTCCTAAAGGAATATCCAAAGTTTGGGGGGTCGTCTTATAATCAGGGTCGTCTTATATTCGAGCAGAAATGGTAAGAATGAATCTCACTATCTTGTCTGTCTTCCCCGAACATCTACTTCTAACACCTAGTTTTGTATTGTTCTACCCTAGTTTTGTATTGTTCTACCCTAGTTTTTTATTGTTCTACCCTAGTTTTGTATTGTCCTTGTTTTTAGAGCAATGTAAGAAACTGATTTTTTTAAATACCACATAGTCCCCCCCAAACAAAATAGTATTTTCATTATTTTAACCTTTCAAAAAAAATCAGTTTAGACTATTATTTTAATTGTAGCCAACTTCTCCAGCTGAAGTGGATCCCAAATCACCTACTTTGACCTTAAAGGGACAGCCTAGTCCCCAACTCACTTTGGTGTAAGATGGAGATCACTGCTTGTATAATGCACAGGCTTCTATCTCTGTGTGATTTGATGCTGGCATTCTGTATACATCACATTTTTTATATTTGACTCAAGCCCCCCTCCCCAGTGATTACTCTGCATGTTTACTGCAGGTGTGGCAGCACTGATTATATAGACACTGAGGATATAAAGTTTTGTTTCATATAGTCACTTCCTGTCCTCCTCAAATTAAGTCTATTGAGTGGCTTATGAGTGACCTTGCTCTTGTACACAGTAGGAACTCTTAGCAGTGCAACACATTGTCTGATGACATCACTAGAGAGACAGGTTTCATGCAAACTGCTGTAATTTCACAATTTCTTCTAGCTATAAGTATTTTATATTTTAAGCAATCTAAAATGTGTAAAAAAGACATGCATTTTAAAGTACTTTTGATAGCACATTAATATGCATTAATATTTGGAAGATGCATTTTTATCTCTTTATTGAGTAAATGTGTTCATTTTCTTGTTGGCACCAGGAAACTGTTATTTATCTGTCAGAATTATCTGTGAGAGATAATTGGCTCTGTCCATAATCTGGTAAGGGACAAGGTAGCAAGCATCGAAGCTCTGCATAGCCATATTCAGAGTAGTGGAAAGTAACTAATCTGACAATACTTTACATGATAGAGATCTGTGTGTAAAACTGTAACAATCCAAACCAGTGCTGAGAATGGCTCTGCAGTAGTCACATGTGTCCTTGAATGCACTCTGTATAAAGTGTGGCTCGACACATTGATGTGTGTTTCCTTGGAAATAAGGGTTGCTGATGAAAGATTAGAAGAATCACTAGCAGCTGAAGAGAAGTCAGTGTGTTGAGATGCCATTCACTTCATCATTAATACATAGTTGCAAACATTTGAAAAAGATTTCCAGGGACACTTTGCAGCTTAGCTTCCAATTACTTACTTTAAAATTGACCACACCTACTGTCAAAACCTCCGCCCACTCAACATAATTAGCATAATGTAACTCCACCTTCTTGTCACAGTGTAGATTATATCACCAAGTTCCCACCAACATTACCATGCATCCTTGGTATACAACAGATACATTCACAGCACAACATCTACATCAGTCAGGTGCATTTTATCACTTTTACATAAAATATAGTAAGACCGTGTGCAGATGTGCTTCAGTCAGAGAGCTGTGTGTACACCATAAAACATATATTAGTATGAACCTACCAATTCTTATATTTAGCACTTGACTTGTACTCATATTGCACCTAGACGATTTTGCATGCCACAGTGTCAGTTTGCCCACTGGTATATACCACAGGAACTTTTTCCCACTGAACTTCCCCTGCAGAACATGCCACAGTGTCACTTTCCCCCATAGTATATGTTATTTTTCCCCACAGAACATGCCACAGTATCACTTTGGCCACAGCCAATTTGCCCATTAATATGCCACTGCCAATGTTCCCATTATGCCACGATTAGCCTGCCCATTATTATGCCAGTCAGACATCCAGATTGCCAATTAATATGCCACAGACATTTCCCCTATTAATATGCCCCTATTAGCCTGCCCATTAATATGCCCCTATTAGCCTACCCATTAATATGCCACCACCAATTTTCCCATTAATATGCCACTATTAGCCTGTCCATTAATATTCCACAGCCAGATTGCCAATTAATATGCAACAGCCAATTTCCCATTAATATGCCCCTATTAGCCTGTCCATTAATATGCCATAGCCAGATTGCCAATTAATATGCAACAGCCAATTTCCCATTAGTATGCCACTATTAGCCTTCCCATTAATATGCCAGACAATTTGCCTATTAATAACCCACAAACCATTTGCAAAGTGCAGAGTTGCTTTTATTTATCTTCATACACATTTCGTAAAATGGCACAAGGTGTCTGCCCCACCCCCCTCCCCCAAAACTTAAAGGGACAGGGAGACTAGATGAGTTCCCCTTGCTTTTTTCCTATGCATTGTATATGGTTTTAAGGCATGTGAAATTACAGGTCTCCTTTAGTTTTACATTGAAAATAATGTTACTAGGGCTCCTAAATTCAGTAACATCACTGAACGGAATTACATAGAAGTCTGTAGGACTCAGATGTTTCAAGTGCTTCCAAGGGCATTGTTTCAGCCAGCTGTGTGTGTGTGTGGGGGGGGGGGGGTGTAACACAAGCAAGGAGACTTGGGGAGATAGGCAATACCAATAGGTGCAACTTTTCCTTATAATCATCTTTATCAATTTTTCAAACACCCGGCTTAGACGAGTTTAAAATATATTAGCACAAAGGTATAGGCAGTTTTTTTGAATTCCAAAAATAATCGAAACAGAAGTCATCACCCCCTCTAATTAACCATTATTGTAGTTGGATTTAGTTTTGGTCAGAGATACAGAAGGTCACTCATTGTTGAAGATCTGCTACATTTGAATTGTTAATTCCAGCATTGTCTTTTTCGCTGTATACAATCTGGAGGTTACATTTTATTATGTGCTAAGATGTGCTTTCGTGGAGTCGGCATATTTAGCTGTTTGAACAGCAGTGTTGCTAACGATCTTGTATCGAGTGATTCTCCAGGATCTATTTATTCTGTTTGTAATCTCATTTTTATCATTGTAAGTGACTTATTTTGGTTAACCAGTAAGGATTTGTGCTCATCCACACATCATTTATTAGGACACTCTTATGTGTGTGTTTTTTTTTTATCTTGCCTTAACAATTTAATCTAATATTGTTTTCAGTGGTGCGTGACTTAACGCCAGTCTCACTGCATTGACTACGAATGGCAAATTGCCAAACCCGGCAGTGTATACATAAAAAAAACACTTCAACCTACACTCCATTGGCCAGTGGCTTTGGTGTAAAAACATATATAAATGCATTGAGGTTATGCTATATCTTTTTTTTAAAAAGGGCAGTTCAGTTCTGATATTAGAGTGGTAACGGTTTAAATGTAATATCAGGAAGTATAACTTTACTGAGTGAGTAGTGGATGCATGGAATAGCCTTCCAGTGGAAGTGGTAGAGTTTAATACAGTGAAGGAATTTAAGTATTAATGGGATAGACATAAAGCTATCCTATATATAAGATAAGGCCAGGAACTAATGAAAGTATTCCAATTTTTTAAAACATTTTTTTTAATTAGGAAGAAACTAGGCAGACCAAGGTCAAAATGGTTCTTATCTGTCGGCACATTTTATGTATCCACCTTGTTTATTTTCTGATAACATATGTGAAATGGAATAAAGCAGTGAGACACACAAAAAAAACTGTGGCACTGCTCAAACGATGAAGTAAGAAAATCCATAATCCAAATCATAGTGCCCATGAGTAAGAGCTAATCTTGAATGCGAAACGCATAAGGCGTACACTGTCCTGTGGCAACAGAATAATGCAAACTTGGGGAGATAGACAGGATAATTGCTACAGCATAAGCAATAACAACTTAACAATTATTGAAGTTTTTAGGAAGTAGTATTTTTTTTTTTAAAATTGATCAGACAGATGTTTCTGTTTATTTACATTACATGCTACAACACTTATTATAAACATATTTATTCATTGTACGAAAGCTCCCCCTTTACAGACTAAAACATTGCCAGGATGATGATGATTATTATTATTATGTATTTTCATTTAACATATGAATAACAGAAGGCATTATTTTCATGTAATTGTTTTACTACAATTCCTCTTACATGTTGTTTTTCTTTGTATTGTGCAGCTCCCACGTTAATTGGCATGGTGAGGAAGGATTGGGCATCTCAAAACAGCATCGCCCTATCATGGCAGGAACCAGACTATCCTAATGGTGTGATTTTGGACTACGAGATCAAATATTATGAGAAAGTAGGTCTTGCTCAGCCTTCCTGGAAAAACACTTAAGATGCAAGTAGTGATTTATTTCTGACTATCTGTTCAAGTGTTCTTGTTTGTTGTCTTTATTATTATTATTATTATTTTTGTGTCTGTGTGTAGATGTCACAGTTGCAGGTTTCAGTACAAAAAAAGAGATTTCAATAAGCATAAAAATATTAGCTTTGTAAAGTGTTGTTTTTGTCCAAACACATTGCCACATTGTTCCCACAACACTATTTTTTCTTTACAAATTACTTTGACAATACAAATTCTATCCAATGATTTTCCAGCATTTTTAAATGTCTTCATAGTAGGATGTTCATTGGATAAATATGGTCCAATAGCAGACTAGAAGAATAAGGTATCATTCACCAGGAAAAGCATTTGACACATGGAAACACTTTATGTGTATCACCTCATTCCACAACTATGTATTTGTATACAGCCAATTACATTTATTGTGTGAAAACACCTCAGGCTGTTATTATCGGTATGTAAGGTTTCGAAATACACTGTGCTATATTTGCACAGTGTAAATAAAGATAAACACAATGAATTACTGTACATAATACCAGTTTTAAATATATATATAAATAGCTATTTGCTACTGTGTCCCTATAATAGTATATGCATTAGTTGAATTAATTTACTGAATGGTCAATATATCAAAGTATCTTGGGAGTCATGTATGATCCTCCCAAATTCACCAAGCGGGAGGTACAGGCACCGGGTCTAGGACACTTTTTCACGGCAGTTCAGTTTTAACGCTGAACTGTGAGCGGTGAAGATGAACGTGGCTGCTGTATGTTTGTCAGCGCTTACAAACATACACCTCCCAATAAATGAACTCCACCAATAAATGATCTCCTCCTACAGGTGACCCCCCCCCCCCCCCCGCCCCGAACAGCAATACTAAAATTATCCCCCCAGACCATAATACTAAAATTAACCCCCCATACCCTAATACTAAAATTAACCCTTATACTAATTCTACCCTCCCCAAGCCCTAATACTAAAACCTAACCCCCCCCCACCCAAACCCTAATAGTAAAATTAACCCGTATTAAACTAATTAATAATACTTACCTTCAGCGATCCTGCGATGAACCGTCACATCCCCACAGGTACCTGTATATACTTGGGAAAGAAGATCCCAGTCACAATGTAATGCTTTAATATCCCAACACCTTTCATTCATTCTTGAGACAATAGAAAACAATGAGCATGTCGTAGTCACCTATAATCAGAGGTTCATATTGAATGACATCATGTTAATCATAACTGTGGGATGAGACCATATGTAACATAAAGGGAATTAATACTTAAGGAAGGGGATACAATTGAAGCTCTCATTTAGACCATTAAGGTTCAAAGTATACAGAAGAGAAATTGTCTGCAGAAGTCTCCTGTCCCAATTGCCCTTCCTATTGGTGTATTCTGTACATGATGTAGTACTGGGGTATCCTGTTTATTAGTGACTGTACCCATTTGGTCTAAGGAATACTCGGGAGATACCACTTAAGCGAAACTACATAGCTACAATATCCTAACTGTACCCTATTCACTCCATACACAGTTGGGGTTATTCAGTAAACAGAGACTAGTAGTGAAATTACAGCCAAGATACACAATTTGGAGATATTCTCCATCAGCACTATTTTTCCAATGCTACTATGTCTAAGTATTGCAGCTTAGCTGTGAACTCACTGTTTAGTGAATGCACCACACAGTGCAAGACAGACACTAAAACTAATTACTTAATTGCATTTATCATAATACTGTTGGTACATGTGAGATTAATGTAATGTAATGTAATCTTTCAGCGCACACCTGAGCTTTATACCTACCTGTGTTGTTCAGTAAATTTAAATAGGGTCAGATCATGTCTAATGCAGATTATCCAAGAGCAGTGGGTAAGTGAGAAACATTAGAGCCAAGTAATCTCTCCTAACTAAACATAGCAATGCATCCCATACCTCCTAATCATGATAAACAATACTAAATATACTTTTCTACCAGAGCCATACATACCTTGGCTTCGTTGCTATGATTATTGTTATGGCATAGTTACCATGCAAGTCATGTTTTATTCATAATGTTATTGTCTGTCTGTCTAGTCTACTGGTTGTATCTCTGTTGTACTAGTCGGGTGATGGGTAACCTGTTTGGAAACTACATATCCCATGATGCTCGATCAGACATCTTCATTGCCAATGTTGGTCATCAGAGTTCTAGACCCAGCTAGATATGTAAAGTTAACTAAAACCTCATTACCTGGTTAATGATGTATAAAGCACATGTAAGCAGAAAATCAGGTGCGAAAACAGATATGTATCTTGCAATGATGACATTCAGCAAATTCCTCCTTTCTTAATTTATAGTCATTAATTCATCATTGACTATAATGTAAGTGTTTAAAATAACAATTACCCTCTTGCTCACAAAGCGCCAGAAATCTGACATTAACTAATTGTTTGGTTTTAATGGAGTAGGTCTGCAGTATCCCAGGCCCTGTGTATTGGCAACTGAATATAGCTTAATGATATCTCTGCTGTGGAGTGTCAATGTTCATTTTCACCAACATACGAGAAACCCTTAAAGTGAAAACCTCAATGAAGTTTAAATAATCGTGCCACAGATACATTTTTATTAGTTCTATTACATGACAGTTGTATGACAAACCCTTATCCCCATCCCAAATAAATACACAGACAACTTGCTGGCTAAAAGGTCACAGGTTTTATTTATACAATTACTAAAACATACTTACCGTACTGCTAATAAAATAGCTGTATATAACGAACATTTAACATCCTAAAAACAATGTTAAAAAAACAGTACTATAACAAGTACAATAACTGGGTATCACCAAATGCATAACTGGAACAAATAGCGGGAGCGTGCCACCGTATACCTCCTAGGTCACTAGGATGGGTTGCCAAAAGAACTGACGCAGGTGTAATCCAGCTGCTTGGGCTACTGGCGCCCCCCGTATGCACTGTAGACCCGAAATTTGCTCGCCAGGGACTAGAACGTGGGGAGTCCTACAGCTAGGTACCATAGCTACTGCTATCCAGGTTGGCCATACGCCAGACAACCGACCCCCAGCACTGACGTCAGACCTCGGGAACCTGTGCACAAAGGGATGAGTGGGAGGGGACCACAGTTTTTATTCTTTAAAAGAGGAAGTGGGAATGTGTGTTAGTGCGTATAAAGCCCAGCCCCTGGGGCACCATGCCCAAACCCTGCCTTGCATTGATTGGGCAGGGTGACCTGATTGACATAAGGACAGATGACAAGTAATAGGGATGTAATGCCCACCCCTGTCATGCTGACCTTCCACTTATTTTATAGTCACAGGTCATTTCTATCGTATTGCTGGCTATTCTGAAGCTCAACTGAAGTGAGATGAGGGGAGTTAAGGTGAGATGAACATTTCATCTCACTAATGTAACTATATGTTGTGCAGTATATATAGTGAGTTTCCCCCACTGAGCACATTCACCAGGTTTGTCCCTGCATAATATATAGCTAAAATGGTGAGATGAAATGTTCATCTCCCCTCAACTTACCTGGAACTCACCTTTTAGTGAATAGACCCGCTATGTTTGCTTCAGATGTTTACATGACAAACTGTAATAAAAACATATTAACACAAATGGTCTCTGTAAGCAGGGAAAGGTTAAGAGCTACAAAGACACCAGTATCTATGGAGAGTTCTGTGAAGGACCATAGTATGTATTTTATTAGTCTGTAAAAAATATTTAGCTCACCTCAGTTCACCAGCACCTCACATTTAGTGAATACCTCCCTTTGAGATGTTCTAGCAACCCAGAAATAATTTATCAGGTCTATGTGAAAAAAAACAAACACCTAAAGAATAAACTGCAGTCTATTCTGTTTCCACATACAACTTTATTACCTTGTTTCTTATTCTTCCAATCACATTGTACAAAATGTATTTTTAAACTTGTATGCATTTAGTAATAATTCCTATCACTTTAATGATACATTAAATTAAGGCTTGACAAATCCTGGGAACCATGGCTCCTACTATCCCTACACATGGCTTTTAATTTTTCGGATTGTTTTATGTCGAACTATATAGAAGTGCATTTCCCTGGTTCCTAAAAATAACCATGCCGGCTCCTGAATTGGTTTGTCTGGCACCTAAACTCTACAGAAATGTGTCAAGCCCTGCATTACATCGGCATCTGACGACCTTCTCTGACAGCGGAAATAAAAAAAAAAAGTATATTAGCACATAGCTTAAAGCTGACTTAATGTCAGCTGCCTCGACTCTTTCATATATTCTGCACTTCTCATTGCCAAATAGAATTGTATTTTCGAAAGTGCCAAAGGAGAAGCAATGTCAGCAGGAGCATTGTATTGTCCAGAAAGCACTATCCCTCCAGAGCTAAAGTGACATTTGCAAAATACAGCTCTTTACATAGATATATATGTTTAGTGGGAAAAAGACAATGGAATGGAAGAGATATTTTATAGTAGTATATACCATTTTAACAGCAGAATGTCAATATGAATTCTAATACACTATTAAACAGTAAACAATACTCCTTATTCGGTGTTTTCTCTTTTATCCTCCATTACACCTCTAATAAAAGCAACACTTTAAGGCTAAATGGGAACCCGTCCACTGTCTACACAGTCAGTAGAGCATTGTTGTCACAGCCTTACATGGCTATGTCCACCGCAACTGGCATCACTGAACTACGTGACCTATACAGCCTCCAGTGCTACAATGTTATGATGTCTGCATCTTATGGGCACACTTCTAAGACTCATGTGCTCTACTGTGCACTGGTTTTATGGTTCTTTCGACTTGTACATCACCTACAGGCATCCACCAGGAAGTTGTATATATACTGACTTCCTCTTTCCTACCCTCACCTGTGTATTGAGCCAGTGTCACTCTGTCTGACTGTTCTCCGTGTTTATAAGCAGGAGGTGCACACTGACACAGAAATTCATTTGCAAAAGTCCTTTAGTGATAATAAAATTATCGCTATGTTGTAGCATCACATAGTATGTCCATAGTATCATAACAATTGGTCAGGTAATATGTACAAAATAAAGACAAATATAGACAGCAGAGCAGACACTTACAGGGCGTTGGATATCCTGACGTTTCAGATCTAGGGCTTTTTCAAGGGAAATCCAGGTGGTGATTTTCCCTTGAAAATACCCTAGTTTGTAGGGTGTCCTGTTTGGAGCTGTCCATCCTGAATGCTACGTAATCACTGCAGCATTGCTTTTAAATTATGTATGTCTATGAGTTTCAGAGACCCAGTTACATCACGTAACCCTGCTCCCGTCCTGTTATGGTATAATGGTAGCCAGTCTCTGGTTGCTGGCAGGTATGCTCTTTTCAAATTTGCCATGGGTCGTAGATCAAGATCTTTTCGACACCTATCAACACCCCTAGCTTTCCCAAAAGGGTAAGGTTAGCCTTGGGATAAAAAAGAACATCATCCAATGTGATCCCGGCTACATGGTACAAGATAGCAGTGTCAGGAGCTCATTTATTTGAGATATACAGCGTTAAGGCTGTATATCTGCCAAGCATACGAGGTTTGAACGCAATGCTGCCTTGTGCGCTTTAGCTGTATTTATGCTGGGACGGGCTCAAATTTGACAGGACAGGACCCAACAAACTTTACTGTTCTGGAAAATTGGGTATTGTTGGCAACTGTGACACAATATATAACAAATCTGTTCTTAATCAACACCTTAATTGACACTTTTTACTCCAGCATGTACCAGACATAAACTATACACATAAGGCTAGAATAAATGACATTTTATTTTCACTGTTATGTTTATCCATAGTTTAATGCTGAACAGGTGTCAGTATATATTGTTCATAAAAGTAAACCTTAAAATGTAAATGTGCAAAGCCAAGCAAAGTGCAGCAAAAATCCTTAAACATAATTATACTTACTTGGGATACTTTGTGTGTATAGAAAGAGGGATTAACATGTAAAAGTATAAATTTGCCATGTAAAAGGGTTCTCCTAATGCCTACCTTTTATCCTGGTCTAATGGGCTGGAACAAACAACTTACCTATAAATCTTTCTAATACTACAGTGCCGACATCTTGCATCTTTCTCGCTGCCTGCCTTCTCCCTCACTCTACAGTGTCATACTTCCTAGTTTTTTATATGAGCATTTTCATATGCGTTCTCATTTACTTCTGTCCCATTACATCATCCCTGTCTGTTCACATTAACATTTGCATACGTGCTCGCATTACCCTTCACACGTATTTTTCTCCGTGCCTGGTTACACACAGACACACCACTAGAAACATGCAAAGGTCACCGGACTGTCTCAGTGAAGCAACAACTTTACAAAATAATTGTTTTTTTTTTTTACAAAAGACTATAGGATATCTTTGTAACGGTACTTTGCAAAAAATACTATTCACAAATGATATAAAACAGGAAGAAATAGCATTTCATTTAATATTATGATTTTTTTTTTAAAAGTTTAATTCCTCTTTAAAGGAGACATCATTTGGGAGAGAGAAAAAAAAACAAATTTAACATTCATTACTAAAGTATATTATATACATTTTAACTTGTACTTGCATTTCCTGTTATTCATATTTCCCAAAATGTACCTGGCCCATTTTTATTGGCTGCTCATATCTTATGGTGTCTTTACAACTTGCTTCATAACTTTGTAACGAACAACAGTTTTGCTACATTAGTGCCTAAGGATGAGTTCTAGGGTCATAATTCAAAGTAGTTTCATGTGTAATTAGTGTACAAAGTATGCAAAGTAAGATATTTTCTTCTGATTGGATTCCTTCCCTGGCACCTTAGTTAGAGAGAGCACAATTACCTCACTATCCTCTAAAAATGGTAAGAAATGATTCAGGAGGAGTTGCAGGATGGCTGAAGTAAAAAGGTTTCATTGCAAACCATAACAAACATGGTTGGGTTTTGTTTAAAATTGGGTAGAGATTCACCTTTTGTTTAATAATAACGGTCATGCCATTGAGTCCACAGACTTAACACTGGCCCCAAGCCACTAGTTTTAATGGCCTGCTGGTAAAATGCAGGCCATCTGAATTCAGGACAGACAGGGGTCAACATGTTGGTATGTTTGTAACCTAGATGTTCCTCTTTGAAAAAAAAAACTTTATTCCACCTAAACAAACATAGATCTGCATTATTTAAAGTCAGATTACAGATTAACAAAGGCAAACAAAAGGCTTTTTTTCAGAATAGATGCTTATTAAAAAACATTTATTTATTTCGAGTGCTGAATTCTGTAAGATACTTACATGCTCCACAATATATGTTCACATTTTTAAATGTATCTGGACTAACCATGTATTTTTCTCAGGTAGCCATAATATATTTAGAGGTCACACACTGTTTACTCAAATTGAATTTCACCTAATAAAATTGTTGTGCTCCCAAGCTTGTGGAAACTTCTTCTGAATTAACATTTTTTTTATTCCATTTTCATGCTGTCTTTTCTCATTCATTCTCCTTTTTGATGCTTGTATAAAATCATTTTATAACACTGACTTTATCAAGCATAAATAAAAGATTAAAACATTTATTTTCCACCAAGGCCTTACCTGGGGAGATTAAGTGCCAAACTGTTGTGACTCTAAAATGAATGATTACATTTGTTAGGAAATTACATATAGAACGCAGCATTTATTTTAAAATGGACTTTGCACTCTGGAGACTGGACTGTACTTTCTTCTTCAAATTTTTCTGTATTTGTATTCTGTATTTGTATTCTGTATTTGTATTCAGGCCTATATAACGACTTAGAGCCCAGAATAGAAACAGTGTGAAGACTAACAAGATACAATAATCACATATCAAGGAGGAAGATTTGGTCAAGGAGCAAAAAACACTAGACCTCAGACTACATGGTGCCCAAAATGCATCTTCTAAATGTTAATGCATATTAATGTGCTTTTAAAGTACTTTAAAATGCATGTTTTACATTTTACATTGCCTAAAATATAAAATACTTACAGCTAGATGAAATTGTGAAATTACAGAAGTTTACAAGACACCAGGACTGCCCTCACTAACTGAGTAAAAGTAAATGTCCTTTTTTTTCTTGCTGCAGAAACCAATGAGAATAATGTCATTCAAATGAATGTAATTTCCTGTCTCTGTGGTGATGTCCTCAGACAATGTGTTGCACTGTTAAGAGATCCTACTGTGTACAAGAACAAGTATACTACAGTCCACACAATGTAATCTACTCCAGCAGCACAGGAAGTGACTAAATGAAACAAAACTTTGTATGCTCAATGTCTATATCAGTGCATGCAGAGTAATCACACTGGTAGTAATCTTCATCTTGCACCAAAGTGAGTTTGGGGACTAGACTGTCCCTTTTAAACCTGAAATACTGTTTAAGATATGGTGATGGAAAAGCCCCTTCACCTGAAATTTGGTGGGTAGCAGAGGCATTATTCTATACAGACCTACACATACTAAACAAGCCAAAAGTCTTGTTTTTCCCACACATTCAACATGATATCACCACTAAACATGAAACAGGATCAGTTTTGTGGGACAGAAGAAAACATTAGTTGTTGATGAGAAGCTTTAGACTTTTTAAAGCTGACAGAAAGTTGCATATACTAAAGGAGTGCCTCTTTAAGAGCAGTAGCAGGCCATAATGGAATATAGTCATGTTGGCTAAAAACAGCGTTGAGGAAATACACAATCACCGAAACCGCACTATTACAAATAGTAAACATATTTACTGGTCCAAATTATCTCAATTTCTGCTAACACACGGGTGGGTCAGAATTTGGCGTATCAATGGATTCATCCTGTTGTCTTGTGTCAACCGTGAAGGCTGGTAGTGTGGGAGATGTTATGTGTGATGATTATTTTTGGCACAAATTATGTCCTTTGTGACCAACTGACCATCATTTGAATGATGCAGCTTACCTATTCATTGTTGAACTATTACTGTGTCCACCTATGTATATAATTGTCCAAGTCCCAAACTTCTAGAGAGTCTATTTAATGAAGAGAGAATTGCAGGGAACGGAGACAGGAATTTTAAACAGCTAAAGTAGCTGGATTTGGGAAATTCTCCTGTTCAACTGCATTAGAGGATTTTTCCAATTCGGCTACACTTTGAAATGCTCTTGATCCTGCCCAAGTCATGCAAACGATCAGGCACTTTCCAAACAGGGTTATACTGTTATACTTGACAAATGCTTTTATTGATTTTGTTCTCATTTCCCTTTCACATACAACCTTTACGCTAGACCAGGTTTCCCTCACATACCAGCAGTGCAAGGTTGCCCCCACATCCCTGCCCACAGAGACAGGTTGCCCTCACAGATGTCTGTGCAGGCAGTTCAAGGCAGTGAGGGAGATATACTACCAACAATGGTAATGTTGTCTCTGCTGCCCATCCCCCCCCCCCCCCCCCCCTCCAGTCTTATGCCCTAGGCCTAGTTGGCCAGGGCAGGAATACAACAATGCTATCAAGTGAACTGCACATATCAAACATTAATAGTTCAGTGGTCAAGCTGTTGATTTTTTTCCAACTCTGTTACTTATTCTTGATTGATGCAGTTCACTTTCCAGTTCACCACAGTTCACTCTTTAGCGAACCCCAATGTTCCGTGTCCCCAATGTCTGTTGAGTGCAGATCGGCTAATTCATATATTTGATGTATGTGGTAACCTTACAGATAAATAAATGAAAATACATTTCAAAAGCAGAACAGAGGAACATTCACAGTGCCATTTCAGATTTAATAGGAAAAATGTGGCATGAACTGTACATGTCAAAGTAATGTCCTTTATCTTAAACTATTACTTTGAACAAAGTAATAAAATATAACATAAATAAAATAAAAAGGGAACAATTCTTAAAACTCTCGTCGCTTATTGAAAAAGGGATTAAAATAAGTGTTGTTGATTTGAGGGTAAAATAATGATAATTCACATTTAATGAAAGCTAATTATACTATTGAACAAATATTAGCAGGTGTGCTGCAAGGGAGCAGCAAAACATTCACTGGAAAAAAATCTTCAAATTTCCTATTTTTCCAACTTAGCTTGTAATGCCTGATTTTGATATTTCTTTGTCACTCTTTAGTAAATAGGCCCCAAAATGTCTGACTCTATGTATCTTATATGTCTAAGAGAACTTGACAACAATTGAAGTTATAATGGAGTCAGAAGAGAGACAGAGAAGAAAGAAAGTGATCTGTGTTTCACCCTGACATTTTGTTTTTTTTTAATGTCACTGAACAACTCCAGCTTCACCTCTAGCATCCTTATTCATTCCACTCCATCTCATTTTACATTGTATAACTAACCACAGGTTAAATAGTGGGGATCATTAGGTGCTTTGTTACTAAGAACACAGTTTTTCACTCGTACATTGCAACAAATTGTAGCTTTGGTATGTGAAAGATACTTAATCGCTTATGTTTTACTCTTTCTGGTACATTATGAAATGTTCCTTATAACACTGTGTTAAATTAGAATGACTGTTATATACACAAAATGAAAATTACCTTAAGAACTCTTTTGTATTTGTGGCCCCTAGAAAACCATTCACTAATTACTGTAGTATTATAGAAGGAATTGGTGAAGCAGATCTGTAATTTGTAGTAATACGTGAAAGTGGTCATTCACTACAGATAACTGTTGTTCTGATTATTGCTATTCTGTTGTCCATTCACCACACTCCACTGCTTGGTGAATAGATCTCAACATGTTTACCAGAGATTACTCATGAAGGTAGTAATGATCCTGAAGCATCAGTGCTGTGCCTGTCCCCACAGTGCAGTGAGATACCTTAGATTTTACATGGCACCAACAGAGGGTCCCCTGTGATGGTGGCATTCAGAAACGAAGGTCTCTCTCTGCACTAGAAGCGTTGACAGACCCTGATTAGATGGTCCGCATGCCCCAGCATCCAGCTGAGAAGAGAGTTCAGCATACTCCCACAGGTATATGTAAAGATACATGTCGGGTTTACTTAGTGGCAAATTATTTCTAGCTGGTGCCTCCTATTAGTGACACAAACGTTAAAATGATCCTTAAGTGTCACTATAGTGTGACATCACCATGCATTACCACCGGCAAATCAGATTATCCACTGAAGTACCATATTTACATTTGATTAAGTGATGACGGAAGGGACTGCAAATGAAGTATTTATTTCTCTTTATCTATATATTTGCATGAACAAATGCATATTAAAACTGACACTTTATTAATCAATTTTTTTTTTTTTACTTTAACTTAAAAAGTTACCTTTCACAGGCTGTCTCATGGAGATTGGCCATCCCACAATGAAATATTAAAATATTTGTAAAAACATAGGCATCCCCAGTATATCTCCTGGAAGCCTGTCAGAGGATTCCCTTGGAAATCCCTGAGAATGCCACTGCAGATCGCAGAATGCCCTGCCCCTACAATCATTGCTGTCAATAAAAGGCAGCTACCATCCAAAAATCTGCCCATGCTCAATGCAAGATGCACATTTGCTTTCAAGGATTTATCGCATTTAAGATCCAGGTTAAACACTAGATAGTTTAATGTCTGGAGTTTCCCTATAAGCAGTTATAGACAATAGAACATTTTCAAAAAATATAAAAAATGCATACTAGAATAGGTATTATTCCGAGTGTTCCACAATGATTTGTGTTTTGCAAGCTATATATTATACATTTATACCTTTCTCTATCATTTGCTTTTTACCAGGGCTTTCTAATATTTGCCAAACAATCATAGCACATCATTATTGTTATGGGATGGAATGGTCAAACCCCATGAGGTTCCCAAACCAATTACCAGTAAGAGAATTTGTATCTTAAAAACTAAGATCTCTCCTTGCCCTATGATTGGTTGTATAAATTTTTCCAACTCTCCATATTTTTCACCCAAATCCCTCTGTTCCTCTTTCCCCACCTATTGTCCCTCTTTTCTGGGAGCTCCGAATTGTCGGTTTGTATAACTGTATCACAGAGCTCCACAGCAATAAAGCGAGTTTTAATTTGTAGTAATTAATAATAAAAAATGAATATTCTGTAAGACATATTATATAAATAGTTACCAACTGGTCATAAGGTAGCTATAAATGGTATGATAATACTCCATGCACAGCCGCACCTTAGCCACTCCCACAAAATAAAAGTGTCCCTCTTTGGCCATTCGAAATGTTGGTACAGTAGGTATATGGTCTGTGCCTGGTAGAGTTAACCGGGACATCTTTTGCTCTTTGATGTTGCTGTTCAAAGTAGTAAATAAGTTGGCACCTATGGCATCATATCAGTTCTGCACAGTTTGAGAATACATCAAACAGTATATTTTTTGACGGAATGGATAAATTAAACTCATTGTAAGAAGTTTGGGTAGTCAAACCAGATGCCTCTTTTTAGAAGATATGTAGATTCTGAGCTGTATTTGGTTAATTAACAAATCAAGTTTCTTTTTAACAAATTATTAAGTGCTTGCCTTACATTAAAAGTAGCAGATGCATCCTATTTTTTTGGGAGGGAAAAAAGCAGATAGTTTGCCATTTTAGTAACAGCCCTGCAGAAACATTGCAAAGCATTGCAAAATGATGTATAACCCACTAGCATTCTCAACTAAGATCTGGATATAATACAAATAGGCTCATAAGTCTTCGACATTGCATTTTTCTGTCGCGGACGTAATATTTTGCCCTGAAACACAGCTTTTGTTCTGAATACTGTTTTAACTCAGAGGGAAAAGAGAATTTAAAGCTTCTGTTTGCAGCTCGGGGGTAGTTTCACAATTTTCTATTTAAAATGAGTTTCACTGCCATTCATTACCAGCAAAAGATTTAGACTAGGGTATGACCCTTCAGGGATTAGGTAGTTCGCTCGTCCACACAGGGAACATATTTCTGGTTCCCCGCCTATAGGCTCAAAGAGGTAATTCCAAGGTCTCTGAATATCTTTACTAAAAAGCCATATGTGTTACGCTGTCCTTAGCACACACAAAAAAAAAAGATAAAAGTCATAGATATCAAGGCTTGAGTAATGATCCTGTACAATCCTGTGAAGAAAAAAGTTTTTTTTTTTCAATGTGGTAAAAAAAAAAAAGGCTTTGAACATCCAAACTGCGGCCATTTTCTTCTGGCCTTTTCATATATGTCTGTTCAGAAATTTGCTGACCGAGGGCAACTGACTCAATGCCCATTCTGTCTGCTGGTTTATTTGAGGAATACATTGGGGTCTATTTATTAAACTGTCAACTGTCAAGGGAAGAGCAAAACATGGGCATTTATAGCTGAGTTAGTAAGTAGGGCTGCCAGCCAGTGTTTTACCGACAGACTAGTAAAAGACTGGCTGGAGGCTAATGTTAATTATATGGCCATTTTTTTATATGCAAAAGTGACAATCCTGTTTGTAAGATACATGTAGGAGAATATTTACAGTTCAGCTGTTAAGGCCCGACCCCTTGTCAGTTCAGACCGTTTTTAGTTAAAAATACTCATTTTGTAGCCCTACATATTTTTTTCATAGTGTATCATCACAGACTATCCATACTTTATTGTATTTCATTTGCAATAATGGTTTTATAAACATCCACTAGTTTGGGGCTATTTTAACTCAGCAGGAATGTACAAGCCTTAGTGTAGTTTGCTATTTTGTGACAAATTCTCAAAAGTCTACTCAATAAAGAAAGAATTGCAGTCCTCATAAACGTCCTCATGGTCCTCAAGGACCATGCTTTTCAGGACGTATAAATACGTCCTTATGCGTTAAGGGGTTAATAAACATTATTAACATATACAAACATATATAATACTTAAAACAACAATAATTTGTTAATTTAAGCATAATATCAACATAATATTAACATAATATTAGCATATTTAACCTACCCATGGCACATTACTGTGAGAATTGGCCCCAGGTGCTGTCAGGGTTCAACACTGTCCTTCTGACTCATGCACTTAAAAGTCATTATTTATGTGTTTATATTCCTCCTTACTTTGCCTGTATTCCTTCCCCTCTGTTTGGTGTCAGGTGGGCTCATTACCTTTTGCTCACACCCAGGTTAAATAGCTGCAGTTTCTGGCAAACAGGGCTTTTGCATTGAAGTTGGATGTCTGACTTCTGAGAGCTGCTGCTTCTGTTCCTGATCCTCTCCTTAGAGCCCATTTGCATTGTGACCCTGTCCAGGAACTGGGAATCTGAACCTGGGTGGCTCAACCAGCTCAGTGGATGATTTTCAGCATCTCCTGAGACCCTCTGTCTACATCAAGATTTCTTCAGCTAAGTTGTTCCCTTAAAGCTACCCTTCTCATTTCTTACCCTCACTAGGGTGTTCCTTAGTGCTTAGCTACCCTTCTCATACCTCACCCCCTCTCGGGTGTTCCTGCTTAGCTACCAACCTCTGACCTCACCCCCTCTTGGGTGTTCCTGCTTAGCTACCAACCTCTGACCTCACCCTCTCTAGGGTGTTCCATTTTTAGCTACTTACCTCTGGCCTTAACCCTTACCTCTGGCCTTAACCCTTACCTCTGGCCTTAACCCTTACCTATGGCTTCTCCCCTTGTTTATCTCTCTCCACCCCTACCTTTGCTTTGTCGACAGCCACTCGTGCACAATAAATAACATGCAACCAGACACCTCTTCTATCCCTGCACTGAAACTCCTACCTGACCTGGTAAAGGCCCTGACAGGTGCAATAGTACAAGCGTATTTGGATATCAGGGAAAACACCGACTGCATCCTCCTAGCAATTGCCCAAATGACTCCTCAGGGTCCAGCCCATGAGGAGTTTGTGCACTATTGGCCGTTGGATAGTGCACTTAACGTAGCCTTTCATGTGAGAGCTACCTCCTAATCTGGAGTCAATTTTCTTAGGACCCCAAGCCATGCTAAGGAAATATTTGAAACCAAAAAAAGGGTAGAGAGGGAGGGAAAGCGAGCTTGTGTAAAATGGTTGAGCTAACCATAGGGAGACCCTAGCGTATATAACAATTTTGCCCTCACCCCTCCAGGAACTCATCCTGACCATGGGAATACCTTATAGCTTATTTAACAATTTTCCCCTCACCCCTTTAGGAAGTCCCTCATTGGTTATCCTGGCTATCATTCAGGGAGGACCCAACAACATTCCCGTTTGTTAACTGTCTAGTGCACGGGCGTCCAACGCGCGGCCCGCGGGCCAAATGCGGCCCGCCAGCCAAAGAGGTGCGGCCCGCTTGAGAGTGGCAGCGGAAGCCGCACCTCTGAGCCGCTAAAAATAAGTGCGCGACGAGATGTCACTGACACCCGGTGCTCCAACAGGGGCAGAGCGTGAGGGGGCTGAGCTTTCTCCATTCGCGTATGGGAGAAAGCTCCGCCCCCTCGCACTCTGACCATGTCGGAGTACCTGTGTCAGTGACATCCCGGTGCATTGACGGAAGATAGCGGACCCCAGATGGGACAATCCCCCTCCCTGTAGTTACAAGTTAAACGAGCAGGGAGGGGGAACAAACAAGACAACAGTATGTTTTTTTTTTCTTTTGATAAAAAGAAAAGTGTGTGTAATTGTGACTGTGGGTGTGACTGTGTGTGTAAGTGTGACTCTGTGTGGGTGTGTGTGTTAATGGGAGTGGACCACAGAACAATCCCCCTCCCTGCAGATACAAGGTAAATGTGCTGGGAGAGTGAAAAAACAAAATAATGTGTTTTTTCTTTTGTTCTATTAAAAAAAAAAAAGGCTCTGTGTGTGTGTGTGTGCAAGTGGGGCTATGTGTGTGTGTGTGTGTGTGTGTGCAAGTGGGGCTCTGTGTGTGTGTGCAAGTGGGGCTCTGTGTGTGTGTGTGTGCAAGTGGGGCTCTGTGTGTGTGTGTGTGTGTGTAAGTGGGACTCTGTGTGTGCGTGCAAATAGGGCTCTGTGTGTGTGTGCAAGTGGGACTCTGTGTGTGTGTGTGTGTGTGTGTGCAAGTGGGACTGTGTGTGTGTTCAAGTGGGAGTCTGTGTGTGTGTGCAAGTGGGAGTCTGTGTGTGTGTGTGTGTGCAAGTGGGAGTCTGTGTGTGTGTGTGTGTGTAAGTGGGAGTCTGTGTGTGTGTGTGCAAGTGGGAGTGTGTGTGTGCAAGTGGGAGTGTGGGAGTGTGTGTGTGCAAGTGGGAGTCTGTGTGTGTGTGTGTGTGTGTGTGTGCGTGCGTGCAAGTAGGGCTCTGTACTATTTGTGTATGTGTGTGAATGGAAGTGGGACTGTTTGTGTATGTGCGTGCATTTAGTGTGTGTGTGTGTATGTATGTATATATATATATATATATATATGTATGTGTAAATATATATATATATATATATATATATATATATATATATATATATATATACAGTATATATATTACACACATACACATTTCCTTTCAATCAAACATGAATGCGGCCCACGCAAAAATACATTTACAGTGAAGTGGCCCACTGCAAAACAAACTTGGACACCCCTGGTCTAGTGGGAAACATCCTGATCTGGGCCTAGTCATGAAGCCCTTCATGTAATGCTTGAATGCAGGGCTTTTCTTTCTTTATCAATTAGCCAGAAAAAAAACCCGCTTCCAGAGTGATAGAATAAAATTAATGGCGAGGGACAACCGTGCAAATTAAGCCAATATGGATTCTCACTTTGAGCCAATGCTCCCATCATTCCCTTGTCTATTGGAGGGAAATAATGCTATATATCTGCTGTACCCAAAGAAAAATTGACAGGAAGTACATGTTGTGTTATATTTTTTGAAAAAGGTGCTAAACATTCAAAGTGATCAACACAATATTTGTGTCTATCTATCTATCTATCTATCTATCTATCTATCTATCTATCTATCATGGTCACGTCATGATGCAAAGAACATTTCTGATGCCAGAATCATTCTAATGATAAATAAAGACTTAGCTATAGTTAAAGATGACATTCACCTCATTTAATATGTGTAGCAGGGCCGGACTGGGAACAAAAACCAGCCCAGGAAAAAATTTATATACCAGCCCCATCGCATAAGATTTTTAAACCAGCCCATAGCATAATATATTTTTTTTGTTCATAGAAGGGAAAATCATGCATTTTAAAAAGCACATCTGAACAGTGTATTATTTATAGATAAGACTGATATATAAGCCTGTCTAGGGCAATATATATACCTCCAGTCAGTAGTGTATCTTCCACAAGGCAAACAAGGCACTCGCCTAGGGCGGCACTTTGGCAGAGGGCGGCACTTTGCTAGAGGGAGTTAAAGCACACTTCTGGTGCTTCAAACATTTTTACTCCCTCCCTCACTGTTCAGCAAGCTTGAGCTACTTCCAATTAATCAGGGTGATGGGGGCATGTAATGGACGAGGTGGGGGTATGTAATGAGGTTGATGGTGGCATGTAATGGGGGTGAAGGGGAATTTAGTGTGTGTGCAATGTGGGTGATGGGGCATGTTGTAGGTGTGCAACGTGTGTGAGGGGGTGCCCGAATTTTGTCTGCCTAGGGCAGCACAAAACCAAGATGCACCACTGCCTCCAGTATGTACACAGAGTTATATGAATTGCCCTGTGCAGAGGTATATATCAGGGCAGTGTGTGAGACATATCCTGTAGCCTGTCTCTCGCATATCTGTAGCCTGTCTCTCTCTGTCCTTTCTGTGGCGTCTCTCTCTCTGTCTTTTCTGTGGCGTCTCTCTCTGTCTTTTCTGTGGCGTCTCTCTGTCTTTTCTGTGGCGTCTCTCTCTCTGTCCTTTCTGTGGCGTCTCTCTCTCTCTCTGTGTCCTTTCTCTCTCTCTCTGTGTCCTTTCTGTGGCGTCTCTCTCTCTCTGTGTCCTTTCTGTGGCGTCTCTCTCTCTCTCTCTGTCCTTTCTGTGGCGTCTCTCTCTCTCTCTCTGTCCTTTCTGTGGCGTCTCTCTCTGTGTCCTTTCTGTGGCGTCTCTCTCTCTCTCTCTGTCCTTTCTGTGGCGTCTCTCTCTCTCTCTCTGTCCTTTCTGTGGCGTCTCTCTCTGTGTCCTTTCTGTGGCGTCTCTCTCTCTCTCTCTGTCCTTTCTGTGGCGTCTCTCTCTGTGTCCTTTCTGTGGCGTCTCTCTCTCTCTCTCTGTCCTTTCTGTGGCGTCTCTCTCTCTCTCTCTGTCCTTTCTGTGGCGTCTCTCTCTGTGTCCTTTCTGTGGCGTCTCTCTCTCTCTCTCTCTCTCTCTCTCTGTCCTTTCTGTGGCGTCTCTCTCTCTCTCTGTCCTTTCTGTGGCGTCTCTCTCTCTCTCTCTGTCCTTTCTGTGGCATCTCTCTCTCTGTCCTTTCTGTGGCATCTCTCTCTCTCTCTGTGGCATCTCTCTCTCTCTCTCTGTGGCGTCTCTCTCTCTCTCTCTGTGGCGTCTCTCTCTCTCTCTCTCTGTGGCGTCTCTCTCTCTCTCTGTGGCGTCTCTCTCTCTCTCTCTCTGTGGTGTCTCTCTCTGTGGCGTCTCTCTCTCTCTCTCTGTGGTGTCTCTCTCTCTGTGGCGTCTCTCTCTCTCTCTCTGTGGTGTCTCTCTCTCTGTGGCGTCTCTCTCTCTCTCTCTGTGGTGTCTCTCTCTCTGTGGCGTCTCTCTCTCTCTCTCTGTGGCGTCTCTCTCTCTGTGGGTTCTCTCTCTCTGTGGCGTCTCTTTCTCTGTGGGGTCTCTCTTTCTGTGGCGTCTCGCTCTCTGTGTGTCCTTTCTGTGGCATCTCTCTCTGTCCTTTCTGTGGCATCTCTCTCTCTGTCCTTTCTGTGGCGTCTCTCTTCCCACCTTCCCCCTGTAGTGTCTTTCCCCCCTTTCCCCCTGTAGTCTTTCACACCCTCCTCTTCCCCTGTACAGTCTTTCACCCCCCCTTCCCCCTGTAGTGTTTTCACCCCCCCTTCCCCCTCCCCCTATAGTGTCTTTCACCCCCTCCCCTTTATGTCTCACTCACCTCTGCTCCCCATCCCGCCGCCGGAACTGCTGCTGCAGCATCCGGCGGCAGCAGGCGAACTTCTTAAAGTGGCGACGGCCGCCGAATTTCTTAAAGCGGCGACGGCCGCCGAATTGCTTAAAGTCGCCCACCGCCACTTTAAGCAATTCGGCGGCCGTCGCCGCTTTAAGAAATTTGCCTGCTGCCAACGGTTGTTGCAGCAGCCGAACTCTTAAAGTGGCGGCCGCCGCCGATTCACTTTAAGTGGCCAAGGCGGCCCCCGGGGCAGGGGGCCCACCGGGATTTTTCCCGGTATCCCGATGGGCCAGTCCGGCCCTGATGTGTAGTGTATCATAGATAGTAATAAAACACTTGCTGGCCCACCTAATTTCAAGCAGTACAGCTCCAGGAGGGAATGTGCCCACTGAATGTTCTTCCCAGTCACACATGATATATACATGATATCATTTTCAGGTCAGTAGTTCAGCTCTATGAAACAAGGCTACATGCACTGTCATTCCTCTATGAAATAAAAATCGGAGCAATATTTATTAATTCCACTTTCCATCTCCATAGTACAGACATGTCTGTGGGTGGTTTAATGCAATAATGAGAAATAAAATCAACTTTAATTGAAGGAAGAAAACCAAAAGAAAAGAACGAAAACAAGACAAATAAAACGTATCTACAACGCAGGGACTTTCATTTAGTTTCCAAGGCAACCTTTTGTTAAAGGGAGCGTCCGCAATTTAAACAAATCTATAGTAAATATATGCTTTATAAACATTTCCTTTATAACATAACTATTACATGGTAGATGGTTAAATGTGGTAACTGTATACATTTTACAATCCATCCCCTTTTTCCTAGAGAACAGCTCTATGCTGATTAGGGAGATTAGTGGATCTTCCTTAACCAGCCCATCTAGTTCTGCAGCACAGGGAAGGGCTGCACTAGGTGAGTGTCCCTCCAGACACTCACTTTCTCTCAGTACAGTGCGCTCCCCTGCAATGCCTTGATCTCTGGGGGCTGACATCATCATCCAGAGTGCTACACATCAGAGACAAGGCACAGGCTGCAGGGAGAGGGAGCACCTTCAATGTTGTGTATGTCTTGGCACCAGGGATGTCAGAAAAATACACTATACTCTAACTATATATACAATACATGCACAAATCAACACCCACTAACTTTTTTGTTGAGTGTGGCTCCCATAATGGACAGCAAGTTATATTGCTGGATGAGTATCATGGGAATTGTGGTTAAGTCTGAACATGACATTGGGGACCTACACTGTGGCACTACACTACATACTGACTTTTTTTTGTCAGACTCCACCTCCCATGAAATACAGTCATTAATATTGTTGGTTGAACATCATAGGAGTTATAATTAAATCCCATGCCTCTAACCAGCCGCATCAAGGGAAAAAAGCAAAATTCTAAAATGCCTTTTGTTTTTTTTAAGTATGCCAAATAATAGCTATATGTGTGCATACATACATTGCACAGGAGCCTGTACAGAGCACTTACATCCCACATCACTATTTTTGACTGGACCCCTGCAGAATGTGGAAAGCAAGTGTGTCCAATGGGAAGCAATTAATTAATCAAGCAGGGGATCCCAAAGGCACTACCATGATTATATGTCTGATTTTACTCTACACCAGGGCCAGTGCAAGGATTTTTGCCGCCCCTTGGTTCCGCCCCTTGCCCCGCCTACGTATACCACACCAGGGGCATCACTGATTTAAATGCATATTAAGGTTAAATAAAATTATAACAATGTATGCATTAGAATATAATTATCTAATAGCATTCTACATTTGCTAACTTATTCACCAATGTACCTGCCAAGGCTGGCATTGTACAGAACAGGTGCAGCCAGACAATGAAATCAATCAATTCTAGGGATGCTGACATATCAGTAGAACAGGGCATGACCCACTTAATTTTGTTTTTTAGGAGACAGTAAAAAAATTTAGGAGCCAGACAATGGCACACACAGAGAGTCTCACACATACATGGAGACTGTCCCACACACACACACACACACAGAGTCTCACACATACAGAGAGACAGTCCCACACACACAGAGAGAGTCTCACACATACAGGCAGACTGTCCCACACACACACACACACACACACACACACAGAGTCTCACACATACAGAGAGACAGTCCCACACACACAGAGAGAGTCTCACACATACAGAGAGACAGTCCCACACACACACAGAGTCTCACACATACAGAGAGACAGTCCCACACACACACACACACACACACACACACAGAGTCTCACACATACAGAGAGACAGTCCCACACACACAGAGAGAGTCTCACACATACAGAGAGACAGTCCCACACACACAGAGAGAGTCTCACACATACAGAGAGACAGTCCCACACACACACACACACAGAGTCTCACACATACAGAGAGACAGTCCCACACACACACACAGAGTCTCACACATACACACACAGTGACAGTCACATACACACAAGCCAACAGTTTTGTTTCTATAGGCAAGGTAGGCGCACGGCCTAGTGCACATATTTCCCACTGGGTGCGATGTGAAGGTCCACCCCCATCTTGTAAAGCAGCGCCATGTGCGTCGGTGAGGAGCTGGGGCAGTATCAGCTCTGTGTGCGTTTAACACACACAGTGCTGATACTGCCCACAGCTCCTCACCGACTCACACGGTGATGCTTTACAAGGTGGGGGCGGACCTTCACCTCGCACCCAGTGTGGTTCGCCCCCCACCTCCCCCTGCTGCAGCTGCAATTAACCGGTTCTAACCCAGGCGCCTGTGGGAAATATGCACTCTAGGCCATTGCCTACCTTGCCTATAGGTGGTGCCGGCCCTGCTCTGAACACATATGAATTATACATGGAACACTTTTTCGAAGGTCTGCTAGGGGAGGTGTGGGTTAGGATGGCTTGAGATTAACGGGGTGTTTGGGAAATTATAATAAATAGGCAAATAAAGTAGTGACAATGAAATGTAAATGAAACCGCACACTAGTGCTATAAAGGAAGCATTTTCTTTTTTTTCCCCAACAAAATATGCATAATTTATTATTAACGGTATCCGAGTGTCCTTTGTCAGTGCTCTTGTCAGAAAGGCTGAGTTAACATCCTATTACTGCGTACTCCTCACTGTTCTGCTAATAGCTTTCCTGTCTTCTATGGGAATACACCTGCTGCTCATAAAAGCATTTATACCGCTACAGAAATGTGACTAGGTTTAAGGCTGTTGTTCTGCAATGACCTTGTGAAAACTTTGCTCATCTCCATAACAATGCAAATGATGAGCCAATAGATTGCGCATCTAACATAAAGCCTGCGCCGATCCGCATCTCTTCCGCACGGAATCATCTGTCGAAACTTTACACCAGCTGAATTGACGTCAGTGCAGTGAAAGTTCTCTTTCATTCCATTATCTGCAAATCTCGTACACTTTATTTGTATTGTTTTATTTTTTTAAGCGCCAGAATGACAGCTGCTTTCAGGCGCTGGTTTGGTTGCGAGTGTTTTCCATAATTACTTATAGTCGCAAACAATAAAGCATGTTTACCAGTACTTGAGGACGTCTGTATTATTTCAAGTGACATGCTACATTTTATTTAATGGAACTGTAACACCTGAACAGTTTTTTTTTTTGATGTTTGAAAATGATCTGTACATGGTGTTAGCAAAATTGCAAGTAAATACATAAATTAGGAGAAAAATGTGTTTTAAATATGTTAATGAAGTCTCCTGGTTATGATGTCACCGGTGGCTTGCTATGCAAATGAACTAATTTTCAGATGTGGGAAATGTGTAATTTGCATATCAAGTCACAATGAGATGTCATAAGCACTACACACCAGAGACACAATCAAAACATATAGGGGGCCTAATCAATACACACCGATGCAGATACTTGGTATCCTTTAATTTGGGTCCAAATCTGAAGTTCGGGACGTTCAAAACCTGGAGCATCAGAGGCCTTCAGGTTGGGACATTTTTACCTATGAAAAGCATACAATTTTGGCTACCCAATGTGCCTCAATGTGCCCCCACACACATTTCAATTTTGGGGAAGATAATTTGCCTATTTCAATTATTCTATTCTGAGCAGGAGAATTCAACTTTAAACCCCTCTGAACTACACCACAAAACATTTGTAACTACTTTTTGTGGTGATAAAGCTCAAGCCTCAAACTCCTGTTGGTACATCATCTCATCTGCGCCTGCTTTGTAACATTCCGCAACTAAGTTACTGCAAATCTTATTTTGTTCCAGTATGAACTGGCAATTTTTGCATATAATTAAAGGGACTCTCTGGTGCCCAAAATACATCTTCCAAATGTTAATGCAAATTAATGTGTTTTCAGAGTACTTTTAAAATGCATGTTTTACATTTTGCATTACTTAAAATCTAATAAAAATTGTGAAATGTCAGCAGCTTGCAAGAAACCAGGACTGCCCACACCAGCTGAGTAAAAGTAATTTCCTTTTTTTTCATGCAGGAACCAATGAGAATAATTTCATTAAAATGAATGTCCTGTTTCTCTAGTGATATCATCCAACAATGTGTTGCACTGTTAAGAGATCCTACTGTGTACAAGAGCAAGGTCACTTAGAGTCCACACAATTCAATATTTTCTAGCAGCAAAGGAAGTGACTTAATGAAACAAAACATTATATGCTCAGTGTCTATATAATCAGTGCTGCCGCACCCGCAGTACACATGCAAAGTAATCACTGGGGTAGGGATTGAGTCAAATATTAAAAATGTGATTTATGGAGAATACCTGCATCAAAATACACTGGGAAAAAAGCCTGCACACTATACAATGATCTTCATCTTGCACCAAAGTGAGGTTAGAATAGGCCAGCAGTCATCTTCCCTTTTCCTAAGAGTGCGGGGATTTCTTTAGTCTCCCTATCTTAAAAAACATCTGTGTATCTATCTACATATATGAAATGTTTTATCTGTTCATAACATTAAGACAAAGCGGTTTTCAAGCTGTTGTTGGACTCTGACTCCCATCAATCTTTAAGCATAACATGGGTTATAATCCAATAGTAGGTGACTATCAGCATTTGCTTTACCCTGTCATAGGAGGGATGATTTGCACACAACCAACTCCATCTGTATTAGAATTTATTATCTTTCTGGACAATAACTCACACACCAGGTGTCACATTTTGTGGTTTATCAACAAAATCTACATTGTGCAGCAAGGGATGAAAAAGACATGCTTTAGAGATTCATTGCATGGACGTGGCTTTAATGGGCCTTTAGAGTGATGAGCCACTATCTGGATCTGGTTCTGGTTAGTGACTATTAGTTAATGTAGCAGAAAGAGAAATCCAATTGTATTTATCCTTTCAACTTTGTCTGTAGCGACTAGCTGTGCCAGCTGAATTAATGAGGCACATAGACATATGTATAAGCCTCAAAGTTGTACTACTGGGGAAAAAAAAGGCCCATGCATGTTATATATTGCATCTATATTAGTGGATTAATAGGGCTGTTAATTTAATTACTTCACTGTTCTGACCAGGGTTTGCATTCTACTCTAAAAGCTCTAGATGGTGAGTTCATTACATTACATTAACATTTATTTATACAGCGTCAACAATTTACGTAGCGCTAGGTACAGAGCATAGAAGGGAGCTACATACTAAGTTAGACAAACTAGAACAGACTGGTAAATGAGGTAGAGAACCCTGCTCGCAAGCTTACAATCTAGAGGGAATGGGGTACATGAAACATGTAAGGGGTCAGAGGGATCGATGTTATAGTAACAGTAGTGTAGATGAGTGACACTAGGTGGGATTAGCTAGAGGTAAAGTGACCGGTATTCTAGTGGGTTGGGTAGTAAGTTTCTTTAAAGAGATGAGTTTTTGAGGGACATTATTGCACGTGTGTAATATCTGTAAGCTTGCTGGCATTATTATCAGTAAATGTGTATGCTTAATAATGGCAGGAATATAGGAGGGAAGGAATGAAGATGAATGAGAAACCTAAAAAAACCCTTATTTTGCTCGTACTGCACACTATATAGGGTTGCCACCGAGCCTGTATTGCACTGTCAAGCCAGTAAAAAATGTTCTTAGTTTTTGTCTTTATTATGAGAATATCAAAATACAATAGAAAATAACATTCATCTTCTATATAACAAATACGGTGAAAAGACAAAACCCCTTTCTTTGTGTCACTTTTAGATAAAGTAAAAAAAATATCTCTTAGTAATACTTGGATAACCAAGCAGCAATTATATTTCATCTAAATGAAATTCTGTATGAGTAGGGGTGGACAAGACTAAAAGACATAACAATGTTAAAAATCAAGCAGGTTTGTGTGAACAGTCCCCGAAGACTGGCCACAACAACCCTTATTCCGCTAATTTTCCGAGCACTTGAGGATATTACTTATCATGCTTTTTATTAAAAAAAAGACTAACTGGGTGAGGTTCCTGTGATATTTCTGCTTATATGGTGTCTGCTTCAACAATTTCAATCCAAGATTGCCAATAACTTGAATCTGCTTTATTCTTTTTTAACTGTATTTTGATTCCTTTTTCCATTTGGCATTGGTGTAGTATCTGTAGGCGGATTTTTTACTTCGATTTTTGCTTCCCATTTCAATATTGCCGTTATCTGGCAGTCTTTTTGATTAACTTAATCAGAGTGAGAGAATTTGTAACCATTTTTTTTTTAAATAAACCTCTTATTTTAACATTCTATTTAAATAAATGTTACGTTGATGTTTAAAATTGTGAGGCACACTTACATAATTAAAAATACTTTAGTGTCCTGAGCAGGGTCGGCCTTCTTCTCTAAAAGAACAGATGGTGAGTTCATTATTGCACGTGTGTAATATCTGTAAGTTTACTGGGGTTATTATAAGTAAATGTGTGTGCTTATTAATGGCAAGAAGAATGAGAAAACCTAAAAAAAACCCACAAATATATTTTATGTACAAAACTATTTTTACGCTTTGTTCCTATTGCAAAGTACTAAACATTTAACAGTCAAATAGTACATAGGAGCAAATTGTGAATAAAAATGGGCATATATGCGAATAAAAAAAGGCAATTTTGCAAAATATTATTTGTACCTCCTTTGATAGCATTTGCTAAAAGCTGGTGTAATTTTCAAACGCAAATAAGAATTATGTTTCACAAAAAATTATTTATTTGTAAATCTCTTTAGCATGCGCAAATATAATTGCAATTTATAACCCAACCGGAAAAATGCACGCTGAATGAAAAAGAACAAAAGAGGCGCAAATCAGGAAAAAAACAGAACATGTTACAAATAGTCACAAATTGCTTTTTTTCCCCATTGCACTTGTTTAGTACATGACCCCCTATATAGGGATGCCAACAAATTGGCTTGAGGCTAATATTAAGTCTATGGAGACATGCTCTGTATTTTTTTTATGGCAACCTGAATGCTACGGGGTTGAAACACCTGTTTAACCTAGAGTGGGCCACTGTGAGATCTTGTCAACTTGCAGGTCAGCAGTAAGACTTATTGCAACATAATAAGAAGGGCCAACAGAACTTGCATGCATGAGTTAAGATCTCACGTAGGGGGACCATGAGAAAGAGAATGGAAAAAGGACGCTTGCAAGTTGTGTGAAACAAAGACCTCATTAGCCTTTCAAACATCTAAGAGTTTCTACATGAACTGTTTATTACATTAACATTTATTTGTACAGCGCCACCATTTCTCGAAGCGCTTGGTACAGAGCATAGAAAGGTACTACAAACTAATTTAGACAAACTAGTACAAACTAGTACATGAGGTAAAGAACCCTGCTCGTAAGCTTACAATCTAGAGGGAATGGGGTCCATGAGACAATTAAGGGATTGAAGAGGTCAGAGGGATTGAAGTTGTAGTAGCAGTAGAGTGGATGGGAGGCATTAGGTGGGATAGGTGTGTTCCAGCTAGGTGGGATCGGCTAGATGCAAGGTGACTGGTAACTAGTGGGTTGAGTAGTAAGCCTCTCTAAAGAGATGAGTTTTGAGGGACTTTTTAAAGTTTGAAAAGGAGGGAGAGAGCTGGATGCTCCGGGGAAGGGAGTTCCAGAGAGAGGGGGCAGCTCGGGCAAAATCTTGGAGATGTGAGTGAGAAGTGGTGATGAGATTAGAAGAGAGTGTTAACCCCTTTGAGGAGCGCAAAGGTCGTGCAGGAAAGTAACGGTTAACAAGGGAGGAAATGTACGGAGGAGCAGAGGAGTGGAGGGCTTTGTAGGTTAAAGACAGAATTTTAAATTTTCCATATCAGCAACCATATCAGCAAAAGTCTACTGGTTTTTTTTTTTTGTTTGTTTCTATCAAGATCTATGCAGAATGTACCACTTCACTCAAATACATAAATTAGGAAGATTTTTTTTTTTTCTTTAAATGGGTCTGTGAAGTCATGCTTATGATGCCACCTGGGGCTTGATATGCAAATTACACATGTCCCACTAGAAACAAGTTCAAGTGCAAATCAAGCTAAGGGTGATGTCATAAGCAGGAGACACCACAGACTCATTTCACTAATTGAAAACCCATTTCACTCTTGATTAAGCATTTGCTTGAAAGTGTATGGATCCTTTAAAATATTGTTTTATTCTCTACATGTGCAGTATAAACAATGTTTTAGTGATACAGTCCCTTTAAGTAGGATATTTTTTTTCATACATAGTGATGCTTCAATGTTTTTATAAAAAAAATAACAGTTTAAGTCTCCTAGTCCCTGAGCAAACAAAATGCCTGAACATATCAATGGAGGAGATAGCAGGAAAGCGCTCTGTGTTAAATCCAGTGTTGAATAATTCTTATGGTAAAACTTTAGACGCAGAAGTCCCCAGTGTCAGAGGATCTGATATTTGGAAAAAAATATTTTGTAAATAAATAAAAGAATCCAAGAAAATGCATATTTTGCTTTCTGTCTCTTACAGAAAAAAATGCATGTTTCTTTCTTTTTTTAAGTGAGACATTTTATTGGCAAACCAATAATCCCAGCTGGGTGTAAAGAAAATAAAGACATTAAACAGCTCAACATTTAAAATCAGATATTACAAAAGAATGGCATTTCATTTCATTGGGGAGTTCAGACCAGAAATCTCTTTTGTACAGAACTTCACAGTGTCCTTTATGTTGATTTACCTAGCCTTTCATGGGATGTATGTATATTCAGCAGAATAGATGTAACCGTACCTTTAAACAGAACAGCGTTGGATATTACTGGTGAAGGGAGAGTGTGAGTAATCCCCTCCACTATTATTTTATAACAATAAACTGTTTTTTTTTATATATATATTTCTTCCTCATTCAAGTCAAAGGGGGCTGCTTAGATTCTGGGGCAAAGTTCCAAAAGTAGTCTAAACTGCAGGAACGTTCAATTGGTTTTAATAGCAAAAACATTTAATTGGTTTCCACAGCAAGAACATTCCATTGGTTTCCATGTCCAGAGGAAGAACTCTCGCGGGATTCGGTGGGATATCAGTCCTGATTTCATTCCCCAGTGTCTGGGAAAATGCACAATGCACATGAACCCACGGAGAGCCTCAAAGGGAGCTGCTGATGTGATCATTTCTTAAAAGAAGAAAAACTACCACAACTAGAGGACATAGTCTTAAATTAGAGGGGCAACGATTTAAAAGTAATATCAGGAAGTATTAATTTACTGAGAGGGTAGTGGATGTATGGAATAGCCTGCCCGCAGAAGTGGTAGAGGTAAACACAGTCAAGGATTTTAAGCATGCGTGGGATAGACACAAGGCTATCCTAGCTATAAGACTGGGAACGGGGGACTAATAAAAGTACTCAAAAAAAAATTGACTAGATGGACCGAATGGTTCTTATCTGCCGACACATTCTATGTTTCTATGTTTCTATGTTTCTATGTATGTGTGTGTCAGACCTCAGTCAACACTTCCTCACACTTCCTGCGCGTATTGAAGACTCACAGCATCGGAACATTCTGAGTCTTCACTGGGGGGATGGGAAAGAGACATAAATAACTGGAAATAGGGGGAGACAGACAAAAGATGAAAGGTCAGATGGTAGAGAGACAGACATAAGGAGATATCAAGGGTGACCTGATAATATATATATATATATATATATATATATATGTGTGTGTGTGCTTCAGGATATCCACAATTCTTTACCAGAATTGAGCTCCAGACAGCCCGTACCTGTACCTAGGAGCCTAAAGCTGAATCTGGTAGGGACATTGTTTATTGTTTATTTTGACTGCCTATTTAAGAGTTGCATGTAAATATATTACAGTTTTAATTTATGTTAATTTTATTTTAACATTTTAACCATATGTTTTAATAGAATAATGAAACAATTTTCATTGAGCTTGCAATTAAAGAATCATAATGCATATAATAGAAGTTAACTCATGTTGTGGCACAGGAATATTATTAGCCTTCTCTGTTTGTTCTGTAACTGTAGTGGACTGGTCAAATAAAAATAACTTTGCAGTAATCCTAAGAAAAAAAAAACTTCTCTATGTTATATTAATGTGCAAACAAACAAAAATGTGCATTCATTTTTCATTTCTTGTTAATAATATTATATTCAACCTGCCTGCCTTGGAACTCTGCTGTGTTACACACTTTAAATCAAATTAGATCATTTATAATAGAACATATTCTAACATTATTCAGGTGAGTGTTTGTTTTAATAAAAGTAATAATGATTTGTGATGAACAGCGCTTTCTTCAGTGTGAGGCGCAAACGCTTTGCAAATATTCATACAGACAGTTCACACTGTGAGTTCTTGTTAGTCAGATGCACTGACTGGATGTGACTGTCTAGTAAAAATGCAAGTCATTTCTGAAATATCGGAGGTGATGCTGTAGCCATGATTAAAAGAGGCAGACAGCTTTAGAGTATTGTGACTGAATGCTGAGGAACCTGATTTTTGTGTTAATTCTGGGCACTGCCTGGTGTGATAAGCTAGCTGCCTAAAGGGAAATACCTTGACATATAGGGTGTTAGGAGTTCTGTGAGGCATATGAGAAAGGTTAGTTAATATTGTTCCGAAGTTTATTTTTATGAGGTCAAACTAAAGTACATTACAAGTATCCCTGAATTAGATGCATCACATGGTTACCATATTATCTCATGGAGTTAAATGTTATACCTAAGCTATATTCCTCAGATGAAAGATGATGGACATTATTACATCATAATCCTGATGTTTAAAAGACAATTAACTTTTCTTTTTTTTTTTTTCAATTGTGCCCCTACTATGAGGACCAACTGGTATTTACTTATGATAGTACATGCCAGTTTATCTTCTGGCCAGCAAGCTGCCATGCTTTCCTGGAAATCAGGCAGTCTGGTCTGGTCTGAGACTGTCTCTTTGTACTAGTGCCAGTGGTGCATCTTGGTTTTGTGCTGCCCTAGGCAGACAAAATTCGGGCACCCCCTCACACACGTTGCACACCTACAACATGCCCCATCACCCACATTGCACACACACTAAATTCCCCTTCACCCCCATTACATGCCACCATCAACCTCATTACATACCCCCACCTCGTCCATTACATGCCCCCATCACCCTGATTAATTGGAAGTAGCTCAAGCTTGCTGAACAGTGAGGGAGGGAGTAAAAATGTTTGAAGCACCAGAAGTGTGCTTTAACTCCCTCTAGCAAAGTGCCGCCCTCTGCCAAAGTGCCGCCCTAGGCGAGTGCCTTGTTTGCCTTGTGGAAGATACACTACTGACTAGTACAGAGACTCCAAGGACAATGGCAGTCAGGTGATTAATAATGTCATTTGAAATTATTAATGCAGCATCCAAGACTAGGAGGATTTCTGTTTTGTCACTTTCAGTCATCTAGCATTCATCCACTGTATACCATTAACTAAGCATGTGTTGCTGCTTGGGTCTTTTGTATCTACGGAGCAAGAGACGTATATACCTTGTTGGCCCTCAGGGCCCTCCGAGAGCCCCAGTCACACGGGGGGGGTCAGGATTCACTTTTTGACAGTACCAATCAGGAACAAGATGTATGCTGGTGTTTAAAACAGACATTTTAAATACTGTGAGTAATGCAATAGCACTAAGATGAAAATGTGCAATAAAGCATATTAATAACTGGCCGTAAAAAACATATATTATACTTTTCTTAAAAGGTTCATTCTTTTTAAACTGTTACATCACACATTTTCTTTAAGAAAAGTGTTATATATTACACTTTGCTTAAAGGTGCATGGATGTATATATATATATATATCCACATACACACATATATCCTGTACCTTTCTATGGTATTTTGATTAATGTACAGTTATTTTTACTTGACAGGTCCACTTTAAAGTACATGAAGGTGCTCCCAGGAAGCCCATTAGCAGTGATGGATATGGTGCACATTTTATGCCATATTAAATATAGGGATTTTTCTGTAATAATTTACCATTAAGTATGATTTATTTATTTAAACAGCTTCCAGCTTGGTATATATTTTGTTTGCTAATGAATCAAAGGTTCAAAGACACAGGAGAAGCCAAGGAAAATTAATTAATTACCTAAGATGTATAATATATGGATGATCAGCATCAACTTGCTAGGGAGAGATCAGGTGTCCTTGTGTTGGCTCAAATTACATAGAGAATGATACATTCCTTCACTGAAGTGTCAAACAATGTAACCATTTCCGTAAAGTGAAGCTTGATGCTTGAATAAAATGTGTTAATGTAAACACTGAATATATTTCAGATGACTTTTCGGAAATGTTATTCTGTCTCTGCTCTTATTCTGATTATATCTGTCCCGGGAAATAAATAAACTATTATATTTACACACAGTTTAAGGCTATAGGTCACGCTTTTCTTTTTGGAATGTATTGTAGTTCATGCATTGGAGTTACCTTCTGGGTGTCGTTGGAGCGCCACCATCTCTATTTTGTTGCAAATGAATGATAAGACTGGTATGGGGATGTTAAATTTACTTAACTATGCAAAAAAAAGCATATGTATATATATATAGCAGAAGAAACACATTACAGTTGATGAGTAGATTGGGCCCCCTCATCCCCAGTGCTCCCAAATATCTAACCCCTAAGATCATATCTCTAATATGTAACCCTAATCACAAGTTCTACCATAAATCCTAAGCCTACTTCGCACCTAACCGTGATCTGTAAGTCCTTACCTTAATGACTAACCCAAATGGCAACATATGGATCTGTAGCATTAGGCAGATGCAAAGTAATGTCTATATGTATATCAAATCAAAAAATGTGCAACCTATAGATACACAACATTTCACACACATGTTATCACCATGATAACCAATTTGTCACCACTATGCACTCTCCTAGATCATGCCCAGAAGAGCCTCTTCTTCACTGCAAAGACATCATCTAGTATAGTAAAGACACATGAAAAGAGGGAATTGCACAGTAAAAGCAGAAAAGTAGTAAATAAATGTGTAGATCTATTCTTTGAGAAGATAGAGCTGGCATGCTGTAGAATCTTGGATCAGATGAGCCACAATTGTTAAAATTCCAACTCCTGATAGATATACAGAGCAAAGAGGGTTTAAAAAGGTCCTTTATTTGTATTGTTTCATGCAATCATTTATATTTAAGATCAGGGAAGGATTTTTTGCTACACAGGCGAAAGTGCTTTTTGGTGCCCCCCCCCCCACCCTTCCCCCCATCCCATGATTCTCCCCCTCCCCAAATCTCTTTCCATATCCCCCATCTCTGTTCTCTCCCCATCTCTGTTTTCTCATACTAGGGACAACTAACATTTCACTTGTGCTTCTATATTAGAAGCACAAGTGAAAAGTAATGTTTAGTGTCTCTTTAAGGGGGCGGGACAGTGAATTAACTTTTTTGCGCCTGTATTCTGACAGGTGTGTAAGTGATTTCAAACTTTTTTTTTTGGGGGGGGGGGGGGCAATGGATCATTTTGGATAACAGATTTTTAGATAAGGGATACTCAACCAGTATTTATAATACAAACAGTTTAGAGTATAATCTAAATCTAAATGATGAAAGTTCTTGATTTTTCAGATCATGTTTTCTGCATATGCTCATAATATAATTACAGTCATTCTGACTCAAGTCAAGTGTTCAGCACTTTTGTCTGTTTTTTGAAGAGAGTAACTTTGTTTTTTTGCTGAGTGGACCTTTCTGATTATATTACTTTATTCTGCTTCAGGCTATTTACTTATATCCCTCTGAAAAAACAATATGACATTGTAATCCAAACCACATCAACATTACAATAGACTGAATCGCTAATAATGGACAAAAAAAGGTTGTCCAGGTGGAACTGCATGAAATTTAACCCTGTGATCTTATTCATATCGTTGGGCGTGTATGCATTGTCTGTTACCCCTGGAAACTAGGTTTGTCTGCAATGTCTGTAACTGGTTTTCCTGATGTTTGTGGGTATGTGTGTATTGTCTGTTAAACTCTGATTTTGGATTGGAGGCATACTAAAACTGGGTCATCTTGAGTGATTCTCAGTGACAAAGCCTGAAATATGATGTGCCTGTTGTATTTGCTTATTTTACACTGACTGAAACACGTGACTGAATAGTAGATGTAGATGAGAAGTTATGAAATATGTTTTTTACTAAAATGTGATTCTTGGGATTTAAGAATCAGGCCAAAATAGCTGATTTGTAAAAATTCTCCAACTTACCTCTTTCTCCCACTCCGCTATGTTGGCCTGATTTCTTTGAAACAGAATAACCAAATAACTACAGTTCATTGTTTTATGGATAGACCCCCATATAACGCTCATGTTGGTCTCTCACTCCACATGTACCCTTTTATACGACGTGTTATATCTTCATGCTATCATTTTCATGCATTTGATTATTTGCTGTGTTCTTGTTCTGTGGCCTCTCTCTGACTCTTCTTGCTGAGCACAGATGGTTTACTGGGAAATATGAACAAAATCCTTGTATACCGAATGCCAAATACCCTGCAGGAATCCTGGAGAGGATTATATCAGATCATGGGTCCTACTCACAGTAGGACTGATTTGGGTCTAGATTCCAAACAATCCATTGGCATAATGATATGCATTAAAAAAACAAACTACAAGATCATTTATTTATTCCCAGACACACATACATGAGATAGCGATGCCACCTAGCCGCTATTGTACAGGCATGCTGGTAGAACATTGACTTGAGGCCAATGTTGAGTCTTTGGAGGCAAAAGCATGGACAGTATTTTTTTGGAAGAAAAGGTGGCAACCCTATTAGGAAATAATATACGTTTGTTGTTTCTTTATTTTAATACATGGATGGATGGGTAGACAGGTAGGTGGTTAGCTGAATGGATGGCTATTAGTAGTAGCTATGAAGCAGTACTAGTCCAAACCTCTAATTTACAGGTTGTAATCCTGGCCAACTGAGGGTTTCATCTTTCCGAAGTCAATAAAATGACTGGGTAAAAGTATTAATTATTATCGGTCCATCTAGTCTGCCCAATTTTCTAAATACTTTTATTAGTCCCCATGATAGCTTGGTTAGATCTCTAAAGTGTTCCGGGTCCACTTTGGAGAACAAGTGCGCTAGAAAAAAAAAAACCTCCTATATTGATAGATTTCTAGGCTGATTGTTGGAATTGTCCCATCTTGTTATAAAATGTTAAAGCTTGGAATATGTATTACATATGGAGTTCAGTTGTATGACCATGCACTACATGTGAGTCACTGGTGGTTGAATTGGACAGAAATGTGCAGCTACGTAATAATAAGGTAAATCTCAGATTCATATACAGATTTACCCTGATAAATTGAATTCCAAGGTAAATTCATATGATTACGTTATATTTAATTATATTCATTTTTATCTTTTAATGATACGCATTATATTTTTTAGATGTTGTATCTTTGCGTCTAAACTCGAATTGAATCCACTGTAAAGTTTGCGATTCTAAAACCTGTTTTCCAAATCATGCCTTCATGTTACGAGAGCCAGTGCACCCGAACTGTGTGCTCCTAATGGTTCCATCAGCTGTTATTGCTGTGCTAATCCAACTCAATTGAAGAAGCAATTGTTGTAAAAGTTTGTGTAGAGCAGATTATTGCAGCTCTGTAGAACACTAAAGGGTTTCAAATGTAGATGTGGAGCATAAGACGTAAGATAAAAGAGGTGATAATGGAAACACAAATGCTGCCTCAGATGCCACGTTTTCTTGTTCACAGTTTATTTTGTCAACTAATCACTATTGATAGGTCAATAAAACCTGCGCTAAAGGGGAATAAAGCAGTTTGAATAGAGCAAAGTAATGTACATATTTAAGAAAAAAGGTAAGATTAAGATAACCATATGGAAACAATAAAGACATTCCAAGTACAAAACTGAGCCATTACCATACCTACAGCATAGCTCCCAAGAGCACCTGGTTTGGAGGGACCGGTCCTCTTCAGTGCCTCCATCACACTGTTGTATGCTAGAGGATGCTCTAGTTAATTAGCTTAGAATGTTTGGCTTGTGTGGGTTTAGTACAATACCCCACAGCAATAAAACTCGTAATAATGTGTGTTTAAGCTGCAGTAACGGCATACATAACTTTATGTGTGTGGATAAAATACTTGGTGGTGTTCTAAGTTATTTACTTCAAGGAAGTCAGTCAACTAAACATTGTTAATACTGTACATGCAAAGAATTAAAACGATCTGTACATTGACAGTACTGTATTTGTATACCAGACAGCTGGGTGATGTCATAAACATTACTGATTCATTAAAGCACACTCACTTTTAATTAATACTGTGCACATGTATCAGAATACCTTTATTTCCATAAACAAACAGTCTCTCTATTTCCATAAAAATCATGAACACAATCCTTTTACGAGAATGGAACTAGGAGAGGGCCGGCAGGGGAGGCAGGGGTCAGGAGGGCAAATTTGGGCTGCTCTCTAATAGCATTCAGTTGCCTGGGGCTGCACCACTTTTCACTTTTAAATGCTCCAGTTGGTTAAACGTTTAGATTTGTCTACCCAATCGCTGTACCTTATCATCAGCAAATATGTTTTCCATGTCTAAATGTGGTGTCACTAGATAGTGTCACTAGAATGAGTATGTGTACATTTTTTGTTCTGCCTTCAAAAAACTTAATGTGGGCTACAACAGTAACTATGGAAGAGCAGGGACTTCCTGTGGAATGGAAGAGGAGACACTGGACATTTTGCTGGAAGGAGGTGGAAGGCATGACAGTGAGCTAATGGCTCTGAAAATTGTCCAGTAAAAGCATGAATTAGGAAGCCATGTTTCCATCTTGGGCTAGTTAAGTGTCAAGAAGCGAGGACTAGATTAGTGCCTTATATTGTAACTTAGAATTAGAAAGTAACTAAAGTAAAGTAACTGGCTGCAGAAAGTCTCCATTTGTTATAGTTGTACATACAATACAGAGTGCTGTCCACACTTCAAATGCATAAAATATTCTGCCATTATTCCAATGTATCTCAGAAAAGTAACACAACACATTTCTTACTGGCAACTATTGGTTCATCCTCTTACTCCTATGTACTGAATGTGTTTGATAACAAAGGTGATTCTTGATTCTTTTTTTTAAAACAATTGCATCTCCCCAACTGTACCGTATTACGCTTGATAGTCAAAATTACTGCACATTAAGTAACGGTAACACTGCCACTCAACCTCCAAAGCCCTGCTACCCGATATCCCGGGTCGGCAAGGCAAGAATTTGGCAGGAATGCAAGTGGTAGGTGTTGGAGCTGCATGACTGAAAGCCCAGGAACATGGCTTTATGTTTACTCTGGACAATTTCAGGAGGAGTAAGTTAGCTTATTGAAAGGAGTGAGACCATGACTGTTTAAGGCTGTAAAAGTTAGCAAGCCTACCGAACATTACAGTTTTTGGACCCCGGACCCGAACATGGACATTTCACTATATGTTCGGGTTGGAGTTCGGGGTTCGGCGATTTAATGGCGCGTTTTGAAAGGCTGCAGGGCAACCAATCAGAAAGCCCATAGCATTACATACATATACATTGTATGTAATGCTATGGGCTTTCTATAAACCCAAAGTCTATAAACCGAATCTCTTTCAGTTTATAGACTTTCGGTTTATGGAATACATGTAATGCTATTGGCTTTCTATAAACCGAATCTCTTTCGGTTTATAGACTTTCGTTTATGGAATACATGTAATGCTTTTGGTATTCTATAAACCGAAAGTCTATAAACCGACTCTCTTTCGGTTTATAGACTTTCGGTTTATGGAATACATGTAATGCTTTTGGTATTCTATAAACCGAAAGTCTATAAACCGACTCTCTTTCGGTTTATAGACTTTCGGTTTATGGAATGCATGTAATGCTACGAACGAATGCTATTGGCTTTCTATAAACCGAAATCTAATAGTTTTGGGTGGTAAATAGTACATTTGCGTCTTGCGGTGCACTTCATATCTGAGAGTCAAATAGAACTGTCAAATACTGTGCTTACAGCGCACTTTGAAAAATTCTAATAGTTTTGGGTGGTAAATAGTACATTTGCGTCTTGCGGTGCACTTCATATCTAAGAGTCCAATAGAACATGACAATACTGTGCTTACAGCGCACTTTGAAAAATTCTAATTGTTTTGGGTGCTAAATAGTACATTTGCGTCTTGCGGTGCACTTCATATCTGAGAGTCAAATAGAACAGTCCAATACTGTGCTTACAGCGCACTTTGAAAAGTTCTGGCTACCTCCTCCTCCTCCTCCTCCAGCGCCGCTTCCACCTACACCGCCACGGTCAGCCCCTCCTCAACCTATGGGTCACTTAGTATAAACTGAAAGAGAATACCCTGCACTCCAACCCTCTCTCAAATGGATAATTCTGTTGATCCTCCTGGCAGCCATGCTTTAGATTTAGATTTATGTTCTTCCAAAGCTAAAATCAAAGAATCCATCTAGTTCTATTTTATGGCTCAGCTGTATTTGTAATTTGTATGTATTTTATGTTATTTTAAGTTATTTCCCTATCCACATTTGCTTGCAGGGCACTTATCCTACTCTTACCCACATTTTACTTCATTTTACAGCCCTCTAGCTCTTTCCAGGACTTTTTTAGAGGCATTTCAGTGGCCAAAAGTTTGTGTCCCCATTGACTTCAATGGGGTTCGGTTCGGGATCAAGTTCGAGCACGGACCTGGACATTTTTTCGAAATTCTGCCGAACCCGAACATCCAGGTGTCCGCTCAACTCTAGTGATATAGAATCTGGTTGACTAGTAGGGATCTAAGTAAAGTGTGTTATAGGTGAAAGCGCACAGATGTGTGATTTAAGATTCTTGTATATTCCAGTGGGATTAAGTGTTGTAATTTTTCAATGTTGTCTCATTTTATTTGAAGTATTCTGTGAGTTCCATTATTTGGAGGCTGAGTACTTTTTTATTGTTCCTTCTATTGCCCTCAGATAAAAGAAGGCAGGTTTTATTACAGCAGAAACCTAATGACTAATGCTCTTCTTATCTTCACAACTGATGGAACTATTCACACATTTATCCAGGTTTGGTGTTTACAAGTTAAATAAAGGGAAATATACTCTAACTAAGCCACGGGACCTAAAAAAGCTATCTTCTTTTTTTTTTTTTTTTTTTTTATAAATATGAAGCAACCCTACAAAAATAGGCTACTGACACACAGAGAAATGAATATACCTCCTGAAAAGTGAAATATTGATAGAGTAATGCAGCGTTTGGAACTGCTCATTGCTTCTGTTGCGATTACGATCAGTAAGCTGAGCTAGTTTCTAAGAGAAAGTATGAATTCAGAATAGATTTTGCAACAAATACATTATGAGGCAGAGAAAGAAAGAAAAAAGCCAAACAAACAAAATAATATTCTTTGTCTTATACTATGAATAATTTATACTGAATTTTTAAAAATAAAAATAGTGTTGCAAACACTGTCTTCGGAATCCACAAAACTTTCCGGAGTGGATAACGTTCTGTTATTTCCAACTAGGCCCTATTTTTCATGCAAGGGAAGGCTGAAATCATATACAATCCACACTTGGTTAACATGAACCAAAATTTGCTGGAGCGCCGTGTTTGAAGCAAAACGGCTCCCCGAGGACCAAATTCACAGCCCCTGAAAGCGTTAGTAAATTTTCACATGGTTAAAAACAGCACTGTGTGTCCGCTTTGCTGCCTGTTAATGTTACTTTGCTTGCTTTCTTGCCTGAGCTGTATATAGCATGGTGCGATCTTATACTAAATACAGAAATCAGTGGGGTTGGAGGAGAAGAGGGGCGCCCCTCAGTTTGTTAAGAAAGCAGCAGCTGTGTTTATTGATACAAAGTCTATCACACTGTGTATGTAATGTGTATGTCTCTTCACTGGTCCCTCACAGGGTTAGAAATGATTATTATTCATGGTTGGGTAAGTCTGTAGGTATATGTACCATGATGTGTTAGATTCCTTTTTAGATAGTAAACAAGATCATTCTTGATTATTTCCTCATTCCCGATATTGGACAGGCAAATAACTTGATCCTTGTGGACTATGCAGAAGTACAGTAAATATACAGCGAATTTAAAATAACCGCCAGCTCCCGGTATAAGACTCACAATCACAAATAAGGAAGTTGTCCAGGAACTGGCAATTTTCTCTGTGATCCGCAATTGACTTTGTCTGTCAAGCCAATTGGCTTTGTCTAGGCATGTATGCATGTCAAAGGCACAACGCCCTTTGACGTGAAGTGGTTAATAAGACAGCAGAGATGTATACACTTAAGGCCTCTTCATTTGTTCTTCTGTCAGATAGTTATAGGCTGACCGTACCGCTGTTTTACTTTATTAGGATCTAAAATTTTAGAATAGCTCGAGGTTTGGAGTTCAACTTTCAATTCGAAACAAAGTCAAATTCGACCTCCAAACCCCCTTGAGATATACACTAAAGAGAACTCAGCATCTAAGTTGAACACAGCTCGGCACAACTCACCAAAATCAAAGTTTACCTCCTATCTCGCCAACTAGATCAGTAGAAAACATTAGAAATCGGTATTTACTAAAAGTCTTGAGAGGTTAAGTTGGGAGGTCAAAAAAAAAACTTCTTTCAACGAGCCTACTTTAATGGGGGCAAGTACTATTATTTCCTATGCGGGACAAAAATGACACTGTCAAATGACGGGTTCCAAGTTTGATCATTTCATTTTGTCTCCCATTATTTTCATTTTTGCCTCCCATGGAAGACGAACTAAAACAAACAGTTGTTAGTTTAGTTGTTAGCTGCTAGTTTAATTTCATCTTCCATAGGCTATAATTGTAGGCAAATTGAACAAAGCGCCCAATTCAACCCCTTTGCCATACCTCCTTGACGCAAAAATGTTAGAGATTACCGTTTTGCAAGGTCGAGATGTGGCATTCGAGATGGGGAGTGAGTGTGTTTGAGTTTGGAGGTTGAGATTAGTGCTAATCTCGACTTTCAATCTTGAATTTTAGTGAATAGTCCCCATTGTCTTCCAGCAAATTATCTAATGGATTCAGATAAACACCCTCTTGATAAGCTAAGTTTTTTGAAGAATACTAGGTGTTAGAACATAAGGTATTAAAAGGTAGATTCTTTGCCCAAAGTCCAGTAGGAGTAAGAACATGTTACACATGTCTGAAGGAAGTGCTTTGATTAAGGCTTTGGGCCAAAAAAGATGTCCTATAAAAAAAGCCGCTGACTACAGAAAGTGTCAAGTAGTGTAAAAAGAAGAGAGAGCTGGTTCTTGGAGGTGCTGTGTTTGAAACCTCACTAAAGGTAGACATTAGGAGAAGGAATGCATAGTACTCTCCCATGACAGCAGACTTGGTACCTGTAACTGGATAATTTATGTTCTGCTTAGAAATTAATTAGTTTATTAGTTAAATAACTTTGTATTTACTTAGTCTCACTGCACAGCCACAATGTTTGTACCCTGTATTCATTGTATTTACTTAGTCACAGCCACAATGTTTGTACCCTGTATTCATTGTATTTACTTAGTCACAGCCACAATGGTTATATCCTGTATTCATTGTATTTACTTAGTCACAGCCACAATGTTTGTACCCTGTATTCATTGTATTTACTTAGTCACAGCCACAATGGTTATATCCTGTATTCATTGTATTTACTTAGTCACAGCCACAATGTTTGTACCCTGTATTCATTGTATTTACTTAGTCACAGCCACAATGGTTATATCCTGTATTCATTGTATTTACTTAGTCACAGCCACAATGGTTATATCCTGTATTCATTGTATTTACTTAGTCACAGCCACAATGTGTATACCCTGTATTCATTGTATTTACTTAGTCACAGCCACAATGTGTATACCCTGTATTCATTGTATTTACTTAGTCACAGCCACAATGTGTATACCCTGTATTCAATGTATTTACTTAGTCACAGCCACAATGTTTATACCCTGTATTCAATGTATTTACTTAGTCACAGCCACAATGTGTATACCCTGTATTCAATGTATTTACTTAGTCACAGCCAAAATGTTTATTCCCTGTATTCAATATATTTACTTAGTCACAGCCACAATGGTTATACCCTGTATTCATTGTATTTACTTAGTCACAGCCACAATGGTTATTCAATGTATTTACTTAGTCACAGCCACAATGTTTATATCCTGTATTCAATATATTTACTTAGTCACAGCCACAATGGTTATACCCTGTATTAAATGTATTTACCAAGTCACAGCCACAATGTTTATACTGTATTCAATTTATTTACCGAGTCACAGCCACAATGTTTATATCCTGTATCCTTCCCCATGTTTTATTAGAAATTGGCATCTACTAGTGTTGAGCGAACCCGAACCGCACTGTTCGGGTTCGTACCGAACTTTACGATTTTTGGACCCCGGACCCGAACACAGAAATTTCACTGTATGTCCGTGTTGGAGTTCGGGGTTCGGCGATTACAATGTATGTACTGCTATTGGCTTTCTATAAACCGAAATAGAGTCCCCATTCATAAGAAATTCTTATGAATGGGGACTCTATTTCGGTTTATAGAAAGCCAATAGTATTACATGTATTCCATAAGCCGAAAGTCTATAAACCGAACGACATTCGTTTGATAGACTTTCGGTTTATGGAATACATGTAATGCTATTGCTATTCTATAAACCGAAAGTCTATAAACCAAATGTCTTTCGGTTTATAGACTTTCGGCTTATAGAATAGCAATAGCATTACATGTATTGCATAAACCGAAAGTCTATAAACCGAAATAGAGTCCCCATTCATACGAATAGGTTAATTGACCTATTCGTATGAATGGGGACTCTATTTCAGTTTATAGAATAGCAATAGCATTACATGTATTACATCTGAGAGTCAAATAGAACCGTCAAATACTGTGCTTACAGCGCACTTTGAAAAATTCTAATAGTTTTGGGTGGTAAATAGTACATTTGCGTCTTGCGGTGCACTTCATATCTGAGAGTCAAATAGAACCATCAAATACTGTGCTTACAGCGCACTTTGAAAAATTCTAATAGTTTTGGGTGGTAAATAGTACATTTGCGTCTTGCGGTGCACTTCATATCTGAGAGTCAAATAGAACCGTCAAATACTGTGCTTACAGCGCACTTTGAAAAATTCTAATAGTTTTGGGTGGTAAATAGTACATTTGCGTCTTGCGGTGCACTTCATATCTGAGAGTCAAATAGAACCGTCAAATACTGTGCTTACAGCGCACTTTGAAAAATTCTGGCTACCTCCTCCAGCGCCGCTTCCACCTACACAGCCACGGTCACCACCTCCTCAACCTATGGGTCACTTAGTATAAACTTAAAGAGAATACCCTGCACTCCAACCGTCTCTCAAATGGATATTTCTATTGATCCTCCTGGCAGCCATGCTTTAGATTTAGATTTATGTTCTTCCAAAGCTAAAATCGAAGATTCCATCTAGTGCTATTTTATGGCTCAGCTGTATTTGTAATTTGTATGTATTTTATGTTATTTTAAGTTATTTCCCTATCCATATTTGTTTGCAGGGCACTTGTCCTACTCTTACCCACATTTTACTTCCTTTTGCAGCCCTCTAGCCCTTTCCATGACTTTTTTAGAGACATTTTAGTGGGCAAAAGTTCATGTCCCCATTGACTTCAATGGGGTTCGGGGTCAAGTTCGAGCCCGAACCTGGACTTTTTTCCAAAGTTCCACCGAACCCGAACATCCAGGTGTCCGCTCAACTCTAGCATCTACCTGTTTCCTATCAGTCCTGTTGTAAACATCTGCAGAATCCTGAATTTTCCTGTGCTAGTTTATCCATAATTAGCATAGTAACTTGCTGAATTAAAATGTCATGGCCTGGGGACTTCTTATTACCATTCACAAGCAGAGTTCTCGTCGTGGATCAATAGTTTGTTAAGCTCTTATATGCATCAACTAATTGTGTGACTAGAGAATTGTGATGGGTTAGGGGTGGTGTTTCCTGCAGGAGTGAGACACAGAGGATACATAGCCATAGAATAAAATGGTACCTATACCAGGCATTATATACAATTAAATACAAGAATACACTGAACTGTGTGAATGCTAGGGGCAATATATTACACATCTATCTGATGCACACAGTCAATATTAGTATTTTAAATATTATATTATTAGTATTATTTTTTATTTTATATAATATATATTGACTTTTGGAATTATTTTATCCTTCAAGTTTGAATGAGTATTAATTAAATAATTAGTCAAACTTGAAGGATAAAATCATGCCTAAGGTCCTTAGCGTCCAATGTTTCCGATAACCTTGTTGATCTTTAGAATAAGAAACATGAAAACAGTATTAGTTTATTCAAGAATGTTCTTGAAATTAATCTTAATAGCTCCCCAATACACAAATACAAGAGACATTTATTGATGTCATTATTTTATCACAAAAAATGTTATATACGTTTTCATTCTCTTTTACCAACACTTGATCCCATATATGGAATTTGGAAGTCAGCGCCAGTATATGTGAAAGGATAGATAAAAAGGAAACATAAATATAAACTAACTGCAATTATACCAGTGGACGGTGTTCTTCTGGTCAATGCACTTATAATGAGAAAATGTATACATAAAAAAAATCTAGGGTTACATGAACAATAAATATTCACCTTAATATTTATGTCTAATTATTAAAACATCACAGAAAAATAAAATGATTCACTTAAAGGGTACCGTGCACTATATGGCAAGTAACCTAACGCGTTTCACCCATTGGAACGTCTTCAGAGGTTTATAACGGGCACTTGGTTTTGATACAATAAAATCGTTGTAACCTGTGCCTTTCTCTCCAGACTAACGTCATGTGTGTGACTTCTGTGCAAACTGTATTCTGGTTCCTGATATATCAAAAAGATGCCCTTTATTTGAATAAAGCAAGGCTGAGAGTATGTTTTGCGTTCAGTCCACTCACTTAGGAGATGTCTGATCAACTTCTGCTTCAGATTCTTTTATAGTTAGAATACATAAGGTGTTGTCAGCGGTTGGATTTGCCTATATAACTATTTGTGTTATAAATGTACAATAGCCTGGCTGTAGCAGTATTGCTGCTCGTTCTTGCCATGAACAAAAAGATTTGACTCAACTTGTCAAAGTATTATTGATCCCATTTATGTCCTGTGAGATTATGAAGACAGTTGCAGGAGCTGAGTTGAACTGTTCGTTAATCACATGCATCTAGGGTTATACCTCTACGATTGGCAACTTTTCTTCAAAAAAATACGCGCAGGACAGTCTCTATTTTGGGTGGCTATTCCACTAAGCCCATTGTCCTACTTTTCCTGGATTCCTGATCTGATTCTCCAATGTCTTGGACACCAGAACAGGTGTAATTTGCATGCGCAGTAGCGCTGTCAGGTAGAGTGACCACGCCACCGTGTGTGCATGGGAGTGCCAACACTCAACCTCCCAAGCTCTGCCCCGACCTCCTCAAATGTGTGCTGGATCACATGTGAGTGTCCCTGCAATTCATTATACAGAGACCATAATATTTCTTTGGAACCAGAACATGGTGAAAACATGTATTTTTAAGAGCAGTGCAATGCCCTGTGTTTTGAAGAATATTTGTGTAGTTTGCCAATGTATCAATGCTGATTATATTTAGCATGAGATATTTAATGGTTAACTTTAATTATATTTAATGAAATACGTTGAATTCGCAATTCAGACTTTTTTATATGTTCTTTTGTGCAACACCTGTTTTATAATCTTTTACCAAAACCAAGGTCAGAAACTAGAACAGCAGTACCAAAACCCACACCTATTACAGCAATTAAGATATCTCAATACATTACAGCAATGCCATTGTAGAAGCCCCATGAAATGACTGTTATACGAGTACCAACACACATCACAATAAATGG